>CM065425.1:74279632-75509294 GCA_033060865.1 Dorcus hopei
AGGAATATAAAGCATCCCTAACTGAATACAATAAAGCACTCACTGAGAAGGTCCAAGAGAGCATCGTGGAGGAGGCACTGTGAGGAAATTGAAAGTACTCCAGAATGTGCCAGACTGCTCTCGAAGTCCCCTCAAGGATACCTAAATACTCTGGTAAAACCTACCGGAGAATTTACCAGAACAGGAAAAGAAACCAAGACCGAAATGTTTCGGGTTCATTTTCCTGGGTCAACAGTCATTGACGCTGTGCCTGCTGACTGGAATGCATCAAGGGAGGAATGGAGTTCTGCCAGAAGTGTCATAACGTTTTCTAATATCAAATGGGCCATAAACTCGTTTGATGGTTACAAATCTCCTGGTCCGGATGGGATAATACCGATTATGCTGCAGAAGGGCTCTGACCGGTTCTGAGAGCCTGTATGGCTCTGGGCTACTTGCCAAGAGTGTGGAGACTGACCAGAGTGGTATTCATACCAAAAACTGGCCGGGTGGACTACACTCAGGCGAAGGCTTTCAGACCCATCAGTCCTTTGTATTAAAGACAATGGAGAAAATACCTGATGGGCATATAAGGGGTGGTGTTCTGGTCGACAGACCCCTACACCAATACCAGTTTGTCTATTCAACAGGTCTATCTACTGAGACAGCACTCCATCATCTCACTTGGAGGGTGGAGAAATCTCTGGAAAATAAAGAGGTCCTCTTAGCTGCCTTTTTAGACATCGAAGGGGCCTTTGACAATACATCCTTTGACTCCACCACCACGGCTCTAAGGAGTAGAGGGGTAGAGGAAATTTGCTGCAGGTGGATTGACTGCATGCTCAGAGGAAGGGTGGTCTATACATCACTGCTGGACGACACTCTAATGGCTGGGGTAGCGGGAGGCTGTCCGACGGGAGGCGTTTTGTCCCCCCTGTTGTGGAACCTCGTCATGGACGGGCTTCTGAGACGGCTGAGCGGTGAAGGCTTTGATCCCTTAGAGTATGCAGATGATTTAGTTATACCCGTACAAGGCAAATTTAATAGCATTGTCAGGGACCGAATGCAAGTTGCCCTGAATGTAGTAACAAGGTGGGCCGAGGAGGAAGGTCTGAGGATCAGTCCACCTTTGTGCCATTCACTCGAAGGCGGAACTTAGAGGGTTTAGGTCCTCTGCATCTTCGTGCAAACGACCTAGTCTTGTCGGGGGGGGGGGGGGGTAAAGTACCTTGGAGTGATTTTTGACTCCAAACTTACCTGAAACCAACATCTAGATAAAATAGTGAGGCGATCGGTGACCACTTTCGCGGTGGCCAGCCGAGCCTATGACAGAATGTGGGGCTTAAAACCAAATATGGTGCATTGGTTGTTCACCAGAATGGTCAGACCTGCAATCACTTATGCGGCTTCGGTGTGGTGGCCGAAGGTCAAGCAGAAGACCACCAAACTTAGACTGGGCAAGGTACAAAGACGGGGGCGATGAGCACAACGCCCACCGCTGCAATGGAAACCCTTCTAGACCTCCCTCCCTTACACAATGTGATAATGGGAGAGGCAAGACGAGGACTCCATAGACTGCAGCAATCACGTCACCCACTTAATATAAGTACGGGTCATACAAGTATCGTTGGCAGCATAAGGGGTCCTTTACTCGACATAGGACGGACTATATGGCTCCCAAACCTGCCCATCAAGATAGAAATTAATGAATCTGATGAGTACCGGAAACTTGAACGGGATTTTCCTCCTGGAAGTCTGATTTGGTATACAGACGGCTCCAGAACTGAAACTGGTGCCGGATCTGGAATATACGGGCGTAGACCAAAGGAGAAGTTATGCTTCCCGTTGGGCCAATTTGCCTCTGTTTTCCAAACAGAAATATACACCATATTACGATGTGCGCGGGAAAACAATAGGAGGGCTTACACGAATAAGCGGATCTTCATTTTAACCGACGGCCAGGCGACTTTGAAGGCTTTAGTAAGCTCAAAGGTCTCTTCTAAACTGGCGTGGGAATGTTTAAGTGAGCTCAACGACCTGGCGGAGCACGCTAGTGTGGGTGCCAGGTCATCAAGGTATTATCGGCAATGAACGGGCGGATGAACTAGCCAGGCAGGGAGCGGGCATGGCATACCTTGGCCCTGGCATAACCAAGAACGCTATTCGGGGCTTTTTCAGTGACTGGATAAGCGAGGAACACAATAGATACTGGCTAAGTAGACCAGGACATCGCCATAGCAAGACCTTCCTCAGAGGTCCTTGCAAGAAGAGAGCTGCGGAACTTTTGCTTTTGAGCAGGGCGCAACTCGGTATTACCACAGGGTTACTAACAGGACACCTGACTGTTATGAAGGAGCACCTGCGGAGGATCGGTAAATTTAATGGGGCTCTAAACTGCAGACTTCGCAATAGGGAACCAGAGACGGCAATGCACATTTTGTGTAGATGTGATGCGCTAGCAAACCGTAGGCAGCGCATATTCGGACATCTTAAAACCTGTACCAGCTGGTACAGGGGACATACCTCACTGAATGGTTGCGTTAACTGAACCAGGGCGAGTACAATAAGCCTAAATGGCTGCGGTGCCCCCGGCGCATTTTTGCAGACGGATTCTGGTCAAAGGAGAAGAAAAACCGGATTGGCAGAAAAATCAAAAGTTAACAGAGGCTTTTCCCTCACTAGTACGTCAAGGTGGTGGACATAAACACAACAGCGAAGGTTAACTTAAATTTAATTAAACACAACTAAACAGGTTGTACAAAGATCCACTATAACAAGTACTGAAAGGTTTCTCAAAGCCGAAACAGTAGCTTACGTCTAATGAGTTTACTTAAAAATAAAGCGGTTTGGTCGACACGGTTGGAGCCTAACTCAAAACGATGCGGTAGACCACAGAGGCAGTTCGTCGTGGCACCAAAACTCAATTTAAACCAAACGGAAAACCTCGCTTGAAAGCTTGTGGGGATAAGAAAGAACCTGAATGTAAAAGGAAACAGTTTCGTTAGCGTCCATAATGGCGTCCGCCATTGTGCCCGATATACTTTACCTGAGATCTAATAAGTTCCCAAGCTTGGAATTGGGATTAAAATTACCCCAAATCGTTCGGTGGTGTTACTAGGGATGTCGGCAGCGCCGTTATCGAATTCTCCTTACACAAAATACGTCTTAGTGTTGCACCAGCCGAACAACAACTGAAATAGGAACGCGAAGCCAAGATGGGGTCGGTAAAGAACGCGCGAAAATTGCAGACAGTAACCAATGATGGTAAAATAGTCACGTGGTGCCCCATAACCAATGAATGTTGCGCGTTCAACCAACGCGAGTTTTCCCCTCTGGCGAGGTGAACGAGGGGGAACAGTATTGCCAACTGTCCCGAAGCGCGGCTGAGATGATGCCATTTTGCGACGATTTCTTGGCGGCAACTTTGAAACGTAACACATGGCTCGCTGGTTCTAGGAAAAATGTCGCGGACGCCCTTTGTCGTCCACTCTCAACGACTAACGAGAAGCAGCAGCAACACTACCAGCAGCAGCAGCAGCGTTGAGGAAGTCCTTCTACAATGGAGAACGAAACGTCGGCAGTAGAAGAAGTCAACGGGACGTGATTCCACCCGGAAGCCAATTCAAACATGGACGACGGCCGCGGAAACCTTCAGTGAGTTTTTGGATTGAAATTAAAAATCAAAAAGAAGTACAATTACATCCAAGAAAAAATAATTAACTCTTACCTCCAACAGCTGTTTGAAAGACGATCCCCCTTCCAATGTACACCCCATTTTCTTTCTTCAAATCGCTATAATAATTACTGACCCCAACGGAAAATAGATATTTCGAATAAGGCCTCAATCCATTAATCTCGAAATCTTTGCTTATAGAAAGTAACCGAGCGAGTGCAGGCCTCGTCACACTGAAGCGAATCCTCCTCGTTGTACGGCATGTAATAAACCCTGCATTCGATGGTGGTCACCGAAATGTTCCTGCACTCCGTATGGATTTTAAAATCGGGCATCTTGAAGATTAAAGAATCACAAACCAACGAAACCGTTATGTTTCTGTTAAATTTGGGCGTGAGGCACTTCTTCGGCAGGAAGGCCTGCATGTGAGGGCCACTCTTGCGAAGTGACCGACGCGCTACTCCTTTTCAAGGTGTAATAAACCGGCCCCCTCGTGGAATTCGTCCAGTGCAAGTTGCTGAAGTCCGATTTTAAATTTCGCAAGGGCATGCTATGGGTAAGGAGGGAACTATTGGGGAGGACTTCGCAGTAGGAGGAGATGATTTCGCGCGTCGATGCTTCGATGAAGATCAGGAGGGGCTTCGTTCTGTAGTCCGAGTGGTCGATGGTGAAGGTTTTTTCACCGCCAGGTAAATTGGGCAGTGGCAGGGTACGTCTTCCTCATTTTGGGCAAAGACTTTCTCGTAGATGCGTTCGACGAAGAACGGCCGGATGCCCGATCCGTCCGTGTTGCAACTGCATTAAACGGTTCCGATGGTTTTGGTCAGCTTCGACCCAGACGCTCTTTGCACCGGTGTTTATACTGAAAAACAATTTAATCTTCTTTTTTCTCGACGCAAATCCATTATAGTGTAGATAATATTTTGAAATGAAAGGCAAAGGTTTTTTTATAGTTCAATTTTAATCTACACACAATTATTTAAATACCCCGGCCTTTCATTTGAATTGAACCTTCATCTGATTTTGCGCATGGCTCGCTGGTTCTACAAAAAGATATCGCGGACGCTCTTTGCAGCTCTATTTATGCTGAAAAACAATTGAATCATGAGTTAATTTTGCGCATGGCTCGCTGGCTCTTGAAAAAATCCGTTCACTTAGCAAAGCTAGGATACGCAAATAGGCGTCCTAGTGTCGCCAGAACGTAATCAAAGCGACTTAGCCGCGTGAGTCATATGCAGTGCTACCTACCTGTAGGTTTGCAAATTTTGTGCGAAGTATCTTAAGTCTCCACACCGCTCGGCATAGCTCGTGGAGAAGGGAGGGTTCGACGAAACCCCAATGCAAAAGGTGGGCAAAAATGATTTAAAATAAAACGCACCAGCTGAGCACACTTGTTTATATTTAATTTGCTCAAAGAACTTCAAATAACGAACACTTAACAACGGAACATAAATAAAAAGGTAACACATTAAAATAAATCCGTACCACAGATCTGTGCTTCGGTCACACGTACGGTACAAGTCTTAACACAACGACTCCGCCAGTATAATTCGTTCAACAACTCCGTAAGTATAATTTGTTCAACAACAACTCCGTAAAGATAATAATAAACTAAAGTTATCCCGACCTTCGTATCCACTCAGAAGATCCAGCGTCCGTTGTAGGTCACTGTCAAACGTCAACAAACCCGGAGCGTCCTCCCGCGGTGAATCGCAGAGTTAGTCAAGGGGTGGCCAAACCGCCACGGTCGTGTCGTATTCCCGGACGAGTCCACCCACTCCTCCAAGGTAAGGCGGGTAGGCCGGCTCACAAAGTCGCTGCTTGATACGGGAATCTGGGCCTCAGACAAGAAGTCCGGAACCGAGCTACCACCGGGATTAACTAGCAGTCCAATTAAAGTCGAAGAAGAATTGGTACTTGAAGTAAAACGTGAATCGGAGTCAAAATTAAAACTTGGAAGTTAAAGCTGAACTTGACTTTAAAGCTTAACTTGGATTTAAAGCCTGGGGAAAAGAAAAACGTGTTACAGGGAGGGGTCGCTAAAAGAACAGCCAAAACCATACCTGTTCCCTTGCTCGGGGTAGGCCTTTGAGAAACCGCTTTGAAACAGCTTGTGGGTCACTCGGCGTGCTTTAACAAATCACGGAAATCCGTTTCTAATTTCAGCCACACTCACAGTGGGAAATTAACCAGCACTAACTTTAGGCTTGCGCGCAACCGCGCCCTGCTCCATCACATGCTCTGGCAGACGGAAGTCGTTACTGAAGAAACACAGTTTAAACGGGGAAACGAGTGAGACGGAGATATGTAGTCTGCCTGAAGTAACAGCGGATAGTTAACAACACGCTATGTTGTGAAATATGGTGCAATGCGACGATCGGCACGTAGGCCGTGTGAACGTTAAAAGTTCCCACGATGATACAGGATGTTCGGAAAATTATTATGAATAACTTGCATGGATTTTTCAACCATAACAGCAGGTATACGAAAGCCTTGAACATATTGTCACGCTCGCTCTGAAGGGTAGCGGCGATTAGCTTAAATAGGGGGAGGTAGCTCAGTGCGGAAGCTGGCGCCGATTCGATTCCTGGGCTGAAGATCACGGTTAGGAAAAACGTGATGGACTTACCTCCTCTTTAATTTTCTCCCGTGCTGGAAAAGGATCGGGTCGAAGGGAAACGCCACCATCTTTTCCCAAAACTTTATTAGGCACACTTCACCGGCGGGGACACCTTCCTGAGTCGCCACCACCCAGGCAATTGCCAACTCGATCGACTCCCGGTCAATCACACATCTATATCGTCGACTCAGCAAGGTACTCTGCGAAACAATTAAAAATTGTTATGTAGAGCTATCCCGTTACAAGTAACCTTCGTGACAATATCCAAACTTGTTTCAAACATATTAAACGTACATCTTTCCCTCGTCAATACTCGGAAGTGTTCGATTTCCAATTTGAATAAAAACCTCGCATTTTCCCAAATCAGAGAGATTCCAATCAGCACGTAAATTAGTTGTTGTCAGAACCTGTAAGCTCCGCTAGTTAAGGTGTGGTGTGGGGCTTCCAAACCATGTAAGTGTAACGTTGTTTAACTGCATTAAGCGGACCCCACCGGTTGTAGCTGGATGACTGGTTTCTGCTACCCCCAGGAGTACCTTGTCAACCAAAATTCCACGGCATCAGTTGTATGTAATTATTTCAATCAGCTGCAATGACCTCGGAACAGATAAGTTACTCTGCTCATCTGCTTTTCTGAAGTGGATATCAGAGCAATAAGTTGCGTATGGTCAAGAAGAGATCCATTTGACGAATATAGAAAGCAAAAATAAGAAAGAAAAGACCAACTTGGTAAAAAAAAATTCCAATCACGAGGTGGTTACCTAAAACAGCAAACGGAACACATCGAAACTTCCCCCGTTTTGTTCAACCGGCAAGAAGAACCTTCGACGGCCGTCAACTCTGAAACTAATTTGCGCAGATTAAACTTTATGTTTTGCATTTTAATTAATAACCGTCGCCGACACTCCCGAGACGGCCGGATTAATTCTCGGCGTGCGCGCCCGAATGATGAAGTGCGTCCACCTCACGGCACAAAGGCGTCAGCTAATAATGTCCTGGACGCCACAAAATCAATATAAACCCCGCTAATACCCTCGAAGCTCGTTAATTGTCAGTTAGCGGCCACGTTACGCCGTTACGTTGCGGTCGATTACGTAAATTTCGCATTCGGATGCAGCAGCAGCCGTTTACCTGTCAGTTACAATGCAGGATTAATTTTAAACCGCGGTTTGTGAGCCTGAGCTAAAACAGACAGCTATCATCACATTGTTTATAATACTAGCGCGGCGTGGGAGGGGTCGATGGGGGTGAAAGACAAGGAATTTCCCCCCATTATTATTAACCCTTCTTACCGTGGTCACGGAATTTATAGGCGAACGTATTTACTTTACTAATGGATGGAATGGAATAGAGAAATTTCGTTATTTGTCGCTGTCACCGCCGAAAAAATGAATCAGGTTTTGAGTTTTCTCTTACGACGGAACCCCATCGTTTGTATTTAACATTTTCCCCCTCGTAAACAATCCTTTCCGGGAGGTGCTGCCCTCTAATCGGGTCTCCTTTCGGTCCCAGTGTATTTCTCGGGCCTGGCCCCGGGCCAGTCCCTTTTCCCCCCTAAAAGTAATGGCTCGCGGAGAGTTCACTCGCTTGGCTCCGGTCTTAAGCGCACTCGTTCACAATACTGACTAATTACTTTCTGACTAAACATTTATAATATGAATGAGACTAACTCTGAGACTAATACTGCTAACTAACTACTCTTTTTAATACTTCCTCGATTCTACCTGCGGGTCGATCTTTTATACATCCCTATATCTACGTCACAATTGGTTCCTTTGTTCTGGTGGCCGGGGTTCGATCCAAAGTACAAAGTTCTAAAAGGCGTCAGCATCAATTGACCCTTGCCAAATTTGTTTTTCTTAAAGCGTTCTAATTGCCTCGATCTTAATCGACACATGAATTTAAATTTACTTATTTCCTCAGATACTGACATCGTGACAATAACTTGTCTTTCACGTAAAGTGCTTCTTATCAAATCACGGAATAAGTCTCCGTTCGTTTCCCTTTCAAGCGCAACCACTAAAGGGAACAGCAGGAGAATATGGCCGGAGCCAGAAGTAACGCAAACGCACTCTAGAACGTGTGACAGCAAGGACAAGGGCGCCGCACCCTTGTTCTTGCTGTGGATCCTTCCCGTTCGAGATTATTGATTTACTTGAAAAGTCTGTGATTGGACATTTTGGACCATACAACCTCCTTCCCTGCTTAGCTTGCTCGTTGTGCGCAGGACTAAGTTAGTATTCTGGCACACGTACCAGAGAGCGTTTGCGCAATTTCTGATCCGGCCATTTTCTTGTGCTGTTCCCTTCTTGCCTGCTAAGGTAAAACAGTACATGTGAAAAAAATTGATTTTTGAATTTACGCGTATTCTTTTAATTCACTTATTTTGGTTGCAAAAGTGATGGTACTCTCGTTTTCTATGTATGTTCCACATTTCGTTGATATATCTTTAAAACTGATTAAATGGCCCTGAAAGAAGATAAAACGTTATTTTCCTCCAAACTAGCTTTTCACATATAAGGTTTTGCCTTAGCAGGCAAGCCTTTAGTGGTTGTACTTGTCAGGGAAACGAACGGAGATGTACTCCGCGATTTGATAAGAAGCACTCTACGTGAAATTTATTGCTTTTCGAAGCCTGATCTCCACTAGTGAATCAGGTAATTTTGGCAAGAATGTTCTGTGCGTGGTTTAGGTTGCCACGTTGTTTTTCGTTCTTTTATTCGGGCTTTTATTGGAGCTTTCATCTGTGACTTTATTTGGGGCCAACCATCGCCGAGTTATTTTGAAGCCGCGCCGCGCCCTTGTCCTTGCTGTGGATCCTTCCCGTTCGAAATTATTGATTTACGTGGAAAGCCTATGATTGGACATTTTGGACCATGTAACCTCCTTCCCTGCATAGATTGCTGGTTATGCGCAGGACTAAGTTAGTATTCTGTTACACGCAGTAGAGTGCGTTTGCGTTATTTCTGGCTCCGGCCATTTTCTTGTGCTGTTCCCTTTATCAGTTGTACTTGAAAGGGAAACGAACGGAAATTTATTCCGCGATTTGATAAGAAGCACTCTACGTGAAGCTCTACGTTCGAAGCCTGATCTCCACTAGTAAATCAGGTAATTTTGGCAAGTTCTATGCGCGGTTTGAATTGTAACGTTGATTTCGTTCTGTTGTTCAGGCTTTTATTTGTGACTTTATTTGAGGCCAATCGTCGCCGAGTTATTTTGACGCCGCTGTAGGAAAGTCTTGTGGCACCGGCGAGCTCGACCTCGAACTTTCGGACTTGACCCAAACAATTTGATGTTTGGCCTTGCCGTCGAAGGAGGGAGACACTACACACGGGAACGCTGGGTGACAGACTGACGATGCCCCTAGATCTTGGACACCCGGACGAGACTCCCTCGGTATTAGACCAACTGGTGCGAGGGCAGTTTAGATGTCGCATTAAAAAAAAGGAAATAAAATTTAATTTTATTGATTAAGAATTACGGATTAAAGAATTACGAATTAAAGTTACGAGAAATATAGGAGAATGTCCTTAATTTAATTTGTCCTTTAAACTTAGTCCTTTTAAATTATAAATTATTTTAAAATTTATATTTAATTTATCCTTATCGTTAATCACTTTACTTAAACTTATTTGATCTAACCTTCATTTTAACTTTAATTTAAACTTTATATTACTTTAACTTAGAGGGAGGGCCTGGCCCGATCGGCCAGCCCTGACTCGTAGAGTCCACTCGCTTGGCTTTGTTTACGCGCACTTGCTTCCACTACTACCGTAACTAATTACTTCACGTCTAGTGAACACTGCCACCTACATGACTGTTCTTAATCACTTGCCTATCTAATCAACTACTACTTGATTAATTAATTCTAATTAATAATCTCTGATACCTGCGGGTCGATCTTTTATGCATTTCTTAAATCTACGTCACAATTGGTTCCCTCGCTCTGGTGGCTGGGGGTTCGGTCCAAAGTACAAAGTTCTAAAAGTGTCAGCATCAATTGACCCTTGCCAAATTTGTTTTCTTAAAACGTTCTAATTGCCTCGATCTTAATTGGCACATGTAAACAACACGCTTACATTCCACAGTGCCTTGCATTTATACGTACGTAGAATGCGAGCATGTGTAACGCGGCTTGTCCTACTAATCGTCAATGGGTGCTGATCCTGCATAATTTTGAAATGCACATAATTGCAATAATTACGAAACGAATTTAAATTGACTTATTTTCCCAGATAATGACATCGTGACATCATGTATTCTTTTGTTTTATGGTTATAGTTTATGAGAGATATGATGTCATACTCACATTAGTTAGTTTGGTCATCGGATTTTCATTTTAAGGGATGTGAACGGACTATGGGCCCCGCTCGTCGTAAGTTAAAATTTTTGTTTAATGAGCGTTGTTTTCCTTGCATTTATTTATGTTAAGTTTTGAAATAAAGGCAAGTGTGCAATAACTAGTGACTCTCATTTATTTCTTTTTAATTATTGCCCCCTTTGTTTTGGGGTTACTTATGACCTCGACCCGTCCCATTGGATTAGCCGGCCATTGGGACGAACTTAGTTTACCCTCCCATTATTTGCAGCCTTCGGGCAGGGAGCATTAATTAGGTCACTAGAATGACTTAAGTTGCCTGCCCTACAGGTAGTAACAAAAGAACTGTGGGTGTATTTCTCAACGTCGCGATTTATTTACTTTAACGTACTTAATAGTCGCTTATCCGAAGGAGAGTCAGTGTTTTGACTACGGGCTTTCCGCTCGAGCCCGTTATCTTGTGAGAATGTTTACGTTACAATCAGACTTTAAAATTCTTTCGTTACAATAGCTAAAGGTATTTTCCGGAAGCCAAAAGAAGATGTTTCGGTCGACCATTTCAAGGGAAGTAACCTGCAAGTTTGAGCGTACAAGAACCTATGCATATAATTATAGTTTTGTTTTTACAGAGACGATTTGTAAGTTAAATTTTTTTCTTAGAAAAACGCGTTCGCCATTTACATACTCATGCATATATAAAAAGTGAACGTATGATAACAAACATTAAGTATGCACATAGTGCGCTTAATTATAATGTTCCCGCGTTGTCTGAGTGATTACGTATGTTAAATTATTCTGTCTCGTCTATGGTGATTATTAAAATTGAGTGAATAAACCTGTCATTTTTTATTGGTACATTACAATAAAGGCTCGTGGAAATTAATTACGTAAGGACAACGATTCTTTCATACTTTCATAAACGTGCAGCTACCATCCCTACGAAGTTTAGTTTTACAAATGAAACGCACGATTTAAAACGTGGAAGCGAATTTAATATTTCACCACCACCTGTGAAATGCACCTCGGAGGAGACGCGCACGCGAGGGTGGGCCAGAACATGAATACAAATAACTTCTAAGGGCGCGTCCCCGTCCGTCCGTCCGTCGTGCGCGCCGTTAGAGGCGCTACGCGTCTCGGCTATCAATTCGATTACATCATTATCACGTTCTTGCGTTTCCGGTTACACCAGCGAAGCAGATAAATATCGTGTCTTGAGGACTCCCCCCCCCGCCCCCGCCGTAATGCGCGGAGCGGCTTCAAAAGCGGAGCAATTATTTTTAAGCCGGGGCGCTTCGATTAAAACGAAACCCACCCTCCTCGCTTCACGCGGATTTAAGATTTCGCAAATGGGGATCTCGTACAGTGTCCTTATTAGGGAGGCGTAAATTTTTAACGCTGTTAGAAGTAAATCGCTCGCCGAAAAGTTTCCAACGAGTCCCGATTAGGTTCCGTCGCCCGCGAAATTGTTTGTCTTCGAGAAATAATTTTTTCGAGTCCCTAAATTTTTTTTTTTTTACAAGTGTATACATACAACACTGCGTGCTTCCTCCGTTCACTGTGAATTTCCTAACTTCTGCAAATCCTGTATGTACTTACTTTTGATTTGTTTTGCTTCGATAAGCAATAAATGATACTTGTCTTTCATTCACGTAGAGTGCTTCTTGTCAAATCGCGGAGTAAATCTCCGTTCGTTTCCCTTTCAAGTACAACCGCTAAGGGGAACAGCATAAGAAAACGGCCGGAGCCAGAAATAACGCGATACTCACTCTGGTGTGTGTGACAGAAATTAGTCCTGCGCACAACGAGACTTAAGAACTCAAAGGGGTTGTAACGAAGCTGAGGTGGTAACGTGTGGTCCACCTTTTGTGACTTTCAGGTACTAATTTCAACACATTTTAAATCCCCGGAGATTTTGGATTAGGCAACCCATCAATCAAACCAGAAAGAACCCGCAGCATTTCAAAAGTAGAATGGGTTGCCTAATTTTGAGGCGTTACGATTTCAAATGGCAGATACTGGATGCTTCTGAAACTGTCCTTGTGTATTAGTAGATGTGCGAAAGAAGCAAGTTTATCGATATTAATGAGAAAACGAGAAAAAAATGACGAGTGGACAAATTATAAAAGTGACAAGATTTAATTAAAAAGAGTAAAAGTTTCAACGGAAACATGGTAACTTTATAAACATATTGAATAAAAAAAGGAATAACGTAATATTTTAAGAAAACTGGCCAATTCAAATTCATCGATCCATTTAAAGCTTCAATCGATTTCCACATGGGTTGGTTGATATCGATCTCGTTTTAACCTCTCCTGGCTTAAATGTTTTATATAATTAAAGAGTCCGTAAAATACAATCGATAGAATGTTGTCACATCAGGTAGAATTTAAAAAAAAACTAGTCAGCGCTTGTCAAAATGTGATACCCGGTATCTCCGAAGTCTTTAAAACGTTCCTGTGTTATTTAGGGCCAGTTGTTCGAACATTTGAACCATGGTTCAACTCTGAACTTTGTTTTATTACCATGATAACATTTGTAAAGGCATATGTTGCCGTAATGGTAGAACCAAGTTCAAAAAGTTGAACGATGTTTGAGCAACTGACCCTAAAAGTACTGATCCTGAGATCACAGTAGCTCTAAACGTACAGACAGACAGACAGTGCTCTCTAATCTACCCTAAAACGCTATGAGCGGTACCTGAGAAAGTTAGCCCTTATCCGTCTCGGGCCCCGACCAGAGCCATCGGATTGAGATACGCCCAATCAACGCGCAGGGCAGCCCACCTTTCGGTGGCTGACACTATAAAGTGTCGTCCTGCTACCAGACTTGTTCGGGGTTGCACGCCCCTCGCCCCTTCTGCTCAAGGGAGACCTATCTAATCTCTACTAGCTATCCAGGCTAGTGCCGGAACTGAGATCCGCAGTTCACACGTCGGGATGGGGTGGGCATCATCCCTAGCCCTAGCATGCCATCAACCACTGCCCCCGTGAGTCCAACCCAGTCGACCGGTGGAGGTCCCCTCTGCTCGCTCCACTCCAGAGGAGGGGAGGGTATCCTCCGGGCTAACCGGTCCCCACGGTACCAGTTTGCTTCACTGGTGGGAAGTTCGGCCACGACCGAACAAGTCGGCCGAGTCCTACAGATTAGGTTACGTGCAACCCAGGCACTGGTACGCCAACTCGGGACGGTGGGCTCGTCACACCCATAGGAACTCTATCATACGTCCACAATGGTCACCTACGGCCGAAGCCGTTGGAGCTACGCTTTAGTAAGCAGGTTAACCCCCCTGCCGGGGCTCTAAACGTACAATCGCATTTAAAGTTTGTTTGACGACTAATAAACAAAAATCTAATCGGCGGTTCTCAAAATGTCATTATGGGATTCCCCGTTATCGCTGTAAATATTCAATGGCAATGGAAGCTATTTAGAGGAAGCTTGTTTACACCAATGAAAAGCAACTGGCGAATTGAAGCAATCGAATATGTATAGTAAGTGTGACATATCACTGGAAGCAGACCAAAAATTTCACTAAAAAAAAAAGAAAAACAAATGCCCAAACACACCCGTTTAAACAGGTAAATAGTTTTTTTTTCTCAGCCAAGAGTAGTCAAGGGGATGGCTCTTCACCAGAAAAAAAATGTCAAAGATAACTCTGGTCATTGTCGACACCTTTTTTAAGCGCCAGAGACTTTGCCCGACACTGACGTCATTGCAAGAACTACCGCTAGAAAAAAAGTTCTTCTGGGACCACCTCTGGTCATTGCCAACAACCACCTCTTGTCGACAATTCTTCACGTACAAGAACCAAAGGGGTTACTTCGTCTACACAAGAAAAGACATGGGGATGACCTTCAACGGCGGTCACTTCGGATGGGCAGGCCGTCGAAGTGTCTCAGGATCCCGCCAGCTATACTAATATTGCAATATTTCAATATTCTGCTTAAGCGCATTAGATTTGGCAACACTGGTCTCTGTACTAAAAGACCGTTGAAATTATACCTATGTGCTTTTCGATGTAATGTGAACTTGAAACATTATTTTCACACAGAGAGAGATGGAAGCTCTCCTGACAGGAACTGACTCTTCTCCGTCGCGAACTGCAGTATTTAAAACATTGTCATCGGGTCTTGTAAGCGGCCGGCTGACATTATAATGAACCAGATGAAATTTAAATATTTTTGTTCCACGCGAAGCTTCCGAGTTTCTCTGTCTTTTCGGTGCACCCACGCAAGTCGACTTGCCGAAGAAGCAGAATTTTCCTGACTTGCCGTTGCAAAGCGTTTCAGAATGGCATACGGATTGTTACAGAGTTCAAAATCGCGTAATGACAATATTCGCCGAGTTTTATCAACTTAGAATTTAAGTCTAAGTATGAACATCTTATGATTTTTGTAGCAAACTCTTTTAGATAAAGTGAGAGATATGTCTGGCTACAGTTGTTGAGATTCTTTATTGAACACGACCGCGGTATTTTCAAGTGTTAAATCCTTCAAGAATAAACAGAAAAGAAAAAGAATTAGACTAAAACAATTAAAAACAGTTAAAACTGACAAAAGAATGTGCTCCAAAGCATGTGGTTTGATGACCTGCGGTCTTGGTGTATAGTTTAATTTTTCTTTTCCGTTTATTCTTGAAGGATTTAACACTTGAGAATGTCGTCGTAAATACAAAACCGGGGCCGTGTTCAATAAAGAATTTCAACAATTGTAGCCAGCCACCTTACCTAAGCAGGCGTGCGATTGGCGATGGCCACGTGACGTGGGCATTCCCGATGACGAAGAAACCTACTTGATCGAAGCTGGCGGCATCCGCAAGCATCTCGCCTCACCCTGTTTGGTTTTGCTGGAGCGTTTCGTTACTCCTTTAACTCTGGTGTCGTTGTGTCGTTGTGTGTAAATTATCGAAGTTTTTGCTACTTGTATTCGACTTGGTCGGAATTTAAGTGCATCGCTAAACGAACGATTCGGGGTGATTTTATGATCCTGCCAGGGCCTGGTTTTATTAAAAACCCAGGCTTTCTATTCCGCTCGGAATTATTTCACGTTCGGGATACGTTTCACCCTTTTGACCCTCGGTTAATTCTTTTTTCACACCTAATTTACCAAAACTCACAGAGCTTGTCGGGGAGGGGTGTCGGCTGCGACCGACTGCCGGTATGAATCCGAAACACAAGTACTCTACCTCTCACATAGAACCCATATGCACCAGGAGGGGATTCGATCCCATACCTAATAGTTGCCCGGCCAAGCGTCAAGCCCGACTCAACCGGCTTGGGTAACAACTAGTAGACGATAACAACTAACAACTATTAGCCGATATTTTGGAAGCAGTTGTCGTGTTCGACTGAAGTAAAGAGTTTGGCGCAGTTTTGTTACGAGTGCTCCGATCAACATTCTGAAGACAAGCCGGAAGACATAAACAACCTTGACCTGCAGCAAGATATATATACTATCACGAGGGGGAATTTTCTAAAAACCACAAGGGGGTTTTTTCTATGTTCCGCGGATAAAGATCATAAAAAGTATATGAACGCGAACTTGTGTAATTGAGGGCAGCTTACGACCGTGTTGAAATGTAAACACAATAAGGAGGTAACTGATACGTAAATGTTCATATTTCATAATAACACATCAGCGGAATTTATTTCAAACGGGGCCACGTGCTTATACGCGCGTATACGAATGACGCAAACGGACACAAAGCAGGTGATGAAAAATGCAACGCGCGACTAGGCAAAAAAATGTGTATTTAAAGTGCGGGCCAAAATTAGGAAGGCAGTCGTTTTCCACCGGACCGACTCAGGGGGCACTAGTGCCAACCAACGAGGGGACGCCAACATTGCCGCCGCCAACGCTCAACAACGCCGACGCCGCCGCCCGCTTCATCGTCGTCGCCACCCCAGCATCAACATTGCTGCAGCCCCCATCATCTGTCACTGCCGCCGACAACATTGCCGTTCATCCTAAAGAAGTACGAGGACCATCTCCACCGCCAGCTGCCGAGAGAAGACATCACCGTAGTTCTGCACTGGCCGCCGCTGTTCCAACCCGATCACTCCGCAGGCTGAGCAAAGACGTGTCGTGCTCCAGCCAAGGAATATTGAGACCAACCACGCAAGTCGCGGACCGGCCTTGAACTTCGGCAGTCTTCCCGGCTAAGGAAACGTCGCCCGCTGCTCCGTCTTAGTCGAATCAACAACCCCAGTCGCCGCGAACGACCCAGGACCGCACCCCAAGTTTCATGGACAAACCACCCTCAACCAAATTAATCATTTACGTAAATAAAGAGGTATTAGTTTTGTAAATCATTGTCTTTAAAGCTCTACCCTCTGATAAACCTACGCACCCCAATCAACCCAAAGGCTAAGAACACACCGTCGCGACATAGTGGAGGCTTAGCGCGACGTGGTGAAGGACCTTAGCGTGACAATACCCTTGAATTGCGTGAGTTTGTACCGTTTTTCCTTATTAATGCTTCGTCACGCTGCAATTTTTTTTGTTGAAGAGCGAATTTTCGACCAATCTTGCGTTTTAAATCAACCGATGTAATTTGTTTCTAGTAAAAGCAAGGCGATTTAGATTTGAAGTGTGGAATAGTAAAACTATTGCGAATACATTGGAAAGACTATTTCATATTATCACCTTCGACTGGGTAATTGTTCGTCCTGGCGAATTCTAACGTCTTCAAAGCACGCCCATCTTCACTGAGCTACCTGAGGCATCAGTTGATGAAAACCTGTGCAAACTTGCCACCTAGTTTAAATGTAGGTAAAAATCCGGAGTAGTAGTTTTAAAGATTTTTCGGTAGCACAGTCTTTTTGGTACACACACGCAAATCAAAGCAACATTCATCTCTACTTGCTGAAGAAGCAGAATTTTCCTGACTTACCGATGCAAATGCGTTTTGTTAGTAATTGTCAAACCTTTAAGCCGAAAAGGGGGAGCCAAACTTAAATGATTTTTTCTCGTATCCATAACTCAGGAAAAACACTAACGATTTAGATTTACGAATATTGATTCGTTAGCGAGCGAATTTATTTTAAAATAACTGACACAAAAAAAGAACTACACGAAAACCGATATCAAACTCTGAAAAATTAAATCAAAAATAAAACCGAACTTAGAACAAAAATTAAACTAAAATTTCGACGAGAATTTAACACGCAAAACTAAGGGGAACCGGGAACTAACTCTCCTGCGCGCGGCTTCTCTACTTAAGCCCTCGCCACCGCCCTCGAACCCCGAAGTGGGATCTTTTTCAAATTCAGCAAGTTTTTGAAAAAGTCCGTGGTTGATTCGGGCTTTTAGCGGCGAGCCGCTTTCCACTAGGTAGCGTACGCGTGTTGCTTTTACCATTTTTTAGCCACGTGTCGCGCGGTCAGAGCCAGAGAAGCTGGTCGCACGGTTTCTTGCTGATCCCTTAAAATTGAAAACAATCTTATCTCCGTAACTTAATGTTTTCTCTAGTTGGAGAGCACGTTCTAGACTACTGAATATTATATGTTTTTCCTGCGTTCCGATTTCGTGAGATCAAGTGAAATTTTTAAGAAAGAATTTATAATGATAATTTGGAAATTTCCCTACGCATTTTTCGGGTCCTTACATTACTTCCAAACCTCCTCGCCGTTTTAAGGGGAAGCAGTGTCGAATTTTATCCCCAACACTGAAGGGTGCCTGAAGTCGATACCGACCATCCCCGAGAATAATCCCGAGCGAGGTTCGAACCAACGACCACGAGTTTGCAAGGCCGGTCCCTTACTACTGGACCGTTCAGGCGTTTGAATATTAATAATAATAATATTAATAATAATGCGTTTGTTGGTTCGACAGGTAAAGAACAAATTTGGGTAACATCCAAACTAAATAAATAGTACGAAAGGAAAACAATAAAACGTATAATCAGTAAGCTCATGAGAAGCACACTGCTCTACTTAGCGTACCTTTAGCAAAACATGAAAACAATAATTATTCGACAAGAAGCATGGAAAGAGAAAGAAAAAGAAAAAATAAGAAAGGAATAAATGAAGAAGGGGAAAGAAGAAAATAACGATTAAGAATGTGAAGAGAGGCAAGAAGGGCGAAGGATGGAAGTTAATTAGAGAGAAGAAAGAGAGAAATAAATGAAAATAAACTAACGAGAAGAATAAGATAAGTAATAGGAAATACAAAAAAAAACAGCAGTAAAACATCCAACATTAAAGTTCTCACTGTCTCTTTGCTGCGCAAGTCGAAGCAAAATTCGCCTCTACTTGCTGAAGAGGCAGAATTTTCCTGACTTGCCGATGCAAGGCGTTTCAGAATGTTTACGCTAATAACAAGGCTTATATTATCTCAAGTCGTGGTTTCAATGTTTCCTTTCCGACCTGATCAGAAAAATGGAATCCTTTGCTTGCGCTTGATCCATTGTTTAAAGCTACGACGGAAATTTTCTTTTCTAATTTGAAATAATAAATTTTTCTGTACAGATTCCAGAATTCCTTAGGAATTCCGCGGCCAGGTGTCCTTCTACTTGTCCTCGAGGCTTGCTGATGTAAGGTGTTTTTTCGAGCGTTCTCAAAATTTTCTTGGAATTGTTTACGTCGAATATAAGGATAAACCTCTATTTTGATTTCAATAAAAAATAAGGATGTTTCCATCAGGGTTTTAGGTCTCCTATTGTTTCAAGTTGCGGTTTCAATTAATCGCGCACTACATTTTCTTAAAATGTCAGATTAATGACATACATGGGGGGAAAGTTATGCTATTTTAATTTGTTTGTAACTTCCCAACCCCTCAGTTCGTACGACCGGGTTTCTACCTTTTATATCGTCATTTTAATTGGCCTAATCACTTATACGGGACGTCAAAACTTTTAAGTGCTTTGAGCGCTTTAAAACCTATGCATGGGAGATGCGTAGGTATTTCAAATTCATAATGTGTCGTTAATAACCGCTTCGGAATAACATCTAAATAATATTTTTCTCGATTTTTCCGCAAAGTTTAATGCAGGTGCTTGAAACCCTCTTCAAAACGGGGGGGCGCACAAATCGCATCCACTTTAGAAAAAGTTTCGCCGCGGTCGCCGGGATTATTATTTATGCTAATTAAATTCCAGGCGACGCACTCGCTAAAAACCACCCCGCCATGTTTAATTAAGGGTTTCATTAATTTTTTTTTGCTTTTCGAGTTTGTTTACGTTCGCCCGCTTGCACTTTGCTGCATGCATCAAAGCTCACATGCACGCGGCTCTTTGTAGGCGCGCCTTTCGCGCGTAATTTACAATTTAATAAAGCAAAACGTTGTCGGCAAATTGCGCGACGCCGAAGTAAAGCTCTTGCTTCCCCCCTCCCGCCCTTCCGCCGCCCCGTGACAAACCGGAGCCGCGCTAAAAATCCGGTGCGGGCGTTTTATTTGGGGGAATGCGGTTGAAATTCGTGGGAAAATAAAATTTGCCTCTGCTGCATCGTTTCACTTTGACATTGGAACTTCCTGACTGACGTTGCTCTGCGTTTGTTAATAAATGTTACAAGCAAACGTCAATAAATATTCAAAAACATAATGCCATTACCTTTCAGATGTGAGTAGGTGTTGTGCCTGACTTTCTGTTGAGGTCATGCTTCGAAAAGCATATGCAAATACTTTGGGATATTCTCAGATCATGGATAAGTTAATAATAGTAGAGTAGCTACGGGCGTTCTGCGCCAATTTTTCCATATGGGCGTCCTAAACGTGTAAGTTTGGTGGCCTAGCTTAATCGTCGAGGGGGCAAGGGTAACGCGCGCGGAATTCAAAACAGGTAGCAATTTTTGGGCACTGCTCTCGTAATATTGCTACATTGGATCAAAAGAATTGGGCTCAACCGGGATTTGAACCCGGGACCTCTCGCACCCAAAGCGAGAATCATACCCCTAGACCATTGAGCCACGCAACACACACTTTCTATATTCGTACTCGTCGCAACTGCGAATTAAAAATTATCTAATCAACAAATCGATAAAACAATAATTATCATTCTGTCCTCGTAACGGCTCGCCAGTTGTTAATGCTGATTTATAGGTGGCTGTTAAACGGCGGCGCGACGTCAATATGCATTGAAATTGCGAGAGGGCTAATAGGAAATTGCCTGCAGATTTGTGTGTTGAACTCATTTGATCGTCGGGTGGTGATTTATCGAAGCGTCAACGGGGGATAATTAATTTTTAACGCAGACGGATCCCATGAATAGTTTATCAGACGGAATGAAATAAAATCCGTGTTGCGTTCGCATGCGGACACGTCGCCGTTTATAATTTATGCACGCGAGGGGTGGGTGGGCTTTGGAGTATTTGCGTTAAGCCGAAATTAATTATTATATGCGGAGTTTTGATTGTGTTATTCCAGAGTTGCATTAGTCAGTTTATTGTTCGGCTTTAATTTATTTCGCATTATTGTTGCGTTAATTTAGTAACGTGGCGCAATTTGACAATTTACTTTCAAATTCAGCGTCAATGAAGTGCAAGGACCCCAGTGGGGAAATTCCTTCGATTAAAAACGACGCACATCTGCTTAACTTCGACGAACCATTTCAATTGAAAACCCGTCATTTCGTTTTACGCCGGTTTTACCGAGCACAGAAGGGGGAATGTTTCAGACAGGGTTGGTTGACGTGTTTCGATAATTAGATCTCGACGATTGTCGGAAACAAATTATCCACGGCGATAAATCACTTTCTAATTAAGGCACCTTAAAATGAAACAACATATTATCTGAAACTGACGTCGTCGGCATTGAACCCAGGCCAATTCATTAGGGCGAAGAGCTCGCGCCGGGGGATTACGAACTGTAACACGTGTAAATCTGCGAACGCATCAAATTACATCCAGACGGTTCGCGGGCTTCATCTGTTATTCGTCGGGGGGTTTATCTGTGCCTCCCCCCCCCCCCCGTCGTTCACGTGGAAAAACCGGCGAATTTTCGGACGCGTTCGTCTCGAATTAACGCCTAATGAAATCGTGCTTTCGAGACGCGAGTGCACAACAAGCGTCCGTTAATTTTAATTAGCGAGATGCGCCTCGTTATCGCCGCGACGTCTTCGTCTTTAATATTAAAAGCCATCCCCGGAAGTTTTTTAATGGAAGCTGTAATGCGGATTTCTGAAAAGTGAGGAAAAATAATCAAAAGATAAGCGGTGAAATGCAACTTGCAATGAAATTAGTTCAAAACCATTTTAGATTGTAACGGTTCGTCATTTTTCGGGGTGGTCTGGTGTTACTGATCGTTGCTCTGCTTGACGTCGGTCCGGCGGTTCGGGTTTGCTCGTCGGCGTCCGGGTTCAGCGGAAATAAAAGCGTCGATCACTTAGCAACACGAATTTATT
The DNA here is from genome assembly GCA_033060865.1 of Dorcus hopei. Classification (NCBI taxonomy): domain Eukaryota; kingdom Metazoa; phylum Arthropoda; class Insecta; order Coleoptera; family Lucanidae; genus Dorcus; species Dorcus hopei. The sequence goes on from CM065425.1 coordinate 74,301,557, forward strand.
TATTTATTTATTTCGGGAACGGTAATATACGGTGTGTCTTACGGACACTAATCATAGGACGGTAGTTTCGGAAACGATGATATACGGTGTGTCGCACGGACATTAATGTCAAACAAATGACAAAGCACTGTGCATACGTTCCGGTACAGGCTCCGGGAATCGGATCGGTGGTATGGTTGTGAGTGAAACTCCCACTCAGGATCAGGATGTGTGAAACGCCCGCACCAGGTAAGAAAGAGTGAAACTCCCACTCTAGTATCAGGATGTGCGAAACGCCCGCGCCAGGTAAGAAAGAGTGAAACTCCCACACTAGGATCAGGATGTGTGAAACGCCCACACCAGGTAAGAAAGAGTGAATCTCCCACTCTAGTATCAGGTAAGAAAAGGTAAGTTCGGCTTGGCTAGCAGGAGAGGATAGAGAGTAGAGCGTGGAGTGAAGTCACGTGATTAAAGAGTAATGTGACGTAACGGTTGTTACCCGAACGGAAAAGAGTCGACGGATAGCGATGGTGACATATTTAACCTGCAAAATATGTAAACTGTCATACATGTATACTTCGGTCAACATAATTTTTATTCTTGTTTTAGTAAATCATGGAATTTTTTTTGAACAAAGAATAATTTAATTTTAGTCAATTTCTGAGATCACGTGTACCCTTGACCACGACTTGTAGACAGGTTAGGTTTATGTGAGTTTTGCCGCAAATGTCGTTTGCGCATGACAGCTCTGCGAGCACCACCTCGCCAGGAGGAGTTCGTAGAGTTAACTCTATTTACTCTGCTCTTGTACGAGATGAACGACTTAGAGTTTATAATGTTCACTCCATTGGTCCTACTCGAATGGATTTAGAGTGGAAAGAGCAAATAGAGTCAAAAGAGTAACCAAGTCGAACTCACCCAAAGAATGAAACTCCTACATTAGGATCAGGATGTGCGAAACGCCCGCACCATGTAAGATCGAGTGAGACGCCCACTCAGGATCGGGATAATAACAGGAGGAGCGGTTGCAGGTAACGCGAACGTAGCACAGGTTTTTAAACGCGTTTGAGTCAAAACATCGACGGACGAATGACTCCGCGGAAAACTGCATTCGAGCCACGACCGGCGGCTCGGAATGCCCGGCGAGTCACTGTCTGCAATCCACGTCCGGTGGCTTGATGGCGCAGCGGATGACTCTCTTTTGGAACTCCCTCCTAAATTCTGCGCATATCCTAAATATACAAGCTAATTAATATATACAAAACTTAACTAAATACGGAGTGGTCACTTCGTTACAAGATTATTCCTATTTCTTATACTTACAAGATTTGCTTCAATTTCTCTTTCTGGTTTTAACGATGTATGTGACATGTGGGTGTTTGCTCGACAATACTACACAAGCGACGGTGTGAGTGTTTGCTTAACAATTCTGCACAACTGACGATGTGAGACAATTCTGCATAAGCGGCACTGGCTTGAACGGTTCGCGTTCTTCCTTTTATACCACATTTTCGTGGGGCGGGGATTAGGTAACTCTACTTCATTGTGTTACGCTTTGAAAATTCATTAAAATTATTTCTATATTTCAGACAAAAGTTATCATCTACTCTATACGCTACATGCTCTATTTCGCTCACTCCCCTGCGTAGTTCGACTGTCATCTTTCAACAACCCCCCTTGCTGTGTTTGTTCGTCAACACCAAAGCCTTTACGATCGCGCTAGTCTTTCAAGGAAGAGGAAGGAAAGAGGACCACAATAGGTCGTTGTGTCGATGGGCATCCCGATGACTCTCTCCTCTAAACCAGGTCTGCATCCGTTGTGAAGATGACGCGAATTGATAAACAAGTAACAAAATACAAGTTAAAAAGGTAGACAAGATATAAAAAAAATAAGAAAAAACTGGCAGAATAAATGCAGAGAACAGACTACGGTTTCAATCCTTCAAACGAGAAAATTTGGAAATTGCTGATAAGAATTGAGTAAAAAAACCGTCTTTTGTAGAAAACTAAATTAAAAAAATACGCCAGCAGTAAAATAATTCAGCCTTAATCAAAAAGTATTCCTAAGGTTTTTATTTAAGAATATCCAAAAAATAATCGATGATTTTTTCTTTTTAAATCGTGATTTTTATCAACACTGATGAAATTTATCAAATGTTAGCCAAAACATTCATTGGCTTTCTCTCTCTGTTTCACGCACATACCACGATACCGAAGAAAAAAGGACGACAATAGGTTGTTGTGTTGGTGGGCATCCCGATGTCTTTCTCTTCTATAAACGAGGATAATAGCCGTTGAGAGGATGACGTGGTATGAAACAGGGATAACAGTCGTTGAGGAGATGACGTGGTATGAAACAGAAGAGGTAAAATATACATGGAATGTATTAATTGCAATTTTTTCATTCATATTAAAATGGAAATTAAATTCTTGAAACAGCAGCCAAATTTTTTTATTTTCTATTTCATCATTAACATTTTCGACACAACTTTGTGCCGTCTTCTGATGTTAGATCTGAGTCAAACTTAAATCATCAAATTAATAACATCTAAGAATCCAAGCAGAATTAATTCATATTAAAAAGAAAGAAGAAACGATTAGTTTTTATTTCATTTGAGAATGAAATGTACAGAATTCAGCCAAAACATTCGTATGCCTTCTCTCTCTCTGTCCCAAAGAGGACCACAATAGCTCGTTGTGTAGGTGGGCATCCCGATGCCTCTCTCTTTCTTCTATAAAGGAGGCCTCAGCAGTTGAAGGGATGATGGGGTATGAAACAGAAGGGTGAAATATACAAGGATGGAATAAACAGAAGCTTATAAAAATGGTTCATTTGTTGTTCTCGAGCCTGCTCCTTCACCATTGTTGTGCAAAAAAATATATATCACGTAAGTGGCGGTAGTGAGTCTCGTGTACGCCGTTTAAAGAAACACGGAAAAAACATTAAGTTTTCGGCATTTTCATGCAATCAAAGGACGTAAGAGCACTTACCTTTTCATCAACGACTGCACTTAACTAAACGTCTTTCAGACTGGAACTTTTGATTGAATAGTGAACGGAAGATATCAAACCGTGATTTGACAGAGGCATCTAGGCAGTTCGAGGCATTCGTTTATGCTTTTCAAAGTCTGATTTCCGCTCTTAAATCAGGCAAGAAAATTCTGGGTTGTCTTTCTCTCTCTCTCTGGTGTTGTTTCCGTTGCTCTGCTCGGCGTCGATCTGGCGGTTTGGGGTTGCTCGTCGGCGTCCAGGTTCAGCATAAATAAACAAGTCGAATGCTTAGCAACACTTTATTACAACTTGGAAAGTATACATATAAATCGCGACCGATTTAAATGTGACCAAAACACGGTATTTAACAGTATGGTTCGGGCTCCAGAGATCGGATGGTATATACGAGACACCCGTATCTGGAAGGTAAGAGCGAGACGCCCACTCAAATGGACAGTATACACGAGACGCCCGCGCCTGGTACGTATGAGCGGGACACCCACTCAAAGGTACGGTACATACGAGACACCCGTACCTGGTAGGTATTGCCACGAAGATTAATACGAGACAGCTCTATGTAGATTGTTAACGGGGTATTTTGCTGAGCTAAGTCGATTAATCGAGGCCATCCATTGAACGATGGACGGAAACATTCGATCACGGGGCGGTGGCTCAGCAAGGTAGCCCAGGGGGAAAAAAGTAAAGTGCCCAAATAAAGTTAACTTTTGGGGAAAAGTGTAGTTTCTCTCAACCGCGGCGACCCCTGCTGAATCTCCGGCTAGACCAAGCTAGGTAAGTTACCTTTTTATGTTTTTGTTTGGCACAGGAGAAGGTGTCTTTGGTTCCAGCAGGTCGACACCCTCTATCTCTGAGGTAAGTTTACGTCCTCCCCCCCGGTATTTCAAAAGCACGTTAGAGGCATGACAGGAGCGAGACACCCACTCAAAGAGACGATACATACGAGACAACCGTACCTGGTAGGTATGAGCGAGACACCCACTTAAAGGGACGATATATACGAGACACTCGTATCTGGTAGGTATGGAGCCAGCGCGTTAGAGTTAAACACCGACGCGACGGTCGGATGACCTGTCCTGGCTGCGCTTTCACACATTTATGTAGGCACTTGAGTGGTAGGGAGCCCCACACTGCTGGAACTCCACCCCAAAACAAAACTTTTACTTCTGCGCGGTAATGAACTTAAATAAACAATATAAAATAAAGACAAATTTAAAAATAAACAAATATTCATAGTAGCGAAAAAGGTTACTTCGTTAAAAACATAATTCAGGTTGTAACCTTGTCTTCGAAATTTGTGTTAGGCCTTTATCGGAGGTTTTATTCCGGATATCTTATCGGGGCTGTTATGTGGGGCCACTTTGCTGGTTTGCCTTGAGGTCGGTGTGGCATCGTTGAAACCCATCCCCGGTCGTCCCAACTAGAGTCCGATAATCCTGTTGCTTGGCATCGTCGCCGGAAGAGGGAGACACTACACATAGGGATGCTAGGTGACAGATTGACGCTACCCCTAGAATGCCTCGGCACTGGTTTAGCTGGTGCGAACACACCTTTAGATGCTTTAAGGTCGGATCTATTTCGATTATTTCTAATAATATGCTTCCCTTCAACTTTTGTTGCGCGGAGTTGCAAGATTAACTTTGTGAGCGAAGAGCGGATCCGTGCTTCGTGTTTCATTTTAATTTTACCTAACGGGTTGCGTTGTTCATAGTTAACGCGCATTTAATCTAGACCTGTGTAGTGGTCTTGCGTTTGTTAATCGTTCTTTTGTTGCACAAGTGTGCCAGAACTGGCGACTTTTATTTATTTTTGGGTCTGTTCGAACCGCGAGCTCTGATTAATTCCGAACCGTTCAAAACGTTAACTCATCAGAGTTGTACTTCTCTCTCAAAGAGCTGTCAAGATAATTCATTGCTTCGAAGGCCAACTGATTCGAACGGCTCTGAATTGGTCAGAACCATCGGTTCGAACAAAACACGTTTGCTTTGGGGTTACGCATGAACTCGACCCGTCCCATTGAGTTTAGCCGGACGAACTTAATTTGCCCGCCCAAGATTTGCAGCCTTCAGGCAGGTAGCAATTGGTCTGTACGCATGCTCGAATCAACGATGAGCGCAGCTGCATCCTATTTGTCTTTTTGTGTTTGCTCCGGTCATTGTCTTGGCGACCAAAATGAGATTGCGATCCCATTTGTTGGCCAGTCGGAAACGAATGCGGTTGCGCTTTAATTCGTTAATGGGTGGCCTTAATTTCGTTTATTTTGACGGTCGTCATCGTTTGTCATTGTTACGTAGATGTCAACGTGGCGATTCGCTTATTTCTATCAGTGTAACATTGCTTGACGTTTGTTGATCGCTAAGCAACGTGTGCGCCCCCACAGTATTAAAAAAAGAGAATCAAACCAAAGAAAAGATTGAGGGAGATGGTGTAAGAAGGCAACGGATTCAAAGGAATCGCGTGGAAGAAACTGGAAACGATAAAAAAAAGAAAGGAAAACCAAGGACAAGATGGAAGGGGATGGTACAAGAGAAGAAGACTGTGGATTTCAAATAGGATGGAGGTAACACCCAGAAAAAAGCTGGAAGGAGTTGGTGTTAGATGATTTACAAGAGAAGAAGATTATGGAATCAAGAGAACAACGTGAAAGAAACTGAATGCGTAAAAGCGAAAGGCAAACCGAGGAGTGGGGATGGTAGAAGAGAAGAAGATTATGGATTCGAAATAGGATGGAAAGGGATAAATAGTAAAAAGGGCGCTAATCCAAAGAAGGAAAGATGGAAGGATGCGGTGCTGGATGCTTAGAAAAGAATAACATGAGTGGTAAGAAAAAGAGAGGAGGATGATAGAAGAAAAGAAGATTAAGAATTCGAAATGGGCTGGAAGGAAATAAATGGTAAAAAAAACGAGGTAAACCAGAAAAAATAAAGGAGTTGGTGTTAGATGATTCCCAATAGAAGAAGATTATGAATCGGAAAAAGAAAGCAATGGAAGAAGACTCTCTTTGTTACTGTTAGTTACTTATTTCAGTGAAGAAACTACAACAACTCAAAAAAAAATGAGGAAAGGAAACTACAGTTGCAAATTAAACAGTTTCGGATTACCCTCGGTTTTTCTCCAAAATAAATCCGCATCAAAAGTATTAAGCTCGTTCGTGTGTCTCTGAATAATACAAAAAAGTCGGCCATCAATGTTAATTCCGCCTGTACAACAAAACAGCGCCGAGCTCGGCGAAACAAGCCGGAGATAAATTATTTACTGCGAGAGCACATCGAGGCGGAACGGAAGACGACGCGGGGCGGCGAAGAAAAATTAACAAAAAACGCCCCGCAAGAATTCACTAATGAGGAGGTTTCATTGTGCGCCGTTCGGTTTTCTATTACGCATATAAATAGATGGCAAAATTTGCCGAGGGATGTTGTATGGAAATTGAAAACTAGCCGGGAGCCGGAACGCGGTCGCTCGATAGTTGCTTTTAATTGGCTGTTGAATTACTTTCGAGGATCGAGTTTGGTTTGGAATTTCGTTTAATGCGAAATGCTTTTGCAAGTTTTCTTGTCGCAAATTGTTTGTAATTACAAACATTTCCAGCTCCAGTCCCTTACCTATCGGATATGGGTGTCTCGTATATACCGTCCCTTTGAGTGGGTGTCTCGCTCATACCTACCAGGCGCGGGCGTCTCGTGTATGCTGTCTCTTTGAGTGGGTGTCTCACTCTTACCTTCCAGATACGGATGTCTCGTATATATCGTCCGATTTTTGGAGCGCGAACTGTGCCAAAATTACCAGGCTTCAATCAGGCCTCGCCGAAATGCCTCTGTCAAATCACTCTGTTAATATCTTCCGTTCACTATTCAATCAAAGGTCCCAGTCTGAGAAACATTGTTGATTATTTTACTGCGAACCCCGAATTCGTAACAACATACTTTCAGTAATTATTACGTTTCGGTTTACTCTGCACATTGATTTTCAGAAAAGCTCGTAAAGATATCCTTCGCCCCCTTCGAAATTCAAACTCTAACATCCAATCAAAACCACCGTCAAGTACGAAAATGTTCAAACAACCCCCGCTCTTTAATCTCAGCCCTTCGGCAAACTCCATCGACCACACACGCAACATCTTCCGCATCGTAACGCCGTAAATTGAAGTAATGCGTGCGTTACATGAATTATTTATCGCGGCGAAATTACATGGCACTTCAACGACGATGCCACCCCGACGACGACGACGACGACGGTAAATTGCGTCAACAGTTTCACAACGACGCACAATTGCGTGGGGGGGTGAGCAAGTAAGCAAGAAATTAGGACCCGCAGGCTAATCTTCCTTTCGAGAGCTCCGGTAATGACTGAGAGATTTGTCCGTCCGCCTTTGCCTAAAATTCACCCTCGAAGTGTACTATATCTATAGCCTGTTGCGTTTTTCTTTAAGAGTAGCCTTTTACAATTCACAATTACAATTATGCTTCTTTTACGTAGGTACGGTTATCACAACGCACGACAATCGGAAATCACATCTGCTATCAAATAGTCCGCCTATGCTTGGTAAAACCCAAGAAAAATAGAGTTAATATAAACAAATGACATGCCCCCGCTTACACCTCCAGTTCACGAAAAATTGTGAATCACCGAGTCACTATAAGATGAATCATTCACAGATTGCATAAGCCCTCCTGTACTAGCTTTCTAAACTGAACCCTATAAATACTTGGCAATTTCATTTGTATTTCAATTGAGGTCTTCTTCTTGTGTCAGGGGAACCATCTAACTACTAGTCTAGTTGCTACCTACCTGAAGGCTGCAAATTGTGGGAGGGCAAATTAAGATCGTCCCAATTACCGGCTCAATGGGGCGGGCGAGATCGTACGTAACCCCAAAGTAAAAGCAATAGTACATACAAATAAATAATAGACCCCAATTATTGCACACTTGTCTGTCTTTATTAGTGCATCAGTTTTGCATGTAACAAAATTAAACACCGCAGGACTAAATTAAATGAACGATAAACATAAACAAAGTAGAACTTTAGGTAATCTTAAAACACGACGAAGCACGGATGCGCCTCTAGTTTATAAAAATTACCAAATAAATTTGCAAACTAGTTAGCATATCAACGCCTCAATCAACAATTCAGTATATCGTGAGACAATTATAAATTCTTGCAGAGAAAATAAAAGAATCCAACCTTACGCCGTCTACGCATACGTCAAACTTTAGTTCGGTCCAGAAGTAGACGTCCGAGTGTCATGGTCAAGGGCGGCGTCAGATTGCCGTTCAGCGTCTCCGTGTGAAGTCACCTTTTACCTTGCGAACCACGTCATAGAACTGGTTGACGGAGCTGCGTCCGTCGGCCGAAGCCACAATAACTCTCTGAGGCGACACCCAAGTATTCCAGCAGAGTAAATCCCAAATAAAAATTCAATTAAAAGAGTAAAAAACAACGTTACAACCCAAACCACGCACAGCATATTGTCACGAAAGAGATTTTCTAAAAAACCACGAGGGGCTTTCTGGTTGTATTCCGCAAACAAATAATTTAAACGCGAACATGTGTAATCGAGGGCACCGCAACCGTGTCGAAATAAACAGGTAATCGGTTCGAATTCCACAACGATAGAGCTCAGCGAAAATTACGATAAACGAGGCCGCGCACATATGAAATCGATGGGCGAAACACGGGGCAAGAACAAAGAGATGCAACATGCAAACGGTGTATAAATATGCGAGCCAAAAATTAGGAGGCAGTCGTTCTACCGAACCGACTCAGTGGGCACTAGTGCCGACGCACCGGGACGCCACGCACCGAAACGCTGTCCTACAACTGAACGCCACTCCATCGAGACGCTGTGCTACAACTGAACGCCACTCCATCGAGACGCTGTCCAACAACGGGACGCTACTACATCGAGACGCTGTCCTACACCGGGACGCCACTCCATCGAGACGCTGTCCTACACCGGGACGCCACTGCACCGAGACGCTGGCCTACAACTAAACGCTACTGCATCGAGCTGCTGCAACCCTGCTGGCCGACTACAGTACCTACCCCCGGGAACGAGGACCAACTTTCCCCGCCAGCCAAGGGAAGCGATACCCGGGTCCACCAACCCGTCAGGGAAGAATCTTGTTCCACTCCGGCCAGAAAAGGAACGACGTGAGCTAACCGTCGCCGTGAACACCCGGACCGCATTCCCAACAATTCGAGACGAACCCCCGCAACTAAATTTATTTAATTTCCTTTAATAAAGAGGTATTAATTCCGTTTTTCTAAAACACCTGTGTTTCAAGCTCTACGATCTATTACCTGCTACCTACGCCCTAAACGGAGGAAAACCCCGTGCCCGTGACATGGTGGAGGCCTTGGGCTTTTCCGTGACATAAATTCTCATAAATTCCTGATTTATTAGTGGTGATCAGGCTTCGAAAAGCAAGCAATAAAAGATGCTTGACTTTCACGTAGAGTGCTTCTTATCAAATCGCGGAATAAATCTCCGTTCCTTTCCCTTTCAAGCACACCCACTTAAGAGAACAACACAAAAATAGCCGGGGTCAGGAATAACGCTAATGCACTCCAGTACGTGTGACAGAATATTGACGAAACTACAGTTGACTGCGAAGAAGAACGAACTCAAGAGTTTGTATGATGCGTTACAGGACGGGGGTTCTACGAGGACTGCAGAGACAGTGTGCTTCATCAACTGATAATGATGCTGGTTCGTTTAACTACGACAAATATACTTATACATGTACGGCAGTCCCCTGATCCCCTGCACCTGTCAATGTCAAGCAATTAATTCAATTCTGTTATGAACTTTTCCCATTTCTTTCTGTCTGTAACCTCTTTTGCTTAGTTCGTTTGCCCCTAGGCAGTATTATTTTTGCTACCACGTTATCCCAATTTTCTTTAGGTGTTGCTCTATCTCTTTTTCCAGCACTTTGGTCTCTCATTCTTTCCGTTCTTCTATGAATAGTCTTATTAATTCTTTTGTTTATTTTAGTTTTCATTTGCTTCTGTTATTCCGTTTTTAATTCTCGTATCGGGTGTTGATCTACCATCAGTTATTTTTGCTGAATTCCTTTCAACTGTTGTTTTCCTTTGCGTTTGGAGCCATTTTTTAACCTTCTACCTTTGTTCTTGGCATTCTACATAATTGTGTTCTGTTCTGTTCCTTACACATTTCCTATGAACTCAATCTCTCAATTCTCTTACCTAAAGTGAAATCAGTTTTTTTTTTACCAGGTCCTCTCTATTTAAATTTATAATCTTTTGGTTTAATTATTGTCCAGAGGTCCCATGTGAAAGTCTAAACGTATACTGTCCATGGAGACAAGTAAATTCGCCAGCGTCCTCTACATTTTTTTATCGGAACTAAATTCGATTTCCACAAGATTTGAAAAATTACTGAAAATTTCGGCCTCAAATTTCATGTTCACAATCAATTGAGTTTATTCACATTCTCTTCCCTAAAGTGAATTTTTCAAAGGTTCTTTCTATTTGAATTTAATATAATCTTCTGGTTTAATTAAAGGTCTATTTGACAGCTCTACACTTTTAGCACCTTTACTCTATTTTTCTCACTACTACTTACATTATGTTATATACATCTCACTCTCTCAGGAGCGGTTGGTGCAAAAGTGTAGAAAAGTGCAGAGTTATCGAACAGGCCTTAATAGGTGCGTTTTATCGATACGATTCTAGTTTTGGCGGTAAAAGTTTTGACGTTTTTTTTGTGTTCGATTCTAATTCCGGTGCAACTTTTGCTACGGTCGTTCGGGACGGACAGTGAAACAGCAGTGGAAGTGATGGCGGGGGAAAAAATCAAATTTGAAATCTACCAGTTAACTTAATTAACTTATTTCCGGCATTATAATGATACGCGATCCGTCTATCTCTACAATATTCGTCTCTGCCATAATTATACTGTATAAATACTTAAGTCACAGAACATTCTCAATAATTAATCGAGTGCTATACTGTTAAGAACTTATAGGTTATGCAACAACGGAAAAGAAAATTCCACTGAACGTTTTATTTCCACGTTAATTCCGGTCCTTCTATTACTATCGGATGGAATGCAAAAAAACGCACTCAATACATTAGAGTTCTGATGTAAGTTCTAGATATAGACTGTCCTTGGAACCAATAAATTTGCCTGCGCCCTCTATATTTTTTTATCGGAACTAATTTCAATTTACAAAATTCGAAAAATTGTTGAAAATTTCGGCCTCAACTTCCATATTCAAAATCAATTGTGTTTATTTACATCCTCTACATTCTCCTCCCTAAAGTGATTTTTTTAAAGGTACTTTCTATTAATTTAATTAAATCTTCTGGCTTAATTAATTCATTCTGCGATGTGCTGTGTGCCTTGCTAGTAGGGATGTTTAGAATCGAATCGAATCGATTCTTTGCAAGCGATGCCTCGAAAGAATCGATTCACCTGAATCGATTCCACACAAACGATTCAATTGAATCGATTCCATTTAAACACGTAGAATCGATTCAACTATAAATCGATTCGACTCTGAACATCCCTACTTGCTAGACCGGTTTTAGCCGCTGCGATTAAATCTGTTGTTGTTAGTGTTGTTATTTGTTTAACAAATATTACCAAGTATGCCACAATTAAGATCAGACAGTGATAAAGATGAAATATTCATCCAAGAAGTCGTTGAAAAAGTTCTCACTGATTCCATTTTCCTTGAAAAATTACTTGACAAGCTCGGTGATCAATTGTGCATCAGAAATTCAATGCATTAACGGTAAAGGTCGAATCGCTGGAAAACAAAATTAAAGATCTCGAGAGTGCTATTGAAGTCCAGGAAAATTATTCCCGAAGAAATAATGTCCGAATTTTCAATCTGCCTGAAATCAAGGTTACTAAAGAGAAAAGGTTACCTGGTAACTCGTGGAGTGACGCGTCATCCAGTAGGCCATCTATTTGTGTACATGCATTAAATGGGCCTACTGAGTGACGTTGTGGTGACGTTGAAAGTTACCAGGCAACCTTGTCTCTTTAGTAACCTTGGCCTGAAACACCCAATGAGGATCCCGAAAAGTTACTATCGACTTTTTTCGAGGTCGAGGTCAAGGGAACCGACATTGATTGTTGTCATCGACTGGGCGCAAAGGAGGGTCAACATCGCCCCATGATCGTCAAGTTTTGTAGAAGATCCGTAAGAAACAATACTTTTCATAATAAGAAGAAATTGAAGGGTAAGTACAAGAGTAGTTATCCGGGAAGACTTAACTCACCAGCGGACGATTCTTCTCAAAGATCTTCATAAGAAGTATGGTAGTAGCGAAGTCTTTACCAACAGCGGTAACTTTGTTACAGTTTATTTTCCGCCTGTGTACGAACACACCCTGTACAGTACACATTTCAACGTTACGATCTATTTTTAGCACACTTCGTTTTGTTTCCCACATTACGCGTAGGAATTTACAATTCCTCGTTCGTGTAATTTACCCAAAACTTTCTTTTTAACATGCTTTTCGCTAAAAGCTTCAGATTAGACGAATAAGTTCATTATATAAAATTAGCCCCATCCTTGCTTAGGGTTGGAATTGATGTCACATCACCTGCTAACAGTAAACATTTTAAATTTAAATTGGTGGATCCGACATACATCTTGAATATTCTAATGTCGATTAAATCGTCCTCCATGGGAGATGACCACGTCAATATTACAATGCTAAAATTGTGTTGTCCTCATATTATTACCCATATAATTAATGAGTGCATCTCTATCAGTAAGTTTCCTGATATATGGAAACATGCTCTTGTATTGCCTATCTCCAAAATCGCTCAGCCATCTGATTACAAACACCTCCGTCCAATCAGTATTCTTCCTACCTTATCCAAAGTTTTGGAGAAAGTTATCAAGGATCAACTTCTGACTTTTATTACTAAAGAAGAAATCTTACCACCAATACAGTCCGGATTTAGGAAAAATTATAGTTGTACTACTGCACTGATGAATGTATCAGATGAAGGCAAATTGACTGCTCTTGTTTTATTAAATTATAGTGAAGCATTCGATACGATTAGTAGTACAGTATTATGTTCAATTCTGAAATTCATTGGTTTAAGTGCAAATGCTACAGCCTTGTTGGAATCATTCCTAACCAGTCGCACCCAGAGCGTAGTTTTAGGAGATGAAACCTCTCATCGCTTGCCAGTAGCAAGAGGTGTTCCTCAGGGTTCTATCCTTGGTCCTTTGCTGTTCTCCTTATACACCAGCAATGTATTCAAACACCTTAAGTATTGTAAAATGCATTTATTCGCTGATGATACTCAACTTTATAAGTCCCCTGAATGGGGAACAGCAGTGGATCAGAAAAACTTGGATTTAACTTACCTCTCTGAAGCATCTGTCAATCATTCTCTCAAGTCAAATCCTGAGAAATCAGCCTTTTTACTTTTTGGGAATAAACCTGCTTGCCATGACATCCAAGATCTTATAAGCATCACTGTCAACAACGCTCAGGTTCCCTTAGTTCAGTCTGCTAAAAGTCTTGGCTTAGTATTAGATAACACATTACGATTTAGAGACCAAATTTCTAATTACATCAGAATTGCTTATAAAGCAGGTAGGATTATTCCTTAGCCTGAAGCTCGCCCTGGGGTTTGGTCATTCTTACTAATTTGTACCTACTAGTTTCATTTCTTAATAATTGTAATGGTAAATTTAATCGAATAAAGACTATTATTATTAATTAATATATTAGAGTTCCGAGGTAAGTTCTAGATGTAAACTGTCCATGGAATCAATAAATCTGCCAGCGCCCACTATATTTTTTTATCGGAACTAATTTCAATTTATAAAATTCGAAAAATTGTTGAAAATTTCGGCCTCAAGTTTCATATTCACAATCAGTTGTGTTTATTTACATCCTCTACATTCACTTCCCTAAAATGATTTTTTTAAATTAATTTAATCTTCTGGTTTAATTATGTAAGGTCTAGATGTATACTGTCCATGGAACCAAGTAAATTTGCCAGCGCCCTCTATATTTTTACACTTTTACTTTTAATAAATGTATTATTTAATCTGGGCTACGTCCCTTATGTTTGTTATTTAAATTATATCGTAACAATATCTAAGGAAAACTAATTTGAGTAAGACTTAAAATCATTGTTAATCTTTTCAAATCTTATCTGATTGGGTTGGCTTATAAAAAAAAGGGGAAGTTGTTTTCTTTCTTTTTTTTTTGGAGGGGGTATCAGAGTTGTGAAACTATAGAAGCCACTAAGGTTTCTGTCGGCCTATCGAAATCGCGTTAGTCGAAGGTCCTTATGAATCCTTACAGAATCCTTTCCGTTTCTAAAATTAATACTTATCTCTGCGAGTACAGAAAAAAATGATCGTTCAATTGTTGGGATTCGCCCCCCGCAAATGATTATGTTAAAGGTCAATCGAGTCGTGCAAAAGGCACACGCGCGCGTGCACTAATTAAGTATTAAAATATGCCGGACGAAGTATGAATACACGACGGGCGTTTTATTTCGTTCCATCTGATAAGCAATTCATGAGGTTCGACCGCGCCGCGCCGTGGAAATTAATTATTCGGGCGGATGCTTTCATAAATTCCGCGACCTAGTAACTTACATAACAAGAATCCGCGCAGAGTTCGTGCCGAACGCGCCTTATTTGCACCGTCATCACATCTAAATTAACATTGGCCGGGAAACGAAAAGTTTTCCATTGCTGTTGTTGGTTTATGAGAGGGCAAAGGAAAAAGTGAGCATGGTCCTCCTCAATACAAAGGATTTTCTGGTGGTGGTGAGAGAAAGTCGTTTAGGTCTTTGGGTATCTGGCTCAATGGTCTAGGGGTATGATTCTCGCTTTGGGTGCGAGAGGTCCCGGGTTCAAATCCCGGTTGAGCCCATGTATTTTTGACCTTACACTGTGCAGCAAATTTTAACTTTTTGTTTTGTTTTTTTTTACTTACATGTAATAGTGCATGATTGCTGATAACCACAGAGCAAACAGTTTCTTGTCTTATCGCGTCTGGTTTAGAATAAATAAATACTTTTTAGATATTGTCACGATAAGATACTCTCAAGCCTTTACCATATCAAGATACGAAAAGATTGCTACACAAAAGTTATAATTTCGGCGCTTACGCCATGTCAAGAACGGAAGGGATGTGCTCCGCCTTGTTACGTTATAAAAAACGTTGGTCCCCAAAAAGAAATAAATTGTCCTTTTTTAAGCGTTACATTTAAATTTGGCGCTAAAATGTAGCGGCGATTTACCGCCTAGTAATTTCGCTTTCGCACCGTGGCAACCTTGACGCCCCTTCTTTACATCGCTATGGGGGAACACCTGCGTACTGTGATCGTTGAGTTCTCATAGGTCATGAAGGCCCCATGTAACTCTCAGGCCACCTACCATTGGTTGTCGTCGGTAATTCCTACGCGTCGAAGCGGCCCGCTTCATTTTGCAGCCTGGTCGCTCTCTCTTGTTGTTCGAGCATTGTGCCGTAAGGACGTGTTTTTTCGCGTGTGATAAAATTAACGGATTTCTTGCTCATTTGAAGAAGAAATCAATCGCAGCTTTGCTGGAAAATCATTCGACACTGCCGAACAACGATTGGAGGTAGTTTTAATCTCCGTACCAAGCCTGAGGCTCCAGTTTTCTCAAGCTTTATCTACTTGGCTTTGCTATTTGGGCGCAAGTTTCAGCGCAGACTATTAGACCAGATCTTTTGGCCTAGTTCTCCGGGGGCGCTCCTGCCCATAGTCGTATCGAGATCCGATCGAGAAGACCTGAGCCGCCATCTTGCGGTTGGTAAAGGGCGTTACGATTCACCACCGGCCCCTGCGCTTCGATTGACCTCACTGACTTTGACGGGCGTCTGAACGCGCTAATTCAAGGTTAGGTTTTCAATTTTACTCCCATGTTTGCGGACTGATCGGTTGTGAAATTTACTATTCACTCGTGAGGAATAAACCGGGAGTGCGAATCACGAAACACGAATTGCGCTGCGCTTACGTTGATTAATTTAAGTTTAAAATAAGCAGCCAATTGTAAGTGTTTATTAAAAGTGTATATCGTTTTGTGTAATAAACTGTGTTAACTTTAATTACGATTTTAATTTCTACTTTCATACACACAGTGAGTAAGATTCTCGTCTCTATTTAGTAGTATTTCTTATTTCTGCACGACCTGGTCGATTGGAGTCGTCGGCCAGTCGAATTACGATTAGTTGTTTTTAAATCGTCTTCTGGCGCCCCTTTATAAGTTTACCACCGTGAGATAACCTGCCCCCATTTCCACTGTAGCTAGCAGGGGCACAGCTCATCGAAGTATCGGCAGACTTGTCACCTGGAACCGTGGTAAGTAGAGACAAGTAGATTTAATTTAAACTTGGGTGACATAAGCGCGCGCCTCAATCACGTTACGTTGTAAGGGAAATATAGTCAACGTAGTTATGTTATAAGTGGGTCGCCAGCACGTTACGTTTTCCCTTAGATCGAGCACTCACTCGCAGGACAGGATATTGACGAACGAAACATAATAATTAATTTAAATTTTGCACAAGGTGCGTACGGGTCCAAAGATCGATGTTCCAAAATTGTCAGCGTCACATTTAACGAGCGAGCACTTGAATTGTTTTGAATGTAATACAAACTGTTCTGTAGCATTCTTAAGTAAGTTCAAACAACTTACTTTTCACTTGCCAGCATGGAATTCCCTCTATTAAAACGTTAATTTCGCATAAGTTCCGACGACCGAAAAGGAATTTGACTTGCAAGCTAAGCAGACGTCGGTAATTCATGCTAGACAACTTCCGCGGCGGTTAAGCCCGTGTCGATGACCGTACTTGTGAAATGCTAACTAAACAATTTTGTCAATTAAACCTAAAAATACGCGCGTTCAATTTTGTGTAACACCAAAAGTAAAAACAAATTCAGATAATAATTTTTCAAACGTGCCAATATAATGGTGCATGATTACTGATAATCACAGAACAAACACTTTCTTGCCTGGTACCTGTTATTTGAAAACCGCTACCTGTTTTTTTTTTTTATTAAACTGCTACCTGCGCGTAGACTTCGCGCGACCACAGTCAGTGTCGAGGTCCCTGCGCCTCGCACATAGGCAACTTCTTCACCCTACAGTTTTTGCTATTTCAAACCCCTGCGTGGACGTTAAAATAAATAATGAAGTGGCCTAGATTGAGGGGGGGGCGGGCTCATAGTACATCTACTTACACGTAAGAAAAATTAACAACCAATAGATTTGTAATAAGTAAAAAACTGAAGGGACAATAATGAAACAACACTAACTGGAATCGAATAGATTTATTTATTATATTTTTTTAATAATTGTTAATACTGTTATTGTTAGTCATGGCAGCGCAAAAGGATTACATTAACATTAATATCGTAATCGCATACAAGGCAGTGAACCAATCGATCGCTCATCATCCCATCCTCATCCTCGTTCTAACTCGCGTCAGTATCGTTCACTCCAACAGGGAATGTCGCCGGAGTAGAAACGTCCCTCGGCCTGACCAGCATCCTGGCTTTGTAAAGGCTGTACTGCGCGCCCCTAAACTCCCCCCAGTACATGCCCTGATAAATGTACTGCTCCGGGAGCTCGCCGCTTAAGTATCTTCCATTGAGATTACTCGTGTCGCAACCGCGATACCACCATCCACCCCCTGGAACACACAAATTTCTATTAGACCATCAATTCCGGCGCGAACAAATTAATTGTGAAATTTACTACGCCTGCACGGGGTTGCGGGGGGCGGGAGGGCGCGGGGGTCGATCTCGCATCTCCCTTTTAATGCGGAAGAGCCGACTTCGTTTAGTTCCTTCCTAAAGTTCGCAGCTTTATTTCTATTCGTTTCTCTTTACTTTCTTGAAGGGTGGAGGAACAAAAATAATTTTCATTTTTTTTTAAATTTTACCCTTTTACTTTATAAGGTTGTTGCTAAATTTCCTGTAGTATTGCAAACCTGGGTTAAGGGGATCAACTCCGTCATCCTGTTTGTTCATGTGATTTGTGATGATACTGGTAATATAAACAAATTTCAAACCTTCATTTTTTTTAACGTAAACATTCCCAGGCGATAACGGACGCGAGGAAACGGCTCGGCCAAAATACTGACTCTCCTTTAGATAAGTTACCGTTAAGATACGCAAGCGAGCGTAGCACTGGGGTAGGCAACTTAAATCACTCGCGTGACCTATTTGGACAGGTCTGCGAGGGGAAAACGTTAAAGTTGGCAGCACGTTTCGAGGGGGTCGTGGTACCTTACTTTTCAGAAAATTAATAATAAGCCGTCGCAGTGCCGGAGGGGCCCTAAAAAATTAATCAATGTTCACCGAACTAGTTTCGTGACCGGTCAAGTAATTTTTATTGGTAATTTTGCCGAACCCCTTTCTTTTATTTTCGTTAAAATTTCATGTAACTTTTAAAGTGAATCGCCGACCTCTTTTTGTGAAGTGGCGGTGCGAGGAACCTAGAGCCCAGGGACGATCGATAACCCTAAGGAGAAAGGGGTCCTCTGCTGCTAAGTTTCCTCCCCCTAAAAGGTAGGAACAATTTCTAAATTATTAATTTTGTTTCATATTTTATTGTTAAGTATGTCTGTTATACATTTCCGTTCCGTTCACTTGCTTCTTACTTCCATTCGTTTTATTTTAGTTTTTCGTTTTTTTTTTTTAATTGTCTCAAGTTTCTTTTAGTTGTTGTTTAGTAGTTCATTTGTTTCTTTTCGTCAAACTTACGTCAACTACCTTTCGATTTTCACTTCTTTTTAAATTAATTTGTTTTCCATGTTACGGTTGTAACATTCATTTAAGTCATTCGTAATATTTGCCAATCGCCCTGTATTTGTGCGGGAATCAAACGGCCAGGCTTGGCCTACGTAACGTATGCTACTACCTAGTCTTACGGTATCTGTCCATTTCACTCTTACACCCGGCTAAAAATGATTTCATCCCGTAACGACCCCCGTCTCAGCGTATAGTTGAGAAGAACGCAGCCTTCTGCGTCGCATTCAGTCTGCCGTTAGATTTCTTAGCGTAACAACGTCTGTTGTTTATTTGTAATTACGATCTTTGTGCTTCCTTTCACGTGAATCTTTGAGGGAAGTCTGAAACGAGATTTGTTCAAGGGTACGCCGAGTAAAATTTCAAGTTCGTTACAAAGCTTCTCGAAGGCCTGTTTTCGGGACACAGGACAGGTTGTGTGTACGTGTTGCTTCGTAACGCGTATCTTTCCTCTATTAGGCTTCCAGTGGTAGTTTTACCCATAGTATAAAACATTGACAACCCTCTGTGTGGAAGAAAAGGCCGGAATCGGAGTTTGAAACGAGTAGAAGCCCCGGCCTAACGGCCCACCCTCCGCCCGTGAAAAGTAGACCCAACCTGCAGACGCGACACCACTTGGTGACGTAACACTTACGCCGAATTACGTCATTGGCGGCACTAACCTCCGTTGGAGGACACTCCCTCATTGTTGAAGCTGTTTCTCATTACACTGGATTTTGGTTACAAGGTCGGAAATATTCTAATTACTTTCTTTTAACTTCAGTCCGCCATCTTAAGTATAATGCACGTTTTCATTAGCTAAAAATTTTTGCTTCCCCCCCTGGGGCTTTCTTGTGCTGTCCCCATTTACAAAAGTTTAACTGGTTTTAATCCGTTGGTATTTGTTTGACTTTACAACTTTGTTGTTTCGAGTGTTTTTTTTTAATCTGACGTCGAAGTTGGCCATATCAAAGTATTTTTCTGCACATACCACAAGTTTTGAAACCTCTGTCACTGTCTGGTGCTTTGTTTTGAAAATAAAATTGGATTTCTTTTCGAATAAAATCGCTTTTTCGTCATTTTGATATTTTGTTAGTTCACAATAAAATGTTCATGGCCAACTTCGATGTCAGATTTAAAAAAACACCGTTTACAATTAAACTTTATGTATTGCGTCTGTATGTGCTGAAGATGGCCTTCTTCTGAGGCCGAAACATATGTCCAATACAGATCACTTCTAACTTTTGGTTTTTTTAGTAACCTAAGACAAATCCCAACTTTGTTACTTTTCATTAGTAATTACTTTTATTTACCTTTTTGGTTGAATCACCTAAACGAGGCGTTGTTATTATTATTTTCTTTTTATTCAAGTATTCGCCATTATTTACATTAAGGCTTTGCTGTGAACGAGAGGCAGATCTGCTTATCGGTTAAAGATTAATTTGCTCGCTAGCTTGATATCAAAGTTATTTAGATTCATTTCTTATTCAACTCTTTGGGGGATCTCTTCTGGGTCGTTCTCGATATCTGTTAATTACTTATTTTCGTATTCCTACCAATTTTTTTGTATTTTTAATAAGAACAAGTGTGCTCAGCTGGTGACTTATTTTTATTCAATTTGTTCACCTTTTCTTTTTGGGGTTACGTTGAACCCTCCCTTCTCCAGGGGTTTAATCGGCGGTGCTGGAGAGCTTCGAAGTTACTCGCACAATTTGCTGTCCTTCAGGTAGGTAGGCACCATCCATTCTTATGCATTTGTTTTATTTTAGTTTGTTTTTTAATTTCTTTTCAGTTTCTTTTAGTTGTTGATTAGTAGTTCATTTGTTTCTTTTTCGTCATTTGTTTTTATTTATTATGCTGTTAAATGCCGTTTTATTTTAGTTTCATGTTTTTTTTTAATTTTTCTTTTGATTATGATCCTTCTTTTAATTTTGGGTATATTTTAATTCACTTAGTGCAGCTTTCGAGTCTAAGAACTACGTCCTCCGACAATGAAGAATAATAGTTACTTACGTAAATGGGGGCGATTCGCTTTAACAAACGTACAAGTGTCCGGTGTCAATTTGTACCCCATTGTATGGTGTTTTCTAAATTATTAATTTTGGAACAGGAAAGATGTATCACGAAAAATATCTATAAATAGCGCGTAATATAAACAAAAGGTGCAGCGCAAAGACGACCTCCGTTCCAAGTGTTACGTTTGAATTTGCCGCCAAGAAAACGTGGCAACAAAGCGACGTCTAAGCCACGTTTCGGTACGTTTGGCAATCTTGTACTCCTTCCCCGCTACCGCGAAGCTCATTCGATATAGGACACCGCGTGACTATATCACGGTTCACCATTGGCTGCCGCTTGCGACTTTCGCGTGTTATTCAGCGTCCACCATCTTAGATTCGCATTCCACGTTCGGCCATCGAAGGTGCTATCGTGTATTAGTGTAATCTCGGGGTTCTTGCTCTTTATGTGAGGAGAATTCATCTACGGCGCTGCCGGAATTTCTGACTACACCACCGACCGAGTTTGGGGTATTTTAAGCCCCATACCCAGTACAGGCTTTTAGTGCGACTTTCAAATATCAGTTTAAGGACAAGTCGAAGTACTAGTTCGATTTATCGTATCGAGCCAACTCGCCTTCCCTGTGAAGAAATCAATTCCGGCGTTTCTACGACGTATCTTGCGAATCCGCTTTGAACCGGATCACCGACGTTAGAAACAACCCATAGGTGGCGTCGTGAGTGCCAACTTCACTCCGTGGCTCGTCTGATAGATGAACGTAGCGGCGAGTTTGACGTTCAACCTTATTTATTCATCTCTCTTTCGTGAACAATAATTTCATGCTTACCGGAGAGCGAATTTTTGGCTGAATGCGGTTGATATAATTTAAAAGAGTAGTTTTCGTTGTCATCAAGTAAATAAATTGAATTTTTGAGTTTCAATAAAGCTTAAATTTGTTAACTTTTGCTATTGCGTTTGTGTTTACTCCTTAACGTACCAGTGAGTTAAATAATCCTGTGTTTACTTTTGATTTTCTGCCGATTTAGTCGATTCGGACACGTCGACAAGATCGTTTACGTTCAGTTTGTTTATTCAAGTCTGACCTGGCGCCCTTTTGTTATTTTACCACCTTAATTAACTCACCCCCATCTTCACTGATTGCTAGTCGAGGGGAACAGCTGATACGTTAGTCAGCAGAGCCTGTCATCCGTCAAGCTAGGTGGGAGGCAAGTCATTTTAAAAATTAAATTTGGTGACACAAGGGCTCCATCGGTACATCTTTCCCTCGTACATAATTGAAAGTGTTCGATTCCCATACTATACGAGTATAAAAATTCGCCGTTTCCAAATTGTTGTAACAGATCATGCAAAGCTCTCTCGGTAGAAGTGTAAAGGCTGCCCGATTATATAAGTTTAACTTTTTGTTATAATAAATGTATTAGTTGTGAGATCTAGCAGGATAGCAGTCAAAAGGGGGCAATTAAAAGTTTACTCTTGTTTGATTGCCAAGCTTTCGGAAAGTATTTATTTCCTTCATCAGGGCGGATCTAAGTGAGGTTCAGAAAGCTAAAGTTGTACATTTTGAACAAGCCAGGATTAATTTCTTACGTAGTAACCGTGATTAACAATTCATAACGTTGTATTGTAAAACAGATTAAAATTTTTTTTACAATACAACGTTATGAATTGTTAATCATGGTTACTACGTAAGAAATTAATCCTGGCTTGTTCAAAATGTGCAACTTTAGCTTTCTGAACCTCACTTAGATCCGCCCTGATGAAGGAAATATCCGAAAGCTTGGCAATCAAACAAGAGTAAACTTTTAATTGCCCCCTTTTAACTGCTATCCTGCTAGATCTCTCAACTTTTCCTTAAGTTCGCAGTCGCGATCAGAAGTCGTTTTATTATAAATGTATTATATAATCTAGCTACGCCCCTTATTTAAATTATGCCGTAGCAATATACTCCCTATCATAGTTTTTTGATTTTGGGTATATTTTTGCATTTTAATTCACTTCCTACAGCTTTTGAGTCCAAGGACTACGTCCTCCGACACGAAGAACGTTTTCGCTACTGTTTTTTACTTTCATGTTAAATGAAGTATTGTAACTAATTAAGCAACTGAGGCACACTCGTACAATGCCAGTTTAAATTTAAGCTTTGGCTTAAAGTTAAGCTGGAATTGTACAACTTGGCCTAACTAATTTTTATTTGGTTGATAGCAAATTTTTTTGTTGTTGTTGTTGACTGCCTGAAATTCGTCGCTGCCAACGCAAGGTGAGACGGTAGAAGTTCGAGTTAAACGAAAGCAAACAGCGAAATCGTAAGTGTAAACAAATTCCGGGCACGAGGCCGACGCCCGAATTAATCTGCACGCTCACCGTGGGCCTGAGCGCAGCTTCCTTCGGGCCAACCGTCCTGATCCAGATCCTTCGTGCTGAACCTGCTTCCGGCGTGGTATATCAGGGAATCTCCGGCGTCTCCGCTGTAACCCCCGAGGACCTTCAAGGGGAATCCCTCGACTTCAGGACCGACGCTGAACGCGCTGTAGTGGGCATAGCTTTTCGCCGAGTTGAAGTCCTCCAGTTCCACCAACAATTCTCCAACTTCATATCCTGACGGGATGAAAATTATTACTACTATTAAAATGTAATTTAAAAAAATGCAGAAATTCAAGATTAAATAAAATTGTGGATGATGAATGCTAAAATTAAAAAAAGTGTAAGGGACGGGTGGTTAAAAAAGTGAAAAGCAGTCTCCTTTTATATCGTTTTATAACGGAAATTCCGATTACGTAAGACGTGAGCCACTTGCCCTATGATTCATCAAGAGTTTCCGAGACCATCTGCTCATATGTTTGATAGTGTCCGGCTTCTTCGATGCAGCTGAAATTCTCCGAATGTATTGTGCAAAGATCAGTCGTGACTTATGACGTCCAAGGCTTTTGATAAGGCGAGTCGCTGTAACGTTTGTTTACATAATTTTTAGGTGAGCGCATTTTACGCGATCGCGTAGGCGACGTTGTATCGAATTTGCCGATTTATTAGACCACCGACGACCATAAAACGAAAAATTTATTTTTAATAAACATCACCGGGGCGCGGCGCGGCGCATTGTATAATCCACAGGCACTATATCAAAATTTCTATTTCATCCGTCAGCCTGCATACCAAAAGGTACCCACCCGGATGAGAAGACGCGCTCACGTCTCATCTCATAAATTTCTAACCCATTCTTACCTGTCACTTGCAGTAATTGCGCAATAATTTATTTATGCGGTCGCTGTGCGTTGCGGCGATAATACAAAAGAGGCGCCTCGTCCTTCGGAATCCGAACGCTTGTTAAACAGCGCCGCTTCAAATCGAATTAAATTAGGCGCCTGTTATTATTTTGCATATTTTCGTCGCCCACAGCGGGGTTAATTACGTCATCCTCGCCTAACACGTTAAGTGGGGCGTTTTAATGATGGGCTATTTTAGGACGTTCACTCACTCACTTTCATTAGCAGCGAATTGGATCGATTTGATTTCGCCGAGGCGCCAGCACGCTTTACTAATTTACATGTAACTTAACCTTAGTAATCTACAGTTTAAATTAGCTAGATATTGCTCTCAATGCCCCCTTGCCCGCCATTGCACATTTATCGAAAGCAGTCTCCTTTTATGTAGTTTTATAACGGAAATTCCGATTACGTAAAACTTTACATGTGAGCCACTTGATAGAATTCGGATTGAGGACCGAAAAGGATTACCTGTCAACTGGTGAATGTTGTCCAATCCAAGCCAAAACTCCCCGCCCAAATTTCCGAAGCCGTGCTTGTAATCGTGCAAGTCCTGGTAGAAATCCTGCGCCCCCTCGTACCTCCTGTGGATTACGATCCAACCCCCATCCCTCGTTTCCATGTCGCAGTAAACCAAGAATGACCTGGGCGAATGCGCCGGTTGGATGCGGTAGATCCCCGATTGCTTCCCAAGCGAATCCTGGACGTCCTTGCAGTCCTTGGGTAGTTCCCTCGTCGCTTTCGGTCGTTGGGGGCAGGACTCATACGTGGAGTGATGCTTCAAATCCAGAAGGCCGTTGTTGAAGTTCTGTTTCGTTATGAACTGTTTATTCGCCTCCAGGATTGAGCTGGAACACACAATAATTTAATAGCGTTTTCGACTGACCATTACTAATTAACAAGGAACTAACTTTGTTTGATTCCTTATCGTGGAAATGTTGCCCTTAATCGCCGCAATATCCGCCGTCAAGGTCCTCCAATTGACGACCACCAGCATGATCCCTTTCGCCAGGTGCTCCAAGCGTTCCTGCATTTTGTCGCCGTTTTCTTGCGTGGGGACCTGGGTGAGTGACGACGACGTTTGTTGCGCGAAACGTTGAAGCTCTGCCCGGAAGTTTTCGAGGGCGGAATGCGTCTCGGCGCTCTGCCATTCCAGGGCCTGCAGGCGGCGATTTGTTTCGCGTAGCTCCGAACGAATGACTTCCGCCTTTTCGCCGACTTGCACTTCCAGGCGCGTCAGGCGGTAATCGACGCCGTCGATCGTCTGCGGGTTCGACCTCGGTAGAGGGAACGCTTGCTAAAAGTCGACGGACACGTTCAATTATTTATTTGCAGGCTTGCAACAGGTTGCTGATAACACTTTTTCCTTTGGTTACGTCATAACGACTTATGTAGGCTCTTAGGTTAAGTTGAAAAAAATTATTACTTATTTATACAGTGCGTAATCAAACAAGTTTCTCACTTAATTACTGTAACTACTATTAATGCACAAGAAAAGAAGCGAAGTCCTAAGGTCGATGATAATTCCGGAACGTCTACGTTACAAAAAGCATTTGAGAAGCACTGAATGCCCCAGCTGAGAAAACTATACTATTACGTGCTACGCTCATCCTGTATTTGTAACGATTTCAACTTTTCATTTAATTTGGTTTAATATATTAACATATTAATATTAATTGTTTACAATAATAAAAAGTGAAACTTAATCGATTACACCCTGTATAAACTATAAACGGCAATGCAACACGGTGAAATGTTTCGATAATTTGTTTTAAAAATAAAACGCGATTGTTGCATGTCTGATTTCATAAAACACACTCGGACTTGCAGCATTGATTTGTTGATCGGAGGCGCCACCGAGACCGACGGGCTGTATGTTTCTGCCCACCCAGGAGCACAATAAATAGATCATCGCCACATGGGTTTGAATGTTTTCTAAATTTTAAGTACTCGCCCAGGATCACAAAGACCAGATTGCAGGCAATTGGAAACATGTCTCGCTGTCCGTTTCGTGTTTGAAAACTGACGACGTTCGCAGTGGTAGAGTCATAAACCAACCTATCTTGACATATCAAATTATTTTTCTAAACTCTTATGTATAGATTGCTTTGTCAGAACTGCAAAACGTGCGAGCCGGGTGCGTGGGGATATCACGTTACGTTGTGAGTTTAGGCTTAATTGCAGTCTGTCTTGTGTCAGTTCGAAAAGAGACCTTTTAAAAACGTCAATTTCCACACTTGAATAAGTAAAATTTATAGATGTTCGTGAGACATGAACAAAACACCCCCATGGAGTAGTAGAGTGCTCTTAATTTGCAAAGGCAGCATGTGAACCAAAAATACCACGAACGGAATTGGCTGAGGTGATTTTGAATTTTCGCTGCAAGTCCGAGGGCGGGGCTTAATTGATTTCGTGTTAAGTAAAAAGACGCGGGGGAAGGCACATAACATTTACGCTTAGACTAAAACGGTCGAATTGAATCTTTTTAGTTTGATTCCGCAGTTTTCTTAGGCGCTTGTAGTCCTTATTCAAATTTGTATCCTTATATAACTCGGTTGCTTGTTAAATCATTTATACCGGCACGATTAAGTTCAGTGACAAAGAGTAAATGATAAGCGATTGCCTCGAGACTGAAAGTTCAAAAACACCCATAGTGTAGCACCAAAAAAACAGTCGAAGGGACCTTGCGCAATAATTCAGTTAGATAGGTTTAGCCGACGGAAAAACGACGAAGAGAGAGATTTGAAAAAAAGGTGCCAAGGGCCACTCTCGGATCGGAGAGGGCGATCGGAAGTAGCTGGGAAGTCCCCTACCCATGGACCTTAATTAATTAGGTTAATTAGAGATAGGGTACACCATCACCTCCAAAAGGAGTCCGTGAAAAACGGGTGATTGCTTTTGATTTACCTGTAAATTGATCGCTGAAGGCGGCAGGAATCACGTACTTCGCCCAAAACATCAGATTAGTTCACTAATTAACTCCATTTGTTAAGTACACTGTCGTCCCACAGAGACACTTTGTGCGTTGGTTTATTAAATCGAACAAGTCTTTGAATGCCAGCAGAGTTACAGACGCTGTACTAAGACTCGAACCTTTGAAACTCAATTAATTATTGATCTCAGTCAGGAGCAGAGCTCTCCAACAAACATCTGTGTAACATTATACCACCAACGGTATGAATCGGAGGAACTTAGATCACGCCGATACCCGAAGTCGAAAACTACTACGAAAGTCACACTGTATTTCTGAAAATCGTAAATTTTTTGATTAATTGTATTTGATTTCAAACCATCCGGGTTTTTTACGCTCAATTTCTCTGATTCGACAGAAGAGGAGAGACGGAGTTTTTTGCCCGATCAAATTAATTATTACAATAAATAATTACTTAAATTTTAATTGTTGCGTTTTATTATCAACTTGCCTATTTCCTTGCTAAAGCTAATTGTACTATCGCACCAAACAAAGAATCTGGGAAACCACAACGTAGGGCCATTTACTTTCGATAATTGTGTCATAATTATATAATATCGAAAGTAGCTCAGCACAGGACGAATTCCGACGGGTCACTCACCCTGTAATAACATCTGGGGGATTGCACTGTTAGAGTCGACGGGCGCCACGCAGGTAAAGGACAGGCCGACCGTCCTCGGTCATAAATCTCAGTTGGAATTCCGTTGACCCATATTTATTATTTACTTATGTAAATTATTTGTCTGTTTACTTGTCAGTATTAATTGATAGCAGTAATCAGCGGGGCGCGCTACAACGGTAACAGTAAAAAAAAAATATTGAATCATAATGAAAAGTTAGAGTATTAATAAAATAACAAGAGTATAGTAATACACTGTATAATAACAAGAATTTTATATTATTTATAGCTACATATTTTGCTCTCAACGCAATATTTACTTTTACAGTAAACAGAAGTGACGGTAAATTTATTTTCTTTTAACATTTCATTCACTGTTACCAACTCTAAATGAATTTTAGCTTCTTCTAGGTATAATAATAATAAATAAAGAATAAATATTTGTTTCACTTCTAAATTTACGTATATTTACGCATTTTTCGAATTTTTATAATTTCATCGACGTGTTTTATTATAAACTTCTCGTCTCTTCGAAGAAGAAAAAACTCACAGCTTATCCAAAGTAAAAAAGTCATCGTTTTCTTAATAATGATAAAATAAATTTATCACTGATTTAGCCACTACGTTTCCGGGTGTGTGTAAGTACGTGACAAATGTCGATCAAGATGTTATCGCCACTACCGGTCATGATGATGATTCAACAAAAATTTATTTGCAAACTGTGAAGCCCCCTCGTCGTCGTCACTGGGAAAATCGTGACACGAAAATGAATCAAGAAAAAATTTCATTACTTACTTGTTGTTAGTTAGTACGTAGATCTTTTAACACGCTTTTCATGTACCGTGTGATTTTTCTCTTTCAACTCTTGCCCATGCATGAAATTTGGACGGGCATGTCTTAGCTTAACTGAAAAATAACTCTTCGCGTTCGTTGAGGTTAACTTAAGGTAAAATTTCATGGGCAAGATTAAAATTGATGAAACTTCTTAAACCAAGCCGACTACAGGAACGTAATTGACAGACTTCGGCGTTTCTTAGGACATTTCAGAGCCGGACTTGTTTTATCTCACGCTGCGCACAAGTTTACAAAACACA
Source organism: Dorcus hopei (assembly GCA_033060865.1). Lineage (NCBI taxonomy): Eukaryota > Metazoa > Arthropoda > Insecta > Coleoptera > Lucanidae > Dorcus > Dorcus hopei. The sequence continues at coordinate 74,330,278 of CM065425.1, forward strand.
ATAAAAAGGCCGATGTATTTTAAAATATTTCCCGACTTCAATTTAATATTACGTTAAGACCTTGCCCCTTGCTAGTGATGTCATCGTCGTCGCGAATCACATAGTTTATGATATTTATGATACGGCGGCAGCGGACAAAGATGTCGGGGAAGGCGATGCATTTCATAATATAGAATTCGAACATGTGTTATATCAATGATAACGATTAATAATTTTCTTAATTAAATTCATCGTACATCAAATGAATTAATAAATCGCTGTAATATAAAAAAAATTATTCAATAAAAATAAACTAAAATGAAAAGAATAATGCAAAAAATAATAGAGACAAAGAATTTCCGGCGATTTTCCTGCGAATATGAAAAATGAAAAATTTATTCAATTAAAAAAGAAACAATTAACTACGAGATTAACAAAAAACAAAAGAAATGAATTAATAGATCGGTGTAATATGAAAAACTAATTCGACAAAATGAAATGGCGTCTTTCTCCCCCTGTCATTGGTCAAGACTGTCAAATCTTAAAATGTCGACAGTTTTTTTTTGTGTAACTAAGTCCCTCAACGTGGAGTACCAGAAAACTACATGTTTTTTTTTAATACTCTTCTCAAAAAACGAAGTTCTGATGTTTTGGAACTACACAATTTATTTCCTTTATTGGTCGATAGATTGCGCCATCTCGTAATCGCAAAACATAACGTTAAAGAAACATCTGAGCAATCACCTGACGCCTCTGTGCCATTAATTATAACAAAGTTAGCCGAGAGATGTCGCTCTCAATTGCCAGCAATTCTTACTCTCTTAGAAAATTTTGGGTGTTTTTTTGATTTTTGTTTAACTAAGCTCTTCACTGTGAAGTATCAATATTTTCGCTTTGCGCAGCAATGCTGCATTATTATTGTCTTTTGGCATTAACCATTCCAGACAATTTGCAATGTTTATTTGTAGCTGGGTCTAAATCTTAGACAGCACAAACATCCATGGCCCTGGTGAGATTCGAACTCACGCCGCCGAGCGACACGACTTACAAAGTCGGCTAGGCTGACCGCTAAGCCACTGGCGACCCATCGTAATAGCAAAATATAACGTTGAAGAAAAGAAACATTTGAGCAATCACCTCGGGTCGACCCAGCTCATCAACGGACAAATCATCAACTCGCATTTCATCAACACCCAACTTATCAACGCGACAAAACATCAACGACCCAACTCGTCAATAGACATTTCATCAACAGACAATAAATACCATACAACGAGTTAAACTTTTTCTGAATTAAGTTAAACATTGAATTTTGGTTTAGTTATAATTCGATATTTTATTATGACATTTTTTGACTTCTCCTTTGTTTTCTTCAGAGAAACACGGTTACCGTAAAGCAAAATTATAAAATACAAGAAATATGAAAAATTTTATTTCAATTCTATGAATTCCCACATTAATAATAATGTTATTCACTTTACGAAGTGAACAATCAATTTCGCGGAACGTTAGTAAGTAATTTAAATATATTTACTCGACAAAAGTTTGTTCTCTTTTTCATATTAATAAGCTCTTGCTTATCTTGCTGTCGATCGATGCCGAAAAAGGGAAAGATGAAGAATGAGGAGAGAAAAAGAACTTATTTTATAAAAATGAAACTTATTTTCAGGAAATCGAAAGAAGTATTTCTAGGAATTGCCGTGTTATTAATATAAAATGAAAACTGTACAATAAAATCTTTTAAATTTTCATCGGACAAGAATCTACTTTAATTTTAAAATAGAAACTTTATATACTTAGATCGATGCCGAAGAGGAGAAAAATGAAGATACAGATTAATAAAAGACGAATGAACGTTTTTACACGTAACACTTCAAGTAAAACGAATGAAGAGTGGATAAATATCAGTGTGCATCATGTCTACTGACTAGAGATGGGCGATTCGAATCTTTTTGCGGATTCGTACCAACCGAATCCGTATCGAAAAAAGATTCGTATCGAAAGATCCGTATCGAAAGATTCGTACCACTGATACGTATTAGAGAGAGCGTCTTATTAGCACAAAGAATCGCGGACTGTGCGGGGCGTTGCGTACGCAGATGAAATCCGAGTCGAATTGCGATACGAGTCCAATATAATTAATACTGCATCTCTGCACTCGTAACTAATTAATTACGATTTCGATCCCAGCGAAAACACGTACGTGTAAAAAACGTTGTAAAATAATATGTAACCAAACGTTGAATTCGTGTGGTATTGTTACGTTGAAACAACGAAAAAATGTCGCGGCAATCAATTTCTTTTAAACGTCTCTGTCCACGTGTAAGAAACGTTGTAGAATAACAATTAATCAACGTTGAATTCGTGTGTTATTAATACGTTTTAACAACGCTCGAATCAACTTCTTTTAAACGTCTTTGTCCACGGTATTTCTACGTTAAATCCCAGTGCATACATACGTATAAAAAACGTTGTGGAATAACATGTAACAAACGTTGAATTCGTGTGTTATGGTTACGTTAAAACAACGAAAAAATGTCGCGGCAATGTCCACGTGTAGCGTTGAATCAGACAATTACGACGTGTATTAAAGCTGGGTCTAAATCATTAGACTGAACAAACATACATGGCTAATGGTGGAATTCGAACCCACGCTGCCGAGTGACACGACTTTCCAAGTCGGCTAGACTAGACCGCTAAGCCATTTGGAAATCCCAGTGCCGTATCGCTTCCGTGACTACTCAGTAGTAATAAAGTCGAACCGGGGACTTTAACTTACAATAGCTACGCGCCGCCCTCACTCGTTCAATTTCCGAACTTCTTACTACCTACAGTTTCCTTCTAACATCCATATTATCATAACATCATTAAATCAATTTTTCTAATTATTACAATCCTAAGCTTATTTTCTTTGTATATACATTTCAAAAATTCTAAATTATTTATTTATAATAAACATGTAATTCTAAATCGCCTATTTCTAAAAATATTTACACTAACATAAAATATTCGACAAAACACATATAATACAGTACTCTCAATTTACTTTATTATTTACAAAATTATTTCTTTATGAAAATTTATATAAAATTACATGCTGCTCATGAACACCGCAGTGGAGTGGAAAGTTTAACTGGAATAAATTCTGTAACTTAGAAAATTGCCATTTGTAGCAAAATTCTTGGAACAGGTCAATTTTTATTTTTATGGCGCATATTATAAATGGATTTCTTTAACTTTTCAATTATTTGGAAGGATGAAACAACCCCTAACTATTTTTTTTTTAATGGAAGGGTATGTTGAGTAATTTTTTTTTCTTAAAGCTTGTTCAATTGGGAATACAGCTACGTTTTTATTTTTTAATTTTTCTTAAACAGTAAAAGCGAAAAAATAAAAAATAAATTTTTGACTAGAACGATTTTAACGCATCAGATGTTCAAAATGCTCGCCACCTCTCACTTGACAATACCCTAATCGATTATAAATTCCATCCCTAACAGTGTGTAACATTTCCGGCGTTACTCTCCTAATTTCATGCAGAATTTGAAGTTCTGAAGTTCTGCTATGTCGTTTGGTTTAGTCACATAAACTTTACTTTTTAAATACCCCCACAAAAAAGTCTAAAGGGGTGAGATCTGGAGATCTTGTTGGCCACTCAATCGTTCATCGGTCATCTTCTTCCTATCCACCTATTGGGAAAAACTTCAGTGAGGTAATTACGTACAATTAAAAATTTAGCGCATTGGCAGCGCCATCTATTGGCTGCACGCAACAATACGATACCATATGGAATGCTTATTTCTTCTCATCATATAATAAAAAATGGAGTTCCTGAATTTTTGGCATTAAAAACGGTTTTAGTAAAAAAATTCTTTTTTTTGTTTTTTACCTTTTACTGCTAAAGAAAAATAAAAAAATAAAACGTAGCTGTATTCCTAATTTTTTCAACATATCCTTCCATTAAAGAAAACATAGTTAGGGGTCGTTTCACCCCTCCAAATAATTGAAAAGTCCCTTTGTAATATGTGCCATTAAAAATAAAAATTGACCTGTTCCAAGAATTTTTTTACAAATCGTAATCTTCTAAGTTACAGAATTTATTCCAGTTAAACTTTCCACTCTGTATACAGCTGTCCCCAATGAGTATTCGTGACAATATGTATGTATAATTGATTGACTATTGCGTTCTTTAGTATTTTTAATCACAGATTAAAAAGGGGTTGTGGTTGACTCGTATGTCCAAATTAGCAGTACTTTTCATACCTGTTTCGTTTCATTTCAAAGCTGCCAAGCATGGAGAAGAACCTCATATTTCATAGATTTTTAGTAAAATTAGAATTCAAAGGTGTGAAACACGATAGACAATCACTGTAAAATTAAGTGTTTTCTAACGTCAACATCACGTTTTGTAAGGCATATTTATTCGGTATACGTTAAAATAACGTTATAAAACGTGGGTTAAAAATTTAGTTGTAAATGATAAGTTATCTAACGTATTAGTTTCGTTAATTTTTTTCTCATTTATTACGTAGAATAGTAGATGTTGAATTAACGTTGAAATAATGTGGTAATCAACGTATGGTAGATACATCGCATTTACTCATAGTATAAATCACGTCGTAAAAAGACAAAATTGTTACGCATTTATTTCACGTTATAATAACGTCCATATTAAACTGATCGTTAAAAAACACGTCATACAAACGTGATATAATTATGGTTGCTAATTCAACCAAAAAACAACGTTGCATTTTTCAACGAATAACGTTATTTCCACCATTACAACGTGAAATTAACGTTGAATAAACGTACATGTTTTCGCTGGGATTGCTGTAATATTTAGCATTTGTGTATTTTTTCAAAAATATGCTGTTTAAGGTTTTTTTCATGCGTGCTAGTATCGATGTACTGGTACTGACTGACCGATACTGTATTATTCAGTACAAAGATTCGAATCATATGATTCAGTTCGCGAACGACTTATCGTTTCTTGATATTAGTGGTACGAATCCGATACGAATCTCGGATTCGTACCGTTCGAATCCCAACCAGGATTCGTATCATTTATACGAATCATACGAATACGACCCACCTCTACTACTGACGACGAAGTTTGTGCTGTGCTGTTATGGCAGTGGATACAACAACCACAGTCTACATACAGTCTGTTCACTTGGCGTCGGTACCTTTGATCTTTGTGTCTTCAATGCAACCACTGCGCATTCCTCCGTGCGTTGATTCTTACGTGGCGCAAACAATTTAAATTTAAAATCTTGCAGTATTTGCAGTTGCCCGAACGTGCCCGAACCAAGCCGGTAAACCAAACTACGAATAGAAACAGCGAGACTACTGCGCATTCATCCCCGAGTTTCCAAGAATTTTGTACGCGAAACTAGCGCCAGTGACAAGACTGTATGTAGACTGTGCAACAACTCTATGGCATATATTGAAGACAATGGAAGATCGCTATGGGTGCATCCAATTAATGAAAAGAAAACACACTTAAGAAATCTCCTCCCATAATTTTTCGACAATGTCCCTATTGTGATGATCTTTCATCAGAATGTAATTGGCAGGTCCTTCTTGGACTAAACCAATAAGTTGTTCCACATCCACATCCATAATTCCTTGTATTAAAATAGGTATTTAAAAGCAAATCAAGGCATTTGACACAATTGGACTGCACTGCCTTCGATTACAAGAATTACTGTTCGATCGTCAAACAAAAAATCATGTTTGCACTCCAGACACGTTGCTTCTTGTTGTAACCTGTGGGATGGTGCCTGCCGGTATACGCACACTGATTAGACAGAAAACGTTTTTGGCTTTTATACAAAGCAATTCGTTTTGTTGAACAACGTTTTGTTAGATGTCGCTGCACATTGATTAAGCAAATTTGTCTTTTCACACAAAAATTTGTTTAACAGCGTTGTGTTTTGTTGTTTCATCATTGTGCGATGGTACCTCTTTAATGCATGTAAAAGACAGGTTTTGGCAAGTTCAAACAAAAACGTTTTGTCTGAAGACGTTTTTGCTTGATCAGTCTACGCCCGGCCTTAAGCATGAACGAAAATGGTCACTAAAGTTGAGGAAAGTAGTCACTGGAGTTGACGAAAGTGGTCACTGAAATTGACCAAAGTGGTTACTGAGGTTGACCAAAGTGATCATTGAATTGACGAAAGTGGTCACTAAAGTTGTCGAAAATGGAAAGTCGGCCATTTTAGTGCAAAAACATTAAGCATATGAATTGCGGTACTGTATTTATTTAGTGACTGTATCACGTTTAATTATCAGCTCTTTCTCAGAAAAACTTTTTTTTTATTTTTGTCTAAATAAACGTAAAAAAAGGCCTCACTAGTAGTAATACCAAAATGTACCTGATCCATCGTATTTGTGATGTTAAGATTAACCAGAAGGTATCACTTCAAACTACACGTTTATTTTTTCTTTGTTTCCCGAGAGATGTTATTTTAAGCTAACACATTTTGTTTTTTAAAGATTTTTTCATGGAAGTAGGTACGCTGAAGAAACATTTGTGATTTGTGAAGTCATCCGCCGCCTTTGTACCGCTAATAATAACAAAGTTATCCAAAAGATGCCTCTTTGAATTGTCACAATTAATTTATTATCAGCTTCTTCTTAAAAAAATTTGGGAATTTAAAAATTTTTTTCGGCGGTGCCAAAGCCAGCCAAGAAGTGTCACTCTGAACTGGAATTGTCACATTTAATTATATTAGCTTCTTTTCAGAAAACTCTGCGTATTTTTTATAATATTGTTTAAATAAACCTAAGAACGCACTTGTGTTTTTTAGGTTAATCTCAAAGAACACGAAGCTCGAATTGTCGAAATTAGACAATTTGTTTTGTTTATTGGCCGAAAGATGGCGCCATCTTGAAGCAGCAAATCACAAAACTATAAAAACCTTTCGAATGTTACAAACGAAAAGATGAAATCTTCGTCAACGAACAAACAAAAATCTCTTACATTTCGAGTACAGTTTATAAAAATGTAAATTACAATTTATTCCTGACTTTTTTGCTAAATCCTTGTAAAGAAAATGTCACAAGTATAAAAGTACTTCAAGTCAGTGCGTTTTTAAATGTACATACATTGTACACTCGTGGCCAAGTAAATCGTTACTATTCGAAGGACACTTAATATAAGTCGGCAGACGATAACCGTACGAGAGCCATTGTTTCCATTGCAGGTCAATAAGGGCGAAGTTAGCACGCACGGATAACGAATTTGATGGCCACAACTGCACATATTTAATATATTAGTCACACGACTAGCAATCTTTGGAAGTATGTGACGTTGTATCGTTCATAACCACCTAACATCGTGACATTCTTTTATAGACAGCCTGTACATATAAAATCTAATCAGAAGTATAAATTTGTTAATCTTTTAAATTTAGATATAATTTAATAATAATAAATTACTACAATTAAAGCAGTTTTTTATTTACACTTATTCAGAGGGTAACTTATACAATCATCATCAATAACGTTTCACTGTACTTTGACATCTCTGTCGACATTGAAAGGAAAAGACAAAGACAGATAAAGTAAAAGACAATTGATTATAGTTCCGTTCAAATTGATTGGCATCGCAGTAGGCGAGGGCCGAGTGAATCGGTCTTTATCCCATGTCAAAAAAAGTTACTAGAATATATTGTGAAACTACCATTAAATTATTTTGAGGTTATGTCACGCAAAAATAAAAGAACTTTTACAAATTAGTTAAAGGCGATGGAATATCTTGTTTCTGTACGAAAATGCATTGACAAGGAGAGGAATATTAAATATTACGAGATTCCTACTGTTTCTACGATTAAAACTAAACAATTTGAAATTTTTTGTGTTGACAGCAGAAGCACGCAGAAGTTAGGGATGTTTATTTATCATCAAGGATGCATTGCTGCAAACATAAATTTGAATTTCCAACGCCTAGCGAGATGCCGTTCTTTTTGAAACAAAATATACTTTTCTTTGGATAAAAGAGACAACGACTTACGTCGAAACGTAATTACTCGTATTACAAACGCTGCGTAATTATGACATCAAATTCAGATTGACCTTGAAGAACGTCGTCGTTAAATTAATAATTGGGGATCGGGTCTTTATATTCTGTGCTTCACATTAACCAGATGGACCATTGCTTTCAGATTTTGGTGCATCGGTACATCATAGATGTAGATGAAAAAAAAAAGTTATTTTTACATGAATAAAGGACGAAATACTTGCACCTCCGCTATTGGCGTGATGATGACGTCAAAATATGTTATTCCGATCCCTACTAATACCCCCCTCAAAGAGCTGAATTGCATAATCGAGCAGAGGTTTTAAAACAAATGGACTCTGCTATCCAAATGAGAACGACCTTGACTTTGATTCAAATGGACTCTGCTATCAAAATAAGAAAGACCTTGACCTCGATTCCGATAAGAACGCCGTTGTTAAACTAATCAATAGGAATCTGGTGTTTATATTCTATGCTTCACATTGACCAGCATGGTACAGCTTTTAGATTTGGTGCATCAGTGAACCGTTACATCATTGATGTAAATAAAAGAAAATTGTTGATTTTTCTACACGAATAGGGGATGAGTAGGCCGCAAATGCTTGCGTGCGCTCTTGACGTTATGATGACGTCGAAATATGTCATTCCGATCCCCACTCCTAAACGATCGCTGAATTGTATAATGGAGCAAAGGTTTTAAAACAATTGGACACTGCTATCAAAATTGAGACTGACCTTGACCTCGATTCCGTTAAGAATGTCGTTGTTAAACTAATAAATAGGGATCGAATTTTTATATTCTATGCTGTATCATTGCTTTCAGCTTTGGTACATCAATGCACCATTACATTATAGATGTAAATATACGAATAGGGGACAAGTACTTGATACTTGCGTGCGCTGCTGACGTAATGATGACGTCAAAATTTGTTATTCCAAGCTAATAATACCCTCCTAAACCTGCTGAATTACATAAGGTTTTAAAACAAATGGGCTCTGCTATCCAAATGAGAATGACCTTGACTTTGATTCAAATGGACTCTACTATCAAAATGAGAATGACCTTGACCTCGATTCCAATAAGAACGTCGTTGTTAAACTAATCAATGGGGATCGGGTGTTTATATTCTATGCTTCACATTGACCAGCTCTACCATTGCTTTTAGATTTGGTGCATCAGTGAACCATTACATTACAGACATAAATGAAAAAAAAAGTTGTTGATTTTTTACACGAACAGGGGACGAGTAGCTGGATACTTGCGGCGTGCGCTGCTGACATAATCACGACGTCAAAATATGTTCTTCTAATAATATGTATTTAAAATATTAGGTTTTAAAACAAATGGACTCTGCTATCAAAACCTTGACCTCGATTCCAATAATAATGTCGTTGTTAAACTAATAAATAAGGATTAAATTTTTATATTCTATGCTGTATCAGTGCTTCCAGGTTTCGTATATCACTGCACCATTACATCAGAGATGTAGTCGAAAAATGCAGCAGATGAGTAGCGTATGCTGCCGACGTGATGATGACGTCAAAATATGCCATTCCATTCCCTACTAATACCCCCTCCTAAACGAGCTGACTTGTATGAAACAAATGGACTCTACTATCAAAATTGAGAGTAGCCTTGACCTCGATTCCTCGGAACGTCATCGTTAAACCAATAAATAGGAATCGGATTTTTATATTCTATATGCTTCACATTGACCAACTGTACCATCGCTTTCGGATTTGGTGCATTACGTTATAGATGTAGCAAAAAAAAATTGTTTTTACACGAATAGGGGACGAATAGGCCGAAGATGCTTGCATGCGCTGCTGACGTGATGATGACGCGAAAATATGTCATTCCCATCTCTACTCATACCCCCCTAAACGAGCGGAATTGCAGAACTAAGCAAAGGTTTTAAAACAAATGGACTCTGCTCTCAAAATTGAGAGTGACCTTGAGCTCGATTCCGATAAGAACGTCGTTGCTAAACTACATAATAAATAGGGATCGAATTTTTATATTCTATGCTGCATCATTGCTTTCAGATTTGGTTCCATCAGTGCACCGTTACATCAGAGATATAGATGGAAAAAGTGTCGTTGTTTTTACACCAACAGCAGATGAGTAGCCCGCAGATACTTGCGTGCGCTGCTGATGTGATAATGACGTCAAAATATGTCAATCCGACCCCTACTAATACCCTCCTAAACGAGCTGAATTGCCTAAGCAAAGGTTTTAAAACAAAAGGACTCTGCTAGGCTATGTCGCGTCATGACTCATGAGGTAGGACACGGATTTGTGTGAAGGGGAACCCCATGGTATTATTTAATGACTCAAGTATAAGAGCACCCTGTATTTATTAAAACCAAATACGACTGTAACAGTGTTATTAAATAATAAAACTTATTTGAGGAAAAGTATAAAATACGATGATTCAAAAGTGATCAACCAAAAAGTAGACTTAATTTATAATACAATGCATTTTTTTTTAAATCTTCCTTATACATTGTGGACTTGTCTCGGGTCTCAGCTCAAGCGTGTTACAGACGGTTCGAATACAAGGCCCGCAATCACATCGGTAATTCAAATCGAATTCGATTAACTTGAACGAAAATTGAAGCAAACAATGGCGAGGATTATGTCACGCAATTCTCGATTATTGAGTCACGTGTATATAAGTATACACCGCAATTTAACCGGTCATAAATTAATGCCTATTATTGCCATAAATCTTCGAGCGTGAAATGCAAAATATTTATCCTCGTTTTCAGCGCGATTTCCTACGATCGGTTTACGTCGAGTAAATTGCAACGCGCCGACAAACGCAATCACTCGATTACTCCGGTAAAGATTCTATTTCTGTTCTATTTCTACAACAACATTTGAAGCAGGAAGTTTTTGGTTGCTTGAAAATATAGAACACATTCTATTTTACTCATTCAAAAAATTCTTATACAAAACAAGGTAGTCTTGAGAAAAATTTTTTATATTCTTGCGTAGATTGTTTTTTTTAATGAAATATTTAATTTCAAATGGTACATACGGAAGTGTCGTTTTCGTCTTCGACATGCGCCTTCCTTCTGCTTTGGTGTCGAAATTTGGTCATGTCAGGGGCTATCGCGTCGGCGAGCGCAACCGAAACGAACGCGCAAACTTGCAACAATTGCAACATGACTGCGAACCGCTGGTCGGCTGACCGAAAACTAAAAGAAAAAAGCCGGAGCACGGACGGCATCCTCGAACTCTTCGTCGAATCAAACAAAAATAAACCGGAGTCCGACACGCTTGAAGGCGAACGCAAGACGAAAATAGACGATGCCGGTTTATTTATACGTAATATATTCATTTAACTCGTGTAATGATTACGTTTACGATAAAGTAAACGCTAAAGTAGTTTATTGCGGTTTACTCTAAGAATAAAAAGTTTTGATCAAAAAGGGTGACAATCTGTCCAAACTTTTATCAAACAAATACACTTTTCAATCATTATCAATTAACACATACAGATTGCTTCAATGAAACCTGAAAAAGGCAGAGAGAAGACAGAAATGACTACATTATACAGGGTGAATGACAATTGTACCGACAAAAAAAAAGGAAAAAGAGAATCGATGTCACAGGATTACGGAAAAAATTCTTGTGAACAGTTTATAATCAAGCTCCGGAACTGCGTACGAAATACGGCTGCCACGTTCTTTCTATAAATGCGGCAGTGTAATAGGATTGTAAAGTTTTTCATTGACTACTCGCTTGCACACAATGCGAGCTTGCAATTGGTTTTATTATACGTTTAACAGCTGGGGAATGGAAGTTTCTTTTTACGCGACGTAATGATTAGTAATTTCTAAAATAACTGCGTATGAAATACGAATAATAAATTCGCAAATAATTGTGTAAATGATTGTTCGTTAATTCGTGCGGAATGTGCCAGCCGTTTCGTCCATAAAAAAATCGCAAGGATTTAAGTGTGGTGATCGCAGGGGTCAAATGCACAGCCCGACAGGCAGCTGATAGTAAAATGTTCGCCTCGTTATCGCACGGAGACAATAAAACTATTGGGATGCAATCTGTTGTTTTAAACGTCGCTAGTATTATGATTACTTGATTACTTTTGCAAGATATCGCTTAAACGAATCGGTTTTCTCCGAAAATGTGATTTGTTAGACCTGAAGTTCATCGCCGACACTAAAAACTTTATTATGTACAAAGTTTTAAACGTCGTCGTTGGTGATATGCGTCCAGTTTCTAATTAAATCGCGTACTGAATGAATGTAATAGAATACGGGATCGTGTTGAAAAAATTCTAAGGAATAGTTCATAATTAATCAAGAATTTAATTTAAAGTTACGGTAAAATGTGCCAAAAGTAAAAGTGAAGAGTGACACGAAACAAAATGAGTGGGGTGGGAACGGAAATTTAGTGAGAGAAAAAACAAACAAGAAACATCGCAAGAGGGAGGCAGACTTCTACCTCATTTATTCTTTTTTTTTTCGATAAGCCGTAAAATAACGAAGCAGACTCAAAGGAAGAAATAAATAACTTAGAAAATAAAAGCGACATAATTGTAAGTCAGAAATGGTAAGAGTTCTTGATTGAGGAAATGAAAGCGAAAATATAAAAAGAAAAATGGAAAAACAAAATTGTTAAAAAATAGAAACACAGCTTGAAGGAAGACTCAAAACAAGAGAAAATAAGAAAATAGGAGGCACGTGGCACTCCACCAGGGTTGTTATAATCAAAGGGACGAAGAGGACTCTTCAACTCAAAATCTGCAATTGTAAGTGTCATAGATTTACAAAAGCTAACAATTCAAGACTTGGGTATGTAAAAGTCGATTTTATTTTTCATATTACTATTATCATTCCGAAACCGGTTTATTATTGTTAATCGGGATTCTTAAGTCCGATGAATCTAGGGCCTAAGACGACTTTTCAGGGCTAACATTTTTCTTCCCTTTGCCCGTCCCTACGATCTTTTCCAACTCGAAATCTGCAAAATAAAAAGCACGTGTAAAAGAAGAAACCGAAATGTAATTAAATTAAAAAGGAAAAAGTATCGCAGATTTACGAAAGCTAACAATTCAAGACTCGCGCGGTATCAAGGCAAAAGAACCCGAAATATTTTTCTCACATCTCAAGAGTGAAAATTGTCACCCAAGTTTAAATTTAATTTACTTGCCTCTACTTACCACGCTTCAGGATGACAAGCTCAGCCGATTCTTCGATCAGCTGTGCCCCAGCTAGCTACAGTGGAAATGGGGCAGGTTAACTTACGGTGGTAACCTTATAAAGGGGCGCCAGAAGACGATTTAACAAACTAATCGTAATTCGACTGGCCGACGTCTCCAATCGACCAGGTCGTGCAGAAATAGGGAACACGAAAGAATCAGAGGCGTAAATCTTACTCACTGTGTGTATGAAAGTAGAAATTAAACTAGAAGCTAAAGTTAACACAATTTATTGCACAAATAAATCAAAAAAAAAGGAAACTCTTTACACTGTTACGAAAAGGTGCTTATTCTCTAGTAAAACGTTTTATCAAATTAAATCCGCATGAAGAGGCCTTAATTCGCTCTTAAAAATGCATGTGCAATAAAAGTCAAAAGGTTACCTCGCGACCGATAACTGACATGTATCGTCTTTGCTGTGAAGTTGGCTGTCACTACGCCATCTAGTGGTCCTGCCCGAGTCGATGCTTCAAAATGGCGTACCCACACTACTTGAGAACGGCAGACGTACAACAAGAATTTGTCGGGGCACCAACACTCGATAAACGGAGAAATCCCTCGCGTGTAAGCTTGCGGGGATTACCTAAGCCTGCGCTGTAACTTGCGCCCAAACGGAAAAGCCTAAGTAGAAGAAATGGTTTTCGTTAGCGGCCATTGTTGGCCCGTTTGTCGATATGCGTCGTCATATTTTACCTGAGAGAATTGGAGCCTCAGGCTTGGTAAGGAGGTTAAAACAGTCTCCAATCGTTGTTCGGCGGTGTTAAATAATATTCCAGCAAAGCTGCTATTGATTTACTTCTCCAATGAGCAAGAAATCCCTTAAATTTATCACACGCGGCACAAAGCTCGAACAAGAAAGAGGACCCGTTCGGGTTGAAGATGAAGCGGGTCGTTTCGACGCGTAGGAATTACCGACGACAACCAATGACAGGCGGCCTGAGAGTCACATGGGGCTTTCATGACCTATGAGAACACAACGATCACAGTACGCAGGTTTTCCCCCATAGCGGTAAAGAGAAGGGGCATCAGGGTAGCCAACGATGTTAAAACAAAATTACTAAGCGATATATCGCCGCTACATTTTTAGTGGGAAATTTAACTGTAACAAAATAAATGTTCCTCTTTGACAAGTATAGAAATAAGGAAGCAATTAGTTTTTACAATAATTTTTTTTTTAATTAAATGTTAAGAATGATCCGCTGATAACAGACACATGTACGTTCTACTTCATTTCAAATAGCCATTTATTTTTAATGACACCCGACGAAATATAACATGGACTGATTCACTTTGACGAAGCGAACGTTCGCGAAACGTCAGTAAGTAATTTAAATACTATTACTAATACTGGATAAAAATATATTTTCTTTTTCATATTATGTATTACTATCATTACGAAGTCGTCTTAGGCCGGATTATCATACTTAATCGGGATTCTTAAGTCTGAGGAACTTAGTCGTCTTAAGCCGGATTATTTTTCTTAATCGGGATTATGAAGTTCGATGTATTTCGGGCCTAAGACGACTTTTCGGGACTGAAATTTCCCATCCCTCTGCCCGCCTCAGTGCGCCAAAAACACAGGTGTGGAGTTGTAAACACGTCTTGAATTTGTTAAACTTTTAATAGATTTGTGTTAATAATTCCTCACACGCAAAACGAAATTATATTAATCGACATTCGAAACAGATTCGAATGAGTTTGCTCATTTATTTGTTTACCAGGTGTTCAAAATGTTGTTATTCTTTTCGTGGAATATTCTACTTCAGGTAATTTGCTGCCATGCATCATTATTTGTCGAGTAAATATTTTCGAGTTCGTATTTCACGACGTCGGGCGTTGACCTAAGAACGAAGTTTACGCCGTGAATACAATTATTTTTTTATTGATCGATGGTGCCATCTGTGTACGCCTTTTTAAAATGAGCGCCAAATTTAAGTAGAAAATTTGAAGCTTGAAAATTTGTTTTCCCAATTGTTTTAAATAAATGCAATAATTTTTTTCTACGACGGTGGCACCATCTGTGTACCCTTTCTTGAATCAAAACGGGCGCCAAAACTTGAACGATTTGAAAATGAACAAGCCGAACTTTTTGGCTTGTTTTCCGATTACTAATTGTTTTACACTGTGAATAAAATTGTTTCTTATTGGTTGATGGTGCCATCTACGTACACATTTTTGAAACGAGCGCCATATGTAACCTGGAGAATTTTAAACAAGAGCAAATTTAATCACTTGCTTCCCATATTGTTTTGAATAAAACGTTGTGCTATAAATTAATAAGTAATTTTTTGATTGGTCGATGGTGCCATCTGTTTACAGTTTCTTGCTTTAAAACGAGCGCCAAATTCAATTTGGAAATTTGAAACGTGCCACTTGAATTTCATCAATTCCTTTCCCAATTGTTTTAAAAAGTAAAAGGTTGCACTGCGAACGCTATTGGTTTTTTTGTAGGTCGGTGGCACCATCTGTGTATACTTTTGTGAATCAAAAGCGACATCTGTGTACACTTTTTTGAATTTGAATTAAAACGAGCGCCAAATTTAATTTTGAAAAAATCAAGACACTGTTTTTTAAGCTGAGTTTAATCAGATGTTTTCGCAACTATTTTTTTTTTTTTACTGTAATAAGACTGCTCTATAAGTACGTACGATTATTTATTTATTCTCCTCGAGTTTTTAACCAGGGGGGCATCGTCGTTTTCGGGCTAATTTTTGATTAATTATTTCTCGAAAACTAAAGTAGAAAGAATTTTTTTAACATTTTTCCCATACTTCGGACATCGCTTATCGGTTTTGTCGGGATAATTAACAGTCACCCTGTATAATAAACCAAATCTTGTCTCTCAGTACTTCTCTTTCGATAATAGAACAGGATGTAGTATACAGGGCCGTGTATTGGGACCAAACGTTTCATGATTTGTCGTCTCGCGGAGCACCCACTAATTCAATGAAGTGTTGCACATAAGTACAATTGTTTCATTTCATTCTTTTGACAAGCTTCTCAATTAATTAAATGGGTTAAATTAATTATCATATTATTATTTGGAGCAATAATTAAAGAACGAGCGCTGCACTGACTAATCGTGTTCAATTAGTCTCCGCCTTGCGCGACAGTAAAAATTATTAGTATTTTTAGAAATTATGTTTGTTAGAATTGATTGGGTTAACGAAGTTGCGCAAAACTTGCGCGACAAAAACCGCTCCGAATTAATCAAAGTTGACGTTCGATATTTGAGGAAATCCCGACGTAATTGCACAGAACTTTTATCGTAACACGAAACATCTGTTTCATTAAGTTTTTTTTTTTTTTAATACTTTGCCGCGGCTTAAAAAGATCAAACAGGACGGGCGCATAAGTATTTTGGAACGTTTCTTAATTACGAAATAATTCCCGGAATTAAAAGTTAAATCTGCGCGATGAGTTATGTTTGACCCGCATCATAAAGTTAAGCGGGCTTAATTTATTATTATTTTTCTTTTTGATAACGTGCGCGCGAAGAAAAAAATTAGGTGCGAATGAATAATAAACTCTCTCGCTCTCTCCAAGAAAAACGAAACGCTCCTTAATTTTTCAATTAAGCCGTCGTCGCGACGCTTCCTTTACGCGCCGGATTTTAACCTCCTCCATTTCGGTAATTAAAATTTCGCCTGAAATCCGCCATTTATACGGCTTGCACGTGAATTTTTGACGGCTTAATAATGAAAAATCATCTCGAGAAGGGTGGAAAATTCTTTTCTTTATTAGCCGAACGGTCGGCGGCGTCGTGGCGGCGGAGCTTTTGTCGCGGAAGCGTCCACCGTTCATTCTTTCTGACGGCTTGCTTATACCGAAGGGACTTTTTAATTAACCGGGTTCTTTTGTGTCAGAAAAACGATTGCTAAAACATTATTTTTTTTATATTTGTTAAAGTTCTTACATTCTTGGTTCATTCACAACTGTAAGAATCCAAGCACCTTATAATTATCGTAATTATCAAAAGCATAGTACGGAAATGAATTCACATAGAAAAATTAAATATAAAGTGCCCGTGGCGGTGGCTCGTTTATCAAGAACCTTGCCCTAGATGAGACACGATTGACATTTGCAAATTCTAAGAACTGCAGTGACATTGATGGCCGACCTCGTGCTGAATATCACACATATGAAGTGCTACGTAATCGGGACTGACCTAGAAAAACTATATAAAAAGCTAGCGTGGCAAATACAAAATCAGACAGCTTCTAGCAGTTTGATTGTAAAGATTGCTAGTGCCCGTCTTGTGGAGTGCATCTCCATAAGCCCGAGGGCGTAATCGACATTCACATAATGTCTTAGTGTGTGTTGCTGTTCTCCAAAAAGTCCGTCCGTCTCTATATCTAGTGCTAAGGTTGGGTAAGAATTTTAATTATTGATTTTTACTATTTTGGCTATGTTTTTATCAACTAACCTTTGAATGGCATTGGCCCTTTTCTTGTCTATGTGTTCTTAGAAAAAAAAAACACAGTAAACACTCGAACCTAAATCTGGAATCAAAATGATAAAGAAAAATTTGTATACAAATTCACCCTGTACGTATATAAATAAAAATTTATAGTCAGGGTGAATTTGGCAGTAAAAGAAACGTCAGTGGCAGGGCCGTTTTTATAAGTTTCACAAAAAAAAAGTTTCAAATACAAGGACGGGGTAAATTACTCGCCATAAATTGACGTTTTTCTTTTTTCTTGTAACGTAATAATCTCAGACAGTGACGTCAGTGTAGACAATTCGACCAGAAACAGCCAGCGTTTAATTAATCATTAAAGGTGCCCCAAATTTATTAAAGGTGACTTTTCTTCAATTTCTTTTTTATATCTACAACCTATAGTGTTCTTACGTGTCCGTAAAAAAAGAATACAATATCAATTTCGCTAGGAAAAATATAGTGGTACTCAAAAACATTATCGATGACGTCAGCACAGCTCGAGGTTATATAAAAAAAAAGGAAAAACGCCAATTTGTGGCAAACAACTCTTGTTTGCAACTTCTTTTTGTACGTTTCGAAATCTCGTACGAAATAAGATGGGAACATTTGGAGAATTTCGGCCACTTTAGAGTTTATTGTGGCAGCCCTGACTTCCCCGAGCGCTGCGGCGCAGGCTCGAAAGTTTCGTTAACTGATGATGAAAAATTTTGAACTTCCAGGGAAAAGGTTCGAACCCAACCCAAGACAAAAAATGGGGGGAAATATTTAAAAAAAAAGTTTAATTTCAAGAGCCGAGGATCAAAAGGCCAGAGGTCAAGCCAACCCGAGACAAAAAAGTAGGAAAAATTGGGGGGGGATCTTTAAAAAGATTAAATTTCAAGTGTCAGGATTAAAAAAAAAGTCGAAGGTGTTGCAGTTCGTTTTTTCTTTGACGTTTTCATTTTAGTTTGTTTCCAAATTTTGGCTTCATTGATCGCCCTATTTGATTACAACCTCTAAGCTCCTGCTTTGGTTTCAGTGATCGTTCCATTTGATTACAAACTCTAAGGTTTTTTTTTTGTTTTTTTCTTCTTGCGCGTAGATTGGCTATTTTTGAAATTGGAGCGAAAAGGGGCGTGTCGGCGTTTCCCGGTTTGCAAAAAAATCAACGTAAATTCCGGGTCGCCGTCTTTTTGAATTCACGGCATTCATGGGCGCTGGCCCTTGTTGATCGTCGCAGAAGATAATTTTGTAACTTGTGTTTGAGTGTGGCCACCTAATAAATCTTTTTCTTCGCTCGTGAACGGTTGTTGGAAGCATAATCCAATGCTGTAATAGCAGTTAAAACCAGTACCAGGAATTTCGTTTAAGTTGACCACGTTTTCGAACAGACGCGTCGCAGTTACTTATCGCTTCAGGCCCTTGTCTTAAAAAGGGCAAGAATTGCGGAGGATCGAAAACTCATGAAAAATCCGTGTCACGCTTCTGGTCCTTGTCTAGCAAGTATTGCGGAGGTTCAAAAACTCATGAGAAATCCGTGTCACATTTCGTGACCTTGATGTAATTATTTGGATTCCACGTCAATACGTTCACCTAGCTTATTTCACCATGTGAACTGGAAGCTTAATAAATTGATTGAGTCATTGAATTTTGCGGCAAATATCACCAGTCCGAAGGCTGCTTTATGTTTACAACTATAGTTCGTCGTTGGAGCCCTTGAAGGAGTGAAGCTGTCGATGGAGATCGAACCGCCAGCGTCGTAAGCTGCGGCCCTCCGGACGGCTCGAACTTGCGCGTAGAGTTGGTGGGACACGAGTGTGGTATCGTACACACTTTCTGCTTTATTTTTTTTATTACATGCGTCTCTAACCTGATTACTGGGTGCCTTCAGTGCCTTGTGATACCGTACTTGTCTGCCTAAGGACGAGATTCCTTAAGAACGGCGTTTCGTAACATGCGCTCTTAAACTTTCAATCTTGTAATCATGTCTACTCTCCTTCTGACAGAATTTATTGTATGTTATTTTGTGAGCCGTACGCCGCCGGTGATTGCGCGTTTACCGACTCTTTGTAAATTTTAATTGAAATCTTGAAATGAAAATTAATTGTAAGTTCAACCGTCTCATTGTTTGACGCATGCATTTTTTATTTAATATACAGGGCGTCCGATAGTTGAGTTTTATACAGGATGTCTTACAAACTTTTGTTATTATTGCGGAAATTAAACCTGAGGGTTTCTCAAACGTGTGTAGTCCCAGCGGTGCCACGCGTTCCACCCTACTGCTTGGAACATACATAACACTAGGTAGGGCCCCATTTATTTAACATCTAGGTATCGAGCTGCCGACAATCCTTTTGTCTCCAATGAGCTGGGCGCATAATTCCAGGTAGGTTTTCGCCAACATCGACGAGTTTCCCCCAGCGTTCGCAATTCACGCAACTAGGTATATATACTGATTGTAGGTAGCAAAGGTCAAGGTCAATCCAATCGAAAAATTTAGCAAAATAGTTTTAAACTTTCAAATTTCAAGAGACGAGGTTCAGGAAGGTCGATTGAAATTTCAAGGTTAACTGTGTGAAATGTCGTGTGTGACATTGCCGGGTCAAAAGGAACACCAAAAAAAAAAAAAAAAAAACAGTGGAATGCAAAGAAACGAATGAAAGCTTGTAACGAAGTGACCACTCCGTTACTATTTTTGTACATATTAGGTTAAGTTTTGTATATATTAATTAGCATGTATTTTTAGGATGTGCTTGCGCAGCTTAATTTAGGTGAGAACTCCAAGAGAGTGGAGCTCCCCACCACGCGCAAGCCTTTATAAGTGCGCTCGGCGCATGTTTCAATCAGTCCTCGGCCGGCTCTTGAGCCAACGGTCGTGGCTCCGCCGCGCTATCAAGCCACCGGACGTGGCTTGAAGTTAGTGACTTGCCGGGTATTCCGAGCCACCGGACGTGACTGGAATACAGTTTTTCTCGCGGAGTCATTCATCCGTCGATGTTTTGACTCACACGCGTTTAACCATCTGTGCTACGTTCGCGTTACCTACAACCGCTCCTTCTGTTTTATCCTGACCTTCCTCTTACCGAGTGTGGGCGTCTCACACATCCTGATCCTAGAGTGGGAGTCTCACTCTCTCTTACCGAGTGCGGGTGTCTCGCACGTCCTGATCCCAGAGCGGGAGTCTCGCTCTCTCTTACCGAGTGTGGGCGTCTCACACATCCTGATCCTAGAGTGGGAGTCTCACTCTCTCTTACCCGATGCGGGCGTCTCGCTTATCCTAGAGTGGGTGTCTCACTCTCTCTCTTACCCGATGCGGGCGTCTCGCATATCCTAGAGTGGGTGTCTCACTCTTCCTTTATCCAGTGCGGGTGTCTCGGATGTCCTAGAGTGGGTGTCTCACTCTCTCTTACCCGATGCGGGCGTCTCGCATATCCTGACCCTGAGTGGGCGTCTCACTCACAACCATACCACCGATCCGATCCCTAGAGCCTGTACCAGAACGTATGCACAGTGCGTTACCGTCCTGCGATTAGTGTCCGTAAGACACACCGTTTCCGGAATTACCGTCCTGCGATTAGTGCCCGTAAGACACCCGTTTCCGGAACTACCGTCCTGCGATTAGTGTCCGTAAGACACACCGTTTCCGGAACTACCGTCCTGCGATTAGTGTCCGTAAGACACACCGTTTCCGGAAGTACCGTCCTGCGATTAGTGTCCGTAAGACACACCGTTTCCGAAACTACCGTCCTGCGATTAGTGCCCGTAAGACACAGCTTGTTAAAAGACCTGTAAATATAGACTATGTTTGTAAATAAAGTTGTTGCTAAGTGATCGACGCTTTTATTTCCGATGAACCCGGACACCGACGAGCACACCCGAACCGACGTCAAGCAGAGCAACGATCGGCAGCAACACCAGACGACCCGAAAATGACGTACCGTTACAAGCTTGATTTGATTTTCGAAATTTCGTTTGCAACTGAAGACGAACAATGAAAATGAAGACTTATAAAAAAAAATAAAAGAATAATAAACCAACGGGAGTACGTGGTGAACAAAAAACAAAAGAACATCGACGCTTTAACTGCAACAACTACTTCTGTAATTTTTTTATTGTGCCACATTTTTCTGGCTTTTTTATTCTTCTGATTTTTCATATTTTGGTAAACAAGTTCGAGGTTGCGCAGCTGCAATTTATGAACCCCCCGAAATATGATATTAGTGAACAGGATCAAGGTTACACAGCTGCACTATTTACGACATTCAGATACCGTGCATTTTAATGACGTTCAGTTAAGAAATTCCAACATGACGTTATGTAAAAGTAAAAGTTATTCCAAATGCGGAATGATGAATCCATATTTAGAATGACGGCTCCATATTTAGAATAATGGCTTCCATATTTAGAAAGACCATAACCATCTCTACAAAATATAAAAGCTTAATTATTTTAATAAGGTTGCGAGCGTTTCAAATCGAATTGGTCGCAGTCCGTTACTGTTTCATTAGAAAAGAATTTCACAGGCAATCACTTCCTCCCAGTCCCATCATTGCGTTACTATCAAACAAATCGATTGCTATTAGTATATTCCTTTTTTTATTATCAGTATCTTGTTGAAGTTGTCCTCTTAAATAACATCGTTGTTTATCTCAAACTTGGTAGACGTAGTTTGATGAATTAAGTACAAGTGATGAAGCGACACGTTTCCAAAACGTTTTCCTCTCTGCCGCAGTTCTGATAAGAACGAGAAAAATTGCTTGTCGACAACCGTGAAGAGAGAAGAAACAAGGGCGGCGAGATAATACAATATGTATAATACCGTCAATTTTTTTCTCCCCTTTTGAAATTCCCCACGTCCCCGTCCTCCCCCAATCAGGGCGAAACGAGAAATACACGGCGCTCCTTTCTATCTCGCGCGCGGGCATTTTCACGTCGTTATATATATTGCGAATCAATCCGCCCGGAGTGCTAAACTAGAAATCGATTTGATGTGGAAATTGAAAGGTTTAAATTTTATTACGGGTCCTTTATCGCCGAAAGTGCTCCCGGAAAGCTCCGGCGCTCGCTACAACTCCGCGGAGATACGTAGATTTCGTCTTCGACACGACGACGTCGTTGTTACGTCCCGACGTTCGTAAATTCTACCCCCGAAATTGGCGCCCATAAATTCTTCGACCTTGCAGAGTTTTTTCACACAACCGAATTAATGCCGGATGATAAAATCGCCTGACGTTCATGCGACGTCATCGAGTGGAAAGGTTTAAGTCTGGTAGCACCCTGTACGTAAAAGTTTGCAAAAGGTATACTGTATTTTATTAAAATAAAATTAGAACATAATTCACTCTTTACTCATGCTTTGTACGTAGTGTATCCTGGCCAGTTTCTCCTCGAGGACGGCGATCTGCAAAAAAAAAGAAAATGTGACCGGGGTGTGTTTCAACGTAAAAATTATCGTCCTCCTTCCTACCTTCCTCAAGTCGTTCTCGTATCCCTTCGGTGACACTTTTAATTTATAGTCGGCGGTCGCCGTGATCCTCTTTATTTTATCAAGTTCCCCCGTCAGCTTCTCCTTTTTCTTCGCGAGTTTCTCCACGTCGACGTCGAAGGCCCGCCTGAGATCGCCGGGCACCAATAAGTGCACCGCCACGTCCCCGACTCTATCGGAAACTGCATCCCTTTCGAATTCTTCGGCGACGCCCGGAGCGACGGTGAGGCTGTGGCAGGCGGCGAGGTCCTGCAGGGTCCTCGAGTTGTCACGGAACAGGGGGCGCTCTGTGACTACGGTGACTGTAAAATATGGAAACGGGGTTGTGCATTTGTATGCGCGGGCACAGCAGAGCTGGGGCACTTTGCTTTGTGGGAATCGTTCTTGAGTGGTCGTCTTTCTTGAAGTAGACGAGTGAATTATTAATTTACAGTCGCTCTCGTACATACTCGGCGATTAATTACAAAGGCGCGAGTCGTATTTGAAGCTTGTGAAGTTGAAGAAGTCGAGTTTGCCCTAGTTTTGGGTGCAACTGAATGCGCTGGCGTAATTTTGCTAAACTCCCCAAAGATAATGAAATATATGTAGAAAGTGCAGTGTGAAAACCCTCGCGGATTTGTTTTTCGAAACAAAATCGGTTATTGTTTGTTTAATTGTAAATAACAAACACATGTTCAGATTCTCGGACTTTACGCGGTAAAATTGCCACCGGATGGGCGCCACGGAACAGTGCAAATAGCACTCCTGGTTCTCTGCCATCATAAACAAGTCAGCTTTGTGTTGGTTCAGATTTTTGTGTGAATGGGTCACACTAAATTTTAGAACATGTCAGTTATAGAAAAGGGATCAATTACGTACATTGCAAGTGTAAAGTAGTTCGCTTTGTCTGCGTAGTGTTTCAATTACAAGTACCCGATACATTAAAATGTCAACCTAATCTCTCAAGTTTATCCACCGACGCACCAAAAGAACTGGGTTACAACAACGTAAGGCCAGGTGTTGCATTGACGATTACGAGTTCTATTATAACTGTATCGGACAAGAACCAACTTTAAATATTATATTATAACATTATAAAGTTTACTGCGGGTTCCGCAAGGGTCGCTGAGAACGTAAGACAGTAGGTATTTCCTTTAGTGTCAGCAATAAATTTTTTTCGTGACCCTTTTGGAAGTTCTCCGCAAGTAAAACCTTCAGTTCAGTTTCGGTCCAGTTGTTTAATTTGACGATAAGTTTAAATTGTTTTGTTCTTGGTTATTTAATTGTCCATAAAAGTTAATAAACAAAGTGGCAGTCGGCGTGTTACAAGTGTCAGATAATTTCAAAAGGTTAGGGAACTGTACCGTGCATTCAATTAAATTCCCAATTAAAGTAGGCTAACACTTGGCAATCGCGTTCGAAAACATGAAGCGCAGGGTACGCTTGTGCGTTCAAGCAAAAACGCATTCTGCTTACTTTAATCCAGGAATTCATTTAAAGGCACGGCACTTCTATACACATTTGAAATTAATATCGTATTTGTTACAAGTTCAAGTAACGACTTGCCCTGCTCTGCCTTTACGCTTCAACCTCGCGGTGGTAAATTTAACACGCGTATGAGGCACGCCATATATCCGTATAATAAAATTTCCAAATTTCCCGGTTAAATGGCGGTTTTACGACTTCCGTAATAAACGCCAGGGTACCATAACGAAGCAACAGATTATACACTGCAGTTTCCCCTGTATTAATTAATTCCGCATTCGTTCGTTCGTTCGGCGGCGGCGGGGGCGTCGGGCGCGCGAAACCTTTCCTTTTAATTATTCCGTGCGTCCTAAATCCACAACGAAAATTGCCTAGCCAAATTACTCGCTCACCCTCTGGCTTGTGCTTGCCCGTGACCCCGAATAGTTTCTTCAGCCTCCTGACGGACGTCACGACTTCCATCAAGCCGTCCACGTCGTTTTCCAGTTTTTCGTCCCTCCAAGGAAGCTCCTGGAACATCATCAAAGTGAGGACGACGAAACTTTGGGGGAAAGCTAAGAAGCGTACCTGGGGGTAGTCGAAACGGCGCTCCACGAAGGGATGGAGGGTCAAGCGCTCGTGCAAGTGCTGAGCCAGTCTGGGCATGAAGGGGGACAGAGACCGCAATCCGTTGTCCAAACAGACGCCCAAAGTCCAGCAGTGGCCGGCCGCGGTCTCACCGTCGGGGCTCCGCAAACCTCTCTTTGCGGTCTCCTAAATTAAAAGGGTTTATACGAGCTGGGGGTGCGATCCACAATTAAAATAAATCCAGTAATCTAACGCGCCGGAATATAACATCATAAAGCTTCGGCGGGTTCGGCACGTTTTCGTTTAGGTATCGAATCGCTTTGTACAAAGGAAAATTGATCGAAATGTTTAGATTAAAGTGGGTGTAGTAGGAATCTAGGACACTTTCCCATTTGGTGTAATGGGGTTCAGAAAAATTGCTACCTGTTATTTGAAAAATGCTACCTGTTATTTACAAACTGCTACCTGTTGCTCAGTTTTCGAAAATTCGCGCGCGCAGAGCGTCCAACGTCCCTCTCCTCTTCACTTGCATCGCGTCTCAAAGTCCTTGGGCCCCTACACTTAGGCAACTTCTTCATCCTACAGCGCTCGACCTCGTAACTCACAAACTCCTTGCCCCTGACGTATAGACAAATACAGATACATCCTGACACCGTTCTTGCAGCTTCAGGCCCCTTTCTTAAACTAATTTATGTGATTCGTGTCGAATTCGACCACCTAGCAGTCAATAGGGATTTTATACACTCAAGAAAGTCGATTGGAATATCGCCAAGGCTTAAGTAGCAGATAAAACTCACGTCACGAACTCCCAACTTCAATCACACAATCAAACGGATATGTCACAAGTTTTAATAGGCCCTTATTTTTAAACAAGGGGTGTCTTCAACTTTGAATTTGTCAAACTTATCGTCACGTTTCTTCCTTAGCACGTTGTACGTAGTACGGGGCAGTTTCACGTTGTACGGGGCAGTTTCACGTTGTACGGAGCAGTTTCACGTTGTACGGGGCAGTTTCACGTTGTACGGAGCTGTTTCACGTTATGCGAGGCAAATGGTAGCAGGAGATAGGCAGTAAACAGAAAAGCCGTACGAGAGTCATCTAGTTCTACTACCATCAAACACCGCGAAAGTTCGGACGTGCATGTAGGATCAAAGCCCTCTCTCGAGACTTCGATGTAAATGTCGTGATTTATGGCATCAGACGACCGGACTTAACGTCGAGCGGTATCGTACACTTTTCATTCCTTACTTCGGTTAATCATCCATTACGCTGCATAATGAGTAGTTAAAGGGGCTTGATAATTTTGTAATTGTATATTTCAAGTCACGGTTCCTTAAGAACATGTCATAATTTGCATAAAGAAAATTAATAACCGCCTCCTACTGTCAAACTGACAGGTGCTTATAACTTGTACATCACCTTTGTAAACCAAATAGGATATCCTTGCCGGTGTATACGTGTTACACTTGCTCTGTGAATTTTTTTTTATTTCGATCTAAAGTGATTAACGTACATTTACATACTTTTCATTTAAAACGATCAATAAACTTAATGTCTTTTAGATTTCGTTATATACAGGGTGACTGATAAAAATATTTTTCTTTAAATGCGGAATTTTAAACTTGACGGTTACTCTTATGCTACATTCACGTGTGTAGTCCTAGCGGTAACACGTGTTACTTATACCTGGAATAAATATAACCCCTAGGTGGCGCCCCTTTCTTAATTAACAACTAGATAACTAAGCTACCGACGATCCTATTGTGTAGCCCCTACTCCCATCTCCACTGAGCTGGGCATAATTTCAGGTAGGTTGATCACCAACCAGTGTTGCCAACTTTATATTTAGATGAGAGCTTGGCGTTAACCAAATAGAATTGAATTTGTGTGGTCCAGCAGTGCTGCCAATCGAGTTGTAAAATTTCCCTAAATCTCCCTCCAATCTAAGCTGCGCTGACGCTGGTGCGTTGCGTAGACCGTCAATTGCCGCTATTCCAATTTCAGTCGAGCGGAGTTGTAGGGGGCGAGTTGGCTACACTGTCACCAACGTAAAGGAGTTTCCCCAATTTTTGCAATCTTTTCAAGGTCGACTATTTAGATATAGTTAGCTAGGTAGCATATTCTTAAGATGCATCTTTACAATTTTACGCTGTTGATGGTAAATAACATAAACTTCACATCCGTTTTAACATTTCAATCTGCAAAGTATGCCAACACAATAAACCTCTTTGTACTCATATCATTACACACATCGGCGACGTCGTAAACAGCAGGCGTTACGTAAGTCGTTTTAAACGAACGATGCCCGCCGCATATATTTTCATAAAATCATCCGCGACGTTCCGCGATATTTAATAATCCCGGAGCGGCGGCGTCGGCGTCTTTCTTAAATTACTATTGCGTCATAAAAATACGGCGCTTGTCCAGAAAGAATAAAAACCCTCCCGGAGGACCCCTTTGTTTCGAACAAAAACTATTATCACCTCGCGCGCGTTCCTGAAAGTTCATTATGTTTTATTCCCGAGTCCCCTCGGCTGCAGCAAACGACCTCCTCGTCCCACTTCGAACTCATTGTCGGGTAATATTTAATTTACGAACGAGGTCCTTAAGCGCCCCACTTAAAAATCCCACGGACATTTTTAATTCGGTTTTAAGTGAAAGCTTACCAGATACACATCACAGAAGTCGTAGTACATGAAATTCTTCAGCGCTGACGCGGCGACGTAAAAATCGTGCTTTTGGAGGCCCTCGTCGATGAACGTCGCCATCATGGACAGCCTGCTCAAGACCCACCTGTCCATTTTGGTTAGGTCTTTGTATTCCACCTTCTTCAGGTTTTGGGCTTCGGAAACCACCTCCGTCCATTTGTTCGAGAAGCGCACGGCCTGCCAGATCTTGTTGCCGAAAAACTTGTTTATCTTGCACTCTTGGACGTCGAAGTTCACAAAATGATCTATAAAATCATGAAAACTATCAATAATACTGGGTGTTAATAAAAAAAAACCTACACACGTTGGCAGGTGATGGTAGAGACTAAAACAAGAAAAAAATTCTAATAAACCCAGATCCAATTCTCAATGGTTTTCGAGATATGGGACTTTGAAATTTTAAAAGTCGGCCTACCCTTTCACGGGAGTACAGCCCTGTAGCGGCCCTCCCGGTCGTCCAGATCTTCAAACGCGCAGCGACATCGGGTCCCTCGTCATTTTCTGCCATGCGATGACGTGCAGCTCGATACGATCCGAGCCCCCTAAGGTATCGTAAAAAATTCCGGAAGAAAAGCTTGCAAATTCAACGAATTTAAAAAAAAATCATATTTCGAAAAAACGCATTTTCCCGGGATATAGGCCCCATAGGTTAGGTACATGGGGAGGTCTTCTTGCGTGTGACAGAGTTTAAAACAATTCTAAGATCTCGTTTTCGAGTAATTTTCGAAAATGTGTAAAAATGGCGGTTTTCGGGCCATAACTAAAATCCAGGGCCGGGCTCGGAACCGAGCGACCGCAGATATAAAGATATTACTGCCCCATACCTAAGTTCTGAGTTTGGTCCGATTCGGTCCGTAAATAAGGACGGTGGAATTTTTTGAACGGTCATTTTTGGAAACCCCCATACAAAATCTCCCTCCCCCCCCCCGCGTCCGATCGCAAAATCGACCCCTTCGTCGGTTTCTCGGATCATTTCTGCATACGATGGCGAAAGGCTCGTCGCGATCCGATCACGTTTAAGGGTCGAAAAAAATTCCTGAAAAGTGGTCTGCAAACGTGTACCCCCGAACGTTTCGTGCCACTTTGCCACCTTGGTACATAAATAACTATTATTTCCTTAATTAATTAATTAACTTAAGGAATTAAAAATCATACCTAACAATAAGTAAAAAATTAGATAATAATAATTAATTCAATAGAGGTCACATTCTAAAAATATTTTATTTTACACTCATGGATTGTTCTATAAAATCATGAAAGCCGCCAACTCTAAAGATACTTTCGTAAATCCTAATTTGGAAGATACTAATGCCCACCGTCTCGTCGACAACACAGAGAGA
Source organism: Dorcus hopei (assembly GCA_033060865.1). Lineage (NCBI taxonomy): Eukaryota > Metazoa > Arthropoda > Insecta > Coleoptera > Lucanidae > Dorcus > Dorcus hopei. The sequence continues at coordinate 74,359,492 of CM065425.1, forward strand.
GAGAGAGCATTTAGTTTAGTCGCGCTCGCCCTCCCTCCCCCCCTCGATGAAACAAACAACTGTTATATCCTCGTGCGAAGTTTCTTTTTCATTTTTCCTCGGGAAACTTTCGCAGGATAAACGAGCTCCCTGCGTTATGCTGAGAATAAAGTAAATTCTTAGTGTCGGGAGAAAGAAGAAGATTTCGGCGAAGTTTAGTCAAAGCGCGAGGAATTTAGCTCCTCGAGAATTGCGTTTGCGACGGAAATCAAGTTTAATTCAAATTCGAGAAATTATTTTATTTCGTTTATGTTGTTGGAATATTGTGTTCGCGTTAAGTTTATTGGCGAGAAAAAATGATGTTATACAATATTTTTTTTTTTAAGTTCTGAGGGAAAGAAACAAGAGAAATATTTTTTGTGAAAAGTCGAGCGGGAGCTGATTTGTTCGAAACCTGTTTTGTTCCAAAATTATTTCTTCAAACGTGTTTCGCTTCACTTGTTGAAAAACTAGAAAATCTGAAAAGTCACCACTATGTTTCCAAAATTCAAAGTAACTTTTTAAAAGAAAAGAAAGAAAGTCTTTTGGACACGGAATGCATAATTTTGGCTGATTTTGCTGGGAATTTCACCTTTGTGGTCCAAGATGAAGTTCAAGGGTATCACTGGGTTAATGATCAAGCGACCTGTTACAGTTCATTTTTTTCATTCCTGTTCTGAATACCCCCTGTATATGCATTGCCACCGTCCAGCCTTCATTTCTGTTCCGAACACGCCCTGTATATGCGAAATTCGACGTGTCGGATTATTCCTTGGACCGCGTCGTTGTACACATTGCAGTCAGTGTAGGAATACCCGTATTTCGCCGGCGTAATTTTTCTTAAACTTTCGTTTTAGCATATTTCTATTAACAGGACCTTCATTTATTTAAACAAATTCATTTTATATACGTAATCCCTCCTTATTTGAGTTCAAAATCGCGTGTATGTGAGGAATTGAACGAATTATAACGAAGTTCTACTTCTGGACGCGTATTATGCGTGATCTTTGCCCTTTCAGCCGATTGGTTCCCACTGTTACTAAGAAAGTTCCCCGGAGGTAAGATTAGAAGGTGTCTCGCTTGTTTATAATCGTTCCTTGTTTGTCAAACGAGAAATGTTGCGCCATTGTCAGAACGAAACTTGCCGTCTCTTGGGTCACACTCTCTTTTCGTAAATATTTTTATTTGTGCGTGCCATTACAACGAAGGGATGTTAGTGCATTTCTACGGCTAATTGCCGACTCTGATTAGACCCAGTTGTGAGACAGGAAAAACCGCGTGTCCCGTGGTTTGTCCCAGCTTCGGTAACAGACCGAGGTAAGTTCTATACGCAGCAACTCTCGGTTTGACTTAGGTGTTCGTTTTATTTTATTGCTTTTATCATGAGCTTCTAGCAAGAGCTATCGTTAATCCTAGATTTTAATCTTGGACCTATATCAAGAGTTATTTCTCGTTGGGTGCATCGCGAATTACGGCGTTGGAAGTTTCCTCCCTCGCCCCTCTACGCGGAAGCCGGCACACTACAAAGCGTCGCTGCGACATTGCCGCAAAGACACCGACAAACGAATCGGACATCAAAGGAATAAAGGTCGGAGCGTTACAATTTCTTTTCTTAGTTTTGAGCGATATTTCGCGGATTTAGTTTTTGATCCATTACTTTGGTTTTGCCGCAATTAAACTTGCAACTTATTGCGTAACCGCCGGTGTAATTTAAATATGATAAAGTAGACGAGCGTTGACGCGCGCAAATAACCGGAGATTGCATTCTGTTGTATTCTGTTGCACTAGTTACGATTTGAATTATTATAATATAGTTTAATGCGAAGTTCGGATCCGACCAAGTTGAATATGTTGTAAACGTTTGTGTTCCCCATATATTATTTATTTGTGTATATTCTTTTATGATTGTTGTTTGTGACTAAGTAAATTGACATGTTCTGGATGTAACGGGTTTTCTTAATTTTCACCTTGTCCCCCTTTCAAAAAAAGTAAGTGGCGCCTATTTTCTTATGGATTTTGGCCTTCGCGGTTTGGATTTGAACCCTCCCGTCCCACTGTAGCTGGCTGGCAACATTGGAGTAAAGTTTCGCTTTCCAATGTAAAACTTCTGCCTATCTACGCAGGTAGGTAGCAGACCGTACATCCATTTGTAATATATTTTACAAACGAAACTAGTAAAATTCAAAGTCGTTCAATTTGTATCCTAAGTGACTATTTAGAGCATAGCACACAAGTTGTGTTCATACGTTTCAAACTTATGTCATAAATTACATAAAAGAAAACTTTCCTAAAGTTGAAAAGCTTATACAGGGATATCCACATAAACCGTTCGTTAAAAGTTTTCAATGTTGCAGTTCACGTAGATATTTGAAATTTAAGGAGCAAGGGTTTTCCATGGAGATCTCTTTAAATAAAATAAAATTGTCTTTGTACCACTTCCGGTTGTACCGGAAGTCGCTATCAACTCGCTTATTCTAAATGGAATGCTATATTTTTTATCACGTTTTTGAATTTTACATGTAAAAATATATTAAGTTGCAATACATTTCCCTATCTCTAAAATGCATCATTTTTGAGATAGTTTGAAATTTCTTAAAAATTTGGATTCTGCAATCTGATTTTCAAAAAATTATAACACAGCTATGATTGAAGCAATTTTATTTGTAATACCTGATAATGTAGTTGAAGCTTTAAGGTTCTTAAAAATTCCACAAGCATAATCTATTAAGCTACAGGGTGTCTAAAACGCACCGCTCCACTCGAAGATATTCAAACACAGAAAAATACTTTTTTTCAAATGGAACGACCAATATTTTAATACACCATCGTATGTGAAATTAAATGCTGTGTCGAACTATACTAGCATTCCCTATACCTAACTTTAACAGTTTTTTCAGTTATAAGATATTTTTGGTTTAATACATAAGAATTTACATTTATTAGGTTAAATATTTCTAATTTTGTTGATATAGTTATGAAAACAACAAACAATTGCATTTAACGTTTCCTGTTACTACAAATTTTAAGCAAAAGCAAAAAAAAGGTTGAGAATCAAAATTAAAATTATTCAAACGCTGATATTTTAAATCTATTTTTTAAATTCATGAAGAATGATCTAAAATTGTTCAGAGCAGAGAATGTGTGTTCAATAAAATGTACCCCTCTTGTCTCCTATGAATAAAACACAGTTTGGAAAGTTTCAACCTAACTTTATACAATTTGGAAAAATAAAATATACGAAGATCTGTAACAAATAACGAAGATAATTAGACAATGGTTTTAAAATACTTTCACGCTAATCCAGAGAATTGCAAACTAGCAGCTATTTTATTCTTCCATTTAAAGTAATGAAATTCATACTTTTTCATTTTATAAGATCACAAGCGTCCTAAGAGAAGGATGGTTAAAGAACTATTAAAATTTGTGAATTTCCACTTGCCAAATTCTATTTTCTTTGGTTGACTACAAAATTTGTAGTAACAGTAATCATTGTTATAATTTCCATGCTATCTTAATAAAATTTAAAATATTTGACCTATTAAAATTGTAATTTTCTATGAATTAAATCGAAAATGTTTCATAACTCAAAAACTGTTAAAGTTAGGTATAGGGAATGCTAGTACAGTTCGACGCAGCATTTGATTTCACATACAATGGTGCATTAAAATATCGGTCATTCCATTTGAAAAAAGGTATTTTTCTGTGTTTGAATATCTTCGAGTGGAGCGGTGCGTTTTAGACACCCTGTAGCTTAATAGATTATGCTGATGGAACTTTTAAGAACCTTAAAGCTTCAACTACAATACTAGCTATTACAAATAAAATTGCTTCAATAACAGCTGTGTTATAATTTTTTGAAAATCAGATTGCAGAATCCAAATTTCCAAGAAAATTCAAAATATCTCAAAAATGATGCATTTTAGAGATAGGGAAATGTATTGCAATTTAACATATTTTTACATGTAGAATTCAAAAACGTGATAAAAAATATAGCATTCCATTTAAAATAAGCGAGTTGATAGCGACTTCCGGTACAACCGGAAGTGGTACAAAGACAATTTTATTTTATTTAAAGAGATCTCTACGGAAAATCATTGCTCCTTAAATTTCAAATATCTACGTGAACTGCAACCTTGAAAACTTTTAACGAACGGTTTATGTGGATATCCCTGTATACTTTTCGGATGGAAGTGGTTCCCAATATAAAAATAAATACAAAACTTCAAACCTATGCAACCACAAAACAGATTTCGGATTAGAAGCTGAGTGGCATTTTTTTGCCTCTTGCCATGGCAAGAATGCCTGCGATGGAGTAGGAGGCACAACAAAGCGTGAAGTGAGTAAAGCCAAAATATTTAAAATGGTCAAGCAACCTTCATTGGATCACTTCATATGGAATGATCCATTAGTGAGTGTTAAGCAGCCTCTTCACGATACGTCCAGGACGCAAGATGTGATGCGTTCGGTTGAAGTCGTAGGCAGAATTTAACCAAACCCGCACTAAGCGCATGCGAAATAATACAATTTCGTCCCGAGGTTATACGAACGCATGACACCTTGCGTCCTGGACGTATCATGAAGCGGCTGCTTAAGCGCATGCGAAATAATAAAATTTTTAAAAACTTCGCCTATTCCGGCATGACGTCCTGGACGTATCGTGAAGATGCCGCTTTAGAACAAAGAAATATTTTAGTCGCATGAAGTAAAAAAAATCGTGTCCGGAATTTTTTGAACATGAGTGTACATTGAATTACATACTTAAAGCCGACTTAAGTATCTTTTAAACCGAGAGACACAGAAAAAATTTACGATCGTTTTGAATCAAACTTATCACAAATCGCAGATGATTTACGATCTCTCATTAAATAAAGACCGCTGAAAAACGAGGACGACTTTAAAAAAGAATCGGTTCATATTACGACGGGCGCCATCCAGCTGCAGAACGGATACGGTTGTTTACGATCATCCCGAAAAAAAAAACAATACTCACTTTTTATGTTGTGGGAACACAGAGTGAATCGCAGAGCGTCCGATCCACATTCCGGGATCCCCTCCGGAAACATTTTCTTCTGGCCTTCGGTCGCTCTTTTCAACTCCTCATTTGTTAGTATACCGGCTGCGTGGCTTTCGTGCGAAGCCTTCTCTAGATCCTACGAAGAAAACAAATCCAAAATAATTACTACATGTCGTATAGTCGTCCCAATTTTGTATCGGTTTTATGATCTTACTATAAAAAGCGATGTCTTTGTCGCTTCTTTTTATTGCAAGACCATAAAACCGATACAAAACTGGCACGACTGTAAACCGATTCGTATGAAGTAACATGCGTTCATTTAATAATCCGGTAGCATTACCTGTGGAATTTTTTTGTTTTGGAAAACGTATGTCGCAGTGTTGAAATTGAACACAACTTGACTTTTAAATGTCAGCATGACTTAAATCATAAAATAACAATTACTACTCACACACAAATTAAATAATTTATTACATAAGATTCACAGAAACTCAATATCTGTCTCTCTCGGGCAGCAATTCTTGCACCGATAACATGTGGTAAGGATAGAGCTGAACATCATTACGTAACAATTTGTGGTACGTTCCCACAGAGAGCCCATTCTGTTCAATAAATAAATTGGCAACGTTGCTTTTTACTTTTTATTAGTTCTTAGTTGCGTCATTGCATTTTGCATTAATCTTACTCTCGATCGGAAAGCAGTGTTGCCAATTTAACGGGTTCGCAGCTAGATCTAACTTTATCTGAAAGTCAGTTACCAGACAACAATAATAATTTAGTGGCTGCTGGAGATTCTAGCTTCCGAAATAGATTTTCATAGCTTCTTTTAAATTAAATTACTTTATTGCGATGATTGCAACTTGTCATGATTTGAACTACGCGCCATTAAATATCGGATTCGGAGCAATGTTGCCAATTTTTATATATAATCACTCAACTAATTTTTTAAAAATTATATTTAACCAAGAACATATTACATGGTTCTTTATATCGGTCGTTTAATGCACGGATGTACAATACCTACGAACTATACAGCCTGTTTCAGTGAAGATGCACCAAACTCGGTATGTCTATCATTTTTTTTAAATGAATAAGTCTTGAGAAAATCGAAGGGAAAGGAGAGTCGTATATTTTTAAAACGTACAATAAATGAGAACGGCCAGAATTCTTAACCTGCCTTAACCTTCGGATTATTGCTTTATTACCCCATAAACTGTCGCGCCTTAGATGATATGATGAAACACATTATGGCCCGATTTTTTCACCTCCTGTTAACTTTATCTGGCGATTAATTCCCATAGTAACGATTGTGATCACAATTGTTACTATGGGAATAAACCGTCAGATAAAGTTAACGGGAGATGAAAAAATCGGGCCTTAGTCTGTTCTAGTTAGCGTTGTGGTAAGGAGTAATTAATTGGTGTAGTTTGTGTATGTGTTGGTGTGTTTGTGTGTATGTGTTGGTGTGTTTGCGATAGGAGATTTCACGTTTCGAGAATACGCAGATTATTTGAACACATTGTCATGATCACAAGGTCACACAATTCTCGGGTTCCTCATATAAGCAGAAATTTGTTTACGATCTTGACATGCCAGGGAATTTTTAACCTAAAACAGTGAGACGAAGGTCTGAATATTTATTCTAATTAATAACGTACAACATACCTTAATTTAATGTACATTTATTGAACCATTTTGAAATCCATAAGATATCTCACCTTTCTTGATCCTGATCCAAACATATAACGTAAATCAAAAACTAAAAACACAAAGACGGACTTAAATATATATTAACTGTTAGACTAATTAAAATGTACCTTACAGTGTCCTATCCTGATCTCTCCATCCTTTTGTTGAATTCTCCAAGTAATGAAGTATGGGCCGATGAAATGATTAAAGATTTTTGTCAACTTTTCTAACTTTTCATTAAACGGTTGTTTCGGAAGTGAAAAGTAAACGAGCCTTTGGGCTCGGATGTGATTTTGTTTGTGACGAAAACGGAAGCCTTCTTCGAGGCTTGTCCAAGCTTGTTCCGTTGTATCTACGGCAGGTATGTTTTTTTTTTTTAGCGTTACATCGTGCAACGAGCGGCTCGTAATTTGTGTATTTAGGCTTTTTTTTAATAATCTTAATTGGTTCCCCCCATTTATTCCGAGCGTTTCACGGAGCTCCGGCGAGTAAGAGCTGCTTGGCGATCGTCCTCGTGGTATGTATGCCCTTGTTGAAAAGTAAGATGGCGACGTTGTAAACGGATCTTGGTCGACCATTTTGGATTTCTTGTGCCATCGAGTCAGAAACCACAGGAGGGCGCACTTCGTGGGAACGAAAGTGGTAACTAGAAGCCGTTCCTCCACAATATTCCGACTTCGTTGCCCTGAAGCCAAGTTGACATTCGGAGTGATACGGCGGCGCTCCTGTTAGATCTAACCTCGACGGACGTGACTTTGACGTTTGTGCTTTGGATATTCAAAGTTTGGGGATTTGTACCTTTCTTATTTTAATTGCTTATGTATTATGTTGCATCGTATTTTGCCATCTTAAAGCGTTTTCCACTGGCTGCACTAGTGTGCACTGAGAGTATTTTCATCTCGGTTCAGCTTTATATAATAAAACGAGATAGAGATATCCTGAGTGCACACCGGTGCAGCCAGTGGAAAATGCTTTAAGATGGCGACGTTGTAAACGGATCTTGGTCGACCATTTTGGATTTTTTGTGCCATCGAGTCAGAAACCACAGGAGGGCGCACTTCGTGGGAACGAAAGTGGTAGCTAGAAGCCGTTCCTCCACTATATTCCGACTTCGTTGCCCTGAAGCCAAGTTGACATTCGGAGTGATACGGCGGCGCTCCTGTTAGGCCTAACCTCGACGGACGTGACTTTGACGTTTGTGCTTTGGATATTCAAAGTTTGGGGATTTGTACCTTTCTTATTTTAATTGCTTATGTATTATGTTGCATCGTATTTTGCCATCTTAAAGCGTTTTCCACTGGCTGCACTAGTGTGCACTGAGAGTATTTTCATCTCGGTTCAGCTTTATATAATAACACGAGATAGAGATATCCTGAGTGCACACCGGTGCAGCCAGTGGAAAATGCTTTAAGATGGCGACGTTGTAAACGGATCTTGGTCGACCATTTTGGATTTCTTGTGCCATCGAGTCAGAAACCACAGGAGGGCGTGAGTTCGTGGGAACGAAAGTGGTAACTAGAAGCCGTTCCTCCACTATATTCCGACTTCGTTGCCCTGAAGCCAAGTTGACATTCGGAGTGATACGGCGGCGCTCCTGTTAGGTCTATCCTCGACGGACGTGACTTTGACTTTTGTGCTTTGGATATTCAAAGTTTGGGGATTTGTACCTTTCTTATTTTAATTGCTTATGTATTATGTTGCATCGTATTTTGCCATCTTAAAGTGTTTTCCACTGGCTGCACTAGTGTGCACTGAGAGTATTTTCATCTCGGTTCAGCTTTATATAATAACACGAGATAGAGATATCCTGAGTACACACCGGTGCAGCCAGTGGAAAATGCTTTAAGATGGCGACGTTGTAAACGGATCTTGGTCGACCATTTTGGATTTCTTGTGCCATCGAGTCAGAAACCACAGGAGGGCGCACTTCGTGGAAACGAAAGTGGTAGCTAGAAGCCGTTCCTCCACTATATTTCGAATTCGTTGCCCTGAAGCCAAGTTGACATTCGGAGTGATACGGCGGCGCTCCTGTTAGGTCTATCCTCGACGGACGTGACTTTGACTTTTGTGCTTTGGATATTCAAAGGTTGGGGATTTGTACCTTTCTTATTTTAATTGCTTATGTATTATGTTGCATCGTATTTTGCCATCTTAAAGCGTTTTCCACTGGCTGCACTAGTGTGCACTGAGAGTATTTTCATCTCGGTTCAGCTTTATATAATAACACGAGATAGAGATATCCTGAGTACACACCGGTGCAGCCAGTGGAAAGTGCTTTAAAATGGCGACGTTGTAAACGGATCTTGGTCGACCATTTTGGATTGTTTGTGCCATCGAGTCAGAGACCACAGGAGGGCGCAACGAAAGCCGTAGCTAGAAGCCGTTCCGCCACTATATTCCGACTTCGTTGCCCTGAAGCCAAGTTGACATTCGGAGTGATACGGCGGCGCTCCTGTTAGGCCTAACCTCGACGGACGTGACTTTGACGTTTGTGCTTTGGATATTCAAAGTTTGGGGATTTGTACCTTTCTTATTTTAATTGCTTATGTATTATGTTGCATCGTATTTTGATACTTGTTGTTTAAATCAACTTTAAATGCGTTTTGTAAACGGATCCGTAAAGAGCTTTTTAGTTTATTTTTAACATTGACTTGATAAGTTACGTGTAATTTGTTAATTTAATTTTTTATTTGAGCCATAAATAAAAACAAGTGTGCATTACTGGTGGCTCTAATTTCTTTCGGTTTAGTAAATAGTAATTTTGGGGTTACGTACAACCCATCCCCATCTCCTCGAGTCTAGCCGGTCGGGAGGTGATTCAACAGACACATCTCTACATTTGTAACCAGGTGAGGTCACACAAGATCATCGAAGAACCCACAAAGAAAAAAAGTCCATTATTACGTAAGCTCACGCGCATTATTAAAAAGTTTGTCTCTACTAAACAAAGAAGTGAACTTCGTGTTCTATTTTGATGTAAGCAAAGCCTATGGTAAAGTACTCTCTTTGATGTTTTATTCATATTATAACTTTGTTAGTTAGCTTCGCGGGGAAAATACTATATTCACTGCAAATTAAAGTTGCGAAAATAAAGTCACGTCTTCTAAGATGTTTTCATTATTCTAAGTGCATCGAATTAACTCGCGTAATTTGAGTTAACGTTACGAAATTATTTTTGCCCCGAGGCTTTTAAAACACCAGCATGTACTTATTGCTTGCAGCGTTAAATCGGGTACTCGTAACAACCGGTTGTTCTAGAACTTATTTCTTTTTATGTAATCCACCTAACAATGTTGGAACTGAAATAGAAAGAGTTTGTTCCTTTCTTTTTTTTGGTACAGCTTTATAAGACTGCGCCCTCACTTTTTAGATGGTGTAAAGAAATTAACAATAAGCGAAGTTGATTTTTATTAGTACATTTAAGGAAACTTTACGAATGTTATATACTGGATGTCCACCGAGTGTGGTCTCTTCCTCTAGCATCTAGACTATTCATCAAAGGCAAACAAATTAAACGCCTTTTTTTTTAATTCCTATTTAAAAGTCCTGTAATTGTTTTAGTTTCAATTTCATAAAAAGACACGAGTCATAATCTCGGTGGCCTATGAATAGTATAAATTCAATTTTAAATTAAATCCAATGATGAAAACCGCCATTGTGCGGCATAGTGATCTAAATTCATCTGGGCATACGCGAAGCAGTAACAGCTTTCGGTGAATTCGCGTCATTAAAAAACAAAGGAGCTTTTGTTCTCGTCACAATGCCCGCGGTCGAAGCTCTATAATTAAAAACGGGGACGACAGGTTGCCCATTATTTAAGCTCCGCGCACTTACGTTCAGCAAAAGCGCACAATTTTCAATATCCGAATCGAGTCGATTCGATTAAACAAATTACGTTTTATAGCCTCTTACGACGCGTTCGATTTTTTTTTATCACCCCGTACATATACAGAGTGACTGTTAATTAATCCGACAAAATGAAACCACGATAAAAAGCGAAGTCCGAGCAGTGACGCACCCAGTACTTAATCCTTGGGGGGGCGGCACAGTATACTTATGTTTTGTATACAAAGGGGAGGGAGAGAAAAATAACCAAGCTACCAAATAAATAAAAAACTACATATGGGTGCGCCACTGTGTCCGAGAGTATGGGGAAATTTTTTCTACTTTAGTTTTCGAGAAATAATTAATCAAAAATTAGCCCCGAAACGACGATGCGCCCCTGGTTAGAAAGTCGAGGAGGAGATGAACGAAATAAATGCTGTCGTAAAAGCTTTTTATAGTTTTATGATACGGCGGCGTGGCTTCGTGAACTTGACCTTTAAGTGGAATTTCACAACTCCGTTTTTAGGTCAACGCCCGGACGTGAAATACGAACTTGAAAATATTTACTTGACAAATGCATGCAGCAAATTATCTGAAGTAGATTATTCCACGCAAAGGATAACAACGCCACACGTTGAACACCTGCTCCGACAGATCAACAAATAAATCAGTAAACTCATTCTTATGTTTCGAATGTTAATTATTTATTACAATTTCGTTTTGTGTTTGAGGAATTATTAACACAAATCTATTAAAAGTTTAACAAATTCAACTCCACATCCTGTGTTTTTGATGCACTGGTTGTAAATCGTGTCTCATTCTACCGTACGCGTTCTTTTCACTTTGAATTCAATTCTTAATTAATTATGAACTACTCCTTAGAATTTTTTAAAAATGATCTCGTAATCTATTACATTCAACCAGTACGCGATTTAATTACAAACTGGACGCATATCACCAACGACGTTTAAAACAGCTGTAGGTCATATAGTTTTCTTAGTCGGCGATTAACTTCGGGTCTAATAAATCGTTTCACATTATCGGAGAAAACCGATTCGTTTGAGCGATTCCTTGGAAAAGTAATCGAGTAATCATTCTTTTGTGGCGATAATTATTTATTACCAATTAGTATTACGCATAATACTAGCGACGTTTTTTTAATATCAGTTGCCTGTCGGGCCGTGCATTTGTCCCCTGCAATCACCAGATTTAAATCCTTGCGATTTGCTTTTTTGTGGACAAAACGGCTGGTACATTCCGCTCTAGTAAATAATCTGCACGAATTAATAAACAATTATTTGCAAATTTATTACTTGTATTTCATACTTTACTTTAGTTAGGGGAGAGTGGGGTAATCACGTACGGCGGGTAATGGCAGACACGTCAGTTTAGCTGTGTTAGAAAAGGATTGAAGATATTCCCAATGACGCAATCGCGAGTCGAGCCCGAACACAGTGCTGAACAGTGAGTGGTGAAGTGAGACCGCGCTCACTGTACAAGGTACCTACATTAACTTGATTTTTTTTTTTCAACAATTTCATCTAATACAATACAATATTTTAGCTATAACATAGAAATCCGATATCTTTTAAGTGAATTAACGTCTAACGTCAAATGTAATGTACGGGCCCACGAAGACTGCACAAGTGGTGCCAGCACATCAAGGGGATTTCTCTGTGACTTCTGTACTAATTAGACTCTGTCCGTGATTACCCCATGCGCTGTGGGGTAATCCCGGACCACTACGGTTTGTTTTTTTGTTAGAATTTGATTTTATTTCGAAAATTTATCTACGTTGATTATGAGAATTTAAGATTGATTAGTTTACGTAAACTTTCAGTAATAAATAGCATTCGTAACTTAATCTGGTTTTGTTTTATTTCAGTTCTCCCTTAAGTTTCGCAATTACCCCACTCTCCCCTACTAATAATTACGTCGCGTAAAAGAAACTTCCATTCCCTAGCTGTTAAACGTGTAATAAAACCAATTGAGATATGTGTCAAGGTCGCGTTGTGTGCAAGCGGGTAGTCAATAAGAAACTTTATAGTCATATTATACCGTCGCATTTATAGAACGTGACCGCCGCATTTACAGAACGTGGCCGCCGTATTTCGTACGCAGTGCCGCAGTGATTTTGGGGTAATTTTTAAATCAATTATAAACTGTTCGGAAGAATTTTTCTAACATTTTTTCCCATAATCTGTGAAATCGATTCTCTCATGCGTTTATTTTATTTTTTTGTCGGTACAATTGTCATTCACCCTGTATGATTGGTATTCACAAGGTTAATGCGTTCACGTAAAATACGTACCTCTAAACTTGCGCCGGATATGACGTATTCGGGAGCGATGACGTTTCCTAAACTCTTCGACATTTTCCTTCCGTTCGCGTCGCAGACGATGCCGTGCAGAAGTATTTTCGAAAACGGCGATTGCCCGGTCAGTTCTCTGCCCAGCATCACCATCCGGGCGACCCAGAAGAAGAGGATGTCGTTGCCCGTCTCCATCATACTCAGGGGGTAATATTTTTTCAAGTGGTCAGTCTGAAATATACCAAAAAAAAATAATATCACAAAATCTTTTAAACGGACACTAAATATGCGCACTAACACTTTACGTTTCGCTATCGTTTGATGGCTTCCTCAGAAGTGAAAAAATATAAACAAGGTTGTCAAAATAAACAAGACAAGAACCTGCTTTCATCAAAAAAATAATAATAATAACAACTTTAAATATATTTCGATCTCATCGCATGTCTAGTATACATATCTAGTCGGTCGGTCGCAGCCGCATCAGGCAATACATAATAATTGCAAGAAAGTGTTAACTTTATTCACATTATTCTTTACTCAACCCCAAAGGAAAAAGTCTAAATCAGTGGTTCCCAAACCCCTTTTGGCAAGAATTTGGTTGGTGGCGGGACCCCCCCCCCACCAACTCTTGCTGTGCTCAACATCATTCATAAAGAAGCAGCACGGGTAAACAACTGGGAACTTCTGTTAGCAAGCAGCTCAATTTGTTTCTTTGTTGCTAGCGCCCTCTATCACCTTGTACCTCAATTTTTTCTCTTTGCCGCTAGCGCACTCTATCAGCAAGCAATGAAGCTTGTCATCTGCAACCCTCCCCCCCCCGGACCTTGACGTACTCAATTTCATTCATAATAAAACAGCACGACTGGGAACATCCGTTACCAAGTACAGTGGAGACTCGATTAACCGGACTAATTGTTGTCGTAAGGCATTCGGATAATCGAAAATCTGGATAATTGAATGTAAGGAGCGTCTAAATAAAAACCTGGTCAAGTAGGTCGTGATCGAGAATTTATCCATTGGATTTACATAACAGAATTACTAAATGCAGCCTACTTGACCAGGTTTTTATTTAGACACTTGTCATGAAGAAAAGCGATTTTTCTACATACTATTAGAATTAGAAAGATAACTTACCTCGCCGGCGCGGCGTACACATAATGCTAGGTGTTTATTCAAAACAACAAAAACAAATAAAACTTATCAACCAAAATCAATGTTTAATAATAGATTAGGCATAGATTTTCGTACGTAGGTATCGCGGTTGGCAATCCGGATAATCGCGAATGCGTTTATATAATCGAGTCTCCACTGTAGCTCAATTTGTTTCTTTGTTGCTGGCGCCCTCTATCACCAAGTAACTCAATCTTGTTTCTTCGTCGCTGGCGCCATCTATCAGCAAGCAATGAAATTTGTTAACTGCGTCATCTCTCACCAAGCAGCGCAGTTTCTTTCTTTGTTCTTCGCGCTTCCGAACTTTCTGCCAGATTCGAGAGAGCGCTAGATGGCACCGGAGCCTTCTAGAAACTTCAATCTAGCTTTATACCGGGTGTGAGGTCAACAAAGGCCTCACGGCGTAACTCTTTCGTTTATGATTCGACTTGAATAAGCGAAAACTCTACCAATTGCTAATTTGAGTTTCACTTGAGTTTGTTGTGCCAACTGTTACGTCAAACGATGGCAATTTTTTTTTTTTTTCAAATGGCTAGAGGATTTATTTCTGAATTCTTCGATAACAAACAAATTTTAAAAAAAATCTTTAACACAATCCCCCAGGAGATCGCGACACACGCTTTGGGAATCAAAGGCCTAGAGAGGATTCAAATCCGGTGACCAACAAGCGTCAATTGAAACGAAAACAGTTGAATTGTGACATGTGGTTTTAAAACTTTAAAAAAGTTTGGCGGCGCTCAGATTTATGTAAACACCCTCTAGTATGAGTAGATGTAAAAATATCTCCTGAACAAGGCAACCCGAGTTTTTCTTTTTTTTTTCTTGAAAAGTTGGCCGCCTTGAAAGTATCGAATTTATGACAACCCTGTATAATGTTTCACCCTACATCCGCATCCCAGCCAGGAGCGTAATATTTTTAGCGTGATCGTTAATAGTTTTTTTTTTTTTTAAACAAACAGAGTGGTATTAAAGTATGTAATTAATTCGAATTCAACAGGGGGGGCTCATAATTTAAAAAAAGAAATAAAATTATTTGGAAAAAAATTAATAATGGCATCAGTTTTACAGACAAGAATCGATTTTTCATTTTTATAACTTGCATGGATCTTTAGATAACTTTTCTTCTTTTTCTTTAAGGCGTTGCTACTCAGGATGCAATTGATTTGATTTAAGGTCCCCCCTCCCACTAAACGGATTAAAACAAATATTTTTGCTTCAAAATAATTGTTTCGTTCATGAAAGAACCTTTCGTTAACTTTTTACACGCACTGTACTGTTTAAAATAAATGAATACAGTTACTTTTTGTCGTAGACAATGAGTTTGCAAAACTGGAATTAATTGCGTTTCATTTATTTACTTTTTTTTAACTATTATTGATTATTGTCTGTAACGGAAAACGTAGATATTTTTAATGAGCAACGCCAACGAAGAAAAGTAAAAAAAAACAAAACAAAACAGGGCTCAACCGGGATTTGAACCCGGGACCTCTCGCACCCGAAGCGAGAATCATACCCCTAGACCACTGAGCCATATTGTTTATGAAAAAAATAGTTCCCATAACGACTTGATCCGTTAATATGCGAACTTCCTTTTCAATTGTTCAACGATATAAATGGAACCATTAATTAAATTGAAAAAATTAATAAAATTAGAAGAATTAGTTATCAACGAGTAACATTTACCAGTACCCAGTACGAAATATAAATATAAGATCACAAGCAGAGCGAACACAATACTCTCTGAAAGGGTACAAAACAAAACAGGGCTCGACCGGGATTTGAACCCGGGACCTCTCGCACCCAAAGCGAGAATCATACCCCTAGACCATTGAGCCATGTTGAAAGCAAAAGTAACTATTCCAACGGCCAATTCCAAACTGAATGGAAGTCTTAAAACAATAGGTGTAATCCTATCAGAAAGAAATAAAATGAGGAGGGCTCAACCGGGATTTGAACCCGGGACCTCTCGCACCCAAAGCGAGAATCATACCCCTAGACCATTGAGCCATATTGTAAGCAAAAGTAACTATTCCAACGGTCAATTCCCAACTGAGTAGAAGTCTCAAAACAGTAGGTGTAATCCTATCAGGAAGAAACAAAATGAAGAGGGCTCAACCGGGATTTGAACCCGGGACCTCTCGCACCCAAAGCGAGAATCATACCCCTAGACCATTGAGCCATATTGTAAGTTAAAGTAACTATTCCAACGATCAATTCCCAACTGAGTAGAAGTCTCAAAACAGTGGGTGTAATCCTATCAAAAAGAAATAAAATGAAGAGGGCTCAACCGGGATTTGAACCCGGGACCTCTCGCACCCAAAGCGAGAATCATACCCCTAGACCATTGAGCCGCCTTGTTTACAACATAGAGCTTTTATTTATAAATAAACAATCGGATCAGGATAATAAATCATGTGTCGGAGACAACCTTATCATCAAGACTAAGTGATTAATAACTAAAGCCAGAAATAGGTTCACAATCGCCAAGAAAAAAGATAAGAATTCCCTTTCGTATGACTTTGAAAGTAGGACTCCAATTATTTCTAAATAATTTAGCCGAAATATTTTTGTTATAAAAGCACCGTTTTCGAAAGTCACTTCCTCGTCAAAACCAACCAAAACAGGAAAGCTACCAAATTACAGTAAGGGCCAGTTCATGGTTCAGCTCTGAACTTGGTTCCATTACCATGGCTACACTTATGTATGTCGCTGTAACGATAGAACCAAGCTCAAAGTTGAACGATGTTTGAGCAATTGGCCGTAAGTCACAAGAAACTCATGAAATCTATTATGTGCAATATGAAGCTGGCAACCTGGCAGGGGTAGGTACCAGAAAATCCAAGAGTTTTTGTCAAATGGCTTACGATGAGGTTCAGTTTCCTATTAACCATTTTTTTTATTGCTGGCTTTAATTCATACAGTTGTGGTTTCCTTTGATGGGAGCTTATAATGCAGGAATTCCTCAAAGGACCATCGCATCGTCAAAACTATCGTAAGCTCTGCTCAACCAAAATACGAAAACTCGTCGCGTCCTTTACGTTGTTCCCCAGGGTGGGTTTGACCAAATAAAAGAAGCCACGAGAGGCCCCTCCTGAACAGAAGGAGTTTCCTAACACTTACATCACTTTCTTAATTAACATACTCAATTTAATTTGAAGGCTTCCGCGGCCGTCGTCCATGTTTGAATTGGCTTCCGCTTGGAACCCTGTCACGTTGACTTCTTCTACTGCCGATGTTTCGTTCTCCACTGCAGAAGAAAGAAAGAACGAAAGTTCTTCTGCAATGGAGAACGAAACGTCGCGTCGGCAGTAGAGGAAGTCAACATGACGCGGCTCCAACCGGAAACCAAATCAAACAACATACTCAATTATCAACCCTGTAATAGTTCTTTGATTTTGGGTATACTTTGTATCTTGATTCACTTTCTACAGCTTTTGAGTCCGAGAACTACGTCCTCCGACAATGAAGAATCACTTTCTACAGCTTTTGAGTTCGAGAACTACATCCTCCGACAATGAAGAATAACAATTAAATAAATGAAGGTAATTCGCTTTAGCAAACGTGCAAGGGTCCGGTGTCCCTTAAAGTTTCGGTGGTGGCTGCATATTTACGTAACTTTCTATGATAGAGGTGTACAATACGAACCTGTTGCGGCCATCCGAACGCGGTGAAAGGTAAGAGGGCCGAAGAGAACCAAGTATCCAGGACGTCACCGTCCTGTTGACTGATGATTTCCTCCGGAGGACAAGCGAGTCTCTCGGCGGCCTTAACGCGGGCGACTTCTTCATTTTCGGCGACCACACAGGACGTCCTGTCGTCCTGTCCCCTGACGTGACAAAAGAAGGCCGGGATCCTGTGCCCCCACCAGAGCTGCCTCGACACGCACCAGTCCCTGCATCATCGCCCTTATTATAACGAAGGGATGAAATTTTAATCGTTCGGTTTAACGAAGCGTCGCGGGAACAATAACTTTTCGCCCGAGTCTTAAAGGCAGGCGGCGCGGCATTCCGCCAGCGGAAACAAAGGGATTGAATAAATTTCGCGCCGCCGGAACAATGCGCCAGTAATGAGTTTTATTTCCTCCGCCATTAGGCGTTTCCGGTTTCGCAAACAAAGCCGCGGCGACATATTTGCACCGAAGCTGTGCGTAACCGCCACCAATTTAAAACGTTATCCAAATAGTTGTTTCTCAAAGAAATGACTTATCTGACAAGAAGCTTTAAGGAGAGAGATGACATTTACAGAAAACGTCATTTAGAGCTGACTCAGTTTTTGTACCGTATTATCGTAAAAGTGTGGAAATGCGTCAAATACGTTTTAACCAACGGGTGGAAAGAATATTTTAGGGAATAAGGACTGCTGATGTTGTGACTTCCAAGCTATTGTTAGCAGAGCTACAAACTTGCACATGTAAGATGATGACATCATCAGCAGTCCTTAGCTAATTAACCCAAGACAAACACCTAATATTTTCCAGCCAATCCGTCCAGGTCTTTACGAATTGGGGTGGGTCTATGACCAGCTTGCCACTTTGAACGTCTTCGAGTGCCCTAGCCGCCATGTCTTTACATTTGATGAACCACTGGTCCTTCACCAAAAATTCCACGACATCCTTCGACCGCCCGCAAATAGGCACGGTCGTCTCATGATCCTCCTGCCCCCTCATCAAATTCAGCCTGTTCAATTCCGCCACGATGACGTCCCGGGCATCGAACCTCGGCAGACCAGAAAATTCCCCGCAGTTTGCGTTCAGGTTACCCAATTCGTCGATGACCTGCAAGACCTGGAGTCGATGGCGTTTCCCAGCTTCGAAATCGAGGCGATCGTGGGCCGGGGTGACCTTAACTGCACCTGCACGAAAAAAAAAGTTTGGGTTTTTTGGCCTGTGTTGCTGGAATCTATTTCACGAGCAAAAATAGTTGTCGTCAGCCGATCAGACGCATCCGGGGAAGCTAATAACGTGATATATTTGCTAGGAGCGACGTCGCGCGTCGGTCGTATAAATTACGAATTCGTTATTCCAGCAGACGCTCCCGTTTATTTCGAAGTGCCGTTAAACTCCTTACGACCATAAATTCGTTTATTTGAAGCGGAGATTCGAGCTTTACGTTTCCAAGTTTCCGAGGCTTAGCGTTAATCGTGAACGAAGCAACTTTGGTCACAGTTCCGGAGAGCACTCATCAGTTTTTCAAAAAATAAAAATAAACTAAACGGTCGGTTCACCGATGTGGCATTGAAGAAATTTGTGCAAAGCTGACGTTGAAGACGCACACGAATAAGTAAGGGATTTAGGGGACACCGATGTGTCAAAGCAATGTGGAATTCGATCGATCGCCGGCCGGAACAATCCCTGCGCCACATTTATTATTCGAGCTCCATTGAATTTTTCCCTTTTCCGTCCATTAACGAGACAGGTGCTCCTTTTTTGCCCGCCTTTGGTTCGTTAATCGTCCTTCCTGTTACGACCATAAGAGGCAAACGGATTTAACTCGAACGAACAGATTGCAAAGCGTAACTTCCAAACTGAACTAAACGAAAATGGGCAATTACGACTTTGCAACTCGATCCCGTCGGGATACTCGAAATAGACCTTAAAACTTAAGACACAATTAGCTATGTTATAATTAATTACCTGTTCCAAAATGTGGGACGACGAAATTATCGGCTACAATCGGTATGGCCTCTTTTCGAAAGGGATGCCACACTTTTCTCCCGATAAGATACGAATACCTCTCGTCGTTCGGATGAACAGCAACTGCAACATCCCCTAACATAGTTTCCGGTCTCGTCGTCGCCACCACTATCTCATCGTCTGAAATTAAATCCTCCTTAAAGGAAACGCCAGCGTTGTACGTGCAAAAAGTCGAACGCTCGTTAATTCGAATTATAAAAAGAGAAAGAAGAAAGAAGGGCTTCGTTAGAAAGAGTAAATTCTACTGTACTATTACATGTAAAATACTCGAGTAGCGGAAAGAGGAATTTTAAATTAAGAATATTTCTCCGTCGGCATCTGATAAAAGCTTGTATAACCAACGGGGAATTTCCAGACAAAAAAAAAATTGAAGGTTCGGAAGGGCATCAATTTCGTCATTACCTGAATCGCATATCCTGTAGGCAAATCTGAAGAGGACTCCGAAGCGAACGGGATGCGCGTATCCTGCCACGTGTACGTCGGTCGGCCAGTGCACGTCGAGGTGTTCCACCTCGATGTCCGAGATGGCCGACTGTAAGACGCAGGACCAATTCACGAGGTAATCCGAGCGATAAATCAGGCCCCGTTCGTGCAATTTGACGAACGCCGCTGTCACGGCTCGAGATTGCGCCGGGTCCATCGTAAACATTTCTCTTGACCAGTCCAGGGAAGCGCCCATCCGTCTGAGCTGTTGACCTTTAACGAAACAAAGACAAATCTTCACATAAATTGTTCTGTTGGATTTGATTAGAAACTTGCAAAAACATTTCTCTTTTACGACTCAAGCCGAATCGCTTTAGCACTACACGAACCGAGGTTTAAATAGATTGCCGCACTAATCCAACCGAGTACGCGAACCGAGGTTTAAATACATCAGAATGAGTTTTTCTTAACACACGCACCGAAGTCGAAAAAAAATCAGTTTATAATCCAGGCCAGTGACTAGTCGGATCGCAGTCAAAACGAACGAAATAAACGAGTATTTATTGAATTAATTGGAAATTGAATGTCTAAAGGTGGAAATTTCAAGCGAAATTTTCTGCCGTTTGTGATTTTATTTAAAGCGAAAACTCAGTGGCGCCATCTATATCGATTTCTCCAAATTAATTTCATAATTTTCAAGCGTTTCCGTTATCTGATTTAATATAAATAGAAAATTTAGTGGCGCCATCTGCATATGCCGATTTCTCCAAACTAATTTCGTGATTTTATAATTTTCAAATTTTTCTGCTACTTTTTGTGATTCTATTTAAAGCGAAAATTCGATGGCGCCATCTAAACTAGGTTCATATTTTTCTGCCATTTGATTCCATTTAAAGCGAACATTCAGTGACGCCATCTGCACCCGTTTCTCCGAACTAATTTTGTGATTTTCAAAATTTTCCGCAGATTGATTTAATTTTTGAAGCAAAATTTCAGTGGCGCCAACTGTGCCGATTTCTCCAAACTAATTTCTTAGTTTTTCTGCCATTTGATTATTTTCTTGAGCAATGACATTGTTTTCGTTGTATTAATTTTCAAATTCTTAGGGAAACTTCAAACTCAATCGTTCAATCGTTCACAGGCGATGAAACAAAAGAAGATCGGTGACCATTTTATGGTGGAGTGTGAGATAATCAAGTCGCCAATTGAAAACAAAAAAAAATCGAAAGAACAATTCGTATGAACTGTTACTTGTAACATGAAAATTAATTCCATTATAAGAAATCAGACAAAAATCGAATAATGAAGAACAAAAAACAAAAGAACGTAGTTGATTATTAGGCTGATTATTCAAAATTGCCATTTGATTCCATCTAAAGCGAACATTCAGTGGTGCCATCTGCACCTACTTCTCCGAACTTGTTTTGCGATTTTCAAATTTTTCTGCCGATTGATTTAATTTTTGAAGCAAAATTTCAGTGGCGCCATCTGTATCGAATTCTCCAAACTAATTTCATGTTTTTCTGCCATTTGATTATCTTCTTGAGCGATGACATTGTTTTCGTTGTATTAATTCTTAAAGAAACTTCAAATTCAATCGTACAATCGTTCCCAGGCGAGAAACAAAAGAAGATCGGTGACCATTTTATGATGGAGTGTGAGATAATCAAGTCGCCAATTGAAGACAAAAAGAAAATCGAAAGAACAATTCGTATGAACTGTTACTTGTAACATGAAAAATTAATTCGATTATAAGAAATCAAACCAAAATCGAATAATGAAGAACAAAAAACAAAAGAACGTAGTTGATTATTAGGCTGATTATTCAAAATCAAAACTGAAAAGAAAACGAAAAAAAATTCTTTACATTCTGTTAGATTTGACTAGAAACTTGCAAAAACATTTCTCTTTTAGAACTCAAGCCGAATCGCCTTAGCACTACACGAACCGAGGTTTAAATAGATTGCCGCACTAGTCCCGCCGAGTACGCGAACCGAGGTTTAAATACATCGGTTTTTTGTAAGAGCCAATGAATGAGTTTTTTTTTTAACACACGGACCGAAGTCGAAAAGCAATCAGTTTATAGCTAGGCCAATGGGAGTTCAGTGATGTGACTATAACAGTCGGATCGCAGCAGTCAAAACATTTTACGGAAGAGAAACAAGTACAAATGAAATAAACGAGTGTTTATTGAATTAATTGGAAATTGAATGTTTAAAAGTGAAACGCAATTATGTG
This sequence comes from Dorcus hopei, assembly GCA_033060865.1. Taxonomy (NCBI): domain Eukaryota; kingdom Metazoa; phylum Arthropoda; class Insecta; order Coleoptera; family Lucanidae; genus Dorcus; species Dorcus hopei. The sequence goes on from CM065425.1 coordinate 74,381,872, forward strand.
ATTGAACAAACGATTTTTCTAATTAGATTTAAAAAAAGAGGCGTAAAAGAAAGGAAAAGCGACAGCTTCAACCCCCGCGTTCCGAAGATAACGTCGCGAAGGGCCGCGCCTAATGAGGGGCGTTAAAGTTCGCTCGATGAAAAAACGAGTCCTAATCAGTTTTGTTGGCGTTAAAAAAAGTTCAAAGGAGGATTTAATGAGACGCTCATTGAAGGACGCCTTTTCGAATTTTATCAAGCAAAGTGTAGTCTACGAGTAAGAACGTAAGAGGCAGACGTTATTCGCAAAAAATAACGTGTCTTATATTTGTGATTCACTTTATTATTTATGAGGTATTGAAGAATATAAATAAATTTCGAATAACGTTACAAAAGAGCTTAAAATACCGAAGGTAATGTCCATTCAGGACATTCTATGACAAATTAGTCGATTTGAGTTTCTAAAAATAATCCTGGCGACCACATTTTCTCGTTTTCCGAACGGAATTTCATCAAATAAAGCCGCACCTAAAATCTCATTACCATTTGGTGGTTAGTTCGAATATTCCTGTCCACATCGCCGGTTATTGCTATAACCGTCAAGGTAATTCCGTGACAATTTATTGGAACATACGACTGGCAAAATATGGTAACAGGATATCGGCAAATAATGAGCACGTCCAATTTATCGCAAATCCGATTCCCAATAAATTTTCCCGGACGCGGCGTTATTTCCAATCGATTTTCCTTTTGTTTTTCGAGCGTGTTTCGCCGCTTTAAAATCGCGCACGCGGCAGCGAAAATAAATTAATTTATTCTTTTCAATTTTAATAACGGGCCGTATTTGCAGAACGAAACGAAAATAAAGCGGGGCAGTTAAATAAATAAACGTTTGTTTGCAGTAATTTTAATGCACGTTACGTGTAATTAAGCGCTTTAATTAAATGACGTTTGCGTTTCGGATAAAAATGGATGTTCTCTGCGTCAGCTGGATAAAAGCTCCACGCCAAACGAATGATAAATAAACAACTTTAATGCGACACACAACGGAATCATTTCGGGGCGGGAAAAACACGTACCCTCCCCCCGGTCGCTTTTAAGGAGAAATCTGCGATTAACTTTAAACGATTCCGGACGAGATCCTTTCTGTGATTGACTTTGTAATGTGGATACTTCCCCTAGCTCGTGCTGTTTCTATTAAAGCTCATACATTCACAAAAGAAAAAAAAAATGTTCTGTTCAATTTGATTAGAAACTTGCAAAACCATTTTTCTTATACATAAGCTGAATCGTTCTAGCACTACTCGAACCGAACTTTAAATAGATTGCTGTAGCGGTGATCCAACCGAGTACGCGAACCGAGGTTTAAATAGGTCAGTTTTTTTTAAGAGCCAATGAATGAGTTTTTCCTAATGCACGGACCGAAGTCGAAACGTAATCAATTCATACCAGGCCACTAAGAATTCAGTTTTGTGACTAGTCGGACCTCAGTCAAAACGAAAATCATTTTAACAGAAAATATAATAATAAAAAATTCATTATTATTATTATTATTAATTACCTATGATTTTTGCTTTTTCCTCCTTCCACTTCCAGATCTCCTTTTCGAATGCCTCCCTTCCCAAATCGTGTCTCGTCTTCCGTTCCTCTTTCCACAGCCTCTTCTCCACGACCACCTGAGTAGCGATCCCCGCGTGATCGATTCCGGGAATCCAGACGGTCTCGTACCCTCGCATCCGGTGCCTGTCCGGGAAAGATGAATGCACTTAGAGCTAACCACTAATGAGCTGCGGTTGCTGATGAATTGCTGTTTATAACGGTTTAAGCGGGGGCCGTACGCAAGACGTAAGTCCCTATTAAGGCAGCCGGGCGAAATTGCAAATGATGTGATGAAGGAGAAAAAGTTACGGCGCGTTTATCCTCGTGGGGGGAAAGTCCGGACGGGAAGTTAATTGTTAAATGTAGTTCTCGGATTTTCTCCTTGAACTCGTTAAAATATTAATAACATCTTAGTTTAGTGTATCTTGGAAATGAAAAAATACATCAGCGCTGCCCCAAAAAAATAAAATTAAAAATAATAGACTTTCATATTAGGTATAATAATAGATGGCGTCATCATAATTATGATCGTGTACCTTGATCATTATTGTTTTTTGCACATTACAAACGAATTTCATATTTTTCAAAATTTTCTTGTGTATGGATTTAGAACGAAAATTCAATGGCGTCATCTGTACCGAATTCTCCGAACTAGTTTCAATGATTTTCAACTGCTGTTTGATTTAATTTAAAGCGATAAGCCGGTGGCGCCATCTAAATCGATGTCCAATTTCGTGGTTTTCAAATTTTCAAGTTTTTCTGCTGTTTCATTTATTTTTAAAGCAAAAATTCAGTAGCGCCGTCAGTACCGATTTCTCTAAACTACATAATTTCGTGACTTTCAAATTTTTCTGCTATTTGTGATTTTCTTTAAAACGAAAATTCAGTGGCGCTATCTATACCAATTTCTAAAAAACGAAATTCATGTTTTTTTTTTTAATTTTCTGCTGTACGATTAATTTAAAGCGAAAATCCAGTGGCGTCATCTGTACGGATTTCTCCGAACTAGCGAATGATTTTCAAATATTTCCAGTATTCAATTTACTTAAAGCAAAAATTCAGTGGCGCCAACTATGCCAATTACTCCAAACGAAGTTCACGTTTTTTAAAATCTTCTGCTGTGTGATCAATTTAAAGCAACAAGACAGTAGCGCCATCCATACGGATCTCCCAGAACTAGTTTTGTCATTTTCAAACTTTTCAGCTATTTGATTCAATTTAAAGCGAACAATCAGCGGCGCTGTATGAGTTACTTCGTCAAACTAATTTCGTGATTTTCAAATTTTCAAATTTTTCTGCCGTTTGTGATTTTATTTAAAATAAAAATTCAGTGGCGCCATCTAGACCGTTTTCTCCAACTTAATTTCATAATTTTCAAGCGTTTCTGTTATTTGATTTAATGCAAATTGAAAATTCAGTGGCGCCATCTACATTTACCGATTTCTCCGAACTAATTTCGTGATTTTGAATTTTTTTTTTGCTATCTTTTTGTGATTTTATTTGAAGCGAAAATTCGATGGCGCCATCTACACCGACCTCTCCCAACTAATTTCATATTTTCCTGCCATTCAATTTCATTTAAAGCGAACATTCAGTGGCGCCATCTGCACCTATTTCTCCGAACTAAGAACTAATTTCGTGATTTTCAAATTTTTCGTGTTTTCTGCCGTTTGTAATTTTATTTAAACCGAATATTCAGTGGCGCCATCTATACCGATTTCTCCAAATTAATTTCATAATTTTCAAGCGTTTCTGTTATTTGATTTGATGTAAATTGAAAATTCAGTGGCGCCATCTGCATGTACCGATTTCTCCGAACTAATTTCGTGATTTTTAAATTTTCAAATTTTTCTCCTATTTTTTGTGATTTTATTTGAAGCGAAAACTCGGTGGCGCCATCTATACCCACCTCTCCGAACTAATTTCATATTCTCCGAACTAAGAACTAATTTCGTGATTTTCAATTTTTTCTGCCAAGTGATTTAATTATTTAAAGCAAAATTTCAGTGGCGCCACCTGTACCAATTTCTCCAAACTAATTTCATGTTTTTCTCTTATCTGATTATCTTCTGAGCGATGAAATTCATTGCATTAATTTTCGAATTCTCAAGGAAACTTCAAACTTAATCATTCGATCGTTGTCATGCGAGAAACAGAAGAAGATCGGTGACTACTTTCTGGTGGAGTGTGAGATAATCAAGTCGCCAATTGAAAACAAAAAAAATCAAATGAACAATTCGTATGAAGTGTTAATTGCAACATGAAAAATTAATTCGATTATAAGAAATATCAAACCAAAATCGAAAAATGAAGAACAAAAAAAAACAAAAGAACATAGTCGATTATCAGGCTGATTGTTCAAAATGAGAACTGAAAAGAAAACAACAGAAAGAAATCTTCATATAAATTGTTCTGTTGGATTTGATTAGAAACTTGCAAAAACATTTCTCTTTTAGGACTCAAGCCGAATCGCTTTAACACTACACGAACCGAGGTTTAAATAGATTGCCGCACTTGTCCCCCCGAGTGCGCGAACCGAGGTTTAAATACATCAGAATGAGTTTCTCTTAATACACGGACCGAAGTCTGAAAGAAATCAATTTATAATCAGGCCAGTGACCAGTCGGACCGCAGTCAAAACGAACCATTTTATGAAAGAGAAACAAGTACAAATGAAATAAAAAACCAAAATCGAATAATGAAGAACAAAAAAACAAAACATGGTCGATTATCAGGCTGATTGTTCAAAATGAGAACTGAAAAGAAAACAACAGAAAAAATCTTCATATTAATTGTTCTGTTGGATTTGATTAGAAACTTGCAAAAACATTTCTCTTTTAGGACTCAAGCCGAATCGCTTTAGCACTACACGCACCGAGGTTTAAATAGATTGCCGCACTTGTCCCGCCGAGTGCGCGAACCGAGGTTTAGATACATCAGAATGAGTTTCTCTTAATACACGGACCGAAGTCGAAAAGGCGAAGTCGACCAGACCAGTGACTAGTCGGACCGCAGTCAAAACGAACCATTTTATGTAAGAGAAACAAGTACAAACGAAATAAAAAATCAAAATCGAATAATGAAGAACAAAAAAAACAAAAGAACATGGTTGATTATTAGGTTGATTATTCAAAATTCAAAACTGATAAGACAACAAAAGAAAAAGTTGTACGTAAAAGTAAACCATAAGAAAATCAAATCACCGCGAAACAAAAAAGAATATACTTTAAGTGTCAATTGTAACATAAAAAATTAATGAGACAAAAAAACACATGGAATGCAAAGAAACAAATGATTTCAAAATTTGAAAAGGCTTCGCGCCGGAAATCGTCGATTTTTCATTTGTTTTCAGCTCATCTATCCCCCCCCGGCGGGAAACAAAAGAAGATCGGTGGAATGTGAGATAGTCAGGTCGCCAATGAATACAAAAAACAAAAGAACAATTCGTATGAAGTGAAGTTAATTGTAACCTGAAAAATTAATTCGGTTATAAGAAATCGAACAAAAACGAAGAACTAAAAACAAAAGAAAACAGTTGATTATTAGGTGGATTGTTCGAAAAACGACTCCGGACGAGATCCCTTCTGTGATTGACTTTGTGATGCGGATACTTCCCCTAGCTCGCGCTGTTTCTATCAAAGGTCATACATTCACAAAAGAAAAGGAAATTGTTGTGTTTGATTTGATTAGAAACTTGCAAAAACATTGCTCTTATACGTAAGCTGAATCGTTTTAGCACTACTCGAACCGAACTTTAAATAGATTGCTGTAGCGGTGATCCAACCGAGTACGCGAACCGAGGTTTAAATAGGTCAGTTTTTTTCTAAGACCCAATAAATGAGTTTTTCTTAATGCACGGACCGAAGTCGAAATGGAATCAATTCATACCAGGCCAATAAGAGTCCAGTTTTGTGACTAGTCGGACCGCAGTCAAAATGAACCATTTTAATAGACAAAAAAATAGTCTGAGAGCTGAGTAAATTGGCTAATAGTTATTAGACGAATAACTATTATATTATAATAGTTATAACTATTATATTATAATAGTTATAACTATTATATTATAATAGTTATTATAATAATTATTCGTTGAATAACTTTAATAGGAGATGAGATGTATATCTCGACCGTTAATAGAAAAAAATTCATTATTATTATTAATTATTTTGTTTCCTACTTGGTGTCTATTTGTGCGATACATTTTTTCGTTGGATTAATTAAATTTTTTTTAAAAAACTTCCTGATTATCTTCATTTCATCTTTTTATAAAGAAACGTAACAGATTATCACCGTTTAGAAAATGTCCAATATTTCGTCAGTGACATTTTTATAAAAATTGAATTAATTAATTTCCGAAGTTATCTTCCGTATAATTATCATATAAATAAATTTTTGTTTTTGGAATCAGCAATGTAATTTCAAAGGACTGCCGACATTCGCGCTCATGTTTATTGATCGCATTGTATAATCGTTGAAGGAAAGGACTCTACAAAATCACCCGCAAAACTGTAAAGGAACTACGTGTGCGGTTCTTCAAACACGGTGTAGATGTCGCCCGCCTTCCTCTTCAACACACTTTAAACCCGTGTGATATCAAAACTTGATACTTCACAATAATTAAAACAGATCCTTCTAGAGTTCTAGATGGGAATGATGCTTGGGTATAACTAGATTACAAATTCTAGAAGTCTACAACCCATTTTGTTACGACTTTTGTGGTAGACGATACCGATCTGACCCTAGCTAGAAGGACCTCAATTTCTTTTTTGTTAAAACAAATACTAATTTGAGCGTTATTGTTTAATTTAAGAATCCTTACTTACCATTTCACGAGAACATCTTCTACAGTTACAGTAAGAGCGTGCCCCAAGTGCAATATCCCCGTTATATTAGGAGGAGGCAGGATTAGAGTAAATGGCTTGGACGATTTCTTATCGCAATGAAAGTAATCTTCACGATGGAATTCGTCTTGCTCGATGTTTTTTGGGACATAAGCGGAGGCCAATTCTAAAATTTAAATACCACGAGACGAGGAATGAACGTGCCTGCCATCTAAACGTAAACGCCGCAAACATTGACTTACCGGCTGGTTTATTTTGGCCGCCGACGTTCGCAGCCGTTCTTGAAATAATCGTCGACCCAAACTTATTGAAACTACTTCGTATTCCATTACTTGTCGCGGTAATTCTCTGCATACTTTTTTGGGTAAAAGAAATTCGGCGGAGAAACATGTGAGGTTATAATGCGTTTTCGAGTGACGTTCGTTTGATTTACGAGTGAAGAGTGAAGTTAGGCAATGATTATTCATTCTTTCTAATTAAGAAGTATTTAATTCGCTTACAGAATTCAGTACGGAAAGTTAAATCCTGGCAAATTTACTTATTTACTTTAGTTTTAGTAAGCGGAAGCAAATTTCGTTTCAATAAATGCACGTTAAAGTAAGGGTTGCCAACTTAAACTAGGCGATCGATCGGAAGTTAGTTTCTTTACGAACGGCAAAATTATTACTATTATTAATGTAAAGAATAATGTGAAATTGAATAAACGAGACACCAAAGTTTTTGTATTGCCGTTAATTATTACTCATACTTGAACCTTGAATTTCAAATTGGGCTTCTTTTCTGTTTGGGGAGGGGAGTCTTGGCGACACTGATTGAAATCGACGCATGACGCAACTAACTTCAGATTTGTTATGCAAGTGAAAACGTTAACGTTTCTTCGTGTATTGTGTTTTAACGCTCGTTTTTATGTTTGTGTGTGGTTGGTTGTGTGTGTGTGTGTGAAGAAGAGCACGTATAATTATTGGGTGAGCTCTGTGTACTAATACCTGTTTCCAAAAGGACGTTTGTAAGTACTGTTTGAGTAATCCTAGCAAGTGTAATGTAACATAACCTCACAATTTATTTCTTTTCTGTGTGTCATCGCTCTTCTCAAAATAACTCACTTATTTCACTTGTGCTGTGGCGTTTTAGACGAATTATTTATTCTGGAGATGTAAACTATTAATTACCCATAATGTCAATTTAGTCCTGAACTGTGGTAATCGAAATTGCCGGAATTTCACGTGGTCTTTAAACGTAAACTTGGAAAACAATTTAGGACAAATCTTACAACTACCAAGCAACCGATTAGGGGCATTCAACGGACACAATCGATTTAAGACTGCATACGGTTTAGCGTTCAGTACATGTGAATCGATTCGACATCGATCGTGAAATTGTCCATCGTGCGATTCAACTGCGATTAAATATGGCGTTGCGGTTTGTATCATTATGTGCGAGTTGTTTATAACGGTGTATTGTTTATTTCAAAGATTTATTAGATAAATAACTCAACCGCACTTCTAATATTGTGACATTGCTCTTGTTGAATAGTTAAATACGAAATATTATAGAAAGTAGGGTTATGTCGGTCACGCCACCGTTCCGTGTTTTCATGAATCGATTTAAGTCGATTCAATCTGATCGTAATCAATCGATTTGTTTGTTGAGTGCCCCTAATGCATGATGTAAGAATCCAATAAATTATAACAAGTGATCAAAATAAAAACGAATTCGAGTAGGCGTTGGAATTTAAACGTGGATAATGACGTCATATTAATAATAATTATGAATCAACTGGCGATTCCAGCTAATCGACACGGCCTCTAGCGGAAATATTCAAAGTCAAACTATAATAGTGACGTCACAACACGAATGTTCTATTTCTATGAAACAAGAGAAAATTCTTGTATTATTGTGATATGCATGTTTTTTATTCAGTAAATTTTGTTTGAAATATTGCACAATTAATTAAGGTTTACCTGCAATTCACTTGTAATTGTTTTAAAATAGCCACATAGGTGAAAATAAAATAATACTTACATGTGCAGAAGACCAGAAAAACAAGGTAAAAAAAAGTATTGGTTGTAAAATAATTTGAAAAATAAGTTTGATACATCACAAACTTCTGAGAGAAAGAAAAATTTGGAAAATAAAATTGAAAACTAACTATGTATGTGGGTGTGTTATCGTCGCTTTAAATTTCTTACTTTTCCTGGATGGCGAAACGTTAAGTGTTTTGTGTGCTATTTAGTGTCCGGTTAAAAGATTTTGTGAGATATTTTTCCTTGTATAAATTTTAAAAAATGCATTTCTAAGGTCATTTTACAAAAGACAATTAATGAAACCGGCAGTAATCATCTGAAAATCTAAAAAAAAAAGAAATTGAACATCACAAATTAATTAGGATACATTTTAGGCATAATTGTGTTAAAATAACTAACGTTAAAATGTACTTGTGATAAAATAATATTGAGAAATGAATTTGATGTAGGTATCAGAAACTTCTGAAAAATAAAGTTAAAAATAGGCAAGAAATGGTTTTCGTCATCTTAAATTTTATTTCGCCAGAATGGATTTTAACAAAAAGACAATTACCAAAATTGGCGGTGCCATCGCACAATCTTTCAAAAAAGGAACTCGATGAACGTAACGTTTCCATTTTTAACGAGAATTTGAACACATAATTTTACTGTCAATAGTCTTTGCATATATTTGAATTGTTTTAGTAAACACTAATCCAAGATTTCAAAGACACGACGAAAATACAAGCGGAAATCAAAAACCGCATAATTAGGGTGCGTTTCGTTTGCACGCTCACACGCTTTAAGCGCTCACACTTACAAGCGCTATTTTCTGTGGTTCCATTCGGCGTTCACTCGCTTAAGCTGTCATAAGCAAAAGTGTTTCTTTTGACTACAATTTGCACAACGAATTCATAACCTCAAAAATATAACTTCAATAGTGAAATTAATCCAATCAAAGCTGCCGCAGCTGCTTCTAAAGTGTGAGGTTTGTTTATAACCTGCGTTATCTTTATCTCACCATGATCAGTTGATCTCATACGTTCCGTATGGAACATAAGCGCTTACGCTTTTGCTGCCCTACCTCGATGGGATAAACGATCGTGAGCGAAGACTATGACGTCATAATGACGTTGCTACTTCGTCATCTAGCGCTTTGTGAGCCTTTGCAAAGCCAAAGGGAACAGTTTAAGCACTGCTTATGAGCGCTCAAAGCATGTGAGCGCGCAAACGAAACGCACCCATACTCTCCCACCAGTGTTGCCAACAGTCGAAAAAAGTTTTCACTAAAACGGATGTCGGAAACCACTAAAAAATCACTAAATCACTAAATTGAAAATAAGTATGCTGCCATAAGCTTTCATTAAAATTTTATTAAATTTGTAAAATGAAACACGTTAAAAAAATAAACATAAAAACAGTAACATTACTATACGGGAAAAACGCGCACTTGAAAATTAACAATTGAGAAAATCACGGAGTGGCTGACACCTAGTGGAAGTTTTGCGAAGGGCCCTATAATGAAATCATTGGAATGATATTTGGTTAACCTATGAAAAACATTAAATTGAATTGTAATTTGTATGTGACGCTTCCACACGAATAAATATTGTTAACATATGTATTGTGTGACTAGCATGCTTATACCTATGCAAAGACTTCATCCAATGTAATAATAATAATGAATGGGAGCAAGAGCAAGCCTTAATGACAGTTCTTTGTTTTCCTTATTAAAAGCGCCATCTGTTGGTTGCTGATTTTCGCGAATCGACACAAACTACAGAAATAATACCAACACAAAGTTTCACAACAATAAAAAACTAAAAACTTAAGCTGCTTGGCTTCAGTGTCAGCATTTTGAACGTTTTCGAAAAATTTACCTCTACAATAAATCACAAGATTTCTCGGTTTTATTTTAAGAAATCACCAAAAAAAGCACTAAACACTAAATTAAGAAGAAAATCACAAACTTAAATTAAAAATCACTAAATTTAGTGTAAAAACCACTAAGTTGGCAACACTGTCTCCCACTTATTACGTCATAGAACGCCTGTTCCTGTTTTACCGACGGGAATAATCAATTTGAATCGCCAATTGGAACATAAATAACATACCGGAAATGTTGTTGTTACGCGGTTGTTCGTAGAACTCATTGTTTTGTGCATTTATTTTTTAGAAAATAAAAAGGTTTCTTGCTTTAGATCAGGCATGGGCATGGAAAGGGGAAGTATCTCCCACTACGCTTAGCAATAGGTCAAACGAGTGTCGAGTGCAGCTAGCTTGGTCCCACGAAATATAAAATTGTAGACGGCGGCGGCGCGGTGTATTCGTTTTGATGCTGTTCATATTGAATTAAACCGAAAATTATTATAAATATTGTTTAAAAAAGGTTTGTTTTTTAATTTAAAATGGTCTCAAACTTGTACGACACTGTTAAACGCTAATAAACCAACATGAACTAACTTGCTCGGCGCTCTCTGTTTTTGATTTCTTTGATACGATTGAGTCTGTTATGTGCCGGCGCTTGTTTGTCTGAAACATCGAGATCGTCGCAAATAATTAGGGATGGGGGTAGAGCTTTCGGCGAGCTCGTGCCCGTCCCTGCTTAAAGGCGTTTTCGGAAATTCAGTCGGAGCAGTCAGGTTCTTGGAAAAGCGTTCGTAAATTAAACCTGGTTACTTGTTCTGCTTTCGAAAATTAGTACAGGTACGCGACCCAAGTAACTCTAGTCATTGAGTAGGGTTACTAGGTTCTGCTATGAGGTTATGTTTATCTGTTTTCTTTTTTTGAAGTTTGGGTAATTTGAAATGTGTGACATGTACTAACGAATAATTTAATCTGTTCTAATTAAAGTATTTAATTATTTGTCAATTATTTTGCACAAAATGACGGGTTTACCAAATTTGGCCAGACTTGGTTATTCTGATACTGACCTGACAACTACATTCGCGTTCGAAAATTCACTAACCTGCTAGGGTTAATCTTTTCAATCCGAGTTATTTTCCGAAAACGCCTTTAGATGATTTAATTTCAAGTTAAGGTTAGGTTCGAATAGAAACGTCAAAACGTCCGATCAGTGTTGCCAATAGTCTTTCGTAAAAAGTCTGAACGTTTAGCTTATATCATTTTTCTTTGATTGCACTGGTGTGCAATCAGTATATCTCTGTCCTGTATTGATGCATCAAGCTGAAAAGAGATGAGAATGCACTCAGTGCGCCCCAGTGCAGCCAATGGAGAAAGCTATTAAATAATCACTAAAATGTCACTGGAACCAAACATAGTTCACTAGAAACAAACGCCGAAAAATCAAACTGTGTTTTTACTTTGTCGAATTTATTTAAATATTTCAATATACCTACTACACGTACGTACTTATTAGGTTTGGCAACACTAGTCTCATTATTATTTTTAAAAAAAGGGACCATTAAAATTAGTGTAATTAGTGTAAAACCAATTGAGGGAAAAACTGGAGAGCGGGAACTTGATTAAAAAAAAATTAATTTCCAAATTTCATTAATTAAAAAAATAAAAGACAGTATATCGAAGTTCCAATGAAGAACAGAGGAACAACAGACGCTTCAGTTAAGAAAACAAAACACGGTCAGCAATTTCAAAATAAAATTAGAAAGAGAAATAAAAGAAAAATGAGGGAAACGTGGCAAAGAAATAGCAATGATAAGAAATGATAATTAAAAAAGAGGAAAAATTAACGGAAGACAAATTTACGGTAAAACCACAGAAGACTAATCTATACAGAAGCATCACTCGAAGCGGCACCTTTGATCTTCCGCACAATCTGCCGATGACCTTGGCCATTTAAATCGGTAGTGCAGTAGAAATGCGTGCGTGCTTTGAAAATATTTAGAGATGAGGTGGAAATGGGATTATAATCTACGCTATTAATTTTAAAGCGAGTTCCACTTGTGGCATTGGTGCGCACTCAGAATATCTTTAGGTCCGTTTCTGCAGCAGTCCCTGACTGATCCGAAACTGCCAGAACGTGGCCAGAACCATGCGCCGTACAAAGTCTCACATTTAATGCAGCTCTTAAAAGCAGTAATTAATTCAACGGGCGAATATATTTGACAGTTTCAAACTAGTCCGGAACGCTGCAGAAACAGACCTATTTTCTTGCACCTAATAAAACATATTCCACCTTTTTCGAATAAAATTTGTACTCGCAACCCTTGTAAGCACAAGCGGTACCCCATTTACTTTTCTCTGCTACACATTTATCGCTCATTTCAGACATTTTTACTGTAAATGTTATTCGGTTATAATTATTATCACAATTTTCTCTCGACTTTTACTAGGTCGTATTTGGGCTGTTCTCGTTACGAAATTTTACTCCGCCATGCTTCTGCATAGGCAAATTTATCCATCCTGTGTTAACTCGAGGGTAACACATTCTTTTTTCTCTCTTGCGTTATGCCTTCAAGCAAGGCGTCGAAGGAAACGCGCGAGTGTTGCCGAGTGGACACGAAAAACCTTTAAACTGGTAGTGCTCTTCTTACTCTTTCTAATTATGAAGCTCCTTTTCAAGTGACGCTTCTGTTTAGATTAGTCTTCTGTGGTAAAACTGTAAAATTTCTGGAAAAAGCAATGATTTACAGTTAGGTACAAAGAAGGAGATAGAAACAAAAGACAATCGGCATGTTAAACTTCTAATAATAATGAAGCAACAAGGACTTTGTTCTAGATACATATTTAAAAATTAAAAAAATTATTTATTATCATTTTAACAACACTGGAATGATGTAAGTAAGATTGCAATAAATTATAACCAGTGATCAAAATAAAAACGAATTAGAGTAGGCGTTGGAATTTAAATGTGGATAATAACGTCATATTAGTATTAATTATCAATCAATTGTGACATAATTAACACGACGGAAATGTTGTTGTTAAGCCAGTGTTGCCAGATGTCTGGTAATTACCAGAATCTACGATAATTTGGAATTCTCTCTGGTATTTGGTAATGAGTCTCTGATAAACTGTAATCTACGGTAATTTGTGGCAAAACTTTTAAATACTAAAACGAACTTATTCGTTTCAACTGTAATAAGTTTTCACCAAATGAAAAAATGTTATCATATGCACAATTAAATTTAAATTTAAATTTTTTATCAACTCTTGCCATGGAATTTGGAAGGCATGTCGTAGCTTTACTCTAAAACAGCAAAAAGGAGTGGAACGACGAACTCTTTACTTAAGCTAAGACATGCCATCCAGATCTCATGGCAAGAGTTGATAAAAGATTTTAAAAATCACTCGGTATAAGAATATTAGGAGATAAAGAAAATATTTTTGAAGGTGAATTTGAACCAGTTATTATTATTTGAAAGTTTTGATATATATTTATTTTATTGTTTTTATTTTTGTTATTAAAAAAGTTTTTTTTTATATTGGCGTAGTGTTCGATGCTCTGATAATTTTTCCAAAAATCTGGTATTTTCTGGTAATCACATTTTCATAATCTGGCAACAGTTATGCGGTTTTTCATAATGGTTCAAGTGTTCATTTTACACCTTTTTTTATGCTTTTTTTTAGAAAACATTTTCTTGCTTTGGATTAGGTTATCTACGAATAGAAACGTCAAAACGTCCGATTTGTGTTGCCAATAGGCTTTCGCAAAAGTCTGAACGTTTAGTTTTTTTTTTTTTTTTTTTAATTTGGCGTCAAAGTTGGCCGTGACAATTTTAATTATTGTTGTTAATCTTATTTTCTTATTGTCTGTTTTCATTGTTACACCAGACCTCATTCTTATCGTTGTTTTTCGTTTATTACAATAGATTACATTCTTATGTTGTCCAGTCGTACAGTTGAGTTCGAAACCTGGAAGGCAAGGTTAGGAATTGCAGGTTCAAACGTCAAATTAACTACTAACCGTCATGGCGATGATGGTTCACAATGAAATTTTCATGGCCAACTTCGACGCCGTAGCATTTTCCTTTTGATTGCACTGGTGTAGCAAAAGTGGCGTTTTTGTAAAAGTGTAAAAAAATTCCTTCGTTTGCACATAACTTCTACTTTACTATTTTTAAATTAAACAAATGAAAAAAAGCATCAGATAAACGTTTTAAAATTTTCGATTTTTTTATTTATTCACATAAGTTTTCTATTTTTTATTGTATTGTTATTTTTGTTATCGGATAATGATAATAAAATAGTGTTCGAAAATTTTGTGTTTTTTTTTTCAAACCAAACTACCCCCCACCTGTTACGTACCAGAAGGCCAACAATAGTAGACAATTGTCGTTTCTTAATTGTTACAAGCGAATTTGTAATTGAGAGAATTTCAAATAAATCGATATTTAAAAAGTTGCATGTTTTTACCAACACCGGTGAGAACCCTTACGTCATATAATTGTTTGCATTTACACAGTGATCATATCACACTAAGGCTGGGTTTCTCAGTCCTAGTTTAACTTTAAACTCCTGCTTATTTCCATAGGAACAATTGTTTTATAATTATTGCTACCGTGGGAATAAACAGGAGTTTAATGTTATACTAGGACTGAGAAACCCAGCCTTATGCCCGATTTCTTCATCGTCTTATCTTGAGGTTAAATTTATCTGTCAGTTAGAATGTGACACATAGTATGTGTGCGGCCAACTGGACGTCACATTCCAACTGTTAGGTAAATTAACCTGAGGTTAAACATGGTGAAGAAATCGGCCATTAGACGATCACGTGATCACGCACTACGGTGATAAGTTGTGTTAAATATGATGCAGCGTAACTTTTCATTTCCATTAGAGAAGAAGAAGAAGAATTTTGTTGTGTAATGCAAATACTAAACTCAACTTTTGTTTTAGGAAAGAAAAGATATAAGTATTACGCTAACTCTGAGCAGATCTATGTTGCACTAACATCATTCAATTGTGACATCTGCTCCATTACTTTGCTTACAGCAACATATTACAACGCACACCGACGAAAAACCATTAGAATGTAAACTCTGCGACTACAAATGTCGTACGTCATCAAGACGTCATCAAGAAAAGTCATATGTTGACGCACGCCCAAGAAAAATCGCCAA
The DNA here is from genome assembly GCA_033060865.1 of Dorcus hopei. Classification (NCBI taxonomy): domain Eukaryota; kingdom Metazoa; phylum Arthropoda; class Insecta; order Coleoptera; family Lucanidae; genus Dorcus; species Dorcus hopei. Next base: position 74,397,336 of record CM065425.1, read on the forward strand.
ACAAAACAAATTCCGAGCTTAAAACAACACTTCTCAACCCATAATGGCGAAAAGCTGTAGATTTTGCGGTTGTCTGTTTAACAGGCCTGCATATTTGAAGAAACACTTGATGACGCATACCGGTGAGAAGCCGTTCAGGCTGGAAGTTTGAAGGCGCATATGCTGGTACATAATTGTGAAAAACCTTACAAAATGTCTCCAGTGTGATTATAATTGTAGTCAAGATACATATGCTGACACATACCGAGGAATACAAGCACTTGAGTCAATAGAGATAGTATTTATTAATTTATTTTGTTTTGTATTGTATTTACATGTGTGTGATTGTGTTCTGTTAACGCTTCGCGTAATGTGAGTTTTTTTTTTTACATTATAATTAGAAATCAACAATTAATTCATGAATCTCTTTCAGTATCTGCGTCAAAGAAGAGTCGCCAAGTGTTTACAAAGCACGCTCCTTCACATGCGAACTGGGGCACTTAAAAAGACACATGTACACGCATACCGGCGTAAAACCGATCGTACAGTGCAATTTATGTGATTACAGATGCATCACTAAGAGTAGCTTAAATATGCACATGCGCTCTCACTCCGATGAGGATAAAATCCGATGTCTCGTATGTCAACGATTGTTCAGTACTTCTGCAGTATTAAGAAGGCATATTGCGATACACATCGGCGAGAAGCGTCATAAGTGCGACGAGTGTAATTACGAGCGTTACCGATCTTCGTGTTTGAAATGGCACGTGCTGGTGCATAGCAGCGAGAAGCGTTTTAAGTGTAACAAATAATGTGATTAGCGATTACACGAGTAAGTGGCAGAATAATATGATGGGGCATATGTTCACACACACCGAGGAGTATAATCAATAGGCACATTGTTAGTATCAGTGTTGTACTAAATATTGTATAGTAAATAAAATATTTTTTTCCTATTAAGTGCTTTACGTCACGTGATTTGATTTTTTTTCTATACTCACTTTTAAATCCAATTCTGTTTCAGGTTCCACGTCAAGCGAAAGCAGCCCACAATGTCAAGTTATTATAAAAAAAAACGCACCTTTCAATGTGAACGATGCACCAGACTGGCAGATTTAAAAGAAAGCATACCTACACACACACCGGCGAGAAACTCCTCGAGTGTGATTTTTGCGACTACAAATGCGCCTACACGTCACAGCTAAAGCGGCATGTCTGCACTCACGCCAGCGTGAAACCTTTGAAGTGCAGCTTATGCAAATGCAGGTGCGTCGAGAGGAGTCACTTGAAGTTGCACGTGTACGCTCACGCCAACTTAAAGCCGCATCAGTGCGATATATGCGGCGATAAATTCGTCCACACCGTTCATTTAAAATCGCATATAATGAGACATACCGGCGAGAAACCGTTCGCATGTGATTTATGCGATTACAGGAGTAGACAAATAGGCACCGGCTAAATAAACATACCGGCGAGAAGCGCTCCAAATGCAGCATCCGCGACTTCAGGCCTGCGTGCATGAAGAAACACGTGGTGACGCACACCGGCGAGTAGCCCTTCAAGTGTGAAACATCCACTTGAGAACGCACAATTTGACGCATGTCGGAGAAAATTAGTAGACGAAGTTACTTAAATATGCACATGTTGATACATACCGACGAATGCAAACATCTGAATCAATAAATACCGTTGTTATCCATTTTTAATTTGCTTAATTTGATAAAGCGTCACAATTACACACATAGTTTAGGGGAATCAAAATTCCCATTTAGTTTTTTTTTTTTCGCTGATGACGTACGTCGGTTTTGACAACTGCGATTAATTCCCGACTCTGTTTCAGTTTCCAGCTCAAAAAAGGGCAAGCGATGACAAGTTCTTGCACAAATTCCAAGTTCCGCTGCGATCGTTGCGCTTACGCGTGTACGAACGCGACGAGTTTAAGAAGACACGTCTACACGCACACCGGCGAGAAGCCATTCGAATGCGATCTTTGCGACTACAAGTGCACCCGCATGTACCTGCTGAAAAGGCACAGGTACATTCACGCCAGCGTGAAACCTCTGAAGTGCCATCTGTGCGATTATAGGTGCATCACGAGGTACAGTTTGAACACGCACGTGCAGTCTCACCCCGAGTTCGAGCCGTTCCAGTGCGAGTCCTGCGGCGAAAAATTCGCCAACGCCGAATTCTTGCAGTCGCACAAGTCGAAGTACACCGGCGAGTTTCCCTTCAAGTGCAACCTTTACGAACACCAATCTGGCAGCAACGTCAAAAAGCTTAACGCTTTCGAGAAGAAAACTGTCGGGAAGAAGTTCAAGTGTCACATCTGTTGTCAACTTTTTAGTCATTCGGTAAATTTAAAACGGCACGTGGCGATACATACCGGTGAGAAACGTTTTAGGTGCAACGTGTGTAACTACGAGTCCTATCGATCGGAATACTTAAAAAGACATATGTCGATACATACCAACTAAGGCCCAATTTTACAATCGTCGGATAAGCGTTATTCTTAGAATAACGTGACGCAGATATCGAAGAACATTATTCGATATCGATAGAGAAAAGTTATTCTGTCCTTATTCCACAATTGTAAAACTAGGCCTAAACGTACCAGACAGAAATCTTTAAAGGTGCACATGATGACACACACCAAAGAGTGTATACGTTTTAATCAATAGTTACTATTAATAACAATTAAATACCATTTTCTTGCGGTAATAACATTCAAATTACTTTGTTGCAAATGTTGTTACATCCATTCGTGTTGTAATTATTGACAAGTATTGTCATTATAGTGGAAAATATATGAATGCGATGATTAATTGCGTCGTCTTTTACTTGAATACTGTCGTATCTCTCCGCAACGAAATTCATTTGTGTACACATACCGGCGAGAAACTAATGAACTAATTAATAATTAACTTTGTTTCAGTTTGTACACCAAACAAGAACGCCCTCTCAAATGCGAACTTTGCGATTGCACGAGCACCGTTCCGCGCGTACACACACACCGAGGATAAACCCTTTCAGTGTGGTGTTTGTTCCTATCAGTGCTTTCGAGCTAAGGAATTCAAGGGTCACGTATTGACACACGCAGGCGAAAACGCCTTCCGCTACAAACCGGTCCAATGCGACCGCTGCGGTCGGCGACTTACAAGCTCCGACCATTTAAGATCGCACATGTTTACGCACACGGGCGAGAAGCCCTACAAATGCGACCTCTGCGATTACAGGAGCAGGCAATCGGGGACGTTGAGCACGCATCGGCTGGTGCACACGGGCGAGAAATCGTTCAAGTGTGACCTCTGTGATTATAGGTGCGCGTTGAAAGGTTCCCTGAGGAGACACATTCCGGCGTGAAACCACACAAGTGCCATCTGTGTGAGTATGAGGGAAGGACAGCGAGGCATCTTAAGATGCATATACGTTCACACACCGGCGAGAGACCGCACGGTTGCAGCACTTGCTTTCGGAAATTTAAACCGCCAAGGACTTGAAGAGGCACGCGCTCACACACACCGGCGAGAAACCGTTTAAGTGCGACCTCTGCGATTACCGTTCTACGCAAAGAAGTAATGTAAAGACGCACATGTCTAAACATAAATGTTAAATTGATTTTCAGAGAGAAATCTAGACTTTTGTTGATGAGATAATTTTTTTTAATAAACTTGTTTACGCCGCACTCTTGCTCTTTTCCTAACAACGATATTGCATTAATAGGTTTGAAAATTCAAAGTGTATTCGAATATAGGATCGCCTTAGACATGCATGAGTATACGCATACCGGCCAAATGCTGAAAAATTTTTAAAATCCGTAACTTATACGATTTAAAACTGTGACGCATAATCTTTTGTTAAAAGTGCGAGTGAATAGAGTCATTATTGTATTTACAATAAACTTATGATTTTTGAGTAAAATATTTTATTTTTGAACTAAATTCGAGTGTAGAAATCGAAGGGGCACATGGCGAGCATACATTCGAAAAACAAGAGCACATTTTGTAACTACTTGTCAAGGAAATAATCATTTTGCACAAGTACACACGTACCGGTGATAAGTCTCAGAAAATTCGCACAATTTAATAAAGAAACGTTGCAGAGGGGAAATTAATTTGTGTAAACACACCGGCGATGTTCTTCTGAAATGTGAACTCGTTCTGCTACACTTGTTAATTAATTTCGATTTTGTTTCAGTTTCCTACAGGGTGGCTCCAAAAAGCGCTTCAAGTGCGGACACTGCGACTACGAATTTTCCAGACTGGGAAATTTAAAGAGGCACATCTCGATACACGCCAGCGGAAAATCCTTCGACTGCGACGAATGCGGTTACAAGTGCGTCTACGCGGTGCAATTCAAAGAGCACATGCGCACTCACGCCAACGTCAAACCCCATAAGTGCAAGCTATGTGAAAACAGATACGCCAACAAGTACAGTTTGAGGAACCACATGTACACCCACACCGGCTTATTGCCTTTCCGTTGTGATCGCGATCAGTGCGACAAAAAATTCATGAAAGCTTCAGATTTAAGGTCGCACGTGTTGATACATACCGGTGAGAAACCGTACAAGTGCGATGATTGCAATTACAAGTGCAAGACAGTGGGGAGTCTAAACAGACATCGACAGCGACATACCGGCGAGAGGCTGTCGAAGTGCAAGATCTGCGGAATGATGTCCTCGTGCTTGAGGATACACATGTTGAGACACACCGACGAAAAACCGTTCAAGTGCGACCTGTGCGACTTACAATTCCGTCAGAGCTTCGACTTGAAGAAGCACGTTTGGGCGACGCATTCCGGGGAACAATTGTTCAAGTGTAAGCTCTGTACTTACCAATGTAACAAGGCCCTCACCTTGTACTGGCACATCGCGAGGCATCATGAGAGGCGAAACGTCGAAAAGCCGTTCAAATGTGACGTGTGCGATCACACGTTTGCGACTGCGGCGTATCTGAAGAGGCACGCGTCGATACACACCGCCGAGAAACGTTTCGCCTGTGAGCTATGCGATTACGCGAGTTATCGCCATGATCGTTTGAGGTTGCACGTGTTGATACACACCAATGAGAAACTTTACAAATGTGATCGGTGTGATTACAGGGCTAGGCTAGAGCAAAAGTTGCAGTTTCACATGTTGAAACATACCGGTGATAATTTGAAATAGAATTGTTTCATTTGAAATAACAGGAAAAGTAAAAAAAGGAATTACCATTGTGAGCTTTATTGTTATAAATTATAACATACGAGGTGTGTTCAAAAAAATTCCGGAATTATAATATTTTTTTTAATAGTATTTGCTTTTGTTTCTGAAGATTATTGTAATTTTATAATGCAACAATTATTATTTAAATGAAAAATAAAAAATGGAACATTTCTAGTTTTTAGATCGTCAGAAACATCGTCCAAATGCGTTTCTAGCATTTTCGATTTCTAATCCAGAAAAGCCTCCTGGTAATTGATTTTATACGAGGGAAAGTCGTTAAGTATGTTACTGACTTTCGCCCGTTGAGATACATCTCGCTACACATACCGGCGATAATTCTTTTAATCACACATGCACTTAATTGTTTATTTCTTAATTTAAAAAAAAGTAGGCTGCTGACCTTTTTAAAGACCAAGGAACGTGCAGAACGAAGTTGAACGTCAATAGTTGATAATAATTACTCTTTCATGTTAGTAACTTATTAACGGTTGACTTTGTTTCAGTGTTTATGTCAAACAAGAACCCGGCACGCTTCGCTCTTTCAAATGCGAACTTTGCGATTACACGAGCGCCATTCCGCGAACTTTCATAAAACACACGTACACACACACCGAGGAGAAACCGTTTCAGTGTGACGTCTGTTCCTACCAGTGCTTTCAAGCCAAGGAATTCAAGGCTCACCTGTTAACACACGGGGGCGAAAAGCTCCAAGAGAAACCCTCCCGTTACAAACCGGTCCAATGCGACCGCTGCGGTTGTAGACTCACGAGCGCCGAGCACTTAAAATCGCACATGTTTACGCACACGGGCGAGAAGCCTTACAAGTGCGACCTCTGCGATTACAGGAGCAGGCAGTTGGGGACGTTGAACACGCATCGGCTGGTGCACACGGGGAAGAAACGGTTCAAGTGCGACCTCTGCGATTACAGGAGCGCCTTGAGGAGTACCATGAGGACGCACATGATGACGCATTCTGGCGCGAAGCCGTTCGAATGCAGTCTGTGTGAATATAGAGGATGCAGCGCGGGGAAGCTGAAGCTGCACATGCGTTCACACACCGGCGAGAGACCGTACGCTTGCAGCACTTGCCTTCGCAAGTTTAAGAGTTCCAAGAATTTGAAGAGGCACGTGCTCACGCACACCGGCGAGAAACCGTTTAAGTGCGACCTTTGCGATTATCGTTCCACCCAAAGGAGTAACGTGAAGACGCACATGTCTAAACATAAATTCTAAATTGGCTTTCAAGGATGGTTATAAAATTTATTTGTTTTCATAAATTCATTTTTTGCTCAACAAATAGCGGTTACGAACTATATCTGGACCCCTTCATGTAAATAGTGCAGTTGCGCAACCTTGACATTGTTTACTAGTCTCATAACTCGCAGATGGGCGACCTTGATATTGTTTACTACTGGCGTGTACGTAAGGGTAATCGTCATCTTGCTAAAATCTCTCATGTTATGCACACCTATAAAATAAGTCTAAATGAAGTTTGTACTTATCAATCAATAAAGTTATTACTTATTTTATTATTATTATTATATTCAAATATTGTTGTTTCGCGTATACATAAAATCGTCGGCCGCCACTCTCCCAGTCTTGTCCTAACCTCAGGTATCTTCGGAATAGTTTTAAAAGCGCACGTGTACACACATACCGGCGAAACGCTGACGAATTTTTAAAATCCGTAACTCGTATGAGTTTTAATAAAGCGATGACATAGTTTTTGTTAAAAGTACGAGCGAATCGAATTGTTGTATTTACTGTAAAGAAAATTTTTGGGGGGAAAACATTTTGTTTTTAGTTAAATTCGCACGGCAAGAAATATGTAGTTGGTTCAAACATGAACTGCGTGAATAATAATAATAATAATAACAATATTTTTATTTCATATAAATGCTGGGTTCGTTAATTCCTCCGTGCTTACTCTATTCACTCCTCGAGCACTTTCGTCTCACTTTTACGTATATCAAAACAGCTGCGTTCTCACTTGAAACGTTCCGATAATTTGTTTTAAAAATAAAAAGCGATTATTGCATGTCTGCTTTCTATAAACACATGTTCATATTCCTCAGGGCTTGCAGCAGGGCTTTACGTGGGTGGTCAAGAATTCGGGGACTCTGTTTCTTTTGAACGGTCAGGTTGTAAATCTGTCATTTTCGTGCACATGTACTAATATCGCCACACAGTAATTGCAGGCGCCAAGCGAAAGCCAGAGGGATGGGCAGACATCATAAACAAATCTATTTTGACGTTTTAAAGCGTTTTTCGAAATTTTCATATGCCTTACAGTGTCAGAATTGTAGGCGAGCGGGCCAAGTGGCCGAAGATATTGAGTTGCCCGGCGGGGCGTCACTGTAGTCTGCCTTGTTTCAGTCCTTTTCAGACACTTTAAAAACGTCAACTTCCACACTTGAATAGTAAAATTTATAGGTGTTCGTAAGGCATACGAACAGCAAACATTCCGAGGGGTTAATAGAGTGTCTTGATTTTTCTTGGCATCTGTGGAGGCGGGCGTGTGAAACAAATACCACGACCTGGATTGATCCATCACCAAGGGAGTCCGTGAAAAACTGGTGATTGCTACTGATTTACCTGCAGATTGATCGCTGAAGGCGGCAGGTGTGTCACATACTTCGCCCAAAACATCTGATTAGTTCACTAAGTAACTCCATTAATTAAGTACACTGTCGTCCCACAGAGACACTTTGTGCGTTGGTTTATTAAATCGAACCAGTCTTCGAAAACCAGCCGAGTTACAGACGCTGTTCTAAGACTCGAACCTTTGAAACTCGATTAATTATTGATCTAAGTCAGGAGCAGAGCTCTCCAACAAACATCTGCGTAAACATTATACCACCAACGGTGTGAATCGGAGAAAAGAGATCGCGCCGATACCCGAAGGTGAAAACTGTTAAACGAATCACACTGTATTTTCTGGAAATCGTAATTTTTGATTAATTGTATTGATTTTCAACGACAGGGTTTTTTTACGCTCACGTTCTCTGGTTCCATAGAGTCGGAGAGCAGGAGTTTTTTGGCCCAAATCTAATTTTTTTTTAATAAATACTTAAATTTAATTGTTCCGTTTCATTATCAACTTGCCTTTTTCCTTGTTAGAAAGCTATTGTACTGCCCCACCAAAACAAAGAACCAGGTCATCACAGCGTAACGGCGGATTACATCCGACGATTGGGTCATAATTAGATAATATTAAAATTGACTTCAGTACGGAGCAAATCCCGTAAAAGCCACAACCGATAACAACAGCTATTTATTATTTGCTTACACGATTTTATTGCCTGTTTACTTGTCCGAATTAATTAATAGACAAGCAATCAGTGGGCGCATCACACACTCTACTTTTCACTCGGAGCTTGCACCGTGTGAATTTTCGAACTCAACAAAAGTAACAGCACTCCATTCGATAGAAAAAGCTAACAACTTGTGTTATTGTTTTTAAGAATTAAAATAATTATTGCTCTAAAAACATTTTTCATTTTTTTTTACTTACATTCTTAACTCTAATAACGAACTAATAAACTTAATTATTAATGATTGGCTTTGTTGCAGTGTGTGTATCAAACGAGGACCTCGCTCTTTCAAATGCGAACTTTGCGATTACACGAGCACGATTTCGCAAAATTTTTTAAGACATGCGTACACACACACCGAGGAGAAACCGTTCCGATGTGAAACTTGTTCCTACCAGTGCTTCCAAGCTAAGGAATTCAAGACCCACGTGTTAACACATGGGGGCGAGAGACCCCAAGAGAAACCCTCCCGTTACAAGCCGGTCCAATGCGACCGCTGCGGCCGGCGACTTACGAACGCCGTTCACCTGAAAGCGCACATGCTTATACACACGGGCGAGAAGCCTTACAAATGCGACCTCTGCGATTACAGGAGCAGGCAATCGGGGACGTTGAACACGCATCGGCGGGTGCACACGGGCGAGAAACCGTTCAAGTGTGACCTCTGTGATTATAGGTGCGCGTCGAAAGGTTCCCTGAGGAAGCACATTATGACACATTCTGGCGTGAAACCACACAAGTGCCATCTGTGTAAGTATGAGGGAAGAACAGCGAGGCATCTTAAGATGCATATACGTTCACACACCGACGAGAGACCGCACGGTTGCAGCACTTGCTTTCGGAAGTTTAAGAGCCCCAAGGACTTGAAGAGGCATGCGCTCACGCACACCGGCGAGAAACCGTTTAAATGCGACCTCTGTGATTACCGTTCTACGCAAAGAAGTAATGTAAAGACGCACATGTCTAAACATAAATTTCAGTGAGAAATCTAGACTTTTGTTGATGAGTTTAAATAAACTTGTTCTTTTCCTAAAAACGATGTTGCATTAATATGTTTGAAAATACAAACTGTATTCGAATATAGGATCGCCTTAGACATACATGAGTATACGCATACCGGCGAAATGCCGAAAAATTTTTAGAGTCCGTAAGTCTGTGATTAACTTTGTGATTATCGTTCTATCCTAAGGAGTAACGTGAAGGCGCACATGTCCAAACATAAATTCTAAATTGGTTTTCACGGATGGTTATGATAAATTAATTGGTTTTCATTATAAATTCATTTTTTGCTCAACAAACAGCGGTTACGAATATATCTACGACAACAACGAATATCTTTATGTAAATAGTGCAGCTGTGCAACCTTGGCACTGTTTACTAGTCTCATAACTCGCAGGTGGGCAACCCCGATATTGTTTACTACCGACATGTGTATGTAAGGATAATCGTCATCTTGCTAAAATCTCTCGTGTTATACACACGTATAAAATAAGTCTAGATAAAGTTTGTACTTATCGACCAATAAAGTTATTACTTTGTTTATATTATATTCAAATATTGTTGTTTCGTGTATAAATAGAATTGTCGGCCGCCACTCTCACGGTCTTGCCCTAACCTCACGTATCTTCGGAATAGTTTTAAAAGCGCACGTGTACACACACACCGGCGAAACGCTGACGAGTTTTTAAGATCCGTAACTCGCGTAACTTGAGTTTTAATAAAGCGACAACGTAATTTTTGTTAAAAGTACGAGTGAATCGATTTATTATATTTACTGTAAAGAAAATTTTTGGGGAAAACATTTTGTGTTTTGGTTAAATTCGCACGCGGCAAGAAATAGTTGGTTCAAACATGAACTGCGTGAATACATTCGATAAAAAAGCCAACAACTTGTTAAAAAAAAACAATTTTGCACAAGTATACACATACCGGTGATAAGTCACAAGGAAAGTCTCTGTACTATAAGTACAGAGAGGAAATTGATTGGTCTAAACACACCGGCGATTTTCTTCTGCGTTTTAATTAATTTTGATTTTATTTCAGTTTCCATATCCAGCAGGGTGGCCCCAAAAAACGCTTCAAATGCGGACATTGCGATCACGCCTTTTCCAGACTTGGCAATTTAAAAAGGCACATCCTAATGCAAGCCGACGGAAAGATCCTCAAGTGCAAAGAATGCGACTATAGGTGCGTCTATCGAAAACAATTGAAAGAGCACATGCGCAGCCACGTCACCTTGAAACCTCTGAAATGCAAGTTGTGTGTCAACAGGTACACTAACAGGAATAGTTTACGCACCCACATGTACACCCACAGCGGCTCGTTGCCTTTCCAATGTGATCAGTGCGACAAAAAATTCAGCATGCCTACAAACTTGAAGTCGCACATGTTGATACATGCCGGTGAGAAACCGTACGAGTGCAACTAATGCTATTACAGGTGTAAGTCGTTGGGAGCTCTGAACAGTCGTCGACGGCGATACACCGGTGAGAAGCTGGCGCAATGCAAAATCTGCGGAATGCGGTCCTCGTGCTTGAAGAAGTACATGTCGAGGCACACCGACGAGAAACCGTTCAAGTGCGACCTGTGCGATTTACGATTTCGCCCGTTGTCCAACTTGAAAATGTACGATTGGACGATGCATTCCAACTGTTCAAGTGTAAACTTTGTAATTAGCGGTGTAACAAGGCCCTTACCTTGCACAGGCATATCGTGAGGGAACGGCGTTCAGATGTGACGTGTGCGCGCGCACGTACGCTAGCGCGGCGTATTTGAGAAAGCACATACCGCAGAGAAACGTTTCGCGTGTAAGCTATGTGATTACGCGACCTTTCGGTCTGAATGTTTGAGATCGCACATGTTGGTACACACCGATGAAAAACCTTATAAATGTGATCGATGTGATTACAAGTCTAGGCGAGAGCGATACTCGCAGTTTCACATGTTGAAGCACACTGGGGATCGTTTAAAATAGATTGGATTAATTTATTTTATTGCTCATTTGTTTTGCAACGATTAAAAAAAAGTTAAAACAATGTATGATGAGGCGAACTTTCGTACTTTAAGATTTCTGCATGTACGGGGGAGAGTGAGTAAGTAAATTACTGACTTGTCCACGTTGGAGCTGCATCTGGCAACATATACCGGCGACAATTTATTTAAACGTGAATTTTAATTAATAACGAAAGTAATTTAATTTACATTCGTTTTTTTTTAGTTCAAGAATGTAAACTGTGTTGACATTTTTTAATAAAATCAAGAAACTTGCGGTACAAAGTTAACCGGAAGTTGAAAGCCATTAATTATGTGTCATTGTTTTTAAGAATTAAACTAACTATTACTCGAAAAACATTTTTATTTTTTTTACCTACATCCTTAATTCTACATAAATATATGCGAATTAATAAATTTAATTATTAATGATTGGCTTTGTTGCAGTGTGTGTGTCAAACGAGGATCTCGCTCTTTCAAATGCGAACTTTGCGATTACACGAGCACGATTTCGCGAAATTTTTTAAGACATGCGTACACACACACCGAGGAGAAACCGTTTCGATGTGATACTTGTTCCTACCAGTGCTTCCAGGCTAAGGAATTCAGGGCTCACGTGTTTACACACGGAGGCGAAAAGCTCCAAGAGAAACCCTCCCGTTACAAGCCGGTCCAATGCGACCGCTGCGGGCGGCGACTTAAGAACGCCGTTCACCTGAAAGCGCACATGCTTATACACACGGGCGAGAAGCCCTACAAATGCGACCTCTGCGATTACAGAAGCAGGCAGTCGGGATCGTTGAACACGCATCGGCTGGTACACACGGGCGAGAAACGGTTCAAGTGTGACCTCTGCGATTATAGGTGCGCCTTAAAAGCTTCCCTGAGGCACCACATAATGACGCATTCTGACGTGAAACCGCACAGGTGCAACCTATGCGATTATAGAGGGAGCGCGGCGGGGAACCTTAGATCTCACATGCGTTCACATACCGGCGAGAGACCGTACAGTTGCAACACTTGCTTTTGGAAGTTTAAGAGCCCCAAGGATTTGAAGAGGCATGTATTCACGCATACCGGCGAGAAACCGTTCAAATGTGACTACTGCAGTTATCGTTCCACCCACAGCAGTAACGTAAAGACGCACATGTCGAAACATAAATTTTAAGTTGTCTTTCAGAGCAAAATAAAGAGTTGGTAAATTCGACAATTTATTACTCTAATTGTAAGTCATAACATACAAGATGTTTCATTTGAAATTTTAAAAGAAAAAAAAAGTTAACTTTGATTTCATGGAAAGAACACCCCGTATATAAAATATTTTAACTCTCCGTCAAGGCAACCGTCGCGCATCAGGTTGTGACATGAAATCACATTTTCTTTAATAACTTACAATTAATCGCAGAACTTCGAAAATGTATATAGGACACCCTGTATATTTGATTATCCTTTCGTGCTCTACAACTTTTATACTTTTCATGTCACAATTTAGTTACTGTAGTTCACCACACTAATCTACCACCCTCGCCACACTAATGTACCACCCTGTATACTAGTATGTATATTTAATTACATTTTATTACTGTGAAAAAAATTAATAATTTTTTTTATCTTCGCTACGTTACATTATTTATCCTGAACTTTTAAACATAATGTTTGTTTCAGATTGCAAACGACATTTGCATCTAATATACTGGGCGATAGAACATTCGCATGCCACGTTTGCGATTCGAAATTTAAAACTCGCAGATGTCTCAACAAACACATTCCGATACATACGGGCGAGAAGCCGTTCAGTTGTGACTGTTGCGATTACAAATGCCGGACAGGCGCAGCGCTGAAGAAGCATATGCTGATACACACCGACGAGAAACCATTCAGCTGTGAACTTTGCGATTACAAGAGCCGACACGCCGGAACTCTGAAACAACACGTGTTAACGCACACCAATCAGAAGCCGTTTAGTTGTAAGCTGTGCGATTATAAATCCAGGCGGGCCTCAAATTTGAGATTACACATGTTAATGCATAACAACGAGAAGCCGTTTAGTTGTGACCTGTGCGATTATAAAGGCCGGCATCTATCGACTATGAAACGGCACAGATTAATCCACACCGGCGAGAAGCCGTTTAGCTGTGATCTATGTGATTATAAAGGCCGAGAACTCACCAAGTTGAAAAGCCACATGTTAACGCACACCGACGAGAAGCCGTTCTTCTGTGGCCTTTGCGATTACAAGTGCCGAGAAGCCGCAAGTTTGAAACAACACATGTTAACGCACACGGGCGAGACGCCGTTTAGTTGCGACCTTTGCGATTTCAAATGCCAAAATTCGAGAAAGTTGAAACGGCACGTGCTAACGCACACCGACGAGAAACCCTTCAGTTGTGATCTTTGCGACTACGAGTGCCAACAAGCCGGAAGTTTCAAAAATCACGTGTTAACGCACACCGAAGAGAAGCCATTCCGTTGCGAACATTGCGATTACAGAAGCCATCAGGTTAAGAATTTAAAACGGCACGTCTTAGTACACACCGGCGAGAAGCCATTTAGTTGTAATCTTTGCGATTATACGTGCCGAGAAGGCCGAAAGCTGAGACAGCACGCATTAGTGCACACCGACGAGAAGCCGTACAGTTGTGATCTGTGCGATTATAAAAGCCGGCACCTGTCGACTGTGAAGCGGCACATGTTGACGCACACCAGCCACAAACCGTTTAATTGTGATCTGTGCGATTACAAGTGCCGGAGAGCCAGCAGTTTGAAACAACATGTTTTACTGCATAACGGCGAGAAACCTTTTAGTTGTGACCTTTGTGATTATAAATGCCGAGAGTCGAAGAGGTTGAAAACGCACATGTTAACACATACCGGCGAAAAGATGTGATTTTTGCGATTACAACGGTAAAGAATCCAGAACACCAAAAGCGACACATGTCGAAGCATACCGGCGAAAGTGCGACAGTTCTGAATAAGCTCTCCGTCAAGAGATCACATTTTCTTTAATAACTTACAATTAGTTATGTTTAGTTATGCAAAGTCAAAAAAATGGTATTTTCCTTGTACTCCTTATTGTACGCAAAAGATTGAAAATGTATAAATTATACATGTATATAGGGCGTTCTCTTTTGTAGGACATCCTGTATACATATTTGATTATACTTTTGTAACATAGTATTTGTTTTTTCTCATCACAGTTGAGTTATTGTGCTTTGCCACACTAATGTACCACTCTGTATACTAATACCTTTCATGACAATTTATTACTGTAAAAAATCCTAAATTTTTAATTTTTTTAGCGGAATAAAAAGTGCCATGAAATACTAACGCCAGTTTGTTTCAGATTGCAAACGATATTTGTGTCTAATATACTGGACGATAGAACATTCAGGTGCCACGTTTGCGATTCCAAATTGAAAACCCAAAAATGTCTCAGCAAGCACCTTTCGATACATACGGGCGAGAAGCCGTTCAGTTGTGACTTTTGCGCGTACAAGTGCCGAGTAGCCGGATTTCTGAAGCAGCATATGCTGATACACACCGACGAGAAGCCGTTCAGTTGTGATCTCTGCGATTACAAATGCCGACAAGGCGGAGCGCTGAAGCGGCATACGCTGATACACACCGACGAGAAACCATTCTGCTGTGATCTTTGCGACTACAAGAGCCGAGATTCCGGCAACTTAAAACAACACGTGCTAACGCACACCAATCAGAAGCCGTTTAGTTGTAAGCTGTGCGATTATAAATCCAGGCGGGCTTCAAATTTGAGACTGCACATGTTGGTGCATAACGACGAGAGGCCGTTTAGTTGTGATCTGTGCGATTATAAAGGCCGGCATCTGTCGACGATGAAACGACACATGTTGACGCACACCGGCCAGAAGCCGTTTAGTTGTGACCTGTGCGATTACAAGTGCCGGAGAGTGAGCAATTTGAAACAGCATGTTTTAGTGCACAACGACGAGAAACCTTTTAGTTGTGAACTTTGTGATTATAAGTGCCGAGAGACGAGGAGGTTGAAAGCACACATGTTAATACATACCGGCGAAAAGCTGTGATTTTTGCGATTGCGACGGTAAATAATCCAGAACTAAAACGACACACGTCGAAGCGTACTGTTGTGAATAAGCAAGGTCGAATTAAAATTAACATATGCTTGCGCTAATGATATTATAAAATAGTTTTTTTTTTAAATTATAGTATTTAAGTTTGCACTCTTTATTAAAAATTTTGGTCGGCATCAAGGTGTACACTCTTTTCCAAATGTATTCGTCCGATTCGCAATAGAACAGGGCAAAAAGAAACCTTGAAGCACTTCTCAAGGCCATGACTTTATCTTAGTGTTTTAATACATTTGGAAAGCAGTGTACATCAGGTAGCCTACCGTACAGGGTATACCAAAAATATACAGCCAAATTACTTTTTTAAATTTGCATTCAATGTTTATTATTACTATAAATTTAAATGTTATCAGAAAAAGGTAACTCTGTAATATATCAAGTTTGTACGTGTGTGCGTGTTTTTTTTTTGCACCGTAAGTCACCAAGCTTTCTCAACGCGGCTGTGACCGACTTACTCTCTCTCTCTCTCTTTTTGGGCAATCGTCCTGCGAAGAGGGGAAAAAGACGCAACAAAAATTGTGACACGCTTTAAATTAACTTGAATTTTCGACGCCACAACGCCATCTTTTCATCCACCCTTTATTAATCAACCCTTTCATTTCCAGGTCGCCTTCACAAATGATAATCGAAACTAACGTTCTGGGCCAAAGCATATTCGAATGTCGGCTGTGCGGTTCTAAATTTAAAACTCGCGCATACATGCGCAAGCACATCCAGATACATACCGGCGAGAAACCGTTCGGCTGTGATTTTTGCGAATACAGGTGCCGAAATGCCGGAAATCTTAAACTGCACTCGTTCATACATACCGGCGAGAAGCCGTTCTGCTGCGAACATTGCGATTACAAGACTCGACAAGTCGGGAACCTGAAGCGGCACATATTAACGCACACCGATGAGAAGCCGTTCATTTGCGACCAGTGCGCTTATAAAGGCCGAAATTTCTGGAAGCTGAAACGTCACATGTTGACGCACACCGTAGAGAAACCGTATTTCTGCGGCCTTTGCGACTACAAGTGCCGCGAAGCCGTGAGTTTGAAAGAGCACATGTTAATACACACCGGCGAGAGGCCGTTTAGTTGTAAACTTTGCGGCCACAAATGCCGAAACGCCGGAAAACTAAAGCAACACACCCTAACACACGCCGATGAAAAGCCCTACAGTTGTGATCTCTGCGGTTACAGGTGCCACCAATCCGGAAACTTGAAAAGTCACATGTTAACGCACACAGACGAGAAGCCATTTTGTTGTGAACTCTGCGATTACAAAACTCGACAGGCCACAAACTTGAAACGGCACAGATTAATCCACACCGGCGAGAAGCCGTTTAGTTGTGACCTGTGTGATTATAAAGGCCGAGAACTCATCAAGTTGAAGAGCCACATGTTAACGCACACCGACGAGAAACCATTCTTCTGTGGCATTTGCGATTACAAGTGCCGAGAAGCCGCAAGTTTGAAACAACACATGTTAACACATACGGGTGAGACGCCATTCAGTTGTGATCTTTGCGATTACAAATGCCAAAGCTCGAGAAAGTTGAGACAGCATGTGGTAACACACGGTGACGAGAAACCGTTCAGTTGCGATCTTTGCGACTACAGGTGTCAACAAGCCGAAAGTTTCAAAAGTCACATGTTAACGCACACCGATGAGAAGCCTTTCCGTTGTGAACACTGCGATTACAAAAGCCGTCAGGTCGCAAATTTAAAACGACACTTGTTAGTACACACCGGCGAAAGGCCGTTTAGCTGTAATCTCTGCGATTATAAATGCCGAGAAGCGGGAAGATTGAAAATGCACATGTTAAGACACACCGGTTTCAAGTGGAATGTGTCGAAACGCACCGGCGAGAGCTCAACAGTCGTGCAAAATCAACTAGAAGATCCCATAGGCTGAGAATACTTTCATTACTTAGAATATAAATGTTAATAAAAATAACTTTGTTTCCGCCCCTCGTATCTTTAAGCAAAAATTTTTATTTTTAATCATTCTTTTGCAAACGTGAAATTTCTTACTATTAATTCCGGTTTTGTTTCAGATTTGACGAACCCCAATCAAACAAAACAACATCCGACTGCCACATATGTGGTTCTAAATTTAAGACTCCGGGCTATATGCAGAAGCATCTTCTGCTACATACGGGCGAAAAGCCGTTCAGGTGTGCTTATTGCGATTACACGTGTCGACAAGCCGGAGCTCTGAAACAGCACGTGTTTATACACACCGGCGAGAAACCGCTTTCCTGCGAACATTGCAGCTACAAGACCCGACAAGTCGGAAATTTGAAACTGCACGCGTTGAAACACACCGGCGAGAAGTCGTTCCGTTGTAATTTGTGCGACTACAAGAGCCGAGAAGCCGGAACTCTGAAGCGGCATATGTTAATTCACACGGATGAGAAGCCGTTCACCTGTGATTATTGCGATTACAAATGCCGACGTGCTGGGTGTTTGAAGAGGCACATGTTGATACACACCGGCGAAAAGCCGTTCAGCTGTGACCTTTGCAATTTCAAGTGCCGATATTCGGTAATGTTAAAAAAGCACATGACGAGGCATGCCGATGAGAAACTATTCTGCTGTGAGATTTGCAATTACAAGTGCGGGCACGCCAAAAGTTTGAAGCTGCACATGTCGGCACACGACGACGAGAAGCAGTTCCGCTGTGAATATTGCGGTTACATGACTCGACATACCGTAAATTTTAAACGGCACATGTTAATACACACCGGCGAGAAACCGTACATCTGTAGTCTTTGCGAATACAAGTTCCGAGAACCGGGAAAGTTGAAACGTCACATGTTATTGCACACCGACGAGAAGCCGTTAAGCTGTGATCTTTGCGATTTTAAATGTCGGCAGGTCGGCAGTTTGAAATGGCACTTGTTGAGGCACGTCGACGCGATACCGTTTAATTGTGGCCTGTGCGATTATAAATGTCGGCAAACTGCAGATTTGAAAGAGCATATACTAACGCACCCCGGCGAGAAGCTGCTTTGTTGTGGTCTCTGCGATTACAAGTGTCAAGAAGTCACAAAGTTAAAATGGCATATGGTGAAACATGCCGGCGAGATGTCGTTCAGTTGTGATTTTTGTGATTACAGGTGCAAGGAACCTAGGACATTGAAACAACACAATTTGAAACATATTGGTGAGGTTGCGAAATTGAAGGTTGAAAATAAGTAACTAGAAATTCGAACGAAATTTCATTTGTTTTATTTATTAACTCCGGTTTTGTTTGTATTTAGCATTTTGTTTATCGGCACCCGTTGAAACACACAGGCGAGAAGCTACTTTGTTGTGATTTGTGTAATATAAATGCTCAAATGAAAATTTTTTTTTTATACCTTATTGTATTTTGTTTTATTTCTCGTCGTAATTTTATCATTAACGCCAGTTTTGTTCCAGATGTGAAAAGTCCCGACCTAAGAGTCACGCGAAGAAGACATTCCAGTGCCGAATATGCGAGTCTAAATTTAAAAGCCAAGGACGTTTGCGCGAACACGTTATGATACATTCGGGTGAGACACCGTTCTACTGTAACTTTTGCCACATCAAATTTAGACAAGTCGACGCTTTGAAAAAGCACGTGTTGATTCACACCGACGAGAAACCGTTCGGCTGTAATCTTTGCGACTACAAATCCCGCGTATCGCAAAACTTGAAACGTCACATGCTAACGCACACCGACGAGAAGCCGTTACGCTGCGGTCATTGCGATTACAGGTGCAAAGAAAACAGACACATGAAGCTCCACATGTTGATGCACACCGACGAGAAGCCGTTCCGCTGTGAGCGTTGCGATTACAAGTGTGGGCAAGTCGGACATTTGAGGCGGCACATGTTAACTCACACCGGCGAGAAACCGTTCGTCTGTAATCTCTGCGATTATAAATGCCGAGAATCGGCAACGTTGAAGCATCACGTGTTAAAACACACCGACGAGAACTCGTTCAGCTGTGGCCTTTGCGATTACAAGTGTGGAGAAGCCAAACGCATGAAACAACACATGTTAGCGCACATCGAGGAGAAGCCATTCTGCTGTGAACATTGCGATTATAAAAACCTAAAATTCGGACAGTTGAAACGGCACATGTTAACCCACACGGGCAAGAAACAGCGTTCTTGCGATTTGTGCGATTATAAATGCTCGGCGCCCTCGAAGATGAAAAGGCACAAGTTGATACATACCAAGGAGAAGCCATTTAGTTGTAAGCTTTGCGATTACAAATCGCGATATGCAATACATTTGAGTCGGCACCTGTTGAAACACACCGAGGAGAAACCGTTTAGTTGTAACCTCTGTGATTACAGATGCCGAGAAAAATGGCAATTGAAAGTGCACATGTTGAAACATCCTGTTGGAAAGCCGATCAGCTGTTGTTTTTGCGATTACAAATGCAAAAGTCGCAAAGACCTTCAGTCACACATGTCAAATCATATTAACATCAAGAGTGCCACTGTTGTGAGTGAGAAGCACAATAATTAAAAATACGTGCTTTTAATTACATCATAAAGCAACGATAATACAAAATGTTTTTTTTTCTCTCGTACTTCTAAACAAATATTTTTGTTACTTATGTATTTTATAACACTTTTTAAATTTTAATATTACCAAAAGTAAACGTTTGTCATTTTTTTTATTGTTCCCAGTTTTTTTTTCTTTGTTTCTTCTTTTTAAGATTATAAGTCATAAATTATCATTAATTAAAAAAAATTAAAAAAATAAAACATATTTTCTTACTGTTTGTATTATAAGTGATTATACATTAGAACTTTTTAAGGTCGACACATACCGGCGAGAAGCTCTTCAGATGCGATTGCAGATCCCTAAAAGCCAGAACGTCAAATTGACATACGTTGAAACATAGCGATGGAAGTGCGACTATTGTGAATAATAACTATGAATTATTTCTTAGGGGTGTATGTACTTTAAAGCCAATTTTATTTCAGAATCCAAATAGGACCTCCACCTATGATTCACATTCCATTCCCAAACACATTCCGGACGTAAAGCCATTCACTCGTGATTTTCGCAATTACAAGTGTCGAAAGGCCGGGCGCTTGAAGCAATATGTGGTGACACACGCCGACGAGAAGCTGTACAGTTTGCGTCTACAGATGCCAAAGAACGGGAGATTTGAAAAGTCACTTGTTAATACATACCGACGAGAAACCGTTCTGCGGTGAGCTTTGCGATTGAAAGAGCCGACGAATTTAAAATTTAAAACGTCACATTTTAATACACACCAGCGTGAAACTGTTCAGCTGTGATCTTTGCAATTATAAATCTGAACATGTTATTGCACAACGTATAAGCTGTGGACTTTATAATTACAAACGTCAGAACACAGCGAAGTTCAAAATGCATATGTTGAAACACACAGGTGAAAAACCATTTAGGTGCGACTTTTGCCACTACAAGGGCAAAGCACCGAGAACCTAAAGGCGACACATGTCGAAGACTCGAAGCACATGAATAAGAGTGCAATTTATGCATTAAACTTTTTGAGGCTAACACACACCGGCGAGAAGTTATTCAAATGCGATTACAAATCCCGAAAAAACAGAAAAAAAGGACAATGAATAAATTTAATAAAATTTTATTGCTTCAGTAAATGTGTGTCTTTTTTTTGTTTCGGTCCCTTGCATCTTTCAACAAAAATTTTATTACATTCTTTGTTAGTTTGTTTATTAGGAAAGAACTTATCACCAATTATATTTCAGATTCCAAATGATGCAAGCCACCATAACGACCGAACCCCAAATATTTGAAGCTCGAAGAGGATCTACGGACAAGCACATTCTGACACATTCGGACGAAAAACCATTCGCCTGTGAATTGTGCGGTCACAGATTCCGCATTGCCGGGGTCTTGAAGCGGCATATCTTAACACACACCGACGAGAAGCCATTCAGTTGTGACCATTGCGATTACAAATGCCATCGAGCTGGAGACTTAAAAAAACACAAGTTAATACACACTGACTTCAAGCCGTTCTGTTGTAAGTACTGCGATTATAAGTGTCGACAAGTCGGGAATTTAAAGCGTCACATTTTGATACACACCGATAAGGTTCCGTTTAGTCGCCGTCTTAAATCCAGGCGAGCCGGAAATTGCAAACAAGTTCTGAGACATTCGGACGAAAAACCATTCATATGTGAAATCTGCAGTTACAAGTGCCGAAAGGCCGGGGTCTTGAAACAACACATGTTAACACACACCGACGAGAAGCCATTCAGTTGCGACCTTTGTGGTTACAAGTGCAATCGAGCTGGAGACTTAAAAACTCACAGGTTAATACACACAGACTTCAAGCCGTTCTGTTGTGAATACTGTGGTTATAAGAGTCGACACATTGGGAATTTGAAGCGTCACATTTTGACACACACCGAGAAGGATCCGTTTAGTCGCCGTCTTAAATCCAGGCGAGCCGGAAATGGCAAACACGTTCTGAAACATTCGGACGAAAAACCATTCGTCTGTGAATTCTGCGGTTACAAGTGCCGAACGGCCGGGAACTTGAAGCTGCACATGTTAACACACACCGACGAGAAGCGGTTCAGTTGCGACCTCTGCGATTACAAATGCCATCGAGCTGCGGACTTAAAAAATCACAAGTTAATACACACCGACTTCAAGCCGTTCTGTTGTGAATACTGCGGTTATAAGAGTCGACACATTGGGAATTTAAAGCGTCACATCTCGATACACACCGAGAAGGATCCGTTTAGTTGCCGTCTTAAATCCAGACGAGCCGGAGATGGCAAACACATTCTGAAACATTCGGACGAAAAACCATTCATCTGTGAACTCTGCGGTTACAAGTGCCGAAAGGCCGGGAACTTGAAGGTGCACATGTTAACACACACCGACGAGAAGCGGTTCAGTTGCGACCTTTGCGATTACAAATGCCATCGAGCTGCGGACTTAAAAAGTCACAGATTAATACATACCGACGTCAAACCATTCTGTTGTGAATACTGCGGTTATAAGAGTCGACACATTGGGAATTTAAATCGTCACATTTTGATACACACCGAGAAGGATCCGTTTAGTTTCCATCTTAAATCCAGACGAGCCGAAAATGGCAAACACATTCTGAAACATTCGGACGAAAAGCCATTCACCTGTGAATCCTGCGGTTACAAGTGCCGAAAGGCCGGGAACTTTAAGCGGCACATGTTAACACACACCGACGAGAAGCGGTTCGGTTGCGACCTCTGCGATTACAAATGCCATCGAGCTGCGGACTTAAAAAATCACAGGTTAATACACACCGACGTCAAACCATTCTGTTGTGAATACTGCGATTATAAGTGCCGACACAGCGGAAATTTAAGGCGTCACATTTTAATACACACCGGCGATAAACCGTTCGCTTGCGATATGTGCGATTATAAGGGCCGAGAGCTATCGAAATTAAAACAGCACATGTTAGTACACACCGACGAGAAGCCGTTGAGTTGTGATCTTTGCGATTATAAATGCCGAAACGTATCGAGGTTGAAAATACACATGTTGATACATACCGATGAAAAACCGCTCAGTTGTGATTTATGCGATTACAAGTGCAAGGAATTGGTATCACTAAAACGACACGTGTCGAAGCATATGAATAAGAGTGCAAATAAGCAGTCTCGTCATTCAAATGCATTAAACATCGACGAGAAGCTTTTCGAAAAACCAGAAAAGCTGCAATGAAGTATTTCAATTTGTAATTATAAATAAACGCAAAAAAATATGTATTACTTCAGTAAACATTTATTGTTTTTTTTTTTCTTTTGGTTCCTTGAATCTTTTAACAAACATTTTTACTGCATTCTTTTGTTTGTTTGTTGGGGGAGAACTTAACGCCAATTTTATTATAAGTGCCGACAATTCGGGAATTTGATTAATACACACCGAGGAGAAACCGTTTAGCTGTGATCGTTGTGATTATAAATCTAGGCGATCCGAAAACTTGGAACTGCACATGTTAGTGCACAATGACGCAATGTAATTGGGTTTGCCCCGTTGTGCATGTATCAAATAATAATAATAATCTTTAAGCAAGTTCATTATTTCTCTCAGTTTTTCCACCGCCTTGTCAAGAATCACGTGTTAACACATACAGATGAGAAGCCATCCTGCTGTGGTTTTTGCTATTATAAGAGCCGACAAGCCGGAAGATTGAAACAGCACGAGCGTATGTTAATTGCACTGACAAGAAACTGTTTAGTCTTTGTGATCTTTGCGATTACAAAGGCCCAGAATTCGGATTTCTGAAACGGCATATGTTGATACGCACCGTCGAGAGGCTTTTCAATTGTAATAGTTGCAGTTGCAAGTGCCGCCAAATCGGCATATGCTAATACACACCGATGAGAAGCCTTTTTTTTATTCTTACTGAATTTAAAAAGAGACAACCGCTTCTGCGTTTCTATTAATTAATTCAAACGGTCCCTTCGTCTTTTATTTTCTAATTTAAAATCTAACGCGCTTTTATTCTTTTCGATGTAAAAAAATATTTCGACTGATTTTCTTCCTTTTTTCTGAATTCAAGCAAAAGACAATAGGGTCGTTTGTATACAGGGCGTTTCATTGAAGACGCATCAAACTTGAGGGACGCGTTTCTAAGACCATTTCAAATATCTTAACAAATCTTAATAAATCTCATTTTTTGGGTGCATCATGGTTTCCTTCTTAATAAACTTAGCTCTCTAGGAATGGCTCCGTCTTCTGCAATCATATTTAACTGACTATATCAATGACTATAAATCATTCAAATATCCAGTCACCTCAGGTGTGCCGCAGGGCTCAAATTTGGGACCCCTACTCTTTGTTATTTTCATTAATGATTTATTAGTCTCTCTTGAATGTTGCTCGCTTGCTATTGCAGATGACTTAAAGATATTTGCTTCAGTTTCGAATACTTGGGACGCTGTCCAGCTCCAGCGGTGCCTGAACACAATTATTTTTTGGTGCGCTGATAATTTTTGGAAATTAAATGTTAGTAAATGTTGTTTCGTAACGTATACTAAGAAATTCCATCCTTTTAATTACAACTACAATATTAATAGTGTACAGCTGTCTAGGAAAAGTATAATTAAAGATTTGGGCATTATTTTTGATTCATTGTTAAGTTTTTCTCACCATATCGTTTATATCGACACTACAGCTTCTAAATCTCTAGGGTTTGTTTTAAGAATAACTAAGTATCTTAACAATATAGAAGTATTTAAGTGTTTTTACAACTCTCTGGTTGTCAGTAGACTTGAATATGCTTCTCAGATTTAGTCTCCATACTACACTTGTTATCAACTAGATGTAGTGCGTTTGCAACGCAGATTTCTTAAATTTTCTTAATTTGAAAGGCGCTATCGTCTTTTGTTTTCTGATTATGTTCACTTACTCCGATTACTGTTTGTATTATAAGTGATTATACATTAGAACTTTTTAAGATCAACACATACCGGCGAGAAGCTATTCAGATTCGATTGCAGATCCCTAAAAGCCAGAACGTCAAATTGACGTACGTTGAAACACACCGATGAGAGTGCGACTATTGTGAATAATTATGAATTACTTCTTAGGGCTGTATGTACTTTAAATCCAATTTTATTTCAGATTCCAAATAATACCTCCATCTATGATTCACGTTGCATCCCCCAACATTCCGAACGTAAAGCCATTCGCTTGTGATTTTGGCAATTACAGGATGCCGAATGGCTGGGTGCTTGAAGCAACATGTGGTGTTTGCAGTTTGCGACTATAAATGCCAACGAATGGGAGATTTGAGAGTCACTTGTGAATACACACCGACGAGAAGCCGTTCTGCTGTGAACTTCGCGATTACAAGAGCCGGCGAATTTCAAATTTAAAACGTCACATTTTAAATACACACCAGCGTGATACTGTTCGGTTGTGATCTATGCAATTATAAATCTCGACGAGCCAACTCGTTGAAACTGCACATGTGAATACACAAGGACGAGAGGTCGCTTAGTTGTGGTGGCCTTTGTGATTAGGTACAAAAGTCAGGACACAGTGAGGTTGAAGATGTACATGTTGAAATATAGGGGTGAAAAACCATTTAGCTATGACTTTTGCCATTACAAATGCAAAGCACAGATAACCTTTAGGCGACACATGTCGAAGAATATGAATAAGATGTGCATTAAACTTTTTGAGGCTAACACACACCGGCGAGAAGTTATTCAAATGTGATTACAAATCCCTAAAAAAAACTAACTAAACGAAAATTTGAAAATACACACAGCACAGTCCATTTAATAAAATTTTATTGCTTTGGTAAAATGTGTCTTTTAGTTTCGATCCCTTGGTCCTTTAACAAAACTTTTTATTGCATTCTTTTGTTAGTTTGCTTGTTAGGAAAGAACTTGACGCCAATTTTATTTCAGATTCCAAATGATGCAAGCCACCAAAACGACCGAACGCCGAATATTTAAAACTCGAAGAGGATCTACGGACAAGCACATTCTGACACATTCGGACGAAAAACCCTTCGCTTGTGAATTGTGCGGTCACAGATTCCGCATTGCCGGGGTCTTGAAACGGCATATCTTAACACACACCGACGAGAAGCCATTTAGTTGTGACCATTGCGATTACAAATGCCATCGAGCTGGAGACTTGAAGAAACACAAGTTAATACACACTGACTTCAAGCCGTTCTGTTGTAAATACTGCGATTATAAGTGTCGACAAGTCGGGAATTTAAATCGTCACATTTTGATACACACCGATAAGGATCCGTTTAGCCGCCGTCTTAAATCCAGGCGAGTTGGAAATCGCAAACAGGTTCTGAAACATTCAGACGAAAAACCATTCAACTGTGAAATCTGCGGTTACAAGTGCCAAAAGGCCGGGGTCTTGAAGCAGCACATGTTAACGCACACCGACGAGAAGCGGTTCAGTTGCGATCTTTGCGATTACAAATGCCATCGAGCCGCAGACTTAAAAAATCACAAGTTAATACACACCGACTTCAAGCCGTTCTGTTGTGAATACTGCGGTTATAAGACTCGACAAGCCGGGAATTTAAAGCGTCACATTTTGATGCACACCGAGAAGGATCCGTTTAGTTGCCGCCTTAAATCCAGGCGAGCCAGAAATGGCAAACACGTTCTGAAACATTCGGACGAAAAACCATTGATCTGTGAATCCTGCGGTTACAAGTGCCGAACGGCCGGGAACTTGAAGCTGCACATGTTAACACACACCGACGAGAAGCGGTTCAGTTGCGACCTTTGCGATTACAAATGCCATCGAGCTGCGGACTTAAAAAGTCACAGGTTAATACACACTGACTTCAAGCCGTTCTGTTGTAAATACTGCGATTATAAGTGTCGACAAGTCGGGAATTTAAATCGTCACATTTTGATACACACCGATAAGGATCCGTTTAGCCGCCGTCTTAAATCCAGGCGAGCCGGAAATCGCAAACAGGTTCTGAAACATTCAGACGAAAAACCATTCAACTGTGAAATCTGCAGTTACAAGTGCCAAAAGGCCGGGGTCTTGAAGCAGCACATGTTAACACACACCGACGAGAAGCGGTTCAGTTGCGACCTTTGCGATTACAAATGCCATCGAGCCGCAGACTTAAAAAATCACAGGTTAATACACACCGACTTCAAGCCGTTCTGTTGTGAATACTGCGGTTATAAGACTCGACAATCCGGGAATTTAAAGCGTCACATTTTGATGCACACCGAGAAGGATCCGTTTAGTTGCCGCTTTAAATCCAGGCGAGCCAGAAGTGGCGAACACGTTCTGAAACATTCGGACGAAAAACCATTCATCTGTGAATCCTGCGGTTACAAGTGCCGAACGGCCGGGAACTTGAAGCAGCACATGTTAACACACACCGACGAGAAGCGGTTCAGTTGCGACCTTTGCGATTACAAATGCC
Organism: Dorcus hopei; assembly: GCA_033060865.1. Lineage (NCBI taxonomy): Eukaryota > Metazoa > Arthropoda > Insecta > Coleoptera > Lucanidae > Dorcus > Dorcus hopei. Next base: position 74,424,867 of record CM065425.1, read on the forward strand.
GTCGAGCTGCTGACTTAAAAAATCACAGGTTAATACACACTGACTTCAAGCCGTTCCGTTGTAAATACTGCGATTATAAGTGTCGACAAGTCGGGAACTTAAAGCGTCACATTTTGATACACACCGATAAGGATCCGTTTAGTCGCCGTCTTAAATCCAGGCGAGCCGGAAATCGCAAACATGTTGTGAAACATTCAGACGAGAAACCATTCAACTGTGAAATCTGCGGTTACAAGTGCCAAAAGGCCGGCGTCTTGAAGCAGCACATGTTAACACACACCGACGAGAAACGGTTCAGTTGCGACCTTTGCGATTACAAATGCCATCGAGCCGGAGACTTAAAGAATCACAGGTTAATACACACCGACCTCAAACCATTCTGTTGTAAATACTGCAGTTATGAGACTCGACAATCCGGGAATTTAAAGCGCCACATTTTGATACACACCGAGAAGGATCCGTTTAGTTGCCGTCTTAAGTCCAGACGAGACGGAAATGGCAAACACGTTCTGAAACATTCGGACGAAAAACCATTCATATGTGAATTCTGCGGTTACAAGTGCCGGACGGCCGGGAACTTGAAGCTGCAGGTGTTAACACACACCGACGAGAAGCGGTTCAGTTGCGACCTTTGCGATTACAAATGCCGTCGAGCTGCAGACTTAAAAAATCACAGGTTAATACACACCGACGTCAAACCATTCTGCTGTGAATACTGCGATTATAAGAGCCGACACATCGGGAATTTAAAGCGACACATTTTAATACACATAGGCGATAAACCGTTTGCTTGCAATACGTGCGATTATAAAGGTCGGGAGCTATCGAAATTAAAACAGCACATGTTAACGCACACCGACGAGAAGCCGTTGAGTTGTGATCTTTGCGATTATAAATGCCGAATCGTGTCGAAGTTGAAAATACACATGTTGATACATACCGATGAAAAACCGTTCAGTTGTAATTTATGCGATTACAAGTTCAAGGAATTGAAATCGCTAAAACGACACGTGTCGAAGCATATGAATAAGAGTGCAAATAAGCATCATCCAAATGATGGCGATCATCCAAATGACACCGACGAGAAACTATTCGAAGAACCAGAAAAGCTGCAATGAAAGAGCCTCCGACATTTCAATTTGTAATTAAAAAGAAACGTAGCAGTGCATTAAAAAAATTACTTCAGTAAACATGTGTTTTTTTTCTTTTGGTCCTTTGAATCTTTTAACAAACATTTTTACTGCAATTCTTTTGTTTGTTTGTTTGTTGGGGGAGAACTTAACGCCAATTTTATTTCAGATTCCAAATGGCCGAACGCCGAATATTTAAAACTCGACGAGGATCTACGGACAAGCACATTCTGGCACGTTCGGACGAAAAACCATTCGCCTGCGAATTCTGCGGTCACAGATTCCGCATTGCCGGGGTCTTGAAACGGCACATGTTAACACACACTGACGAGAAGCCATTCATCTGCGACCTTTGCGATTACAAATGCCATCGAGCTGGAGACTTAAAAAAACACAGGTTAATACACACTGACTTCAAGCCGTTCTGTTGTGGATACTGCGATTATAAGTGTCGACAAGTCTGGAATTTAAAGCGTCACATTTTGATACACACCGAGAAAGATCCGTTTGGTAGCCGTCTTAAATCCAGGCGAGCCGGAAATGGCAAGCACATTCTGAAACATTCAGACGAGAAAGCATTCCACTGTGAATTGTGCGGTTACAAGTGCCGAACGGCCGGGCACTTGAAGCAGCACATGTTAGTACACACCGACGAGAAGCCATACAGTTGCGACCTTTGCGATTACAAATGCCACCGAGCTGTAGACTTAAAAAATCACATGTTAGTACACACCGACGTCAAACCATTCTGGTGTGAACACTGCGATTATAAGAGCCGACACATCGCGAGTTTAAAGCGTCACATTTTAATACACACCGGCGATAAGCCGTTTGCCTGCGATATGTGCGACTATAAGGGCCGGGAGCAATCGAAATTAAAACAGCACATGTTAACTCACACCGACGAGAAGCCGTTGAGTTGTGATCTTTGCGATTATAAATGCCGGCACCTCGTAAGTTTGAAACTGCACAAGTTAAGACACACCGGCGAGAAGCCCTTCAGTTGTGATCTTTGCGATCATAAGTGCCGAGACGCATCGAAGTTGAAAACACACAGGTTGATACACACCGACGAGAAACCGTTCAGTTGTAATTTATGCGATTACAAGTGCAGGGAATTGAGATCACTAAAACGACACGCGTCGAAGCATATGAATAAGAGTGCAAATAAGCAGTCTCATCTTCTAAACAATTAAGAATGCGTTCGTTAGTGCAGTTAATGGTACTTTATTCATTAAACACCGGCGAGAAGCTATTCGATAAAGCTACAATGAATAAGCGCCTCCGAAATATTTCAATATGTAATTAAAGATATACGTACCAATACATTTAAAAAAAAAAATTTACTTCAGAAAACGTATCTTTTTCTTTGTCCATTGAATCTTTTAACAAAAATTTTTACTACGTTTTCTTGTTTGTTTGTTGGGGGAGAACTTATCTCCAATTTTATTTCAGATTCCAAATGATGCAAGTCACCAAACTAACCGAATGCGGAAAATTTAAAACTCGACGAAGATCTACGCACAAGCACATTCCGACACGTGAGGACGAAAAACCGTTCAACTGTGAATTCTGCGCTTACAGGTGCCGAAAGATCGGGCACCTGAAGCAGCACATGTTCACACACACCGACGAGAAGCCATTCAGTTGCGACCTTTGCGACTACAAATGCCATCGCGCTGGCGACTTAAAAAATCACATGTTAATACACACCGACATCAAGCCGTTCTGTTGTGAATACTGCGATTATAAGTGCCGACAATTCGGGAATTTGAAGCGTCACACCTTGATACACACCGACGAGAAGCCGTTGAGTTGTGATCTTTGCGATTATAAATGCCGACACCTCGTAAGTTTGAAACTGCACAAGTTAAGACACTCCGGCGAGAAGCCCTTCAGTTGTGAGCTTTGTGATTATAAGTGCCGAGCCGCATCGAAGTTGAAAACACACAGGTTGATACATACCGACGAGAAACCGTTCAGTTGTAATTTGTGCGATTACAGGTGCAAGGAATTGAGAACACTAAAACGACACGTGTCGAAGCATATGAATAAGAGTGCAAATAAGCAGCGTAAACAATTAAGAATTATATATCTAAAAAATTAAAAATGCATTCGTTAGTGCAGTTAATGGTATGCATTAAACACCGGCGAGAACTTATTCGATAAAGCTACAATGAATAAGCATCCGAAATATTTCAATATGTAAATAAAGATACACGTAGCAGAACATTAAAAAAATAATATATTGTAGACCTCGGCGGTAAAGTGCTTGTTTTCCAGGTCGAGAGAAGATATGGCCACTTCTTGAGGCCTGGAAAACCACTTTACCGCCATGGTTTACACATTATTTTTTTTCTTACGCAACATTATAATTAATTTTGTTAATATCACACAAACGTTATTTTTCTTGAAGTAAAAATATTAAAATTGATTTACTATTAAAATTATTACTAATCTAGATGTTTTAAAAAAAGTGTTGTATGTGCCAGCGTGGCCGAACGGTCAAAGCTCTGGTTTAAGGCATCAGTCTCTTCGGAGGCATGGGTTCGAATCCCAAAGTTGCCAAGTTGAGTTTTTTTTCTTGATAAATAATTTTTATCCTTTTTAGAACCAAATACCAGTGGAATTAAATAAAAAAAAAGTTACGTTTGTTAATTTTTTGATGTCATGTGTCTTTTTTTCTTTCGGTCCCTTGAATCTTTTAACAAACATTATTACTACGTTCTCTCGTTTGTTTGTTTGTTTGTTTGTTTGGGGAGAACTTAACTCCAATTTTATTTCAGATTCCAAATGATGCAAGCCACCGAATGCCGAATATTTAAAACTCGACGAGAATCTACGCACAAGCACATTCCGACACATGAGGACGAAAAACGGTTCAACTGTGAATTGTGCGATTACAGGTGCCGAAAGGCCGGGCACCTGAAGCAGCACATGTTGACACACACCGACGAGAAGCCGTTCAGTTGCGACCTTTGCGAGTACAAATGCCATCGCGCTGGCGACTTAAAAAATCACATGTTAATACACACCGACATCAAGCCGTTCTGTTGTGAATACTGCGATTATAAGTGCCGACAATTCGGGAATTTGAAGCGTCACATTTTGATACACACCGAGGAGAAACCGTATAGCTGTGATCGTTGCGATTATAAATCCAGGCGATCGGGAAACTTGAAACTGCACATGTTGGTGCACAACGACGAGAGACCGTTCACTTGCGATGTGTGCGATTACAAGGGCCGGGAGTTATCGAAATTAAAGCAGCACATGTTGACGCACACCGACGAGAAGCCGTTTAGTTGTGATCAGTGCGATTATAAATGCCGGCGAGCCAGCAATCTGAGACTGCACGTTTTAGTGCATAACGACGAGAAGCCCTTCAGTTGTGACCTTTGCGATTATAGGTGCCGAGACGCGTCGAGGTTGAAAATACACATGTTTATGCATACCGGCGAAAGACCGTTCAGTTGTAATTTTTGCTATTACAAGTGCAAGGAGTTGAGAACACTAAAGCGACACATGTTGAAACATAACGGCGATGGCGCGATTGTTGTGAATCAAAAACCGGAACCATCTGCATAAAAAATCTCCTTTACGTTTCATCTTATTGTTTGTTTCTACCATTATGCAAGGGAGGTAATATCAAATCCACGGAACTTGAGCTCAGCGTCATCGATCGCCGAAGTTACAACCGACAAATATTTCAGTATTGTTTTTTTGTCAACGGCGAGTAAGAAAGAAATGCGTTTTATTTATTTAATTGTAGTGTTGCTGATTTTAAAAATATTTTCAGCTGAACTTTTAATGTATTAGGTATATGATGCGTATTTGGTCCTATAGTTGGGTTGGACCCATTGGGCATGTATCAAATAATAGTATGTAATAATAATAAGCTTTGAGCAAGTTAATTATTTCTTTCGCTTTTTCCACCGTGTTGTCAAGTATCATGTGTTAACACACACCGACGAGAAGCCATCCTTCTGCGGTCTTTGCTATTATTCCGACAAGCCGGAAAATTTAAACAACATATTGTAGTGTTATTATAATTGTGCCCCCACGTAGATGACCAATTTTATATGTAGTGATTTTTCAGTTGTGTGGTAAACAAATTAAAATATTTTTCTGATGCTTATCACAGGGTTGTAGATTATTTTTTAATTAAGAAAGCCAAATCTTCTTTTTAGTGTCTGCGAATTTTTGAAAATATCAATAGATTTAAATAAATTGTTTACGATCCTAGCAAATCGTCTTCACTTTATTCATTAATTGAATATTTTCTATTTTGATTTTAGAATTTTCTTCAAACGGTTTAAATACCTTGATTACAATCCTAGCAAATCGTCGCCAAAAAGTTCTTCGATTGAAATAAATTTGTATTTAAATTTATAAAACAAAATCTGTTCAGTAGGTTCAAATGCCTTAACCACGATCCTTGCAAATCGTCTTTAAATAAGCATTCGTTATATCTTTTAACAAAATTTCCTTTTTCTTTCCTCACTGTGATATCCTTGGCTACGTCCTGCTTGGTTCAAATTGAAAATATTTCAAATAAAACTTCTTGAAAAATTATAACTATTGTATTAAAAAATACATAAGTCACAAAGGACGTCTTATGTTCCTTGAACCTTATCCAGTAATTCAGAAAACTCTATCCAATTTATAGTATCCTGGATGTCCTGGAGCCACTTCACTTCTTCATCCGATACGTTCTTCAAAGGGTTGTTGATTCAACTTAATTTTTAGACTAAATTTGCCCTTTGAATTTTACTTTATTACTCTTTTTTCAACTTTCAATTTTGAAATTTACTTTGTATGATTTTTGTAATGTATTTTTATTTTGAGATGGCTTTTTTTGTGTTTATGTTGTTAAATGGTTCGTAAAAAATGCTTCGGGATTATATTTTAAAACTAAGTGCATAACTTGACTACATACAACCTTGCTGATGGAGAAGTGTTTGGCATGAAACAGAAGGAGCAACCTGTATCGCGGATGTAATTTTAAAAACTATCGATGAGAAGACAAAACAAGTTATACTGTGAAGTGATGCTTGCTCATATCAAAATAAGAATGTAACAGTTTCCAATGCTTTGTTAAGATGTGTTATTAACAGAAACATTACTATAATACAAAAGTACCTCGTAAAAGGGCATACCCAAATGGAAGTTGATAGTGTACATCATGCAACCATCGAAAAACGCCTGAAAAATAAAGTCATCAACGTGCCTGCTGATTATATTCGAAATATTAAGAACTGTAGAGATGCGAATACTAAAAATAAAGAGAAGAATGCTTATAACGTACCTACATTATCTCAAACGTGAGTCTTTTTTAAAATGTCGACAATTTAAAAAGTTACAGTTCAATTAGAGCGGGGTTACAAAGTGGGAGATCCAACTGTAGCAGAAATTCGATGTTTAAAGTATTTACCAAAAGGAGAAGTTCTGTACAAGTTAACGTTTACTGATAACTGGGAAATCCTATCAAGGAGGTTTTCATTACCACCAAATTATTCAGCTGTTACGAATTTATACAGTAACCGACTACCTATAACTGCAGCAAAGTTTAAGCACTTGAAGGAATTAAAGATGGCGCTTTAAGTGGTAATTTAGGTTATCTAGGTTATTAGATTAGGTTGTCCTATCACAGAAATCAATGGGTGTCGGTTTTATTGAATTTGTAAAATAAATGTACTTAGTTTTTAATCATAAATTGTCATGTTTCATTAATGTAAATTGTACAATATTGAGAAAATAAAGCAACTGTGGATGATTTTGAAAAATTTCAGTTTTCAGGTTTTCTATGGTTGCAGGCAATTCTTTTAAAATATTACTGATGTATTATTTAAATGGTTTCTAGTTTCTACATTAACCAATGTCTCGGCGTTTGAATTTCAGTCACCCTGTATATGTAATTTGATAAATATTACGACTTTCATAGTAAACAGCCCACCTATCCAAACGAAGTCCATTTGGGAATTGTGCTTTTGATTTCTGTCGTTACGGAGTTAATGTTAATTATATTATGATAAATACATGCACGATTATTAAAGAATTTGACTTGTGAAAGAACGGTAGCAGTAATTAATTTATTTTGTGTAATATTAAAGGTGTCCAAAATCTTAACATTTAATCCACATTTTTTCTGTAATTCATAAAGAAAAAACCTGTTAACATTTTTTTATTTTATTTTTTTTTATTGTAATGTTGATTGATGATGAATGAATATTTAGTTTTTAGTAAAGGTACCTACCTACCAAATTTTAGCAAGGCTCACTAAACTACAAAGATATTAGGGGTGAAAGTCTTGGTGGAGACACGTATATCAAAATCATATTTTCTTGATGCAATGATTTTATTAATAATTTCGTACAACTTTTGGATTTTGTCTACTATATAGATACAGAAAATGTCTCTTGAGAATCACCCACTAAAACAATAGTATATTAAACAAAGTTGGACAAATGTCGCATAAAGAGTTCTCACATTAAATGTCAGACACTAAATAGTGCACAAGCTGTCGAACGACGGCGAAACGTTAAGTGTTTGTGCACTATTTAGTGTCCGGTTAAAAGATTTTGTGATACAATTTTCATCGGACAAGAACCAACTTTATATCTAAATTTAATATTATACATGAGCAGATGAGAAATTGTTCAGTCTAAAATTGTCTGATTCTGTAACACCTAATGACTCGGAGAGAACAGATGTGCAAATATAAAGAATACTAAATGAACTTTCTAGTTGTAAAATGTACGAAAATTTAAAGAGACTTTTCGTTTCAGATGCCATCAGATTCCTAAAACTGAAACAATGGATAACAAAAGATTCGAATGCCGAATATGTGATTCTAAACTTACAACTCTTCGAAGTTTACGTAATCATATTTTGATACATGCTGATCAGAAGCCGTTAAGTTGTGATCTTTGCGATTTTAAATGCCGACATCGTGTAAGTTTGAAACTGCACAAATCAATACACACGGACGAGATGCCGTTTAGTTGTGATCTTTGCGATTATAAATCCCGACGTCGTCTAACTTTGAAGCGGCACAAATTAACGCATACGGACGAGAAGCCGTTCAGTTGTGATCTTTGCGATTATAAATGCCGACAGCTTGTATATTTGAAACGGCACAAATTAACACACACGGACGAGAAGCCGTACAGTTGTGATCTTTGCGATTATAAATGCCGACAGCTTGGGTATTTGAAGCAGCACAAGTTAAAACATACTGACAAGATGCCGTTCAGTTGTGATCTTTGCGATTATAAGTGCCGACAGTTTGTAAGTTTGAAACAGCACAAGTTAAAACACACTGACAAGATGCCGTTTAGTTGTGATCTTTGCGATTATAAATTCCAAAGGTTTTTAAATTTGATGCAGCACAAGCTAACACATACTGACAAGATACCGTTCAGTTGTGATCTTTGCGATTATAAATGCCGACGTCGTGTAAATTTGAAACAGCACAAATTAACACACACGGACGAGAAGCCGTTCAGTTGTGATATTTGCAATTATAAATGTCGATCTGTCGGAGATTTGAAACGGCACAAATTAACACACACGGGCGAGAAACCGTTCCATTGTGATCTTTGTGATTATAAATGCCGACAACGTGCATATTTGAAACGGCACGTGTTAATACATACCGACGGGACAGCGTTGAGTTGTGGTCTTTGCAATTACAAATGTCGACGTTATGAAAGTTTGAACTGTCACATGTTAACGCACACAGGCACGAATTCCACAAAACCGTTGTAATTTTTGCAAGTAAATTGGAACACCATAAGTTGAAACACGTCGACAAGAAACCGTTAAGTAGTGATGTTAGCGATTACAATGTAGGGAGTTACATTCTTTTTCTTTGGGTTTTCTCCTTTTGTTTCCGAATTTGTCAAATGATTTTCCAATCCGCAAGCCTGCTATACTTTGAACAGATTGGAAAGTCATTTGACAAATTCGGAAACACATTTGACAAAAGAGGAGAAGCAATAGAAAAACACTGTAAATAGACACAAGTTTGTAACGGGGCTGAACCTCTCCGGTGATGTCCTTTGACAGGCTCAGTGACGTACAGTACGGTGTCCAGGTGTAACCTCGCCGGTGTCCAGGTTCGTAAAGAAAAACAGGATTCCACAACAGAAACTTTATTTACAAACGTTCAATAACAACTTTAACTTGTAAGATATCACTTATACTAGGCATGATTATAAAGACAGTCTTGTAAGCGGTAAAACATAACTATTCATGAAATAAACAATCGGTATATGAATTTGTGACGGCCCTCGGTCTCAGGCAAATAACACGGACGGTTGAAGAAAACGCTAGCACGGGTGCGGAGTGAACAAGACGCTTGTCCTCAGGTAGGTAGCACAAGACGCTTGCGCGGGGGTGGACTGAAGAAGACGCTTGTTCTCAGGTGGGTAACATAAGACGCTTATGCGGGGTGGCGGAATGAACAAGACGCTTGCTTGGGGACGGAGACCGTTGCGGCGGAAATTTATTTGCACTGATGTTACTTAGGTACCCTGCTTGAAGCACACGTAGATTCGTCACGTTACCCGAGACCGAGCTGACTGCCGTTCCAAGCGGACTCCTCCACTACTTATACGGTCGGGCGAAAGGAGAGGGAAACCCCACAACAAATATCCCCTTCCTAAACTCAACATATATTTCACATTACCCTCCCTAAAACCGAAAACAAACGCGGAAAATTCCTATTAAACTATTTACATTACATACAATAAACTCTTTCGTAACGGACTACTCTGTTACAAGTTAAAACATAGGTGAAGCACGTCCACATATTGCTCAACTAATAAACGATACAAGCACTAGGTGAATTGGTCCGGAAAGTACTGCTTCACCCTCCATACAGTCCAGATTTAGCCACCAGTGACTATCCTCTCTTTGTTAGTTTTTAATCATAAATTGTCATGTTTCAATAATGTATATTGTAGAGTATTGAGAAAATAAAGCAATTGTAGCTGATTTTGAAAAGAATTCAGTTTCTGCATTAAGCGATGTCTCGGCGCTTGAGTTTCAGTCACCCTGTGTATGTAATTTGATAGATATTACGTTTTTCTACTGTGAACAACCCAACCTATCCAAACACACTAACGAAAAGAATCCATTTGCGATTTGTGCTTGTGATTTCTGTTGTTACAGAGTTGATTTTAATTATATTATGGTAAATACATTCACGATTATAAAAGAATTTGACTTGTGAAAGAACGGTAGCAATAATTAATTCATTTTTCATTTGTGTAATATTAAAGGTAAAGGTGTCCAAAATCTTAACATTTAATCCACATTTTTTCTGCAATTCATAAAGAAAAAACCTGTTAACATTTTTTATTGTAATGTTGTTTGACGACGCTGAATAAATATTTAGTTTTTGGTAAAGGTACTTGCCAAATTTTAGCAAAATTCATCAATAAACAACAAAGATATTAGGGGGTGAAAGTATTGGCTGAAACACATATATCAAAATAATATTTTTTTAATGCAATGATTTTATTAATAATTTCGTACAACTTTTGGATTTTGCATACTATATAGATACAGAAAATATCTCTTGACAATCACCCACTAAAACAATAGTATACATATTAAAACAAAGTTGGACGAATGTCGCACATGTTATTCTAAATTTAATATTATATACCGAGCAATCTTTTAAATTTTTTATCAACTCTTGCCATGAAATCTGGATGGCATGTCTTAGCTTAAGTGAAAAGTCCGTCATTGCACTTCTTTTTGCCGGTTTACAGTAAAGCTACGACATGCCGTCCAAATTCCATGGCAAGGGTAGATAAAAAAATTTTAAAATCACGCGTTATAAGCAGATGAGAAACTGTTCAATCTAAAATTGTCTGATTCTGTAACACCTGATGACTCGGAGAGAACAGATGTGCTAAATGTAAAGAATAATAAATGAACTTTCTAGTTGTAAAATATGTGAAAATTTAAAGAGACTTTTCGTTTCAGGTATCAACGGATCCCTAAATCTGAAGCAGTGGATAAGAAAAGATTCGAATGTCGAATATGTGGTTCTAAATTTACAAGTCTCCAAAGTTTACGCAATCATATTTTGATACATGCTGATCAGAAGCCATTCAGTTGTGATCTTTGCGATTATAAATGTCGACAGCTTGTAAGTTTGAAACGGCACAAGTTAAAACACACGGACGAGAAGCCGTTCAGTTGTGATCTTTGCGATTATAAATGCCGACAGCTTGGGAATTTGAAAGAGCACAAGTTAATACACACGGACGAGAAGATGTTCAGTTGTGATCTTTGCGATTATAAATGCCGATATCGTGGAAATTTGAAAGAGCACAAGCTAAAACATACTGACAAGATGCCGTTCAGTTGTGATCTTTGCGATTATAAATGCCAACGGCTTGTATATTTGAAACGGCACAAGCTAAAACACACGGACAAGAAGCCGTTCAGTTGTGATCTTTGCGATTATAAATGCCGACGGCTTGCAAATTTGAAAGAGCACAAGCTAAAACATACTGGGAAAATGCCGTTCAGTTGTGATTTTTGCGATTATAAATGCCGACACCTTGGGAACTTGAAACAGCACAAGTTAATACACACGGACGAGAAGCCGTACAGTTGTGATCTTTGCGATTATAAATGCCGATATCGTGGAAATTTGAAAGAGCACAAGGTAAAACATACTGACAAGATGCCGTTCAGTTGTGATCTTTGCGATTATAAATGCCGACACCTTGGGAACTTGAAACAGCACAAGTTAATACACACGGACGAGAAGCCGTTCAGTTGTGATCTTTGCGATTATAAATGCCGACAACGTGTACATTTGAAACGGCACGTGTCAATACATACTGACAAGATGCCGTTCAGTTGTGATCTTTTCGATTATAAAGACCGATGTGACAGAGATTTGAAGCGACACAAATTAAAGCACGCGGGCGAGAAGCCGTTCAGTTGTGATCTTTGCGATCATAAAAGCCGACAACGTGCGCATTTGAAAGGGCACGTGTTAATACATACCACGGGACACCGTTGAATTGTGGTCTTTGCGATTACAAATTAATGTCGACGTTATAAAAATTTGAATTTTCACATGTTAAGGCACACAGGCACAAAGTCCACGAAGCCGTTGTAATTTATGCGATTAAGCTGGCTTCGCATGGCCTGCGATGATACATATAATATACCATGTGTCCACCAAATGTGGTTTTCTTTTCTGGTGCCTAAACTATTTAATATAGGAAAAAATTTCAAGCGCTATCATCCTCTAATAAAAAAAAAAAACTCTATACGTTAAATTTATTTGCAATTACACAGGGTACTCATTTTACAGAAATTGAATAAAATTTTGAAAACACCATCGTTGGAAGGAAGAAAAAGGAATACTGTATTCCACTTAATTATTATTATAAATTTTGCGATTAAATATAAAGTTAACAGTACTTTATTAATATGTCAATTACTGCTATACAAACATATCATATATAGTTAAAAATCTGGAAACGGTCATTTATTGCCGTTATTATTCATTTTAGGAAATTATGTTCTTTATGAAAGTTTTTTTGGAAATTGTTATCTACAATTGAGAATACTTGAATTTTTTTTTTCTTCAATTATTTTTGAGTTATGCCTATTTGCGTAATTTTTTTAAGTGGATACTTGTTAATTTTACACTACCGTTCGGTAGAGTATTTTTTTCTCTTCACAATAGCATTCTTGTTTTTTTTAGAATTGAGGAGTTTCAGAAAAAAAAGAACAATATTTCAAGTATTCATTTCCCGTCGTGCATGCTTATTAGGGCTAGGTCAGGTAATGGTAAGCATTTGACACCTCGTGTGTAGTGACAGGTACCTCTCAGGCTTCGTGTTCTGAACTTGCCTCTGCCTCAATTTCTCAGATGGCTAGTTGGTGTGAGATTAATCATCTTCAACTAGATCCAACCAAAACTATGGCGTTAGAATTTAAAAACAGCTTGTTACAATCTAATATACTTATCAAATGTAATGGAAAATCTGTCCCGGTGTTAGACAATGTAAAATTTTTAGGCCTGCATATTGACGCTGCATGCGGTTCAAAATTGCTTGTGTAAATGTGCGCTCCTTGCTTCCGTCTTTCCGAGGATTTCAAAAACATCGTACTAAATGAATCTTATGATTTGATTGCAGTAACGGAGACATGGCTTCAGGAAGGTATTATTTCTGGCATCATAAGTATTAACGGGTACAGCTTGATAAGATCCGACCGCGTTTACAAAAGAGGTGGAGGCGTCGCAATTTACTACAAGTCGTCTCTAAATAAATAAAGCAGCTCCTTGGCTTAAGTGACACTTTAAAACAATTAATGAAGTTGCGGGATCAAGCGCTGGCTCGTTTTAAGCTAACACAAAGTCCACTTCATTTGAATGATTATCGTAATTTACGTAATCTTACTAATAAAACTGTGATAAACGCGAAGCGCGCCTATCTTGAATATCAATGCAATAGTAGAATATCTTGGAGAGCACTTACTGAGTTAGAAATAAACAGAAAAAGGAATCGTTCTGCTATTCCCGCAAATCTATGCAGACCGAACGAAATTAATGATTTCTTCTTACGTGTGGGCAAGAGTAATATAATTCCGTGTGATAAGTTGATGAGATTCTATAGAAACAATATATGCAACTCACAATATAAATTTAACTTTCGCACTGTCTGTTGAAGAGGTGGAGCATATAATACACATTTTAAAATCGGATGCCGTTGCTATAGATCGAACATCGCGGAAAATATTGATTATCTGTATGCCTCACATCTCAGAGTATATCACATTTTTTATAAACAAATGTCTTACTTCAAATAAATACCCTACGCTTTGGAAAGAAGCCCTGGTAACACCCTTAGCCAGAGTACCTTCTCCAAACGAATTTTCAGATTTGCGTCCAGTTAGTGTGTTGCCGGTCCTTTCCAAGGTTTTGAAAAAATAATGAATCAACAACTTTCTCAACTTTCTAGTCGGATGGTGGGGCAGTTACCGCAGGTGTTCCTCAGGGTTCTGTGCTTGGCCCTCTTCTATATTTAGCCTATACAGCAGATTTTTAGAATAAATTAAAAATATGTAAAAGTCATTTCTACGCAGACGATACACAATTATATATCAGTTTTGATCTTAGCAACAGAAAAATGTATGAAAATCTTATTAACGAAGACATAGATGCATTGGTTTCCTTGTCAAAATCGCACTGCCTTAATATCAATCCACGCAAATCTTCAATCATTGTTTTTGGCCCACCTAAAGATCGGCAGAGGGCCATAGACGACATTAGTATATACATAAATAACTTTAAAATTAGGTTTGAAGCAGAAGTTAAGAGTCTGGGTGTTATATTGGATAAAGAACTGAGATTTAGATCACATGTTAATTAAATTAATACAGCGTTTTTACGGGGCATCGCGTTGCCTTTATATTAACAAAAGCTTCCTAAATTTGAAAACGAAAACAACTTTGTGCGATACCTTGATTTTGTCTATCTTCAATTATTGCGATGTTGTCTATGGCCCGTGCATAGATCAAGCTACGGATATTCGGATACAAAAAGCCCAAAATTCTTGCGTGCGATTTATTTTAGGTCTGCGAAGACCTGATCATGTTTCTCCTGGTATAATCTTTCCGAATTGGTTAAATATGAAAAATAGACGGAAATATCATCTAACTTGCATGACTCATAAGATTTTGACCACTAGCACCCCATCATATCTATTTGAATTTTTAGTGCCAAGATGTTCTATCCATAGTCGTTCCTTACGCAATACTTCTTTATTTACCAGATCATTTGCTTATATTGCAACTACTCTTTGTAACAACAGAATATCTGAAGACCATGTTTCTGTCTGCATTTAAACTAAATTAAAAAAAAATAATCTTCATGGAGCAGGTAGCGTGGTTTCTTTACAAATAAATAAAGGCGCCTAATATCTAATATATTATGTCTAATAAACAAATTTGACCGCGAATTAAAAAAAAAAAAATACTATTATCGAGGTTAGGTGGAAGAGCGCCTAGGCGAACCTCGCCTCACTTGTACAAGTCTTTCATGGTCTCTTGTATCTATGAATCAATAAAGACAATATTATTATTATTATTATTATTACTAAATAGTGCACAAGCTGCCGAACGACGGCGAAACGTTGTGCACTATTTAGTGTCCGGTTAAAAGATTTTGTGACACAATTTTCATCGGACAAGAACCAACTTTAAATCTAATTTTAATATTATATATGAGCAGATGAGAAATTGTTCAGTCTAAAATTGTCTGATTCTGTAACAGAATAATAAATGAACTTTCTAGTTGTAAAATATACGAAAATTTAAAGAGACTTTTCGTTTCAGGTGTCAACGGATCCCTAAAACTGAAGCAATGGATAAGAAAAGATTCGAATGCCGAATTTGTGATTCTAAACTTACAAGTCTCCGAAGTTTACGCAATCATATTTTGATACATGCTGATCAGAAGCCGTTAAGTTGTGATCTTTGCAATTATAAATGCCGACATCGTGTAAGTTTGAAACTGCACAAATTAACACATACGGGCAAGAAGCCGTTCAGTTGTGATCTTTGCGATTATAAATGCCGACAACGTGTACATTTGAAACGGCACGTGTCAATACATACTGACAAGATGCCGTTCAGTTGTGATCTTTGCGATTTTAAATGCCGACAGCTTGCGAATTTGAAACAGCACAAGTTAAAACACACAGACGAGAAGCCGTTCAGTTGTGATCTTTGCGATTATAAATGTCGATCTGTCGGAGCTTTGACACGGCATAAATTAACACACACGGATGAGAAGCCGTTCAGTTGTGATCTTTGCGATCATAAAAGCCGATGTGGCAGAGATTTGAAGCGGCACAAATTAAAACACACGGACGAGAAGCCGTTCATTTGTGATCTTTGCGATTATAAATGCCGACAGCTTGGGAATTTGAAAGAGCACAAGTTAATACACACGGACGAGAAGCCGTTCAGTTGTGATCTTTGCGATTATAAATGCCGATATCGTGGAAATTTGAAAGAGCACAAGCTAAAACATACTGACAAGAAGCCGTTCAGTTGTGATCTTTGCGATTATAAATGTCGATCTGTCAGAGCTTTGACACAGCACAAATTAACACACACGGACAAGAAGCCGTTCAGTTGTGATCTTTGCGATTATAAATGCCGACGACATACACATTTGAAACGGCACATGTTAAAACATAGTGACACGATGCCATTCAGTTGTGATCTTTGCGATTATAAATGCCGACTACATGTAACTTTGAAACAGCACAAGCTAAAACACACGGACGAGAAGCTGTTCAGTTGTGATCTTTGCGATTATAGATGCCGACGACGTGCACATTTGAAACGGCACGTGTTAAAACATAGTGACACGATGCCATTCAGTTGTGATCTTTGCGATTATAAATGCCGACAACTTGTAACTTTGAAACAGCACAAGCTAAAACACACGGACGAGAAGCCGTTCAGTTGTGATCTTTGCGATTATAGATGCCGACAGCGTGTAGATTTGAAACGGCACGTGTTAATACATACCACGGGACACCGTTGAATTGTGGTCTTTGCGATTACAAATCAATGTCGGCGTTATAAAAATTTGAATTTTCACATGTTAACGCACATAGGCACAAAGTCCACGAAGCCGTTGTAATTTATGCGATTAAGCTGACTTCGCATGGCCTGCGATGATACATGTAATATATCATGTGTTCACCAAATGTGGTTTTCTTTTCTGGTGCCTAAACTATTTAATATATGAAAAAATTTCAAGCGCTATCATCCTCTAATAAAAAAAAAACTCTATACGTTAAATTTATTATTATTATTTACACAGGGTATTCATTTTACAAGTGTCAGCAAGTAGATACCTTTAGGGTGGGTTTACAGAAAGCAAATCAAATATTTAATTTCGAATTAAACTAATCACGATTAAGTTGCCATAAGAATTACATTGCGAACTGTCAAATTAACAACGTCATCAAAATTTGATTGCAATTAAATTTTCTGTAAACTGGCCCGTAATATTTCAAATGGAAAGCCCTATATATGATTACGAATTTTGATAGATCTATCAACTCGGAAAATATTTTATTAACATACAGTAGACCTCGGTTATAATTATCGCTTATTACGAACTTCGGATATAACGAACCGATTTTGATGGTCCCTTAAGGTTCGCTATAACCGAGGTCTACTGTATTTCTATACCTAAACCTAATATTTACTATTTACCGAGATAAATGCCGTCAACGAAGAAACATCTTAAATGCAGGCCCTTATTAAATTGCCTTTAGTTTACTTAATTGAAGAGTCTCCATTATCAGTTATTAGCGTGTAATTGCACATGTTTTAAGCTAAGTAACACTATATTAAACAAACCTGAAGACATCGCAGATTGTTGGTGGCTAGCAGTTCTTTCCGCTGAATTTAAAAGGGAAATATTTCAAGTTTTTCTTATGGAACACCACGTAAGCAAAATCATCGACCGATGTAGAATTAAATTTGCTATCTTTTTGCCAAACAAAGTCCTCTACTTAAAACCTACGGTTTTGGAGATAATTCTCGTTTTCATTTTGTTTCATGATTTTTGTCATTTTTAGGGCGCTATGTAAGTTAATACTATTAGAAATAACCTTTGCAACAATGCTTGTTCTTTCAAATCTTTCCTTTAATTTACGAAAGGTCTTTGGCTGCTTTCCATCAGGAAATCGTTGGATATAAATTTTAGAAGCCAAATGGTAGTTTTATTGACATTCCTAGCACCCTAAAAGTGACAAAAATCATGAAGCAAAATGAAAACGAGAATTTGTTAGGCAAAAAGATAGCAAATTGGTTGATGATTGTAGGTACGTGGTGTTCCATAAGAAAAACTTGAAATATTTCGCTTCTAAATTCAGCAGAAAGAACTGCCAGCCACCAACAATCTGCGTAGTCTTTAGGTTTGTTTAATACAGTGTTACATAGCTTAAAACATGTGTAATTATTAATTACACGCTAATAACTGATAATGGAGACTCTTCAATTAAGTAAGCTAAAGGCAATTTAATAAGGGCCTGCATTTAAGATGTTTCTTCGTTGATGGCATTTATCTCCGTAAATAGTAAATACTAGGTTTAGGTATAGAAATATGTTAATAAAATATTTTCCAAGTTGATAGGTATATCAAAATTCGTAATAATATATAGGGCATTTCACTTGAAATATTAAAGGTACTTGCTGACACTTGCAAAATGAACACCCTGTGTAATTGCAAATAAATTTAACGTATAGAGTTTTTTTTTTATTAGAGCATGATAGCGTTTGAAATTTTTTTCTATAAAATAAATTTACTCATGACAATTAATATACAGATTTGTCAGAATGCTTTCTAATGAACAAAATAAATTTTCTAACGCCCGTTTTACACGGTCATATTTTTGTATCAAATTTATTACGAAGTGAGTGAGAAGTGCCAATTCAATCAATCAACATTCACTCTCTCACTTCGTAATAAATTTGATACAAAAATATGACCGTCTAAAACAGGCATTAGAAAGATTAAATTTAAAAAGATTGACGCAATTATGTTTTGCAAGTGAACATTTTGAACACTTACTGATGTTTTTACTTGGGTTAAATTAATTTGGCGTTAGTTTGAAAAGTGGTCTTATCTAACACGTAAGTTTGTACATTTCATGGCCCACTCTGGCCTGTTTTCAATATATCGCGTTGTACTACCTGTACGATTGTTCTAACTTCAATTAACTAGGTTACGTGCTTCCTGTTGACTGGACTTTAGCATAACTGCCGGCAACAATACGGATCGACTTTAGTTTGTTCTATCACAGAAATCAATGGGTATCGAGTTTATTGAATTTGCATAAAAAATATACTTAGTTTTTAATCATAAATTGTCATGTTTCATTAATGTATATTGTACAATATTGAGAAAATAAAGCAATTGTAGCTGATTTTGAAAAATTTCAGTTTTGAGGTTTTCGATGGTTGCAAGCAATTCTTTTAAAATATTACTGGTGTATTATTTAAATGACTTTCTAGCTTCTGCATTAAGCGATGTCTCGGCGCTTGAATTTCAGTCACCCTGTATATGTAATTTGTTAAATATTACGTTTTTCTACTGTAAACAACCCAACCTATCCAAACACACTAACGAACAGAAGTAAAGGTACCTGCCTACCTACCAAATTTTAGCAAGAGTTACTAAACTACAAAGATACTATGTGTTTTTTTAAAAATGCCATAAAGGTTGGCCATGAAAATTAAAACTCATGTCGTAGCTTGGCATCTAACACATGCCAAATCTGAAAATTTAAAGTAAATGAATGGAGCTAAGACATGAATTTTCTTTTCCACAGCCACCCCTTATGGCATTTTTAAAAAAACACATGTTATTAGGGGTGAAAGTCTTGGTTGACACGTGTATATCGTAACGTATTTGACCGACCGAAAACAATATGTAGTTGTAGTTGACAAAACAGGCGAACGAATATAATCGGAAATTAAGACTAATAGTCTAGGTGTGCCCCAAGGTTCAATACTCGGGCCACTTCTGTTTGACATCTATATCAATGATCTTGCTTCTTTAAAATTAAATGCAAAGCTAACTCTCTTCGCCGATGATACCTCTCTTACATGGTCCGAAAAATCACTAAATATATTAGAAACGCGCATAAGCGATGATATGTCATTGATCAGAACCTGGTTTACCGCTAATAAATTATCACTTAACTTAAATAAAACAAAATATTTGACTTTTAAAAACACGGCTGACTACTTTCACGTATCAATTGGAGATATTAAATTAGACAAAGTCAGCGAAATAAAATTTTTAGGACTTCACTTGGAGGAAAATTTAAATTGGACACACCACATTCAAAATATTACAAGTTCCATCTCTTCGGCTTGTTATGCAATTCTTATAGTTTACAAAAAATTAGGACCTCAGGCTGCAAAGACTGTTTACTTTTCTCTAATAGAATCACGCCTACGATATTGCATAGAATTTTGGGGGTTCACGTCGGCAGAAAACCTAAATCAAATTACAAGTTACAAAAACGGGCGGTGCGATTTCTATGTGGTGAGAACATCCGTGCACATTGCCGACCACTGTTTACCAGATGTGGTATCTTGACCGTTTATTCGCTTTTCGTATTGGAAATTTTAACTACCTATAATTTTTAAGAATAAACGTAGTTTACCAGAGAGATGTAATATACACCCTCATAATACACGTATAAAGCAAAACCTCAATTTACCTAAACCCGAATCAACCTTGGTAAAACACTCGCCGTTTTACACTGGCAAATTACTATTTAATAAACTGCCTTATAGTTTCCGGAACATAACCAATTTGAAAGTCTTGAGGAAGAAATTGAAGGCGTTATTTCTTGTGGAAGCATTTTACTCACTGGATGAGTTTTTGGAATATGATTTTAGGACTTAATTGTATGTGTTAACTTTTCTGCTTGTTGCAGAGATGGGTAATAAAGACTACTACTATCAGAATCATATTTCCTTGATGCAATGATTTTATTAATAATTTCGTACAACTTTTGGATTTGGTCTACTATATAGATAGGTACAGAAAATATCTCTTGAGAATCTCCCACTAAAACAATAGTATATTAAAACAAAGTTGGACGAATGTCGCACACGTTATTCTCACAAAATCTTTTAACCGGACACTAAATAGTGCACAAGCTGTCGAACGACGGCGAAACGTTAAGTGTTTGTGCACTATTTAGTGTCCGGTTAAAAGATTTTGTGATACAATTCTCATCGGACAAGAACCAACTTTAAATCTAAATTTAATATTATATATGAGCAGATGAGAAATTGTTCAGTCTAAAATTGTCTGATTCTGTAACACCTAATGACTCGGAGAGAACAGATGTGCAAATATAAAGAATACTAAATGAACTTTCTAGTTGTAAAATATGCGAAAATTTAAAGAGACTTTTCGTTTCAGGTGTCAACGGATCCCTAAAACTGAAGCAATGGATAAGAAAAGATTCGAATGCCGAATTTGTGATTCTAAACTTACAAATCTCCGAAGTTTACGCAATCATATTTTGATACATGCTGATCAGAAGCCGTTAAGTTGTGATCTTTGCAATTATAAATGCCGACATCGTGTAAGTTTGAAACTGCACAAATTAACACATACGGGCAAGAAGCCGTTCACTTGTGATCTTTGCGATTATAAATGCCGACAGCTTGTAAATTTGAAACGGCACAAATTAAGACACACGGAGAAGAAGCCGTTCAGTTGTGATCTTTGCGATTATAAATGCCGACAACGTGTAGATTTGAAACGGCACGTGTCAATACACACTGACAAGATGCCGTTCAGTTGTGATCTTTGCGATTATAAATGCCGACAGCTTGCGAATTTGAAACAGCACAAGTTAAAGCACACGGACGAGAAGCCGTTCAGTTGTGATCTTTGCGATTATAAATGCCGACAACGTGTACATTTGAAACGGCACGTGTCAATACATACTGACAAGATGCCGTTCAGTTGTGATCTTTGCGATTATAAATGCCGACAGCTTGCGAATTTAAAACAGCACAAGTTAAAACACACAGGCGAGAAGCCGTTCAGTTGTGATCTTTGCGATTATAAATGTCGATCTGTCGGAGCTTTGACACGGCATAAATTAACACACACGGATGAGAAGCCGTTCAGTTGTGATCTTTGCGATCATAAAAGCCGATGTGGCAGAGATTTGAAGCGGCACAAATTAAAACACACGGACGAGAAGCCGTTCAGTTGTGATCTTTGCGATTATAAATGCCGACAGCTTGGGAATTTGAAAGAGCACAAGTTAATACACACGGATGAGAAGCCGTTCAGTTGTGATCTTTGCGATCATAAAAGCCGATGTGGCAGAGATTTGAAGCGGCACAAATTAAAACACACGGACGAGAAGCCGTTCAGTTGTGATCTTTGCGATTATAAATGTCGATCTGTCAGAGCTTTGACACAGCACAAATTAACACACACGGACAAGAAGCCGTTCAGTTGTGATCTTTGCGATTATAAATGCCGACGACATACACATTTGAAGCAGCACATGTTAAAACATAGTGACAAGATGCCGTTCAGTTGTGATCTTTGCGATTATAAATGCCGACATCTTGTATCTTTGAAAGAGCACAAGCTTAAACACACGGACGAGAAGCCGTTCAGTTGTGATCTTTGCGATTATAAATGCCGACGACGTGCACATTTGAAACAGCACGCGTTAATACATAGCACGGGTCATCGTTGAATTACAAATTAATGTCGGCGTTATATAAATTTGAATTTTCACATGTTAACGCACACAGGCACAAAGTCCACGAAGTCGTTGTAATTTATGCGATTAAGCCGACTTCGCATGGCCTGCGATGATACATATAATATACCATGTGTCCACCAAATGTGGTTTTCTTTTCTGGTGCCTAAACTATTTAATATAGGAAAAAATTTCAAGCGCTATCATCATCTAATAAAAAAAACTCTGTACGTTAAATTTGTTTGCAATTACACAGGGTACTCATTTTACAAGTGTCAGCAAGTACCTTTAATATTTCAAATGGAATGCCCTACATATTATTACGAATTTTGATAGATCTATCAACTCGGAAAATATTTGATTAACATATTTCTACATATACCTAACCCTAGTATTTACCGAGATAAATGCCATCAACGAAGAAACATCTTAAATGCAGGCCCTTATTAAATTGCCTTTAGCTTACTTAATTGAAGAGTCCCCATTATCAGTTATTAGCGTGTAATTACACATTTTTTAATCTAAGTAACACTATATTAAACAAACCTGAAGACAACGCAGATTGTTGGTGGCTAGCAGTTCTTTCCGCTGAATTTAAAAGTGAAATATTTCAAGTTTTTCTTAAAAATATTTTCCAAGTTGATAGGTATGTCAAAATTCGTAATAATATACCGTCTGTCTTATGAAAAACGCACGACACTATAACTCTGTTATTAATGATCCGATTTCAATAATTCAAAAAACACGTAAGACTAGTTTAAAAATACTACAAAAGGATAGCATTTTAGTTTCTTTTAATAATGACATTTTTGGCAGGTGATATTAAATTTCTTTTTTTCAAATAGCGGCAGATATTTTTTTTACTCAGTTTGATAGAGATTTATTTTCTGAATTCAATTATTTAGAAGTCGATTTCGAAATATTAAATTTGGGGGGGGGGTAAACGAAAAACTTTCGGAAAAGTGAAACTCACCGTGCGGGTACTCAAATTAAAGGTCTCAAAGAAGAAAATCAGATAATTGAAAAATCGAAGGAGGAAAAATTAATGTTCGATTTCACCAACGTGGATTGAGCATAGCAGTCGGTTTAACTCTGGTTTACCCTATTACTTTCTTATAAATGACTCAGAATTAATCCGAGTGATAGTGTCAATCCGCTTTGGTGAAATCGGACATAAGTGAATCTTAGTCTATACCGTCGATTAGGTCTCTCCAACACGTTTAATTTGTTATCAAACATGACGTTGTAACGATGCGCTTTTTGAACCCACTTAATCATCTCCTCCTCGCTCTAGGCGAATAACTCTCGCCAAGACGTTTAATTTCAACTTGACTTTGTAAATACTGTAGGGAAATAATTTCGCTTTTTAAACAAAAATGAAGTGTGCGATGGAAAAAAAATGGAGAATTTTTAAAATTTTATAATTATTATAAATATTGCTCAAAATGCCCCCCGCCTTGTTCAATACATAGCTGACACCTTCTAATTACCCCTTGTATTGCATTTAAGATTAAATTGAGAGGTATCTCGTGACAAGTGCGAATAATTCTCCGCCTTAAAATATCCTCATTTTCGGGCGGTGTTAAATAAACACAATCTTGAACATAGCTCCATAACCAAAAGTCTCAGAAAATTTGATCATATTTCCTCAAAATTCAAGGAAATAAATTGGCTGAATATGAAAAACCGGAGAGAACTTCAAACTTTAAATTTATTTCATAACATTATTTTTTTTTTCCTACACTAGTAGAAAATTCCATTTTACCGGCTCATCAGAGAGGAGAAAGCGAACGTTTCCACGGCTAGCCCGGCAAAATGAACATAAATGCCTAGCCGAGAAAATAATTTACGAGGCTTTACCACTAGGTGGCGCGACAATAATTTCTGGAATGCATTCTCGTCGACATCAAAAAATTAACAAACGTAAGTTTTTTTTTATTTAATTCCACTGGTATTTGGTTTTAAAAAGGATTAAAATTATCAAGAAAAAAAAACTCGGCAGCGGTGGAATTCGAACCCATGCCTCCGAAGAGACTGGTGTATTAAACCACCGTCTTGACCGCTTGGCCGCGCTAGTACATATATCACCGTGTTTTAAAACATTTATAATAATTTTAATAGTAACTCAATTTTAATATTTTTACTTCGAGAAAAAGAACGTTTGTGTGATATTAACAAAATTAATTATAATGTTGTGTAGGAAAAAAACTAATGTGTAAACCGTGGCGGTAAAGCAGTTTTCGAGGTCTCGAGAAGTGGCCAGGTGCGGCTCCTCGCCTCGCCTGTCCATATCTTCTCTCGACCTGGAAAACAAGCACTTTACCGCCTCGGTCTACAATATACTATTTTATAAAACTCCTCCATATTTCTACAACAAAATACGTTTTAGGTCTGACGTGCATAATATAACCACCAGATTTCGCGGACTTATATCACCACCACCACATAGAACATCGCTGTATGAGAGATCATTTTCATACGCTATTTTCTCCAAATATAATAATTTGCCTCATGAACTTAAACTGTTAAATCCAGCTGCTTTTAAATTGCGTTTAAAAAAAATGTTACTCGTGAAACAGAGAAACTTTATTTGATACTTGCTACCTAAAATAATTTTCTTTTTTTACGTATCTTAAGTCTCCTCCCTTCGTGATCTCGCTGCGTGTTCACATATTGTCTTTTCTTTTGTATTATATCAAATTATTCCTCTTTTATATAGGTACTGCTATAGATTAGTTAAGTTTAATTAAGTGTTTTTCTTTTAATTTTTTTTAATTTAGGCATCTTCATATGTTCATTTACTTTACTCAACTCAAGGTTAAGTTTAAAAGCAGAGAAGCTAATGCTGAATCTGAACTTCGCCTTGTGATTGTGCTTACTCTCATCATACTTATTGTAACCTTTCTTAGAATCTTCCTTCAGTTCATTAATTAACTTGATTCATGTACATATGTGTAATGTATTGCATTTAATTTAATTGGAAAACTTGTATTTATTTTTTTATGAGATTGGCACAATAAAGCCATTTATTATTATTATTATTATTATTTAAGATGTTTCTTCGTTGATGACATTTATCTCGGTAAATAGTAAATACTAGGTTTAGGTATAGAAATATGTTAATAAAATATTTTCCAAATTGATAGGTACATCAAAATTCGTAATAATATATAGGGCATTCCACTTGAAATATTAAAGGTATTTGCCGACACTTGTAAAATGAACACCCTGTGTAATTGCAAATAAATTTAACGTATAGAGTTTTTTTTTCATTAGAGCATGATAGCGTTTGAAATTTTTTTCTACAAAATAAATTTACTTATGACAATTAATATACAGATTTGTCAAAAAACAAATGTTAAAATGTTTTTAAAATTCTGACCAGAATGCTTTCTAATGAACAAAAATAAATTTTCTAATGCCCGTTTTACACGGTCATATTTTTGTATCAAATTTATTACGAAGTGAGTGAGAAGTGCCAATTCAACCAATCAACATTCACTCTCTCACTTCGTAATAAATTTTATACAAAAATATGACCGTCTAAAACAGGCATTAGAAAGATTAAATTTAAAAAGATTGACACAATTATGTTCTGCAAGTGAACATTTTGAACACTTATTGATGTTTTTACTTGGGTTAAATTAATTTGGCGTTAGTTTGAAAAGTGGTCTTATCTAACACGTAAGTTTGTACATTTCATGGCCCACTCTGGCCTGTTTTCAATACGATTGTTCTAACTTCAATTAACTAGGTTACCTGCTTCCTGTTGACTGGACTTTAGCATAACTGCCGGCAACTATACGGATCGACTTTAATTTGTTCTATCACAGAAATCAATGGGTATCGAGTTTTATTGAATTTGCATAAAAAATATACTTAGTTTTTTAATCATAAATTGTCATGGTTCATTAATGTATATTGTACAATATTGAGAAAATAAAGCAATTGTAGCTGATTTTGAAAAATTTCAGTTTTGAGGTTTCGATGGTTGCAAGCAATTCTTTTAAAATATTACTGATGTATTATTTAAGTGATTTTCTAGCTTCTGCATTAAGCGATGTCTCGGCGCATGAATTTTGGTCACCCTGTACATGTGATTTGTTAAATATTGCGTTTTTTTACTGTAAACGACCCACCTATCCAAACACACCAACGAAAAGAAGTCCATTTATGATTTTTTGTGCTTGTGATTTCTATTGTTACAGAGTTGATGTTAATTATATTATGGTAAATACATACACGATTATGAAAGAATTTGACTTGTGAAAGAGCGGTAGCAGTAATTAATTCATTTTGTATAATATTAAAGGTAAACGTATCCAAAATCTTAACACTTAATCCACATTTTTCTACAATTCATAAAGAAAAAAGCTATTAAATTTTTTTATTGTAATGTTGTTTGATGATGCTGAATGAATATTTAGTAAAGGTACTTGCCAAATTTTAGCAAAATTCATCAATAAACAACAAAGATATTCGGGGTGAAAGTCTTGGCAGAGACACGTAGGTATATCAAAATCATATTTTCTTAATGCAATGATTTTATTAATAATTTCGTACAACTTTTGGATTTTGTCTACCATATAGATACAGAAAATATCTCTTGAGAATCACCCATTAAAACAATAGTATATTAAAACAAAGTTGGACGAATGTCGCACACGTTATTCTAAATTTAATATCACCAAATCTTTTAACCGACATTAAATAGTGCAGAAGCTGTCGAACGACGGCGAAACGTTAAGTGCTTGTGCACTATTTAGTATCCGGTTAAAAGATTTTGTGATACAATTTTCGTCGGACAAGAACCAACTTTAAATCCAAATTTAATATTATATATGAGCAGATGAGAAATTGTTCAGTCTAAAATTGTCTGATTCTGTAACACCTGATGACTCGGAAAGAACAGATGTGCAAATATAAAGAATAATAAATGAACTTTCTCTTACAGTTGTAAAATATACGAAAATTTAAAGAGACTTTTCGTTTCAGGTGTCAACGGATCCCTAAATCTGAAGCAATGGATAAGAAAAGTTTCGAATGCCGAATATGTGATTCTAAACTTACAACTCTTCGAAATTTACGTAATCATATTTTGATACATGCTGATCAGAAGCCGTTAAGTTGTGATCTTTGCGATTTTAAATGCCGACATCGTGTAAGTTTGAAACTGCACAAATTAACACATACGGGCAAGAAGCCGTTCACTTGTGATCTCTGCGATTATAAATGCCGACAGCTTGTAAATTTGAAACAGCATAAATTAACACACACGGAGGAGAAGCCGTTCAGTTGTGAGCTTTGCGATTATAAATGCCGACGGCTTGAAAATTTGAAAAAGCACAAGCTAAAACACAGTGACACGATGCCGTTCAGTTGTGATCTTTGCGATTATAAATGCCGACAGCTTGTACATTTGAAACAGCATAAATTAACACACACGGAGGAGAAGCCGTTCAGTTGTGAGCTTTGCGATTATAAATGCCGACGGCTTGACCATTTGAAAAAGCACAAGCTAAAACACAGTGACACGATGCCGTTCAGTTGTAATCTATGCGATTATAAATGCCGACAGCTTGTAGATTTGAAACGGCACAAATCAACACACACAGACGAGATGCCGTTTAGTTGTGATCTTTGCGATTATAAATCCCGACGTCGTCTAACTTTGAAACGGCACAAATTAACGCATACGGACGAGAAGCCGTTCAGTTGTGATCTTTGCGATTATAAATGCCAACAGCTTGTATATTTGAAACGGCACAAATTAACACACACGGACGAGAAGCCGTACAGTTGTGATCTTTGCGATTATAAATGCCGACAGCTTGGGAATTTGAAACAGCACAAGTTAAAACATACGGACAAGATGCCGTTCAGTTGTGATCTTTGCGATTATAAGTGCCGACAGTTTGTAAGTTTGAAACAGCACAAGCTAAAACACACTGACAAGATGCCGTTTAGTTGTGATCTTTGCGATTATAAATTCCAACGGCTTTTAAATTTGATGCAGCACAAGCTAACACATACTGACAAGATACCGTTCAGTTGTGATCTTTGCGATTATAAATGCCGACGTCGTGTAAATTTGAAACGGCACAAATTAACACACACGGACGAGAAGCCGTTCAGTTGTGATATTTGCAATTATAAAGGCCGATGTGGCAAAACTTTGAAACGGCACAAATTAACACACACGGGCGAGAAACCGTTCCATTGTGATCTTTGTGATTATAAATGCCGACAACGTGCATATTTGAAACGGCACGTGTTAATACATACCGACGGGACACCGTTGAGTCACAGAATACTAAACAATCAGAAGTCTATCTCACGTACGTAAAATAAAAGTCCGCGCTTAGGAACGGCCATTTTCCGAGGCTAGTGTCAAATCCTCAAAACTTCAAATAATTTGACGTTACTTTAATTTAATTTTTGGTGCTCGACAAGTTAGGTGGAATAGAGCATTATGAGTGATCAGAAACGTAAAGGCGGTCACGTTTGCGCTGCAAAAGATTCTAAAAACGATCAACTAAATTGTAGAACTAGTTTTTTTTAGGTTTCCTAAAGATATTGAAAGGTTAGTGGTTCGTAGTATTTGAATTTAAAAACATATTAGATCCGTTCCATTCGTCAGGATTTCGAGTTCTGAACCGTTCAAAATCGTACCCAGCACGAGCAATGCATAAAATTGGATACAAATTTCATACTGCGCATGATTTGAACGATTCAGAACCTGAAATTCGATCAAATGGTACAGACCTATTATCAGACACATTTGTAGAGCCAAAATTTGAGCAATGGAATGTGGAAGAGAAGACTTACTAATAAATCCTTAACATTTATACAGGAGCTATCAAGTTTAAGGAACCGATTATAAAGACTAGATTTTTGGCGTTTTAGTTTTAGCCTAGTCCTGCCCAAGAAAATGGCCGCCAATTCTAAAAACGGATTATAGATATCAAAGGTACCGACACTGAGAGTCACTTCTGATTGTTTAGTATTCTGTGGTTGAGTTGTGGTCTTTACAATTACAAATGTCGACGTTATGAAAGTTTGAACTGTCACATGTTAACGCACATAGGCACGAATTCCACAAAACCGTTGTAATTTTTGCAAGTAAATTGGAACACCATAAGTTGAAACACGTCGACAAGAAGCCGTTAAGTAGTGATGTTTGCGATTACAATGTAAGGAGATACAGTCTTTTTCTTTTGGTTTTCCCCTTTTGTTTCCGAATTTGTCAAATGATTTTCCAATCCGCAGGCCTACTATACTTTGAACAGATTGGAAAGTCATTTGACAAATTCGGAAACACATTTGACAAAAGAGGAGATAGAAAAAAAAACTGTAAATAGACACAAGTTTGTAACGGGGCTGAACCTCTCCGGTGATGTCCTTTGACAGGCTCAGTGACGTACAGTACGGTGTCCAGGTGTAAGCTCGCCGGTGTCCAGGTTCGTAAAGAAAAACAGGATTCCACAACAGAAACTTTATTTACAAATGTTCAATAACAACTTTAACTTGTAAGATATCACTTATACTAGGCATGATTATAAAGACAGTCTTGTAAGCGGTACAACATAACTATTCATGAAATAAACAATCGGTATATGAATTTGTGACGGCCCTCGGTCTCAGGCAAATAACACGGACGGTTGAAGAAAACGCTAGTGCGGGGTGCGGAGTGAACAAGACGCTTGTCCTCAGGTAGGTAGCACAAGACGCTTGCGCGGGGGTGGACTGAACAAGACGCTTGTTCTCAGGTGGGTAACATAAGACGCTTATGCGGGGTGGCGGAATGAACAAGACGCTTGCTTGGGGACGGAGACCGTTGCGGCGGAAATTTATTTGCACTGATGTTACTTAGGTACTCTGCTTGAAGCACACGTAGATTCGTCGCGTTACCCGAGACTCCTCCACTACTTATACGGTCGGGCGAAAGGAGAGGGAAACCCCACAACAAATATCCCCTTCCTAAACTCAACATATATTTCACATCACCCTCCCTAAAACCGAAAACAAATGCGGAAAATTCCTATTAAACTATTTACATTATATACAATATATACAATAAACTCTTTCGTAACGGACTACTCTGTTACAAGTTAAAACATAGGTGAAGCACGTCCACATATTGCTCAACTAATAAACGATACAAGCACTAGGTGAATTGGTCCGGGAAGTACTGCTTCACCCTCCATACAGTCCAGATTTAGCCACCAGTGACTATCCTTTCTTTGTTAGTTTTTAATCATAAATTGTCATGTTTCATTAATGTATATTGTACAGTATTGAGAAAATAAAGCAATTGTAGCTGATTTTGAAAAGAATTCAGTTTCTGCATTAAGCGATGTCTCGGCGCTTGAGTTTCAGTCACCCCGTGTATGTAATTTGATAGATGTTACGTTTTTCTACTGTAAACAACCCAACCTATCCAAACACACTAACGAAAAGAACTCCATTTGCGATTTGTGCTTGTGATTTCTGTTGTTACAGAGTTGATTTTAATTATATTATGGTAAATACATTCGCGATTATAAAAGAATTTGACTTGTGAAAGAACGGTAGCAATAATTAATTCATTTTGTGTAATATTAAAGGTAAAGGTGTCCAAAATCTTAACATTTAATCCACATTTTTTCTGCAATTCATAAAGAAAAAACCTGTTAACATTTTTCATTGTAATGTTGTTTGACGACGCTGAATAAATATTTAGTTTTTGGTAAAGGTACTTGCCAAATTTTAGCAAAATTCATCAATAAACAACAAAGATATTAGGGGGTGAAAGTATTGGCTGAAACACATATATCAAAATAATATTTTTTTAATGCAATGATTTTATTAATAATTTCGTACAACTTTTGGATTTTGCATACTATATAGATACAGAAAATATCTCTTGACAATCACCCACTAAAACAATAGTATACATATTAAAACAAAGTTGGACGAATGTCGCACATGTTATTCTAAATTTAATATTATATACCGAGCAATCTTTTAAATTTTTTATCAACTCTTGCCATGAAATCTGGATGGCATGTCTTAGCTTAAGTGAAAAGTCCGTCATTGCACTCCTTTTTGCCGGTTTACAGTAAAGCTACGACATGCCGTCCAAATTCCATGGCAAGAGTAGATAAAAATTTTTAAAAATCACGCGTTATAAGCAGATGAGAAATTGTTCAATCTAAAATTGTCTGATTCTGTAACACCTGATGACTCGGAGAGAACAGATGTGCTAAATGTAAAGAATAATAAATGAACTTTCTAGTTGTAAAATATGTGAAAATTTAAAGAGACTTTTCGTTTCAGGTATCAACGGATCCCTAAATCTGAAGCAGTGGATAAGAAAAGATTCGAATGTCGAATATGTGATTCTAAATTTAAAAGTCTCCAAAATTTACGCAATCATATTTTGATACATGCTGATCAGAAGCCATTCAGTTGTGATCTTTGCGATTATAAATGTCGACAGCTTGTAAGTTTGAAACGGCACAAGTTAAAACACACGGACGAGAAGCCGTTCAGTTGTGATCTTTGCGATTATAAATGCCGACAACTTGTATATTTGAATCGGCACAAGCTAAAACACACGGACGAGAAGCCATTCAGTTGTGATCTTTGCAATTATAAATGCCGACAACGTGTACATTTGAAACGGCACGTGTCAATACATACTGACAAGATGTCGTTCAGTTGTGATCTTTGCGATTATAAATGCCGACAGCTTGTATATTTGAAACGGCACAAGCTAAAACACACGGACAAGAAGCCATTCAGTTGTGATCTTTGCGATTATAAATGCCGACGGCTTGCAAATTTGAAAGAGCACAAGCTAAAACATACTGGGAAAATGCCGTTCAGTTGTGATCTTTGCGATTATAAATGCCGACACCTTGGGAACTTGAAACAGCACAAGTTAATACACACGGACGAGAAGCCGTACAGTTGTGATCTTTGCGATTATAAATGCCGATATCGTGGATATTTAAAAGAGCACAAGCTAAAACATACTGACAAGATGCCGTTCAGTTGTGATCTTTGCGATTATAAGTGCCGATACCTTGGGAACTTGAAACAGCACAAGTTAATACACACGGACGAGAAGCCATTCAGTTGTGATCTTTGCGATTATAAATGCCGATATCGTGGAAATTTGAAAGAGCACAAGCTAAAACATACTGACAAGATGCCGTTAAGTTGTGATCTTTTCGATTATAAAGACCGATGTGACAGAGATTTGAAGCGACACAAATTAAAGTACGCGGGCGAGAAGCCGTTCAGTTGTGATCTTTGCGATTATAAATGCCGATGTAAGAGAAATTTGAAGCGGCACAAATTAAAGCACACGGACGAGAAGCCGTTCAGTTGTGATCTTTGCAATTATAAATGCCGACAGCTTGTATGCTTGAAACGGCACAAGTTAAAACATACTGACAAGATACCGTTCAGTTGTGATCTTTGCGATTTTAAATGCCGACATCGTGTACGTTTGAAACGGCACGTGTTAATACATACTGACAAGATGCCGTTCAGTTGTAATCTTTGCGAGTATAAATGCCGATACCTTGGGAATTTGAAACAGCACAAGTTAATACACACGGACGAGAAGCCGTTCAGTTGTGATCTTTGCGATCATAAAAGCCGACGACGTGCGCATTTGAAACGGCACGTGTTAATACATACCACGGGACACCGTTGAATTGTGGTCTTTGCGATTACAAATTAATGTCGACGTTATAAAAATTTGAATTTTCACATGTTAAGGCATACAGGCACAAAGTCCACGAAGCCGTTGTAATTTATGCGATTAAGCTGGCTTCGCATGGCCTGCGATGATACATATAATATACCATGTGTCCACCAAATGTGGTTTTCTTTTGTGGTGCCTAAACTATTTAATATAGGAAAAAATTTCAAGCGCTATCATCCTCTAATAAAAAACACTGTAGACGCTAAATTTATTCCAAATTTAGAGCTATTTGTGCAAGACTTCTCCTGCATTCCTTTTCAACATATATTCATGTTCACTGACGTAAATGACAAAATTAATTTTTTTAATTCTCATTAATTAACATTTGATTTAATAAAATCTAACACAATAAAAGAATCATCAGTGTTTGCAAATAATTACCTTAATGTAAAAATTGTTTTACTTAAAAAAATTATACGAAAAATAAATTTATAACCTAATCATTCTAGTATTCAGATTTTATTAAATCAAATGTTAATTAAGACAACTGAAGCTTAGGAACTACATCGAATCAATTTTAAAACATTGTTAATTACAACAAAGTAAAAGAATTGTATTATAACAAAAATACGATGATTACAATGTAATCAATTGTAAACATTGAATTTATCTATCTGTTTTATGAAATAGAGGGCGCTGTGTTAAAGAAATTAAAATACGGTACGTTAAATTACTTTTTAATAATGATTTTAGAGTAAAAATGTAAAAAGTTTATTATAGCAAAAAAACTGTAAGGATTAGGTACAGAAAACCTATAACAGAATTGAGGAAGAACATGAACACTGTCTATTCGTGAAAAGAGATGGGGGGCTTGCATTTAAAAAAAATTGAATAACAGCAGTTTGAAAATCTGACAATTGCACAAGCTTGAACATCTGAAAAAACAAATAAAACTAAAGGAATTTATATCTAGGTTATTCCTTATACTTTAATTTATAACAGTATTTCAAGTGAAGTAGAAAATCAGACCGTTTTCAACAAAATATTTATTTACTAAGTTGGTTAAGTAAATATAAATATTTTATGTGCTACTATTTAGAGGATCAAGTGTTATGTCTTTCTATAAGAAAATATACTGGATGTTCCATTTAAAAGAATCCCGATGCATGCTGCCATTAGTTTATGTAACACTCTGTATGTATCAGAATAATTTCAGGTTATAGTGCTCAATAGGTAGAATGTCCTTGTGAAAGAAAAAAGTTCTATCTCGTTTTATAAATGAGCTGTGGAAGAAAGGGCGCTTAAAAACTCACCCTGTATAAGCAATGCTTATCTTTTCCTAAAGAAAATGTTCCCTCTTAGATCATCTTTGAATGTAGACCTAAAGAAATGCTTATGTGAAGCATTTGTTCTCTCTCAATTTACTTATACAGTATGAGCATAAATGATTGAGGACAAGTTGAATTTCCCGCGTCTCTATA
Organism: Dorcus hopei; assembly: GCA_033060865.1. Taxonomy (NCBI): domain Eukaryota; kingdom Metazoa; phylum Arthropoda; class Insecta; order Coleoptera; family Lucanidae; genus Dorcus; species Dorcus hopei. The sequence goes on from CM065425.1 coordinate 74,459,509, forward strand.
CTATATCATCCAGCTCTAGATTCCATTACTACGTATCGTATTCAAAAAATACAAAATTCTTGTTTAAGGTTAATTTATGGAAGCAGAAAATTTGATCATATTTCCCCAGAATTCAAGGAAACAAATTAGCTGAATATGAAAAACCGGAGAGAACTTCAAACGTTAAATTTACTTCATAAAATTATTACTCCTCCATATTTGTACAACAAAATACGTTTTAGGTCTGACATGCATAATATAACCACCAGATTTCGCGGACTTATATCACCACCACCACCACATAGAACATCGCTGTATGAGAGATCATTTTCATACGCTATTTTCTCCAAATATAATAATTTGCCTCATGAACTTAAACTGTTAAATCCAGCTGCTTTTAAATTGCGTTTAAAAAAAATGTTACTCGTGAAACAGAGAAACTTTATTTGATACTTGCTACCTAAAATAATTTTATTTTTTTACGTATCTTAAGTCTCCTCCCTTCGTGATCTCGCTGTGTGTTCACATATTGTCTTTTCTTTTGTATTATATCAAATTATTCCTCTTTTATATAGGTACTGCTATAGATTAGTTAAGTTTAATTAAGTGTTTTTCTTTTAATTTTTTTTAACTTAGGCATCTTCATATGTTCATTTACTTTACTCAACTCAAGGTTAAGTTTAAAAGCAGAGAAGCTAATGCTGAATCTGAACTTCGCCTTGTGATTGTGCTTACTCTCATCATACTTATTGTAACCTTTACTTAGAATCTTCCTTCAGTTCATTAATTAACTTGATTCATGTACAGGGTGGATCAATTTCGATGTCTCTTATGGGCATCTCTGTAAGTATAAGAGATAGAAAAAAACTAATGGCCAAGTCTCGATCTCTTTTTTAGAGATAAAGTCAATAGACTAAACAAAAATTGGCTATCTTCTTTTGTTTTCGAGTTATAGGCAAAAATTGACATTTTCGACTTTTCGTCAATCGCGCATATCTCGTTTATTTTTACAGATATTAAAAAATTGTTTTGACATTATTAGGACACTTTTTGGAATACAATTCAGTGGTGTATTTGGTTTTTTGATATTTAATTACATTTTCGAGTTATAGCATAAAGTTATATTTTTTTAAATGGAAATCATAGTAGGCAATGTCATCATTAAATAGAGATTTTTTTTCTGTTTTCAAAAATATATACTTTGTTGGGTTTATTTCTTACAGTTAATAGAATAAAATGTCTTTTTTATTATTTTTGGTGCATTCTTTTCTTAGTATGCTAGTTTCAACAAAAGCTGACAATTTTCTTTTGTTTTTATTAAATATTAACAAAGATTTGATGATTGGGTAGCAAAGAGTGAGAGGTATTGCGATGAACATAAGAGATAGAAAGCTAGCGCCGATAGAGCTGGGTTGGGTTACAACATGAGTTGGCTGCGTGTTTTAGCACGCCAGTGTGTAAATTGTGATTTTATTTTGATATCATTTTCTGGGTTTTAAGTTATTTATTGTGATATATCAAGAGTTGTGTTTACTATCTATTTACATTTCAATATTCTTTAACTTTTTCTGCAATAATTTCTTATTTTTAAGATGTTTTTAATTTATACATATAATTTAGTTCATTATCCCATGAAATCCATATTTGATCGAAAAAAATGCGTTTTAAACTTAAATATTAAATGAAGTTACATAATTTCGAATTTGACCCAAACCACATGGTATCGATATTGTTGTAATCTTTGTGACTCTTAGAGGATGCTCGTTCTATCTTTCTTTCTCTTTATGCGGCTGCAACTGTCAAAATATTTGGACAAGAGTTGATATTTAATAAAGACAAACAAAAGAATTGTCGATCTTTGTTGAAACCATCCTACTAAGAATAGAATGCACCCAAGAATAATAAAAAAGGCGTTTTATTCTATTAATTGTAACAAATAAACCCAACAAAGTATATATTTTTGAAAACAGAAAAAAAATCTCTATTTAAAAGTGGCATTGCCTACTATGATTTCCATTTAAAAAAATATAACTTTATATTATAACTCGATAATTTAATTAAATATCAAGAAACCAACTATACCACTGAATTGTATTCAAAAAAGTGTCTTAATAATGTCAAAACAGTTTTTTAATATCTGTAAAAATAAACGAGATATGTGCGATTGACGAAAAGTCGAAAATGTCAATTTTTGCCTATAACTCGAAAACAAAAGAAGATAGCCAATTTTTGTGTAGTCTATTGACTTTATCTCTAAAAAAGAGATCGAGACTTGGCCACTAGTTTTTTTCTATCTCTTATAGTTACAGAGATGCCCATAAGAGACATCGAAATTGATCCACCCTGTACATATGTGTAATGTATTGCATTTAATTTAATTGGAAAACTTGTATTTATTTTTTTATGAGATTGGCACAATAAAGCCATTTATTATTATTATTATTTAAGATGTTTCTTCGTTGATGACATTTATCTCGGTAAATAGTAAATACTAGGTTTAGGTATAGAAATATGTTAATAAAATATTTTCCAAGTTGATAGGTACATCAAAATTCGTAATAATATATAGGGCATTCCTCTTGAAATATTAAAGGTACTTGCCGACACTTGTAAAATGAACACCCTGTGTAATTGCAAATAAATTTAACGTATAGAGTTTTTTTTTCATTAGAGCATGATAGCGTTTGAAATTTTTTTCTACAAAATAAATTTACGTTATGACAATTAATATACAGATTTGTCAAAAAACAAATGTTAAAATGTTTTTAAAATTCTGACCAGAATGCTTTCTAATGAACAAAAATAAATTTTCTTAGAAAGATTAAATTTAAAAAGATTGACGCAATTATGTTTTGCAAGTGAACATTTTGAACACTTACTGATGTTTTTACTTAGGTTAAATTAATTTGGCGTTAGTTTGAAAAGTGGTCTTATCTAACACGTAAGTTTGTACATTTCATGGCCCACTCTGGCCTGTTTTCAATATATCGCGTTGTACTACCTGTACGATTGTTCTAACTTCAATTAACTAGGTTACCTGCTTCCTGTTGACTGGACTTTAGCATAACTGCCGGCAACAATACGGATCGACTTTAGTTTGTTCTATCACAGAAATCAATGGGTATCGAGTTTTATTGAATTTGCATAAAAAATATACTTAGTTTTTAATCATAAATTGTCATGTTTCATTAATGTATATTGTACAATATTGAGAAAATAAAGCAATTCTAGCTGATTTTGAAAAATTTCAGTTTTGAGGTTTTCGATGGTTGCAAGCAATTCTTTTAAAATATTACTGGTGTATTATTTAAATGATTTTCTAGCTTCTGCATTAAGCAATGTCTCGGCGCATGAATTTTGGTCACCCTGTACATGTAATTTGTTAAATATTGCGTTTTTTTACTGTAAACAACCCACCTATCCAAACACACTAACGAAAAGAAGTCCATTTGTGATCTGTACTTGTGATTTCTGTTGTTACAGAGTTGATGTTAATTATATTATGATAAATACATTCACGATTATAAAAGAATTTGACTTGTGAAAGGACGGTAGCAATAATTAATTCTTTTGTGTAATATTAAAGGTAAAGGTGTCCAAAATCTTAACATTTAATCCACATTTTTTCTGCAATTCATAAAAAGAAATCTGTTAAATTTTTTTATTGTAATGTTTGATGATGCTGAATGAATATTTAGTTTTTAGTAAAGGTACCTACCTACCAAATTTTAGCAAGAGTCACTAAACTACAAAGATATTAGGGGTGAAAGTTTTGGTTGACAGGTGTGTCAAAATCATATTTTCTTAATGCAATGATTTTATTAATAATTTCGTACAACTTTTGGATTTTGTCTACCATATAGATACAGAAAATATCTCTTGAGAATCACCCATTAAAACAATAGTATATTAAAACAAAGTTGGACGAATGTCGCACACGTTATTCTAAATTTAATATCACCAAATCTTTTAACCGACATTAAATAGTGCAGAAGCTGTCGAACGACGGCGAAACGTTAAGTGCTTGTGCACTATTTAGTGTCCGGTTAAAAGATTTTGTGATACAATTTTCGTCGGACAAGAACCAACTTTAAATCCAAATTTAATATTATATATGAGCAGATGAGAAATTGTTCAGTCTAAAATTGTCTGATTCTGTAACACCTGATGACTCGGAAAGAACAGATGCGCAAATATAAAGAATAATAAATGAACTTTCTCTTACAGTTGTAAAATATACGAAAATTTAAAGAGACTTTTCGTTTCAGGTGTCTACGGATTCCTAAAACTGAAGCAATGGATAAGAAAAGATTCGAATGCCGAATATGTGATTCTAAACTTACAACTCTTCGAAATTTACGTAATCATATTTTGATACATGCTGATCAGAAGCCGTTAAGTTGTGATCTTTGCGATTTTAAATGCCGACACCGTGTAAGTTTGAAACTGCACAAATTAACACATACGGGCAAGAAGCTGTTCACTTGTGATCTCTGCGATTATAAATGCCGACAGCTTGTAAATTTGAAACAGCATAAATTAACACACACGGAGGAGAAGCCGTTCAGTTGTGAGCTTTGCGATTATAAATGCCGACGGTTTGAAAATTTGAGAAAGCACAAGCTAAAACACAGTGACACGATGCCGTTCAGTTGTGATCTTTGCGATTATAAATGCCGACAGCTTGTACATTTGAAACAGCATAAATTAACACACACGGAGGAGAAGCCGTTAAGTTGTGATCTTTGCGATTTTAAATGCCGACACCGTGTAAGTTTGAAACTGCACAAATTAACACATACGGGCAAGAAGCCGTTCACTTGTGATCTCTGCGATTATAAATGCCGACAGCTTGTAAATTTGAAACAGCATAAATTAACACACACGGAGGAGAAGCCGTTCAGTTGTGAGCTTTGCGATTATAAATGCCGACGGCTTGAAAATTTGAAAAAGCACAAGCTAAAACACAGTGACACGATGCCGTTAAGTTGTGATCTTTGCGATTATAAATGCCGACAACTTGTACATTTGAAACAGCATAAATTAACACACACGGAGGAGAAGCCGTTCAGTTGTGAGCTTTGCGATTATAAATGCCGACGGCTTGCAAATTTGAAAAAGCACAAGCTAAAACACAGTGACACGATGCCGTTCAGTTGTGATCTATGCGATTATAAATGCCGAGAGCTTGTAGATTTGAAACGGCACAAATCAACACACACGGACGAGATGCCGTTTAGTTGTGATCTTTGCGATTATAAATCCCGACGTCGTCTAACTTTGAAACGGCACAAATTAACGTATACGGACGAGAAGCCGTTCAGTTGTGATTTTTGCGATTATAAATGCCAACAGCTTGTATATTTGAAACGGCACAAATTAACACACACGAACGAGAAGCCGTACAGTTGTGATCTTTGCGATTATAAATGCCGACAGCTTGGGAATTTGAAACAGCACAAGTTAAAACATACGGACAAGATGCCGTTCAGTTGTGATCTTTGCGATTATAAATGCAGACTGGTTGTAAATTTGGAACAGCACAAATTAACACACATGGACGAGAAGCCGTTCAGTTGTGATCTTTGCGATTATAAAGGCCGATGTGACAGAGATTTGAAGCGGCACAAATTAAAGCACACGGACGAGAAACCGTTCCATTGTGATCTTTGTGATTATAAATGCCGACGACGTGCACATTTGAAACAGCACGTGTTAATACATACCGACGGGACACCGTTGAGTTGTGGTCTTTGCGATTACAAATGTCGACGTTATGAAAGCTTGAACCGTCACATGTTAACGCACACAGGCACGAATTCCACGAAACAGTTGTAATTTTTGCGATTATAGCTGCCGACGTCCAGGTCCCGGAGAATTAGAACACCATAACTTGAAACACGTCGACGAGAAGCCGTTAAGTAATGGTGTTACAATGTGGCGAGTTATAGTCTTTTTCCTTTGGTTTTCCCCTTTTGTTTCCGAATTTGTCAAATGATTTTCATATCCGCGGACCTACTATACATTGAACAGATTGGAAAGTCATTTGACAAATTCGGAAACATTTGACAAAAGGGGGGAAGCAATAGAAAAACACTGTAAATAGACACAAGTTAAAACATAGGTGAAGCAAGTCCACATATTGCTCAACTAATAAACGATACAAGCACTAGCTGAATTGATCTGGGAAGTACTGCTTCACCCTCCATACAGTCCAGATTTAGCTACCAGTGACTATCATCTCTTTGTTAGTTTTTAATCATAAATTGTCATGTTTCATTAATGTATATTGTAGAGTATTGAGAAAATAAAACAATTGTAGCTGATTTTGAAAAAAATTCAGTTTCTGCATTAAGCAATGTCTCGGCGCTTGAATTTCAGTCACCCTGTGTATGTAATTTGATAAATATTACGTTTTTTTACAGTAAACAACCTATCCAAACACACCAACGAAAAGAAGTCCGTTTGTGATTTGTGCTTGTGATTTCTGTTGTTACGGAGTTGATGTTAATTATATTATGATAAATACATGCATGATTATAAAAGAATTTGACTTTTGAAAGAACGGTAGCAGTAATTAATTCATTTTGTGTAATATTAAAGGTAAAGGTGTCCAAAATCTTAACATTTAATCCACATTTTTTCTGCAATTCATAAAGAAAAAACCTGTTAACATTTTTTATTGTATTGTTGTTTGATGATGCTGAATGAATATTTAGTTTTTTAGTAAAGGTACTTGCCAATTTTTAGCAAAATTCATCAATAAACAACAAGTATATTAGGGGTGAAAGTCTTGGCTGAGACACGTATATCAAAATCATATTTTCTTAATGCGATGATTTTATTAATAATTCCGTACAGCTTTTGGATTTTGTCTACTATATAGATACAGAAAATATCTCTTGAGAATCACCCACTAAAACAATAGTATACATATTAAAACAAAGTTGGACGAATGTCGCACATGTTATTCTAAATTTAATATTATATACCGAGCAATCTTTTAAATTTTTTATCAACTCTTGCTATGAAATCTCGATGGCATGTCTTAGCTTAAGCGAAAAGTCCGTCATTGCACTCCTTTTGCAGGTTTACAGTAAAGCTACGACATGCCGTCCAAATTCCATGGCAAGAGTTGATAAAAAATTTAAAAAATCACGCATTATAAGCACATGAGAAATTGTTCAGTCTAAAATTGTCTGATTCTGTAACACCTGATGACTCGGAGAGAACAGATGTGCTAAATGTAAGGAATAATAAATGAACTTTGTAGTTGTAAAATATGTGAAAATTTAAAGAGACTTTTCGTTTCAGGTATCAACGGATTCCTAAAACTGAAGCAATGGATAAGAAAAGATTCGAATGCCAAATATGTGATTCTAAATTTAAAAGTCTCCGAAATTTACGCAATCATATTTTGATACATGCTGATGAGAAGCCATTCAGTTGTGATCTTTGCGATTATAAATGCCGACGGCTTGCAAATTTGAAAAAGCACAAGCTAACACATACTGACAAGATGCCGTTCAGTTGTGATCTTTGCGATTATAAATGCCGACAGCTTGGGAATTTGAAACAGCACAAGTTAAAACATACTGACAAGATGCCGTTCAATTGTGATCTTTGCGATTATAAATGCCGACATCGTGTAAGTTTAAATCGTCACAAGCTTAAACATACTGACAAGATGCCGTTCAGTTGTGGTCTTTGCAATTATAAATGCCGACTGTTTGTAAATTTGAAACGGCACAAATTAACACACACGGACGAGAAGCCTTTCAGTTGTGATCTTTGCGATTATAAATGCCGACGGCTTGAACATTTGAAGAAGCACAAATTAACACACACGGACGAGATGCCGTTCAGTTGCGATCTTTGCGATTATAAAGGCCGATGTGGCACAACTTTGAAACGGCACCAATTAACACACACGGACGAGAAACCGTTTAGTTGTGAGCTTTGCGATTATAAATGCCGACAGCTTGGGAATTTGAAACAGCACAAGTTAAAACATACTGACAAGATGCCGTTTAGTTGTGATCTTTGCGATTATAAATGCCGATGTGGCAGAACTTTAAAACGGCACAAATTAACACACACGGACGAGAAACCGTTAAGTTGTGATCTTTGCGATTATAAATGCCGACAACGTGCACATTTGAAACGGCACGTATTAATACATACTACGGGACACCGTTGAGTTGTGGTCTTTGCGATTACAAATGTCGATGTTATGAAAATTTGAACTGTTAACGCACACAGGCACGAATTCCACGAAATCGTTGTAATTTTTGCGATTATAGCTACCGACGGTCGTCCTATTTCAAATGGAATATTGCATTTTTTACCTTTTAGTGCCTTCATTTATATATATAATAGTCATTTTTGGCGATACAATACATATTTTCATGCAATATGTTGAAATAATTTAGTCTACGAGGTCATGAAATGGGAATAGCTAAAGTGTAAATATTTCGACTACGATTGCAACTATTAACGATGCCCTTCAAGTTTCACTTATCGTATGATTGTGAATTAAATTGGACAATTATCCGCTAAGCCAATGCTGGGCACGAGAGTCCTGGTGAGTCATCCCCTCCACAAGCAACAACTGTAATCGGCGACAATCGAAAATATTCGCCACTCGTCGAAACATTATATTAGGTCTGTTCCATTTGGCAGTATTTCAAGTTCTGAATCGTTCAAATCATGCGCAGTATGAAATTTATATCCAATTTTGTGCACTGCTCATGCTCAGTAGGATTTTGAACGGTTCTGAACTTGAAATCCTGATGAATGGAACGAACGTATTGCGCGTCGTTGGTTCTAGGCCTTTCTGTAGAAAGGAACCAATCCGCAAATTGACGAAATCTGAGTTCTTCGGGCTATGAATGTGTTAAGCATTTAAAATTCTACTGCAGGATAGATCGAAGCCCCAAAATAATGGTAATAACATCTATTGGCCGCTGAACCAACCTACATTCAAAGTCATATCAATGGCAGAGTATAAAAAATACTCAGTAGGACACTTAAACGTCAGTATCGAAAACTACACGAGTATACAATAGGCCTTAACAATTGTTAAGGAGTTTTAGAATTGTTCAAAACTTAGATGACTGTTTTCTCAGTTTGGGTTGGTCCCTTTCTGCAGAAAGTCATCCAATTGTCGAGCGTGTAGCAAAGAAACATTTTAAACTGATGTTGCCCAAGTCACTTTTTCTTCACGAACTATCCTCCCAAGAATGTTTCAAGCAAGTTCAAAGAATTTCAAATATGACGTCAGTGTTTCAACGCGAAATGACAATGTTTGAAAATATTGCATCGCCAAAAAACGACTAATATTTACTTTAAATTTTAAATTTAATTCAAGAGCCTGTTTACTGTAGGGTAGATGGGACGAATAGCGGTCCTTGGGATAATACTGGTCGCCTGGTATTTCTAACTTGAAAATATTTTTCAAAATCGAGCTTGAAAATTGCATGTTAAACATTTGGTAGCAATGTTAGCCACATAGAGGCCATATAGAGGCAAGTGAAAAGCCGTTAGATATAAGAATTAGTTGTTATAACGTTGTTTGTTATTACATGCAACAGATTTCATAGATTTATATCTTTTGCAATTTTAACGAATAGTAAATCTTCCCAGCTCCATTTAGTTTAGTACAGAATTTTATGTAGTTTCTATTTCTAAATGTAAAACTTTGATAACTTCTTTTACCCAGGTGCAGTTAATTGTATTAGTGCGCTCCGTACTTTAATGTATTTCACCTATTCTTTATCAATTATGAATTAAGATGTTATGGGTCATAATAAATAATGCGTTAATAAACGATGAGTCAATAATTTTTTTTTATAGTTTACCTGATCATATTCAGTTATAATTTACGAAATTTTTTTCCCTGTCGTTTCACCATTAATCAACCAGACCTTTTCAATTTCAGATTCCCTTTCAAAATTCGTCTGCTGCGGAAACTTGACCGTCACTGCGCAAAATGCAACTACAAGGGCTACAACGAACGTCAGCTTCAAGTCCACGTCGCCCAACGTCATAAGCAAACGTCAGGAAACACCGACGACGATCATTTGAAAAAAAGTGACAACCCGGGCGATGATTTCTCGAACGAAAGCGAAACCTCTGAAGACGATTATCTGAACGAGAGTGAAAACCTCAAAGATGAAAGCGGAAGCGAAAGTGAAAACCTTGAAGATGGAAGTGGAAGCGAAAGTGAAGTTGAGGCGAAGCCCTTCAAGTGCAGAATCTGCGGGAACAGATTCACGCGCCTGTATAACATGCAAAGGCACCTGAAGACGCACAAAGGTGTGAAGCCCTTCAAGTGCAAGCAGTGCGGATTGCAGTTCACACGCGCGGAGCATCTCAGGGATCACGCCGTGACACACGCCGGTAAGAAACTGATCGAGTGCAAAATATGCAATTACAAATGCAGCAAGATGAGCCGATTGAAAGACCACATAAGCACGCACGCTGAAAACCGATTCAAATGCGAACTGTGCAAGTACAGTTGTAGTCTGCTTCGATATTGGAAGCAGCACATGAAAAAACACGTTAACGAAACGACCCTTAAGAGTGACCAAAAAGGTGACTTCAAGAGCACTGAAGAGAAGAAGGTTAACGTGAAAAACCACGTCGATAAAAAACCATTAAAATGCGCACAGTGTGATTACGCGTGTGTTAGATCCGAGCATTTAAAAGCGCACATGTACAAACACACGGGCGAGAAGCCTTTCAAATGCGACGTCTGCAAATACGCGACCACGGAAGAAAGGAATTTAATCCTGCACAAGTACACACATACCGATGATAAGCCGCTGAAGTGTAACCTCTGCGATTACAAGTGCATTCAACCGAAGTATCTCAAGATGCACATGTACAAGCACGAAGGGGAGAAACCGTTGAAATGCACCGAGTGCGAGTTCAGGTGCGTGACTAATTGGGATTTGAAGAAGCACATGTATACGCATAGCAAGGAGAAGCCTCATAAGTGCAAACACTGCGATTACCAGTGCATACAGCCGCAAGATTTGACGAATCACCTTAACAGGAAGCACGCCGAGTGATTCAGTCGTTAAATTAACAGTGATTTCTTTAAGATTAATTGAATTGTCGAAGAAATTTTTGGAATAAATATTTTTGTACCCCTTCTATTTTCGTAAATAGATTTATAAATAAAATTGTGTTTAATCATTTTTACATGCAAAGAACAGAAGTCACCTATCGCAGCTTCAGAGTCCAAGAACATGAGTCCTCCAACAATGGAGAACATACCTAAATAAATGAAGTTGACTCCCTTGCAATAACGCACATGCATTTCGATTTTTTAATTATTTTATAATGCATTTGCAAGCGTCATGAATTTGACTACAGTTTAAATACGCAGACGACGTAATAAACAAGTCACAAAATGCCCAATTTGTTCTCTTTTCTAAGCAGCAAATAAACGCGTTTTTGCTATTTATCATTAATTTATTTCACGCAGCCGCAACGATAAGGGAAACTAAGCAGAAACCACTACATATTACATCAAAAAAACTTTAAACATATGAAACAACCTCAAAGATAACAACTCGCTACTAGATCTTATCGTTATTTAACAAAAAATAAAGGATGATACACACTGTCAAACTATTCGTTTATACCACATTCGTTGCATGTTGGCTTCTGATTATCTTCTTCAGATCCGCCGAGGGCGTACAAATGACCCATTGGACACTTATACCAAACCCCTCTCCTCACCCCAGCAATTTTATCAATTTCCTTCAATTCCACATCGTTCATGTCCAGCCTAAACGAAACTTTTTGCGCCAACTCAGTTAAACGCTCCTTTATTTTACCGTCACCTCCAACATCATATTTCTTTGCAGAGTATAACTTGTCGAGCAAAGACTTGTATAGTTCCTTTATCCTCGGATCTGTGAAGGCCTCCAAGTCCATAACTTCCTCAATTTCACTGAGCTGAAACAACCTGCACAGACGCTTCAGTTCACATTCGAAATCTTGAATCTCCTGCGTTGTAATGAAATTTTCTTCTTTTATAAGCGCTTCAAGCAAGAAGTCCACATATGAAATGCACTTAACGCTTCGATGAGTAACGATGGTTTTATGGAAGAGCTCACAGATTTGCTGGTAGATTTGAATTTTTGAAGACAACATCTTCAGTAGCGTACCGGAAAACTTTAGGCTCATACTGTGCTTAAGTGATTGCAATTTCTGCTGCAGTTTCAATCTCGTGGTGGCACACTGACGGCTAACTGCAATTTCAAAATTAAATATTATAAAATCTTGGGACTATTGATTAAAGAAACGCATAATTGTTAAGGCCTTACCTGATTTAAGGCGCGTCGATTCATCAATATCATCCAAATTTTTAAGCAACTCAACACGGATCTGTCGTTTATCCTTTAAATTCTCATAAAATTTCTGTTTCACTTCTGAAACGCCAGCAAGTGATTCTTTTATGTAGTCACCGTAACGTCTTGTGATTGACAGACTTGTGTGACACGTCGGGCAGCATTTATTGGTGACTTGGTCACCATCATTTTGCAACCATCGCTCCATAGCTCGACTTTCAATCACATGACCACATTCCTGTAAGAGCACGAATCGTGCGTCCTCGTCTTCCTCAAAACCCAAGATGATTTCTTCTGCAAGTTCACTTTTGTTGCAAATGCGACACAACGGTGGGCACGGGTCATTGCAAAAGCCCATGCAAGGATGTCCACATTTCAACGTTTTCTTGCAGGGCTCGGTGCAGGGTGGAGCCGTGCATTTTTCACCACACCTGGCGGTGCATATTACGTGTTTACAGTTTCGAAGGCAGTTATATCTGCAAGGAGGGGGAAGCTCCCCGCAAGTCTTCCTGCATTTTAAATGAATGCATTCGTATGTATAAGGCAGGGTGCAAGGGTGACATATCTGACGACATAAAAGCGAGCATTTGTGTCCACAAATCAAGATGTTGTTGCACCTCTCAGCGCAGCTCTTGTGAATACGTCCTTGATGGCATTCGCTGCAAGTCCCCGGGCATTTATGTCCACACTCTAATTGCGCTGCGCAAGGCTCTCGACAATATTGCAACAATTTCCTGTCGTTACTTTCCAAGTCTAAACAAACAAAATAATTGGAAGGGAACAACTTATAATACGTACACTTTTTATATTAAGTACCTACCTTCATTCTTTAGGTAACACGGTATTTTAAAGGTGTGACCACAATCTGCTTCAAACGGACTGTCGATTAAAGCTTGGCATTTCTCAGTGCACTTTTCTTTACATGTTGCCGAACATGGATGTCCACATGGTAAGAAGCGTGGGCATTTGCCTTTGCAAACGATCCTGGTAGGATCCTCACAGCATTTAACGGTGACTTTATGATTGCATTCTGGCAGAGTTTTCTCCACCTATTAAATTAGCAGGCAGCAGATAGTGATTTGATTATATGTATTGCTTACCATCACTCCGCATTTTCCACAAGTTTCCATGCATTGCAACTTGCACGGGTGTCCGCAAGGCAAGTTCTTCTTACACGGTTTCCGACAAGGCACTTTCTCAGCATTAACACTGCAAGCAACGATAAAAACGTGCTCGCAAGCAGTACGTGTTTTTTTAACAAGAATCTTGCATGGCTGACATTCATCATCACAGTTCAAAGGACAAAGATGTTCGATGGTTCTAACCGTGCAACCAGCCGCGTATTTTTCACACTTTTCTCTACACTTATACTAAAGCAAACAATTAATTAGTAGCAACTCAAAGTATTTTTATAGATATTAAAATACCTCCGCCAAGTGATTGGGGTCCATCTTGATATGACATCTTGAACGACACATGTGGCCGCATTTTTCAATTTTTGTATTACATGGGCAAGGACAGACATAAGTTTTAACGTCTGCGTAACACGGTCTGTTGACATCATGTCCGCAAGGCAGCTCGGAAAGAATCAAAACCACACATTTGTGGTCTTTCGGGTCTAGATGACATGCTACGTCTTGCACGTGGCCACACGGTAGAAGTTTAGGGACAGGAAACGTACATAATCCACAGTCTTGAAAGCACAGTTTTGGACATGGGTGTTTGTTAACACATAGAAACCTGAAATATTAATTTATCCAACAGGTAAAAAGTTGCAATTCAGTCTCACCTTGCACATTTCTGTTTACAATTGTATAGTGATTCATGTTCCTTGTCCAGAAAATGGCACTTGGCGTTGCAAGAGTGACCGCATTCTAAAATCTGCCCGCATATCTTATTACAACCCCCTTCGGGTATCTTCTTAAAATCATCAGCCCTTTCGACACGAGTGATTGTAGCAGGGTGGCTTTGGCATGTTAAAGCTAATGAGGTCCCCACAGCATTCTGAGCTTGCAAGCTCTCGCTGACTTTCATCCATACCTAAGGAAGTTATTTTCAAATTTGTATGTGAACTTTGAAAAGACGAATTACCTGGCTTCTGCTGGCTAGTAAATCGATGTTCCCCATGATGTAGAATCCCTCCTTGGCCCGTGAAAGTGCGACGCAAACTCGATTCGCGATTGCAAGGAATCCTATCTTTCCTTCGTTGTTATTGCGGACTAACGAAAGCAAAATAATTTTGGATTCCTCGCCTTGATAGTTGTCCAGAGTGGTGATACGCACGTCCTCCAATAGTCTCAGGTCTTCTCGTTCGTCCTTCAATAATATCATGCTTTTTCGTTCGTCCAATAACATAAACATCTGTCCGGAATATGCGGCTAAAATGGTAACGTCTTCCGGGGCATATCCGTTCAAAATCAAATACCTAAAATTGCATGGTTAAAATCACCATTGACTCTTGTCTTCAACTTCAAAAGTCACTCTTGGAATCTTGAAAACTGTGAGAAAATAGGGAGATGGTCAAATCTTATCAGCTATCAGTTTGAAAATATCTCGAGGAAAATGTAGAATTTTTTTATGATTAAAAAAAAAAATGATTTCGTAATATCTGCCCAGAATCCAAATTAAAAGGGAAAGACATATCACAGAAATTTCAGGCATTCTTTTTTATACCGTCTGTGTCTTTGGCTTTTAATATCTAATTCTTCAACGGAAACGAGACTACCTCGAACGACGAAATAGATAGAGAAAAGGGACACAAGAACTTTTTAATCCTCGCTGTACTTATAACATAAAATAATTGAAGATCAGTTCATAAATAACTTGATAGAATTGAAACTGAACTCGGTTTGGACACAAATGTTCTCTACCTCTTACAGTTTGCAAGTTGTTTTCCTTCGTTGACTTTAACTTGCCATACCTTGCAAGTTCCAACAAAAACGTAGCTTCGTGTAAGTTAGTTTTGCTGCTGTCACCGCTGACCTCTTCTTGGTTCGTGTGCGTGATGAAATACAAGCAAGAAATGATTCCGCCGACCATCGGAAACTGTTCCACGGATTCGTGGTTTTTCAATTCAGGATAGATCGCGGGAACGATGAGCTTTGCGATTTCCGGTCGCATGCGATGCTGCACGTCCAGCAAGTTGTAGTGCATATCGTTCATGATCATGCGTTCGAAAAGGCTTATGCCCAAGTAGAAGTTCTTCTCGATGTTATAATCGGCGGTGCTCGGACGTAGCTGTTGGTGGTCGCCGATCAAAATCAGGTGCTGACAATTATTCGTTAAGGACGCTGTTGTGTGCGCCTCCAAGATCTCAGCAGCTTCCTCGACGATCACTATGGGGCACTCGAGCTCTTGCAGTGCAGCCTGTAGCCTAGCAGCGCTCGTCGTTGTCATACCTACCACCAATTTACTTCTCATAATTTGAATATCTTCTTTCGCACGGAGTTCCTCGTATTCTTGGTAAAGCTTCCGGTAGTGTTCCTCTAAATAGAACAGCTTTCTATTCAGGTAGTGCTTGTATTCATCAAGCCAGTAGAAGTACCATCGCCATCTGTCTTCATGAGCTATGTTTTCCGGCGAATGGAAATCACCTTCTATCGGTTCTAAATGTGAGATGGCAGATCTACCATCTTCCAAGCGCGCCTAAAATATGGTTTCTCAAACTGCAAATAAATAGGTTTACTTAAAACTTACCTCTAAATAAATTAAGTCAGCTCTGGCCTGCTTCAGATCTTCTTCCAATCGAATACGGCAGGCCATTATATCCCATTCGTTTTCCGCTTTGAAACCCAAATTATGTAATAAGGCTTGCGCTTCCTCGAATTCAGTTTCTGTCATATTGATAATGAAGTTTATAGTGAATACCACTTGTTGAATTTTTCGTTCTAGGTGTTGGACTTTCACTATGTATGCGGCATCTGATGATACGAAAACGTTGAAATCGTCAAGGTCGAATCTATGTTCTGCACGATTTACGTTATCGAATACTTCCTCGCTAGCTTTACTGTTGGAGTCATCAATACGCAGCGCTTTTAATTTTTGTAAAATCTTATGAAAAAAAAAAGAAAGTATTAATAGAGTGACAACGTAAGTAACGTAAACCTTACTTGTTCTGTAGCAAAATGTATGTGCTTAGGGGGATTTCTTCTGATTTCTTTGCCCAACAACCAGTTTCCAAAATTTTCGGCGTCAACATATTGAAACCAGGTGCCATTTAATTCCGGTCGTTCGTGCAGAAAAGATGAAAGATTGATGATACCTTCATATTTGCTTATCGTTTCCAAATTGGCGTAATTGCTTTTTATAATGCGCACTTGGCTTTCAACTGCTGTATGCATCAACCAGAACGTTTTCTTCGTGGATTTATCACGATTGGCTTTTCGCAAGGTCTTAATATTAAGTGGCTCTAGCTTTTTATTTTCTGACTGTCCGCCGAATCTCACAATTTCGGAGGTCGTATCTAATAGGCCTTCCAGGAATTGATCGAGAGCATGGTTTGTATACGCCACCACTAACATCGGGGCTTTATGATTATTCCACAGCTTAGAGTTTTGCAGAAGAGTTTTCGCTATAAGCAAACCCACGTACGTTTTGCCAGTACCCGGAGGCCCTTGAATGACAACGAATTTTTGAGAGAGTGCGTTTTTAAAGGCACTGTATTGAGAATTGTTTAGCCTCAGTTTCTCTGCTTCCGGCCATGAATTGGTGGTTGCAATATTTACTGCAAACCGGCGTTCAATTATGAGTTCCTGAGAGGCTCGGTGGTAACCTGGGGGTTCAACTTGACGGGTGACATCCACCAAGTATTCCTTCATGGGAAAATTTCTCTCCGTTGTCAATGTTAACGCCTTAAGCACGTGGTAGTAAGGTTCGAAATAAACTTTGCATTCTACCATCACGTAGTCGACGTTAAACACGTACTGGAAACTTTCTTCAAACGCCACCACCAGCCGCCCCTGCCGTAGAAGCCCCGCGTCTTGGTTTATTATCTTCCCGAAAACCATCGATTTGAAGTTATCCCTCGTGAAACAAAGCAACGCGCCGAACATGAATCTACGCGAATTTTCATTATTCAAGTTCTTATTGCTCTGGTTGAATTGCAGCACAACACCGCGGGTTCCGTTGACCAACTCGTGGCTTAGAAAGCGAACTTTCGGATGGACTTTAACATTTTGCACTTTCTTGCAGTTGCCTCCCTGCAGCAAGTACTCAAGAACACCTTTTCTTAACGGCGCAACAAAGTCTTCCCTTAACAGGCGGAACTGTACATCTAGATAGTGCTCGACGCTGTTGTAAGAGCCTTTGGTTACGTTTTTACGCAGGAATGTTTTCTCAGTAGTTGTAATCTCTGAAATTGTTGGATACAAGCTGATAGAACGGAAGTTATCCGGGGGCTCTACAATCTGTGATGCTTTCTTAATTTTCATTTCATCTTTGCACGTATTCAATACCTGCTGCAACCCTTCAAAGCTCGACTTAACATTATGGGGGATTTCTAATCTTTCAAGGGTGCAAGTGACCCTTATTAATAATCTTTGCAAAACGTCGCAAGCAAGTGCTGGATTCACATCCAAAATCGTTGCGCAATACGTGTACACGTTCATCCAAAATTCCATTTCGTTTTTCCAATAACGGCATTCTTCACGTTCCACGTCCGACTGACAAGGCAAAGTGAGTACGAATTTTTTCAGATTTTCCCAGAAGTTTTCTTGGCATATCTTTGTTAATAAAGCGTTCCGGTTTGTACTGGAATCTGAACTGCATACTCGCGCGATGATCTGCATTATGACTACGATGTGGTCATTATTCAGTTCGGTATTCAAGAGTAATGAAAATCCTTCGTTACTCAACTTTCTGATTAAGCTGTCGGGATTTTCTTGCGTCAGTTTCTCCAGCTCGGCCAATACTGTCCGTGATTTTTCTGCTTGAACGAACCTTTCGGTGCGACTTTGATAGTTGCTGCTGATGCTGCGATTTGTTCTTTGGTTATTCTCAGCAACACTTTTCGTTCCGTCTGTAAATAACACACTTTATACCTGTTAAACACGTGAGCTTAAATAAATAAATAAAAAATAGAAAAAATCCGAAAATAATTGTGCACGTATCACGCTTTTGGTCGTTAAAAAAATTGTCAGAGTATCTTAGTTAATTGATACCCACCAAACGTTCATTTGTTGCATACCATGGAGTTAACATTACCTAAGAAAATCTTTTGTAACCGAACTCAGTGGGTCGTGGGCCAAAATGGGGACCAAATAGCCGTGACCACAAAACGTCGTTGTCGGAAAAGGGCGCCACCAGCGATTGAAAGTGACCCAAGCTACACCCAAGGTGATATGGGGTATTGAAATAGTTGCAGTTCCACGCTGGAAGGGACCGTAGAAGCGTCGTACCACCGTTAAGAGGGGAAGGCTATGAGGGGAAAGGTATATCCGAAATGAAACACCGGAGCGAAGATAAAAGGGTTGAAAGTCGTATATTGCACACCTCAGAAAATGTAAATCGATAGCATAAATTGTCGCAAAAAGTTTCCAAAAATACAAAATTACAAACCGAAAATTTACCGTTCGCGATTAGGTCGAAATGCGATGAAGTCGTTCGAGTGTGAGGTGCCCGTAAAGTCTCAATAATGTCTCGTAAAGTCTCAGCCGAGTCAATTCTTGCTTCGAAGAAGTAAACAACGTCCGCCCAACTTCAAAACCCCGAAGGAGGGCCTGTTGTCACCCAGCAAATTCAGGTAACACGAAATTCAGAAAGCATCAAAAATGGCCACCGTTGTGGAACGTCGAACACAAAACTCGAACGTACGCTTCAACGAACAACCAGACGATCAATCATGGATCTTGCATCGCTTCACGCAAGGGACGCTAGGAAATTTTAGCACACGCGCAACGTATTGAAGATTCAAAACGAGGGTATGCTCTCCTCCCCACAGGTGTAGCAAAAGGGACGTGTACCCAACGGTATTATCTAAGTCGAAAATAAAATGTAAAGAGTTTGTAATAAAAAAAAGGAAGCAAAAAAAAAATGCTAATTGAATCGTGAGTTAAACCGAAAGTTATTATTTTTTTGATCGAATTCATTCGCATTTTCTTCTATTATTCGAAAAAAAAAACAAGACATTCGACAATAATCAACTAACATTTACCTTTGCACATCAACAGAGATATCGAAAAGTGTCTGGCGTTTGTTTGACAGTTTAAAACGAATTTCAATTAATTTAACTTGAAGGCTTCCGCGGCCGTCGTCCATGTTTGAATTGGCTTCCAGTTGGAACCGCGTCACGTTGACTTCTTCTACTGCCGTCGTTTCGTTCTCCATTGCAGAAGAACTTCCTCAGGGCTGCTGCTGCTTCTCGTTTGTCGTTGAGACTTTCAATGAGTATTTCAATTGTTTTTTTTTAATTGGATCGAAGACATTCAGATTTTTGAACTTTAATTTGACGATTGTGAGTATCGACCGTAATCCGTAATCAACCCAATTGAAATCTTCAAGAAAAAAAAACACGAACGAACAAAAATAATTGGCACGTTTTACAAAAACGCAGTCGAATGTCAATTGTTTTTTTCTTTGTCGAAACAGTTCAAATTTTCGAAACTTTATTGTTCAGATCTTGAAAGCTGACTGTAACTGCAAGAAACGATAATCGTTTCGATAAAAAAAAACAGATGGCATTCGACTGAGTTCGTGTAAAGCGTGCCGATTACTTTTGTTCATTCGTTTTTTTCTCTCTCTCTCTCTCAAGATTTCAGTTGTTTCTTTGTATTACGGTCGACATTCAATATCATTAAAATAAAGTTTAAAAATCTGATTGACTTCTATCCAATAAAAAAAAAACAAATGACATTCACTGTTGCCGATATTACCGGGAAAATGTTACCTGATCAGGGAAATAACCTTCACCTCTGATACCAGCAGTATTAGTGCAATAGTTTTTTTTTCTAATCAAATAATCTAATCTAATCAATAAAAAAAATTAATAGAAATGCAGACGGATTTACTTATACAACAATCAAGTCCAAAAACTAGATAACAAATTTGTGCTCCAGATTGCGCAGTACACTCGTTAACGTAGGTAGCTATTAAAAAATAAAAACAAAACACTTGGCTGTTTAAGAAAATTTTATGAATCCATTGTGTTGAGTTCCAGGTATGTAGGTGTACATATATGCTCATCAATAATTACTCACGAGTCACGAATTGCGTAATCTTACGTATGTCACATCTTCTTTCGTAGGGGATTCCCAAAACATTAAAATGATTTTTAACGAATTGGAAGCTATGTAAATCCTTTTCGGTCTTTTAAAAAAGATACGTTTAATTTCTACATACCTCTTGTGAAACTGCGCGTTCTCCAATCAACGGACGTCCTTGATGTACTTTGTCCATTCCGATTTTCAGACGGCATTCTCGACGTACTTCCTCCTCTCCAATCATCAGATTGGTTTAAAACGCTTCTTGTTCTTTTACCTTCATCGGGTCGCTTTGGCACTTTTTCATCCATTCTTGAAAGAGCCACTTAAAACAGCATCATCCGCGAAGAAAACTCGTGAATTACTACGCGCGAGGCGTACCAACGGATCAAATTCTTATCGTGCACTTCATTGCACCGTCGTTTGCACAGCACCGATTAGATACTTTATTTTCCTAATATTTATCCGTCCAGTATTACCAAATGCACAATATTCTTTTTTTCTATGTGAAATAATGCGGCTCTTATAACGTAGTTCCGTTGGCGTAATAATCAAACTGCTGACGCTGATTAAAGTGTTACCGTTATCACACGTAAAGTAACACTGAACGAATTGAGAGTTGTGAATCCCGGACGTGCATAAAAAAAAGAATGTAACAGATCAAAGTATTGGGAGATATTGTAAAAGCGATTGTATATTAAATGTTGCTTTTTAACTTGTTATACTAGTCGTTGTCGTAAAGTGAGAACATACTTCTGTATTTTTTTTTTTAATTTAATTAACGGATCAATTTTGAATTTTCGTCAGGTGTACATTTAAAAGAGACCTTTCTCGATTTTGAAACCTTTTGTATTGCAAGCCATTATGGCCTACTCTATGTGAAAATAAATTCCAAAAAATTAAATCCCTCAATTCCCAAATTTGGGGGAAAAATTGTAAAAAAGAAAAAAATGTAATCTGCATTTTGATTTTTTAAACTATTTTATAATACATTTACCTTTTCCTAATTTCTTTTGCTTTTTACGCAAAAAAGTTTGGATGAATTTGACTACAGTTTAAATATGTAGACGACATAATTCAAAGTCACAAAATGCCCAATTTTTTTCTCCGTTTTTTTAAGCAGCAAATAAGCGCGCCCTTATTGTTCATCATTTATTTAGTTCTAGCAACACCAATAAGGAGGAAAAATCAACAAAAACGACTCCATATTACATTAGAGAAAACAATATTAAAAAAGTTGAACACTTTACAAATAAACAATGTCAAAAACAACAAATGGCTATATTAAACAAAACAACAATTTGCTACTAAAATATTATTGTTTAAATTTAACAAATACAGGGTAATTCACATTGACAAACAAAAACAAAATGAAACTATTCGCCTACTCTACTTCGTTTTTCTATTGATCACTGGTTTACCACATTCGTTACACGGTGGCAACTGATCAGCTTCTTCAGATCTATCGATGGCATACAAATGACCATTTGGACACCTATACCAAACCCCTCTTCTTACCCCAGCAATTTTATCAATTTCCTTCAATTCCATGTCGTTCATGTCCAACCAAAACAAAACATTTTGCGCCAACTCAGTTAAACGCTCCTTTATTTTACCGTCACCTCCAACATCATATTTCCTTGCAGAGTATAACTTGTCGAGCAACGACTTGTACAGTTCCTCTATCCTCGGATCTGTGAAGGCCTCCAAGTCCTTACCTTCCTCAATTTCACTGAGTTGTAACAACCTGCGCAAACGCTTCAGTTCACATTCGAAATCTTGAATCTCCTGCGTGGTAATGAAATTTTCTTCTTTTATTAGCGCTTCAAGTAAGAAGTCCACGTATGAAATGCATTTAACGCTTCGATGAGTAACGACGCTTTTGTGGAAGAGCTCACAGATTTGCTGGTAGATCTGAATTTTTGAAGACAACATCTTCAGTAGCGTACCGGAAAACTTTAGGCTCATGGTGTGCTTAAGTGACTGCAATTTCTGCTGCAGTTTCAATCTCGTTGTGGCACACTGACGGCTAACTGCAATTTCAAAATTAAATATTATAAAATCTTGGGATTACTGATTAAAGAAACGTATCATTGTTAAGGCCTTACCTGATTTAAGGCGCGTCGATTCATCAATATCATCCAACTTTTTAAGCAACTCAACATGGATCCGTCGTTTATCCTTTAAATTCCCATAAAATTTCTGTTTCACTTCTGAGACGCCAGCAAGTGATTCTTTTATGTAGTCACCGTAACGTCTTGTGATTGACAGACTTGTGTGACACGTCGGGCAGCATTTATTAGTGACTTGGTCACCATCACTTTGCAACCATTGTTCCATAGCTCGACTTTCAATCACATGACCACATTCCTGCAAGAGCACGAAACGTGCGTCCTCGTCTTCCTCAAAACCCAAGATGACTTCTTCTATAAGTTCACTTTTGTTACAAATGCGACATAACGGTGGGCACGGGTCGCTGCAAAAGCCTGCGCAAGGATGTCCACATTTCAACGTTTTCTTGCAAGGCTCGGTGCAGGGTGGAGCCGTGCATTTTTCACCACACCTGGCGGTGCATATTACGTGTTTACAGTTTCGAGAGCAGTTATATCTGCAAGGAGGGGGAAGCTCCCCGCAAGTCCTCCTGCATTTTGAATGAATGCATTCGTATGTGTAAGGCAGGGTGCAAGGGTGACATATCTGACGACATAAAAGCGGGCATTCGTGTCCGCAAATCAAGATGTTGTTGCACCTCTCAGCGCAGCTCTTGTGAATACGTCCTTGATGGCATTCGCTGCAAGTCCCCGGGCATTTATGTCCGCACTCTAATTGCACTGCGCAAGGCTCTCGACAATGTTGCAACAATTTCCTGTCATTACTTTCCAAGTCTAAACAAACAAAATAATTGGAAGGGAACAACTTATAATGCGTTATTAAGTACTTACCTTCATTCTGTAGGTAACATGGTATTTTAAAGGAGTGACCACAATCTGCTTCAAACGGACTGTCGATTAAAGCTTGGCATTTCTCAGTGCACTTTTCTTTACATGTTGCTAAACATGGATGTCCACATGGTAAGAAGCGCGGGCACTTGCCTTTGCATACGGTCCTGGTAGGATCCTCACAGCATTTAACGGTGACTTTATGATTGCATTCCGGCAGAGTCTTCTCCACCTATTAAATTAGCAGGCAGCAATAGTGATTTGATTATATGTATTACTTACCATCACTCCGCATTTTCCACAAGTTTCCATACATTGCAATTTGCATGGGTGTCCACAAGGCAAGTTCTTCTTACACGGTTTCAAACAAGGCACTTCATCAGCATTAACATTGCAAGGCAAGCTGGAAACGTGTTCGCAAGCGGTATGTGTTTTTATAACAGGAATCTTGCACGGCTGACATTCATCATCACAGTTCAAAGGACAGATATGTTCGATGGTTTTAACCGTGCAGCCAGCTGCATATTTTTCACACTTCTCTTTACACTTATACTAAAGCAAACATTTAATTAGTAGCAATTCAAAGTATTTTTGTAGATATTAAAATACCTCCGCCAAGTGATTGGGGTCCGTCTTGATGTGACATCTTGAACGACATACGTGGCCGCATTTTTCAATTTTTGTATTACATGGGCAAGGACAGACATAAGTTTTGACGTCTGCATAACATGGCCTGTTGACATCATGTCCACAAGGCAGCTCGGTAAGAATCAAAACCACACATTTGTGGTCTTTCGGGTCTAGATGACATGCTACGTCTTGCACATGGCCACACGGTAGAAGTTTAGGGACAGGAAACGTACATAATCCACAGTCTTGAAAGCACAGTTTTGGACATGGGTGATTGTCATCACATGGAAACCTAAAATAATTTATTTAACGAGTAGAAAATTTTCTGCGAGCAAGTTGGTCTCACCTTGCACATTTTTGTTTACACCTGTATCGTGATTTATGTTCCTTGTCCAGAAAATGGCACTTGGCTTTGCAAGAGTGACCGCATTCTAAAATCTGCCCGCATATCTTATCACAACCCCCCTCAGGTACCTTCTTAAAATCATCAGCCGTTTCAACACGAGTGATTGAAGCAGGGTGGTTTTGGCATGTTAAAGCTAGTGAGGTCCCCACTGCATTCTGAGCCTGTAAGCTCTCGCTGACTTTCTGCCACACCTAAGGGAAGTTATTTTCAAATTTGTATGCGAATTTTGAAAAGACGAATTACCTGGCTTCTGCTGGCTAATAAATCAATGTTTCCCATGATGTAGAATCCCTCCTTGGCCCGTGAAAGTGCGACACACACTCGATTCGCGATTGAAAGGAACCCTATCTTTCCTTCGTCGTTATTGCGGACCAACGAAAGCAAAATAATTTTGGATTCTTCGCCTTGGTAATTATCCAGGGTGGTGATTCGCACGTGCTCCATCAAGTTTTTTGGAACGTCCTTCAAAAATTGCAAGCGTTTTCGTTCGTCCCTCAAAAATTGCAAGCGGTTTCGTTCGTCCTTCAAAAGTGCCATACATTTTCGTTCGTCTTTCGAAAGTGGTATGCATTTTCGTTCGTCCTTCAAAAATGGCATGCGTTTTCGTTCGTTCAACAACGTAAACATCTGTCCAGAATATGCGGCTAAAATGGTAATGTCTTCCGGGCCATATCCATTCAAAATCAAATACCTAAAATTGGACGGTTAAAATCATGTTAATTCTTATCTTCAGTCAATGTTGAGAGTCACTTTGAAATCTTGCAAACTGTCATAATCTAGAGTTGGTCAAATCTCATCTGGTACCAGTTTGAAAAAAATTTCGCAAAATCAATTTATTTGAATTAAAAAAAAGGAAAAGATTTTCCACGAAGAAAGAAGAGTCTACCCTTATTTATATTGGGCAATCAAAAACATAAAAAAAGAACAGAGAAATAGGAGCATCCTTTCTTGTACCGTTCTTAACTAACGTCCGTTGACCCACCCTCAAAGAAAAACGTCGAAGATTTGGCAGGAGAGAAAAGTGAACATAAACAACATAATTAAAATTAAATAGGTAATTACTAATCAGAAATAAAAACGCAGTTAAGGAAAATGTAAACGGATCTATTGAAAGGAGTCGCATTTTTTGGCGAAAATAATTACCAAACAGCAGAAAATAAAAGAAGAAAATGTACGAAACGCCTACGTTAAATCCAAAGCAAAAGAAAAAACTAAATGCGACGAGGAAAATTAACGAAAAACAAAATACGTTAAACAATATAAAAAAAGTAAAAGAGCAATGAATTATGTTGAAATAATTTGCCCAAAAAATAATAATAAGAATAACTGAAAGAAACAATATGGAAATATAAAGAACGAGAAATTTAAAAAAATATATGAGGAAAGGAAATAGTAAGTCCAATTACAAAGCTATATGACAGAACTGCCCTTAACATCTATCGTCATAGAAGTTTTTTAGAGAAATGCCTCAAGAGAAAGTTGGGGATGGATACAAAAATTAAAGACCAAAGTGAAGGAACAATTTTAGATAGAACTGAAATGTGGAGTAGTCTACAACTCGGTTTGGACACAATCATCTCTACCTCTTACAATTTGCAAGTTGTTTTCTTTCGTTGACTTTAATATTCCATACCTTGCAAGTCCTAACAGAAATGTAGCTTCGTGTATGTTACTTTTGCTGCTGTCACCGCTGACCTCTTCTTGGTTCGTGTGCGTGATGAAATACAAGCAAGAAATAATTCCGCCGACCATCGGAAATTTTTCCACGGATTCGTGATTTTTCAATTGGGGATAGATCGCGGGAACGATGAGCTTTGCGATTTCCGGTCGCATGCGATGCTGCACGTCCAGCAAGTTGTAGTGCATATCGTTCATGATCATGCGTTCGAAAAGGCTTATGCCCAAGAAGAAGTTCTTCTCGATGTTATAATCAGCGGTGCTCGGACGTAGCTGTTGGTGGTCGCCGATCAAAATCAGGTGCTGACAATTATTCGTTAAGGACGCTATTGTGTGCGCCTCCAAGATCTCAGCAGCTTCCTCGACGATCACTATAGGGCACTCGAGCTCTTGCAGCGCAGCCTGTAGCCTAGCAGCGCTCGTTGTTGTCATACCTACTACCAATTTGCTTCTCATAATTTGGATATCTTCTTTCGCACGGAGTTCCTCGTATTCTTGGTAAAGCTTCCGGTAGTGTTCCTCTAAATAGAACAGCTTTCTATTCAGATAGTGCTTGTATTCATCAAGCCAGTAGAAGTACCATCGCCATCTGTCTTCATAAGCTATGTTTTCCGGCGAATGGAAATCACCTTCTATCGGTTCTAAATGTGAGATGGCAGATCTACCTTCTTCCAAACGCGCCTAAAATATGGTTTCTCAAAGTGCAAATAAGTAGGTTGACTTAAAACTTACCTCTAAATAAATTAAGTCAGCTCTGGCTTGCTTCAGATCTTCTTCCAATCGAATACGGCAGGCCATTATATCCCATTCGTTTTCCGCTTTGAAACCCAAATTATGTAATAAGGCTTGCGCTTCCTCGAATTCAGTTTCTGTCATATTGATAATGAAGTTTATAGTGAATATCACTTGTTGAATTTTTCGTTCTAGGTGTTGGACTTTCACTATGTATGCGGAATCTGATGATACGAAAACGTTGAAATCATCAAGGTCGAATCTGTGTTCTGCACGATTTACGTTATCGAATACTTCCTCGCTAGCTTTACTGTTGGAGTCATCAATACGTAGTGCTTCTAATTTTTGTAAAATCTTATGAAAATAAAAAGAAAGTATTAATAGAGTGACAACGTAAGTAACGTAAACCTTACTTGTTCTGTAGCAAGATCTATGTGCTTAGGGGGATTTCTTCTGATTTCTTTGCCCAACAACCAGTTTCCAAAATTTTCGGCGTCAACATATTGAAACCAGGTCCCATTTAATTCTGGTCGTTCGTGCAGAAAAGATGAAAGATTGACGATCCCTTCATATTTGCTTATCGTTTCCAAATTGGCGTAATTGCTTTTTATAACGCGCACTTGGCTTTCAACTGCTTTATGCATCAACCAGAACGTTTTCTTATTGGATTTATCACGATTGGCTATTCGCAAGGTCTTAATATTAAATGGTTCTAGCTTTTCATTTTTTGACTGTCCGCCGAATCTCACAATTTCGGAAGTCGTATCCAATAGACCTTCCAGGAATTGATCGAGAGCATGGTTTGTATACGCCACGACTAACATCGGGGCTTCACGATTATTCCATAGTTTAGAGTTTCGCAGAAGAGTTTTCGCTATGAGCAAGCCCACGTACGTTTTGCCAGTACCCGGAGGTCCTTGAATGACAACGAATTTTTGAGAGAGTGCGTTTTTAAAGGCACTGTATTGAGAATTGTTTAGCTTCAGTTTCTCTGCTTCCGGCCATGAATTGGTGGTTGCAATATTTACTGCAAACCGACGTCCGATCATGAGTTTCTGAAAGGCTCGGTGGTAACCTGGGGGTTCAACTTGACGGGTGACATCCACCAAGTACTCCTTCATGGGAAAATTTCTCTCCGTTATCAATGTTAACGCCTTAAGTACGTGGTAGTAAGGTTCGAAATAAACCTTGCATTCTACCATCACGTAGTCGACGTTAAAAGCGTACTGGAAACTTTCTTCAAACGCCACCACTAGCCGCCCCTGCCGTAGAAGTTTCGCGTCTTGGTTTATTATCTTCCCGAAAAGTATCGATTTGAAGTTGTCCCTCGTGAAGCAAAGCAACGCGCCGAACATGAACCTACGTGAATTTTCGTAATTAAAGTTCATCCTGTTGCTCTGGGTGAGTTGCAACAGAACACCGCGGATTCCGTTGACCAACTCGTGCCTTAAGAAACGCACTTTCTGATGGATCTTAACGTTCTGCACTTTATTGCAGCCGCCTCCCGGTAGCAAGTACTCAAGAACACCTTTTCTTAACGGCGCAACGAAGTCTTCCCTCAACAGACGGAATTGTACGTCTAAGTAGTGCTCGACGCTGTCGTAAGGACCTTTAGTTACGTTTTTGCGCAGGAATGTTTTCTCAGTAGTTGTAATCTCTGAGCTTGTTGGATACAAGCTGATAGAACGAAAGTTATCCGGGGGCTCTACAACCTGTGATACTTTCTTAATTTTGATTTCATCTTTGCACTTATTCTGCAACTCTTCAAAGCTCAACTTAACATTATAGGGGATTTCTAGTCTTTCAAGGGTGCAAGTTACCCTTGTTAATAATCTCTGCAAAACGTCGCAAGCAAGTGCTGGATTCACATCCAAAATCGTTGCGCAATACGTGTACACGTTCATCCAAAATTCCTTTTCGTTTTTCCAATAACGGCATTCTTTAGTTTCCACTTCCGATTGACAAGGCAAAGTGAGTACGAATTTTTTCAGATTTTCCCAGAAGTTTTCTTGGCATATCTTTGTTAATAAAACGTTCCGGTTTTTACTGGAATCTGAACTGCATACTTGCGCGATGATCTGCATTATGACTACGATGTGGTCATTATTCAGTTCGGTATTCAAGAGTAATGAAAATCCTTCGTTACTCAACTTTCTGATTAAGCTGTCGGGATTTTCTTGCGTCAGTTTCTCCAGCTCGGCCAATACTGTCCGTGATTTTTCTGCTTGAGCAAACCTTTTGCTGCGACTTTGATAGTTGCTGCTATTGCGATTTGTTCTTTCGTTATTCTGAGCAACACTTTTCGTTCCGTCTGTAAATAATACACGTGAGCTTCTTAAATAATTTTAAAAAAAAAGGTAGGATGAGTTAACTTCACAGAACAGGGGAAAAATTGCGACGATAGTTCCATGGTGAACAAATAGTACCCAATGAACAAAATAAGTTATAAAAATTTTATAGCCACATTGTAAAACGAGTAGACTCACAAACGTCCTTGTCAAAATGTTTGCATGGCGTAATGTGTTTATAAATTTTATGATATACCGGGCAAAATCTCCACCCTCCGGATCGCCTAGAGGCCTTGCCTTTGCAGGATTTAATAATTAGTTAAAAACGTACGTAGCAGATCGCGTTACTGCAACACAAAATTTACGCAGACACCTACAGATTTTAAAGATAAAGCTTACGTTAGGAAATTTATTTTTTGGTACACGCTCTGCAAAATGGTCGCTTAGGGGACTATTTTCAGAACGAAAAACGTATTTTTAGCAACCTCAATCGTCATAGCAATATTTAGAGTCCGCTAAACATTTTTAGCGACCTAGTACTTAAAGCTGCCGTGGCAACACTTTAGCGGATTATTTTTAAGCAATTTTCAACGAAATAAATCAAGTAACTAAGTATAAAATTCAACTCGTTGCTATGATTACCGATCATTGCTATGTCTGATGACAGGGACAATTTAGATTTGCTAATTCGAAATTCGAGCAATTTAATATTAATGTTGGTGATTTGGTGAGCGTGTACCAAAAAATATTGTATGTACCACGTACACAAAATGGTTTTAGGGGACTTATCTCATTAACTTAATTACGATTCGTCCCCTAAAACCTCATTTTGCGTACTTGATACATAAACTACTATAATTTATCTTTAATCTTATAATAGTTCGCTTCTTCCCTACATTTTTAAATTAATTATAAATTATTGTAAAGAATATTTCCCCTGTTTCTTCTTTCGTCAGTGTTTTCTTGAACCACCCTGTACACAGGGTGGTTCAAGAAACAGGGTGGTACGTTAGTGTAACGAAGTTCAATAACTCCATTGTGTTTACACGAAACACGAAAAAATTACGTGTAAAATGTGTAACGTTACATATTGCATGTGTTATGTTACAAAAATATATTCAAAAATACAAGGTGTCCCACGAGAGTGATACAAAAACGTCATTTTTTTTTTAATTCAACACTATACAAAAAAAAATTCAACACAATTTCTTTTTTAATTTTAGAGATGTATACAACATAAATTTTTTTAATCTATACATAGTGATTCAAAACTGTGGTACCAGACACAACTATTTTATTTCAAATGGCACACAATGCAACCACTATTTTAATTATTCATATTTTATTTATTTTTAACTCTGAGAACAAGATTTTTGGTGCAGATGTAGTTGATACATAAGCTTATTATAAGCCATTATTAAATGCACTTTTATAGCTACAGGTGGTCATGGTAATAAACAAAATATCAGAAATGTGAAAATAACAAAACACAATTTTCTTAAATAGCATGTTCTATATTTTTCTATCCTAAATTCTTCGTTTAATAAAGTACTTCAATTTTTTTATGTCTTATACCTACCTACGAAATTTTTGAGGTTTTTAGATCTATTTGAATTATATATTTCTTTTAAAACAAGTTATTGTCTAAGGTGGCCGTGGAAAACGGTAAGCAAATCAAGCTGTTAACTTTAATAATTAAGCTACAATAATGTAGAAACATTATTTATTATAAGTAGGTACGTATCTTCTTCAGTCATTTTTTTTTGTACTTACGCCATGCATCTTCCAAGCTGTTTATGAGCTTGTCAGGGAGGCGTTAAGCTAGCTATTCTAATAGTGCCCGCTGCGGTTGCGACTGACCTATAGTGTTTTCCTTCGGCATTCGTCTTACAAGCTGGGGAAACGCAGAACACCTAGCTCGAAGGGGCCGATAAGAATCCGAAACACAATCCGATCCATCTCTTTCATGGGAATGGAACCCGTACGCACCAGCAGGGGACTCGAACACACATTGTTTGCCGGTTTTCCACGGCCACCTTAGATAAGTATTTGTTTCAAAGAAATAATTCAAATAGATCTATTATTTATCCATTCCTTCTACGTATTTGTTATCGCAGAAGGCCGTGATTTTAAGCCAGCAAGTTGGCTATCATGTTAAATTAGAGAGATTTAATTTGATGTCATTTATAACATTCGTGAAATTGTGACAACTAGAATCAGATTGATTAAACGATGTTGTCAATTCTCAACTTTATGTAAATATGGCCGTGAGTAAGTAGAGGTACACCTCGTGACGAAAAGAAAATATTGCAACATTTCCTAATTCGGAGTAACCTTAAAATCAAGTACATGAGTACCACATTTTCACTAGACTTTCCATGGTGCGATAACAAATAGATACGGAATGTGATTTCAATGTTTTCAGTGTTTAGTGTTTTGTATGTTGTATTTTTATTGTAGTACTTCTAGATTTTTAGATATGTGTATTAAAAAAAACAACTGTCATAAAATGGGTAAATAAATTTATCATTATTATTACAAAAGTCTCAACAATTTTGATTACGAAAACACTATGCCCGCCAATATTACTCAGAAAATACAATTATCTGATAAAGGGAATAACCTTCACCTCTGATCAGCAATATTAGTACGATAGTTTTTTTTTAATTAAATAATCTAATCTAATCAATAAGAAAATTAATAGGAATGCAGAGGGATTTACTTATGCAACAATCAAGTCCAAAAATTAACAAATTTGTGCTTCAGATTGCGCAGTATACTCGTTAACGTAGGTATGAAAAAAACTCTTGGCCGTTTAAAGAAATTTTATGATTATGAATCTGTTGTGCTGAGTTCCAAGTATGTAGGTTATATGCACATCAATAATTACTCTCGAATTGCGTAATCTTACGTATACCGCACCTTCTTTCATGGGGGATTCCCAAAACATTAAAATGATTTTTAACAAATTGGCAGCTATGTAAATCCTTTTCGGTTCTTTAAAAAAAAAAAAAGTTTAAATTCTACATACCTCTCGTGGAACTGCGCGTTCTCCAATCAACGGACGTCCTTGATGTACTTTGTCCATTCCGGTTTTCAGACGACATTCTCGACGTACTTCCTCCTCTCCAATTATCAGATTGGTTTAAAACGCTTCTTGTTCTTTTACCTTCATCGGGTCGCTTTGGCACTTTTTTATCCATTCTTGAAAGAACTACTCAAAACAACACCATCCACGAAAGAAAACTCGTTAATTACTGCGCGCCAGGACGCCAGGAGCCAGGATTACCAACGAATCAAATTCTTTTCATGGCGTGCACTTCATTGCACCTTCATTTGCACACCACCGATTAGATATGTGACTTCTCTAAAATTTAACCGTCCAAGATCACAAAATGCACGACATTCTTCTTATCTGCGAAATAATACGGCTTTTATAACCTAGTTCCATTGGTGTAATAATCAAACTGCTGAACTGATTAAAAAAAGTTATCGTTATCAATTGTCAAGTAACAATGAATGAAGTGAGAGTTGTGAATCCCCGACGTGCACAAAAAAAATGTAACAGTTCAAAGTATTCAGAGATAAGCAATTGTTTATTAAATGTTGCTTTTAAAGTTGTTTAGAATTACGAAATAATCCCAATTCCCAAATTTAGGCGAAAAATTCTAATTCGCATTTTGATTTTCCTAATTACTTTATAATACATTTATGTTTTTCTAATTTGTTTTGCTTTTTACTTTTTACACAAAGTTTGAATGAATTTGACTGCGCTTTAAAAATATGTAGACGACATATAATTCAAAGTCACAAAATGTCCATCTTTTCTCCGTTTTTTTTTTTTTTAAACAGCAAATAAACGCATTCTTATTATTCATCGTTTATTTAGTCCAAGCGACACCAACAACAAGGAAAAATCAACAAAAACGACTGCATATTACGTCACAGAAAACCTTATTAAAAAAGCTGAACACTTTACAAATAAGCAACGTCAAAGACAACAATTCGCTACTAAAATATTGTTATTTAAATTTAACAAATACAGCGTAATTCACATTGACAAACAAAAGGAAGCTATTCGCCTACTCTACTTCGTTTTTCTATTAATTACTGGTTTACCACATTCGTTACACGGTGGCAACTGATCAGCTTCTTTAGAGCTATCGACGGCATACAAACGACCATTTGGACACCTATACCAAACCCCTCTCCTTACCCCAGCAATTTTATTAATTTCCTTCAATTCCACCTCGCTCATGCCTAACTCAAAAGAGACTTCTTGCGCCAACTCAGTTAAGCGCTCCTTTATTTTACCGTCACCTCCAACATCATATTTCTTTGCAGAGTATAACTTGTTGGGCAGAGACCTGTACAATTCCTTTATCCTCGGATCTGTGACTGCCTCCAAGTCCTTACCTTCCTCAATTTCACTGAGTTGTAACAACCTGCGCAGACGCTTCAGTTCACATTCGAAATCTTGAATCTCCTGCGTCGTAAAGGAATTCTCTTCTATTATTAGCGTTTCAAGCAAGAAGTCGTCCACGTATGAAATGCATTTTACGCTTCGATTGGTAACGACGCTTTTGTGGAAGAGCTCACAGATTTGCTGGTAGATTTGAATTTTTGAAGACAACATCTCCAGCAGCTTACCAGAAAACTTTAGGCTCATAGTGAGTTTAAGTGATTGCAATTTCTGCTGCAGTTTCAATCTTATTGTGACACACTGACGGCTAACTGCAATTTAAAAATTAAATATTATAAAACCTTGCTTGATTAAAGAAATGTATAATTGTTAAGGCCTAACCTGATTTAAGGCGCGTCGATTCATCAATATCATCCAACTTTTTAAGCAACTCAACACGGATCTGTTGTTTATCCTTTAAATTCCCATAAAATTTCTGTTTCACTTCTGAAACGCTAGCAAGTGATTCATTTATGTAGTCACCGTAACGTCTTGTGATTGACAGACTTGTGTGACAAGTTGGGCAACATTTATTGGTGATTTGATCACCATCATTTTGCAACCATCGCTCCATAGTTCAACTTTCAATCACATGACCACATTCCTGTAAGAGCACGAAACGTGTGTCCTCGTCTTCCTCAAAACTCAAGATGACTTCTGCAAGTTCACTTTTGTTGCAAATGCGACACAATGGTGGGTACGGGTCATTGCAAAAGCCCACGCAAGGATGTCCACAGTTCAATGTTTTCTTGCAAGGCTCAGTGCAGGGTGGAACCGTGCATTTTTCACCACACCTGGCGGTGCACGTTACATGCTTACAGCTTCGAAGGTAGTTATATCTGCAAGGAGGGGGAAGCTCCCCGCAAGTCCTCCTGCGTTTCGAATAATTACATCCGTATGTGTAAGGCAGGGTACAAGGGTGACATATCTGACGACATAAAAGTGAGCAATTTGTGGCCGCAAATCAAGATGTTGCACCTCTCAGCGCAGCTCTTGTGAATACGTCCTTGATGGCATTCACTGCAAGTCCCCGGGCATTTATGTCCGCACTCCAATTGCGCTGCGCAAGGCTCTCGACAATGTTGCAACAATTTCCTGTCATTCCTGTCTAAACAAACAAAATAATTGGAAGAGAACAACTTATAACTCGTACACTTTTTATGTTAAGAACCTACCTTCATTCTTTAGGTGACATGGTATTTTAAAGGTGTGACCACAATCCGCTTCAAACGGACTGTCGATTAAAGCTTGGCATTTCTCGGTGCACTTTTCTTTACATGTTGCCAAACATGGATGTCCACATGGTAAGAAGCGTGGGCACTTGCCTTTGCATACGGTCCTGGTAGGATCCTCGCAGCATTTAACGGTGACTTTATGATTGCATTCTGGCAGAGTCTTCTCCACCTATTAAATTAATGGGCAGCAGATAGTGATTAGATTATAGGTACTACTTACCATCACTCCGCATTTACCACAAGTTTCCATACACTGCAACTTGCACGGGTGTCCACAAGGCAAGTTCTTCTTACACGGTTTCAGACAAGGCACTTCATCAGCATTAACACTGCAAGCTACACTAAAAATGTGTTCGCAAGCAGTACGTGTTTTCTTAACAAGAATCTTGCACGGTTGACATTCATCACCACAAGTCAAAGGACAGAGATGTTTGATGGTTTTCACCGTGCAACCAGCTGCATATTTTTCACACTTTTCTTTACACTTATGCTACAGAAAACAATTAATTAGTAGCAAATCAAAGTAGTTTTGTACATATTAAAATACCTTCACTAAGTGAGTGGGTCCATCCCGATGTGACATTTTGAACGACACCTCATGGCCGTATTTTTCAATTTTTGTATTACACGGGTAAGGACAGACATAAGTTTTGACGACTGTGGAACACGGTCTGTTGACATCATGTCCGCAAGGCAGCTCTGAAGGAATCAAAACCAAGCATTTTTGGTCTTTCGGATCTAGATGACATGTTACGTCTTGCTCGTAGCCACATGGTAGAAGTTTAGGTACAGGATATGTACATAAACCACAGTCTTGTACATGGGTGTTTGTAATCACATGGAAACCTAAAATATAGAGATGGAACGAATCTCCTACCGCGGTATGAATCCGGCCTATAAACCAAACAGTTCGGTTTCGTTTGAACCTTCGTTGAACTGACCGGATTATACACACATAACACATATTTTTTTAAATTATAAGTAAGCTGATCGTAATTACCTATTGTTTGAGACAAAAATGGGATTGGGGTAATATTGTTCAAACAGAATATTTTCTTTAGAATTAAGGAGTTGAACCATTCACCGTTGCTATCTTTTTATTTTTAAAAATAGAAATTAGGAAATATTCTCTCATTATAATGCTAATTCTGAATTTGTAACTGATAAGGCAATTGCACTGCTAGTTGTCAAAATATTTGAACGACCGTATTTTTTTTAATAGCAATATAGTATTTTTGACATTCATTCTCTTTACAGCGATATCAAAATTTCTTAAATTTGCTTACACGATAAGGATAATAATAAAAAAATCATTTTCAAGTAAGTAAGCCATGTTCATGTATACAATCAAATTGTCTAAATAATGAACAAATGATATCTGTCTAAAGTACACATATTCATTAATAGTCGTGGAAAAAGTATAGTATTCTACTCCCGAGTAATAGGTATTAATCACTCGAATGAATTACAACACGAGCCAAGCGAGTGTTGCAAACTTTAATTCTCGTGATTAATAACCATTATTACTCGGTCGTCGAATAACATACTATTTAAAAGTTAAGATAGCTGCTCGCATAGAAAAGGGTGTCACAGTTAAACAAACTGCTCAGAATTTCAGCGTTAACAAAAATAACAGTGACTGATTTGACAACAAAGTAATATTCAATTAATAAAATAATGGAAACGCATGGCTACTGGATATAAAAGTTGTTCTAGTTTTTTATGATATCGATATTTTACTTTTTTAAGGAAAACATTTTTGTAAATGTAAGAAAAATTAAATATATCATAAGAATTGAACCAGGACTGTGAGACTTTCACTCTAATGTCTGAGGCTCACTCTAACGGCGCGGCGTGGCTCAGAGTCTGAGCCACGCCGTTATTTGAAGTTGAAGATAAATATTTCGTATATAAGTTCACTTAAATTATGTGGCACAACCACTGGAAGATTCGGGAGAACCTTTGCGGCCTGGCGACAATACCATCAGTGTTCGAATGTTCGGCCGGCAGTAGGTTCGTTCCAACTCTATAGAGATGTTTGTAGTCACATGGAAACCTAAAATATTAATTTATCCAACGAGTGGGATATCTTCTGCGAGCAATTCAGTCTCACCTTGCACATTTCTGTTTACAATTGTATTGTGATTCATGTTCCTTGTCCAGAAAATGGCACTTGGCGTTGCAAGAGTGACCGCATTCTAAAATCTGCCCGCATATCTTATTACAACCCCCCTCGGGTACCTTCTTAAAATCATCAGCCCTTTCGACACGAGTGATTGTAGCAGGGTGGTTTTGGCATCTTAAAGCTAATGAGGTCCCCACTGCATTCTGAGCTTGCAAGCTCTCGCTGACTTTCAGCCATACCTAAGGGAAGATTTTTTTCAAATTTGAAGGTGAATTTTGAAAATACGAATTACCTGGCTTCTGCTGGCTAATAAATCGATGTTTCCCATGATGTAGAATCCCTCCTTGGCCCGCGAAAGTGCGACACACACTCGATTCGCGATCGCGAGGAACCCTATCTTTCCTTCGTTGTTATTGCGGACTAACGAAAGCAAAATAATTTTGGACTCCTCGCCTTGATAGTTGTCCAGTGTGGTGATACGCACGTCCTCCAATAGCCTCAGGTCTTTTCGTTCGTCCTTAAAAAATGTCATGCTTTTTCGTTCGTCCAATAACATAATCATTTGTCCAGAATATGCAGCTAAAATGGTAACGTCTTGCGGGGCATATCCATTCAAAATCAAATACCTAAAATTGCATGGTTAAAATCACCTTCGACTCTCGTCTTCCACTTTAAAAATTCACTCTGGGAATCTTGCAAGCTGTGAGAAAATAGAGAGATGCAGAACGAAAGGAGAGAGGAAAATGCAATTTTTTCTAATTATAAAAAAAAATTTATTTCGTAAAATCTCCCCAAAATCCATCCAAATTAAAAGGAAACGACATATCACAGAAATATCAGGCATTCTTTTTTGTACCGTCTGTGACTTTGGCCTTTAATATCTAATTCTTCAACGGAAACGAAACCACCTCGAATGACAAAATAAATAGGGAAATTAACAGAAAAAAGAGACACGGGGACTTTTTAATCCTCGCTCTACTTATGTATGTATAACAGAATAATTCGAAAAGCACGTCTACAGCATAAAAAATATGAACGAAAGGAAATAATAAGTCACATGGGGGTCTATTCTGTAACGTTTTCCGTTAAAACTTAGAGGCTGTTAAAAATTTAAAGGCCTTTAAATTACGTTTGTTATTCAGTAACGCCAATTCTATTAAAATTTTAGAGGAACCCTTTCAAATCTCCCGTTATGAATGTTGATTTTAGAGGGGTGTTTATTTGTACCTTCTAATTTTTAGTGGACGTCAGTTTCTCCGAAATAGCTGTTTTTGATGAAGAAAAGTGTGTGTAAAAATAATTCTACAAATACCTTTTACATTTTCTAAATAATTTTTGGTTATAAATTTCGATTTTTAGTGCTACATTTCGACTACACCAAAGGCAAATCCGAGATTTGAGTGATCCTTTCCAGATACCGGAAAATTTGTTTAGAAATGTTTTTCGCTTTAATAAAGACACCGCCTTTGCAATTGTAAATATGATAAGTAATCATATGAGACATCCACGAAAAATCACGGGAATACACGCGCACATCAAAATTTTAGCAACATTACATTTCTACGCCACAGGTAGTTACCAATTAAGTGCTAGTCAGGGATACCATTTTGCCCTGAGTCAACCTAGCATGAGTCGCTGTATAAACGAAGTCACAAATATTATAAATCGACATTTGGTGGATTGTTTTTCCCACGACAGAAAATGAAAGAAATAAAATCAAAGAAGCATTTTACGAAAAGTTTCATTTTCCCAGATGTTTGGGTGCAATCGACTGTACGCATATTGCAATTATTTCGCCCCATGAAAATTATCCTGCTTTGCCATACTCCTGTCGAAAAGGATTTTACAGCATTAATTGCCAAATTGTCGTAGACAGTAATTTAAAAATTTTAAACATGAACGCCAGATTTTTTAAATGTCATCAAACGCAGTTTTTTTTCTTAAATAAAAATCGTTGTCTAGGTATCAGTTTTACTTTTCGGGCCGAATGCGGTGTTGTCAAATGTGAACTGACCAAATTTTAGCGGGTCTGTTAAAATAGTATTGTTTTAATAGCCCTCTAAAATATGACAGTACAGAATAGCGCTAACCCCCTAATTTTTTAGCAGGCCTCTGAAAATTATATTTTAAGTGGCTTCTAAATTTTAACGGAAAAGATACAGAATAGACCCCATGGACCTTTAAAAAAAAATCTGAGTTGCCCTTCGAGGTTTTAGCCTTAGGAATTGTTTAGAAAAATGCCTCAACGAAAGTTGGGGATAGAATAATTGAAGACCAGTTTACGATCAATCAATCAATCAATCAATCATTTTATTTCGTCAAACCAATGGCATGAAAACATCGATAAGCATATTCATATATATGTACATACACACCAAAAGTTCAAAATTTAAAAAACTTAACTACAAATTACATACATGATTACATAATTACACATAAAACAACAGTCACGGAAAAAAAGCGGAATCGCTCTTATCATACTACACCATGTTACGGCTCCCAGGTCACGGTGCGCGTTGTGTGCCGGCATCAGCAAAAAATTCTTCTATACTATAGTAACAAGTTTGTAAGAAAAAACTCTTGGACATACGTTTAAAAGACCCTTTGCTAGTGCATTGTCTTATTTCAACTGGCAAATGATTGGAGAATTTTATTGAGGATGTTAAATAAGACTCATAGTAGAAACAGCATTTAGATTGGTCAAGTCTAATATTGTTTAATTGTCTAGTATTGTAGGAGTGAAAATCTGAGTTTGAATTGAAATTATTTAAGTTATCAAACAGAAAAAGCACACTGTGATAAACAAACAAATTAACTATCGTCATTATATTCAGGGTTAAAAGCGTTTCTACATTTATCCCTATGCCCCAGTCCAGCAAAGACTCTAATGGCTTTCTTTTGTACTTTTAAAATGTCTGAAAGATGAGTGGAATTTCCCCAGAATATTACACAATATGAAATAAGAGATTCAAAGTACGCAAAATATATTTTCTTTAAAGTTCGTTGATTACAAATATTTTTACATCGCCTTAGGCAAAACAATGCTTTACTAAGTTTGGTTTCAGATTATCAAAGTGGGTATTCCAGCTAAAGTTTTGATCTATGTAAACCTAATAATTTAAGAATTTTTATGCGTATGGTATAATTGTCAATTATTAGCAGATCACTGACACTATTTTTATTACTAAATATGGTAATGTTAGTTTTTCTGCATTAATGATAAGTTTATTTTGATTACACCACAAAGCAACCTCAACAATAATATCCTGATACTATCCAAAAGATCGTCATGATTCTTATGACTTACAGTTATATATATATCATCAGCATATAGTATTAGATTTTTATTTACGGCTCGCGGTAGATCATTTATAAAATCACGAACAATATGGGACCCAGTATCGACCCTTGTGGTACACATGTGTTATGATTTGTTTTTCACAGAGGTGGCGCTTTATTTCACCTGTATTTGACGTATTTACAATTTCAACTGTTTGGTACCTGTTTTTTAAGTACGATGTGAATAGTTTCAGAGGAATCGATCGGATTCCGTACTGTGCCAGCTTAGACAATAGAACATCGTGATCGATGAGATCAAAAGCCTTGGATAAATCAAAATTCGCCGATGCAACATAGTTTCCTTCATTAGTGAGTTTGTATATGTTTCTGAGAATACTTTCTAGGGCTGTGAAAGTTGACTTATTTTCACGAAAACCATGTTGTGAGCTTGTAAATAAATTATGTGCTTCAAAGTATTGAATAAGTCGTTGTTTTAAGATTTTCTCAAAGATTTTGGAAAATACTGAGAGTATTGAAATTGGTCTATAGTTAGCTATATTAAGTCGAGATAGATTTTTGTATACCGGTGTAATTTTAGATATTTTTAATTGTTCTGAAATATTCCTGTTTCAAAACTATCATTTATTACGTGCGCTAAAGTTGTTCAGATATTTGCTCAATGCAAAGTTTTATCACCTTGACTGGAATCTCATCCACACCCACACTGTTAGTATTTTTAGGTTATTTGTAATTTCCTCAACTTCTGATGGATCTGTTGGTGTTAGAAAAAGGAGTTCGGTATGTTAAGATTTAGATTATGTGATTTAATTGTATGTGTTTGTGTGTTAGTAGAAGACAATAACTTAATTGGTAGTTCAGCGAAATATTTGTTAAAACAATTAGCTAGCTCCAAACTATTCTCAATTTCCCTGTCATCAAATTTAATTTTTATGTTATTTTTTAAATTTTTGCTTCTATTTAATTCTCTATTTATAATATTCCAAGTGGTTTTTATCACATTATTACTGTTGTTTATTTGGTTGTCAATTAGCTTTCTTTGCTGCCATTATGACATGTTTGAAGATGGCTTGTATTTTTTGTAGTATTCTTGAAGAGTTTTACATGGAAAGTGTTTTGCAAGTAATAAAGTTCACGTTTGGTTTTGCTTGATGTTCTAATCCCTTTTGTAACCCATGTTTTCCTTCTTTTATTTCGTACTTTTGTTAAAGGGAAGGCTTCATTAAAAACATAATTGAATTTATCTATAAAAATGCCGAATTTGTTTACATGGGTGGAGTAGACTTCATTCCACGTTTGCTGTTTTATTAATTCAGTGAATCTGTCTAAACTGAATTTGTTGAACCGTCTTTTATATTCGAACAGATTGTTTAAGTAGTTAGGTAAA
This sequence comes from Dorcus hopei, assembly GCA_033060865.1. Lineage (NCBI taxonomy): Eukaryota > Metazoa > Arthropoda > Insecta > Coleoptera > Lucanidae > Dorcus > Dorcus hopei. The sequence continues at coordinate 74,501,226 of CM065425.1, forward strand.
AGTAGTTCTTTGAAATGTCCCACCTGAATGTCGTGATCACTAAACTCAATTTCTATGTTATGTGATTCGGCGTCTGTTACATTTGTTATTATATTGTCAATACATGTAGAAGAAGTTTCAGTGGAACGAGTAGACCCACGCACCGTGACATGCAAACCATACGTGGTAAGTAAATCTAGAAAATCTGAAACTTGTGCCGTTTTTACTAATATGTTAATGTTAAAATCACCGGTTAAAATTATATTTTTACTAGATTGGAAATGATTTAAAACAAGGTCAAGTTTATCCATGAAGATCTGAAGACTACCGGAGGGCGGTCTATAGATATCTATTAAGACTAAATTTAAATCAGTTATAAGCACACCTGATATTTCAAATGTACCTTCTGCTGAGATCAAATTGATAAAATCTAGATTGTCATACTTTATCCCTTGTTTTAAATAAATCACACTACCTCCGTGTTTAGAAAATTTCCTTGAGAAAGATGATGCCGCTATAAAACCGTCTATCGTTATGCATGCAAGTTCTTCCTCCGTAAGCCAGTGCTCATCAATGCAAATAACGTCAATATTTTCAAACATACTTACAAACAGTTCAATGTCCTGAATCTTATTTTTTAAACTACATATATTTACGTGAATAACAGTAAGACCATTTTCGCTACTTATAAAAAATTTTTTTCTTTTCCTTCACCAGGCACACCAGATAGAGTCAAGTCTTTGTCATCATTATTGTGATGCTCTTCCGGATCGTCAGTATCGCTCGAGCAGTCCAGGAAACTCCCTACTGATGAAGTGCTTTCCGATCTAGCTATTGGGATGATCCTTCTTTGTTGCACATAAAAGTCGTCCTCTTCCAGGGCACTTTGTTTATTTAATTGTTCAATTTTTAACTTGCACATTATGTGAGTAATGGTTTTAATACACGTCGAGGGAGTTTTAAGTTTATTAGCTAATAATTTAGCAACGCATATCTGTCCCTTTTTATTAAAATGCATACCATGGTATGTGTAAAGGTATGAGTTTAACACAGAGTTCACATCGATTATTTCTAGAGCATTTAAACTATAGTTTTTAAGTTTATTAATCACAGAGAAAAAATTTTTATTTGTATCAAGTATTGCTTTGTTTGCAAAGTTGCAATTATAATTATAGCGGTACGGTATGCAGCAAACGTAAAGATTTGTACTACTGCATTTATTTATGAGTTCCTGAAGATTTTTGTCTAAGTTACTCCGTGTTGCTTTATTTATATCATTCGCGCCAGTCATTACTATAACCGTGTCTTCATTATTATAATTTTTTGTTAATTTATCCACATATTCAATGGTTTGATAGAAGGTAGCATTTGGTTTGATTATACTTTCCACTATGATGTTCGGACCAGACAATAGTCTTAAGTTTTCTGCTATATTTCGACCGTAACTATCAGCGATAAGTAAAAATTACTTCTTCGAAGATGTCATTTATTTTATCGTTCGGAATAACTTTTTGTTTATTTTCTTCTTGCTGAAGCGTATTTCGAATAGCATTTAGACCGCTAAGTTTCTGCCGCGTATGATCCAGTTCCATTTTTAGATTATTAATTTCAGCATTTAGATTATTATTTAGCTCTTTCAGCTCTAGGATTTTTTTTTTTGCAATGTTCAAATTTATTGTTAAATTTTGGCACAGCTCACAAATATTTAAGGTATCTTTTGTATCGGAAATTTCATTTATTGGGTCAATTGTATTTTTTACTATTATGCTACCATTTCTTAGCTTATGTAGCAGATCGCTCAATTCGATTTTTTTGAGGCCTTTAGTTTCTATATTAAATTTATTAATTTCAAGAATTAATTCACTTATTTTCATTTTCACTGTTTTTTCTTTGTCCTTTTCCATATTTGCATACACAAGTAATACACTACCACTTGACGAATTTATTTATCAATGAATAAAAGCAATTTACGTTTTACGTGAATAATTTCGAGAGTGAATGCCAGCACGTGCACTCCGACCTCGCTCAGTACTCACACTTGATAGAATTGAAGTGCGGAGTAGTCTACAACTCGGCTTAGACACAATCTTCTCTACCTCTTACAGTTTGCAAGCTGCTTTCTTTCGTCGACTTTAACTTTCCATACCTTGCAAGATTCAACAGAAATGTAGCTTCGTGTATGTTAGTTTTGGTGCTCTCACCGCTGACCTCTTCTTGGTTCCTGTGCGTTATGAAATACAAACAAGAAATTATTCCGCCGACCATCGGAAACTTTTCCACTGATTCGTGATTTTTCAATTGGGGATAGATCGCGGGAACGATGAGCTTTGCGATTTCCGGTCGCATGCGATACTGCACGTCCAGCAAGTTGTAGTGCATATCGTTCATGATCATGCGTTCGAAAAGGCTTATGCCCAAGAAGAAGTTCTTCTCGATGTCATAATCAGCGGTGCTCGGACGTAGCTGTTGGTGGTCGCCGATCAAAATCAGGTGCTGACAATTATTCGTTAAGGACGCTACTGTGTGCCCCTCCAAGATCTCAGCAGCTTCCTCGACGATCACTATGGGGCACTTGAGCTCTTGCAGCGCAGCCTGCAGCCTAGCAGCGCTCGTTGTTGTCATACCTACCACCAATTTGCTTCTCATAATTTGAATATCTTCTTTCGCGCGGAGTTCCTCGTATTCTTGGTAAAGCTCGCGGTAGTGTTCCTCTAAATAGAACAGCTTTTCATTCAAGTAGTGCTTGTATTCATCAAGCCAATAGAAGTACCATCGCCATCTGTCTTTATGAGCTATGTTTTCGGGCGAATGGAAGTCACCTTCTATCGGTTCTAAATGTGAGATGGCAGATCTACCTTCTTCCAAGCGCGCCTATAATATGGTTTCCCAAAGAGCAAGTAAATTGGTTGACTTAAAACTTACCTCTTGATAAATTAAGTCAGCTCTGGCTTGCTTCAGATCTTCTTCCAATCGAATGCAGCACATCTTTATATCCCATTCGTTTTCCGCTTTGAAACCCAAATTATGTAATAAGACTTTCGCTTCCTCGAATTCAGGTTTTTTCATATTGGTAACGACATTCACAGTGTACGCCATTTGTTGAATTTTTTTTCTTAGGTGTACGACTCTCACAATGTACGCAGCATCTGATGATACGGAAATGTTGAAATCGTGAAGGTCGAATCTGTGTTGTGCACGATTTACATTATCGAATACTTCCTCGCTAGCTTTATTGTCAGAGTGATGAATACGTAGTGCTTTTATTCTTTGTAAAACCTTATGAAAATAAAAAGAAAGTATTAATAGAGTGACAACGTAAGTAATGCAAATCTTACTTGTTCTGTAGCAAGATGTATTTGTTTAGGGGAATTTCTTCTGATTTCTTTGCCCAACAACCAGTTTCCAAAATTTTCGGCGTCAACATCTTGAAACCAGGTGCCACTTAATTCCGGTCGTTCATGCAGAAAAGATGAAAGATTGATGATACCCTCATATTTGCTTATCGCTTCCAAATGGGCATAATTGCTTTTTATAATGCGCACCTGGTTTTCAATTGCTGTATGCATCAACCAGAACGTTTTCTTCGTGGATTTATCACGACTGGGTTTTCGCAAGGTCTTAATATTAAGTGGCTCTAGCTTTTCATTTTTTGACTGTCCACCGAATCTCACAATTTGGGAAGTTGTATCTAATAGGCCTTCCAGGAATTGATCGAGAGCATTGTTTGTATACGCCACGATTAACATCGGGGCTCTTTGATGATTCCATAGTTCAGAGTTTCGTAGAAGAGTTTTCGCTATAAGCAAACCCACGTACGTTTTGCCAGTACCCGGAGGTCCTTGAATGACAACGAATTTTTGAGAGAGTGCGTTTTTAAAGGCACTGTATTGAGAATTGTTTAGCCTTAGTTTCTCTGCTTCCGGCCATGAATTTGTGGTAGCTACATTTGCTGCAAACCGGCATCCGATTATGAGTTCGTAAGAGGCTCGGTGGTAACCTGGTGGTTCAACTCGACGGGTGACATCCACCAAGTACTCCTTCATGGGAAAATTTCTCTCCGTTATCAATGTTAACGCCTTAAGCACGTGGTAGTAAGGTCCGAAATAAACCTCGCATTCTACCATCACGTAGTCGACGTTAAAAGCGTACTGGGAACTTCCTTCAAACGCCACCACCAGCCGCCCCTTCCGTAGAAGCCCCGCGTCTTGGTTTATTATTTTCCCGAAAAGCATCGATTTGAAGTTATCCCTCGTGAAGCAAAGCAACGCGCCGAACATGAATCTACGCGAATTTTCGTTATTCAAGTTCGTACTGCTCTGGTTGAATTGCAACGCAACACCGCGGATTCCGTTGACTAACTCGTGGCTTAGAAAATAAACTTTCGGATGGACTTTAACATTTTGCACTTCCTTGCAGTTGCCTCCCTGCAGCAAGTACTCAAGAACTCCTTTTCTTAATGGCGCAACAAAGTCTTCCCTTAACAGGCGGAACTGTACATCCAAATAGTGCTCGACGCTGTCGTAAGGACCTTTGGTTATGTTTTTGCGCAGGAATGTTTTCTCAGTAGTTGTAATCTCTGAGATTGTTGGATACAAGCTGATAGAACGAAAGTTATCCGGGGGTTCCACGCAGCTACTTTGATAGATGCTGCTGCTGCTGCGATTTGTTCTTTCGTTGTTCTCAGCAGCACTTTTCGTTCCGTCTGAAAATAACACACATCATACGTGAGCTTCTTAAATAATTTTTAAAAAAAGCTAGAATGAATTCCGACGATGGTTCCATGGTGAAAAAATAGTAGGCAATAAACGAAATAAGTACAATTATAAAAGTATAACCACACTGCAAAAACGAGCAGACTCACAAACGTCCTCATCAAAATGTTTGCAAGGCGTAAGGTGTTTATAAATTTTATGATATACCGGCAAAAACTCCACCCTCCGATCGTCTAGTGGCTTTGCCTTTGCAGGATTTGCTACGTACGTAGCAAATCGCGTTACTGCAACACAAAATTTATTACGCAGACACCTACAGGTTTTAAAGATAAAGGTTACGCCAGGAAATGTTTTTAATTTATCTTTAATCTTATAATAGTTCGCTTCTTCCCTACATTTTTAAATTAATTATAAATTATTGTAAAGAATGTTTTCCCTGTTTCTTCTTTCGTCAGTATTTTCTTGGCGGTCTATTCAAGAACCACCCTGCGTACAGGGTGGCACGTTAGTGCGACTTACGTTCAATAACTCCATTGTGTTTACACGAAACACACTAAAAAATTACATATAAAATGCGTAACGTTAGATATTACAACCATGTTGCATGTGGTATGTTACAAAGTATAGGCGCCATACACATCTCTGCGTACAGCGCCGCCTGCCGTGGTGATTTTTGAATTAGTGATATGAAAACATTTCTTGAGACTCATTGCATAGGAATAATATCACTCCTATGACAATTTACGATTGTAGAACATAATATGTACTTGAGCTTCCTGGTATTGAAATACATTACAATATTCAAGCTCAAATGTACATTAATAATTTGAAACAACTCGTATTTTCATACCACTAATGCAGAATATGGTCATTGGTGGCGCTGGCTTCGCATGTGCATGGTCCCTATAATCAAAAGTACAGAATGTCCCACAAAAGAGTGTTTTTTTTTTATTCAACACGTTATATATTTTTACATTTTCGCATTTTGCTGCAACGAAAAAATGATTTTTGACTTTGGATGCAGCATAAACATTTTCAAATAAAATCACTAGATTCGTCACTAACTTGTCAAGAAATCACTACATTTTCGGCATGTCTGAACTCAAGCGGGTTAGTTAGCTTTTATCAATTGTTTTTCTTTCTGAGCCAAAACAACTGAGGCTTTCAAATTTACCATTTCTCGAATTTTTTAAGTCGTTTTTAATGACGATTGCCGACTCTGCCTGGAAGAAAGACGTCGAGACTGGGCTTGTTCTTGCTTTACTGAAATTGCTAAATATGACAGCTGTAGGTATTAATCCATTCTATATGTATAGCTGTATAGTCCCGCGCACCTTAAATGCACCTCCCGCACGCAAACCTCACTCTTAAAACCTTGTGATACAAAAGTCACAGAACTGTCAAATTATAGCATTTAAGCTGCGCACTACTATACCATGTGTAAACTGTTTTCCACGGCCGCCTTAGGCAGTTGTTCGTTTTAAAAGAAATAATTCAAATAGATCTATTATCCATTCCTCATCTATTTGTTATCGCAGTAGGGCGTGATTTTAAGCTACTTGGCTATCATGTTAAATTAGGGAAATTAAATTTGATGTCATTTTAACATACGTCAAGTTGTGACGACTAAAATCAGATTGATTAAGCGGTGTTGTCAATTCTCAACTTTATGTAAATTTGGCCGTGAGTACTTACATCCACAGTACACCTCGTCACGAAAAGAAAACATTGCAACATTGCCTAATTCGGAGTTATCCGCCAACAGAAATAAAGTCGTTATTTATTTATTTATCTTAAAACCTATGTCGACATGACATTCCTTGTCAAAATTTAGTTACATACAGGAGTACCAATTTACACTAGACTTTTACGGCATGGTGGGATAACAGATAGATAAAAATCCCAACAATTTTGATTACAAAGACACTATGCCGCCAATATTACCCGGAAAATATTATCTGATAAAGTTACGCAGTGGGCGATGTGTGGGCGTGCATTAGGGTGAAATTTTCTCCGACATATGGGGCAAAAGGTACCATATGGTCTTGGAGAATACCTCTGATGTACCTATCTGCAGTTAACGCCCCGCCATCAATCACCACTAACTCTGTGCGTGCCCCCAAACAAATGCCACCCCACACCATAATTGAACCTCCACCAAAAGATACTCTAGTAGTAAAATTAAAGGGTACATTTTGTTCTCCTTGGTGTCGATACAATCTTTCCCTACCATCAATTGAATTTATACAAAAACGGCTCTCGTCCGTGAATAAAATTTGACTCCACTGGTCGTCATACCAATTTCGATGTTCTCGATCAAATTCTAGTCGCGCTACACGATGACGTCTCTGAAGTCTTGGAGCTTTTATTGGCACGTATAACTTGAGACCAACTTCTTTAAATCTTCTTACCATGCGCTCACTTATGGTGGTTCCACGAACATCTTCCAGTAGGTTTCTTGTTTGATCTGCTCTGTTTGACGTGCGCTTCGCAGTGTTTGCAACGTTATAAAACGATCATCTGCAGCCGTGGTTGAGCGTTTTCTGCCTTGCCCTGTTCTTCTCACATACTCCCCGATTTGCCTCCAACGACTTACGTTACGATGGATGGTTGATTCTGATTTACTAAACCTTCGGGCAACTTCACGGTATGTTCGACCATGTTCAATCATTGCTGCGGCAATGGCAGTATCAGTCGGTACTAAGTCTCCCATTATTACTAACTTGGTTTAACAATAAAACAAACTGACGACAACAAATCAAAAGAAAACAAATTTGAACAATTTTAACTGAATACTTAACAACTTAATTGTTATCTGTAGATAAAACGTGTTTCAAATGTAAGACGCAACACAAATGTTTGAAGTATTGACATTTAAAACTTCAATTGTTTAGTGCAACATTCAAAGCTATCTAGATATAGGCTATAAAATAATAAAATTAAGAAATAAACTAAAATTACAATCTCTGTCTCTTTAAATTTGCCGGTGTGTGTAGAAATATTTGTAAAGAATAAACATACACGATATTAAACAAAATACATTTTATTTTATAACATTTTTTTCTTTATTATAGTTGAAAATTACGTATTCTGCGTGTCCCAGAAATGCAAGTAAACCTAATCCTCTATATTTCCTCATTCTAGAACCGCAAAAAAATGGTTGCCTGGGTAGTGTGCTTTTCTTGTACGCTTAGGTAACGTAGAAAAGAAATACCTGAAGCTTTAAATGCACATCTGGGAGAGCCTGCATATATGTGGCATTTTGCAGGCCTCTTGGGCCTATAGCTGTGTTTTTGCTTTCCATCTCTGTGTCCTTCGCCGCTTCTCTCCAGTTGTCGTTCCCTTGCTCTCCGACGTCTTCCATTACAGCTTCTCTCCATTTTCTTCTTTCCCTGTGGCACCTTCCACTATTTCCTTTACTGTTCTGGTTTTATCCACGCGTTCGAGATGGTCTAGCCATTGTAAAGTTGAAAATTATAACACATTTAGAAACATTCTTTTTTAGAACAAGTTTTAGAGTCACTGTTTTATTATTACAACTCTCCGCTTATTTTCAATAATTCTCACTTTCAAAAACAAAATCAGTATCACTTTCTTCAGTGTCCAAATTCACATTAATAATGAGATCTTTAACTGCTGCTATTTTTTCTTTTTCCCCAATATTTAAAGATAATGTTTTCCGTATGGCGTACATATTTACTCCATTGCTCTGAAGTAACACTTTCTAAAGCTTTTGTCCAGACTTCAAGTGGATTCTTAATTCTTAATACTTCCTGATCATAAAGACGTTTTGCTTGACTCCACGTCCACACCTTTTCAATTAGATTGAATATGCAATGATATGGAGGTAAACGTATAACTTCGTGTCCAGCTGCTTTAATAATCTTATCTACTACATGCGCTGAACCTTTATAATGTGCTTTACATAAGGTTAGTAAATGATGTTTTTTGTCCTCTACAGAGCACCACAGGCTGCTCGGGTATGTTCACAGATTTTCATCGTCCGAGAAGCCCGCAGTTACTCCAATGCACTCCTGTATGCTTAATAGAAAGCAGCTAATACGTCAAACTGATACCACTACGTTCTTTGATTTCTGATGTCGTCGTTTAGAGGATTCATGAAACACAAAAGCTCTGCAGAAAAATAACCTGCAACAAACATACGACCCATAATTATACATTTATATTTTTTTCTGCAGAAAACTACTTACTCAAATGTCTATTTCAAGTTGATGAGCCGTAAGAAAAGCTGGTTTTGTATTAAAAATAATAAGAGAAAAATTAACCAAAGAAACATCCACAAACGTCAAATATTCCTACGCCTAACGTTAACCAATAGTATTATTCCGCGGGCATAAACAACATTCATACCAACCGCAAGTCCACGATATGCCCACTACTCGATTCTAGGGTATTTCATTATGTTAGGATATTTGAAATTTTCCAATCTATCGCCGGATAGAGACACGAATTGCGTAGTAATCTTATGTATACCGCACCTTCTTTCACGGGGGAATCCCAAGACATTAAAATGATTTGTAACAAATTGGAAGCTAAGTAAATCGTTCTCGGTCCTTTAAAAAAAAAAACACTTAATTTTTACATAACCTCTTGTGGACCTGCGCGTTCTCCAATCAACGGACGTCCTTGATGTACTTTGTCTGTTTCGATTTTCAGACGACATTCTCGACGTACTTCTTCCCGTCCAATTATCAGATTGGTTTAAAACGCTTCGTGGTTTTCTACCTTCATCGAATCGCTTTGACACTCTTTTATCCATTCTTGAAAGAATTACTTAAAACAGCACCATCCACGTAGAGAACTCGCGAATTACTGCGCGTCACGCGCAACGTCGGCCGTTCGCCGCTGCCAAATGCCAACCCTACCGATTTTGCCTTTATTCTACCGACCTACCGATTTTTTAATCAAATGTACAAATTATATAATAAAACGATTTTCTCTGTAGTTTTTCTTTTTTTCATAAAAATAAATTGACAATTATTGATTATATGTAAAGCCCGCCACACACCTGCGAACAAATTGCGCAAACTGTCGTTGCACAAGTTGTTGTGCAAGCAAGGTCACTCATACACTATCACCCATACACTATACGCAACATTATGCAAACTCCAGTTGCTTTTGTTGTGTACCTACGGAAACATGCCGTCTGACGACGGTATATTATAAATCAATGAACTCATTCAAAAATTACTGTACAATGTGTCGTACAAAGCCCATACACGACGCAATAGTTGCACAACGCCACTCGTTGTGCAATTAATTTCAAATAACTTTGAGTTTCTGCAACTAGTTGCACAGCACGTCAAACAACACCATACACTATACAAATGTTTGCACGACAGCCTCTGTTGCGCAATTTGTTCGCAGGTGTATGGGGGACTTAAGAGTATATCGTCTTGAGTTTGCCCTTTTGAGGGCAGAAGCATAAATAACAGGTGATCAATATCTTTTCTAATCAAGTAACCTATGGAAATAAAATCATGTGACTTTGATTAGTTCATTATTTCAAATGTCACTTGAATTACATATTTATATTGCATTCCTATACAAAACGATAGGAACACAATAAAAATAATTCAAATGGCATTTGAAATAATGAACCAAACTTTGTTTATGTCTTTGACATAATTTTTTCTATAGGCGCCATGCACATCTCTGCGTTCAGCGCCGCCTGGCGTGGTGATTTGTGAATTAGTGACATGAAACATTTCTTGAGACTCATTGCATGGGAATAATATCACTCCTATGACAATTTACGATTGTAGAACATAATATGTACTTGAGCTTCCTGATATTGAAATACATTACAATATTCAAGTTCAAATGTACATTAATATAATTTGAAACGCGTTCAGGTAAAAAAATTAGTTTCAGCGTTTCAGCATAGCGTAAAGTTGTAGGGCTTTAAGTTGGATTTACATGGAGCGTTGAGCGCGTCAAAACGCTATGACGTTACCAGCGTAAAATGCATTGAGGTGTCCAAATGAAGCTTAATAATTTTACAGGTTGTCCAACATTTGCATAAATTGATAAACTATCAAGAGTGTACACTTTAGATCAGAATTTTTATTATTAGTTAGTTTTTTTGTAAATTTAAGCAAAAAGAAAATAAACACGAAATACCTTCCACATCTAACCTATGCTCACCTGAACAGCTAATTAGAAATTTTTGTTTTCTTATTGGTACTTTGCACTGCTCACGCGCATTAATGTTTTACGCTCTAGCGTCGCGTCAAAAGTTAAAATCATCTCAACTCTTCAAGATGGCGGTTGGTGTTACGCGCGTACAAAGCAGTAACCAATGGCCGTGTTCAGGTAACTGCAGCAGCTGAGTTGCTGACTAAGCAATCGTTTGTGATTGGTTCAAATTAAAGTAATAGTCAATCACAAACGATTGCTTAAGTAAGCAACTCAGCTGCTGCAGTTACCTGAACGCGGCTAGTGGGAGCACAGTACGCCGACGTTTTGACGCGCCCAACGCTCCATGTAAATCCAGCTTTAAATTACCTGAACTTGATTCAGTTGTAGAGGTTATGAATTCCTTACGCTGTAATGCAGCGCTGGAGTGCGTTTAGAAAGTACGCCCGGACGCGCACCATTCGTTCGAAAAGTAGGATGTTTCTGACGTCACATCCCAGAACGTACACTCGCACCGTTCTGAAACTTCATCCGGACGACGCACTTTTCATCCTTCTTTTAACTGCGGCGTTTGGTGTGTGACTTGCGCATTAGACGTGTTTACGTTATAACGTTCGAAATTGTAAGTTTTAACAGTGGTTTTATTTTAACTTACAAAAGTAATGAATATAGAAACAGTAATAGTGGCTGTTAGCGTAATATCTGTGGCGATATGTTTACATAATTCAGCGTCTATAGTCCATATAAAATAAATGCGCATGTGCGGGGTTACACACACCACAAGCGTTCATAAAAGTGGATAAAAGGATAGGAAGAGAAGGTGTGACGTATATTTCTACGTCACACACCATTCGGAATGTTTACACTGAGAATCTAAACGCACTCCTGCGATGTAGCATATAAATACCCCGCTTGATAAATGGCGGCCGTTTAAAGAAAGCGCTGCAAACAATGACGTCACGTGCACCTCGTTTAGGTTTACGCTTTATTAAAGCACTGCAGCGCTACCGTTAACCGAACGCGGCCATTTACTCGATAAATATTTGTTTTCTTTTTCATATTAATAATAAAAAAGCGAAAAGTTGTCGATCAACGCCGAAAAAGGGAAAGATGAAGACTGAGGAAAAAGAACAGAAAAAGCGAACGAGCGAAATAAAGATAATACTTATTTTGAGAAAATCAGAAATATTTCTAGGAACTACCATGTTATTAATATAAAATAAAAATTGTACAACAAACTCATTTAAATCTTCATCGGACAAGAATCTACTTTAATTATAAAATAAAAACTTTATATTCTTCGATCGATGCTGAAGAGGAGAAAAGATGGAAGATACATGCTGCGTTCGAAAATTATACGTCGGATGCATCTGGAACGTGTGATCTCATCTTTCTCAATCACGATTTTTAACCTATTTTGTATCTCACTCATCCGTTAAAAAAAAACTTGTGTTTATAGTATTTCCATGACAACAGGCGATCTTTCACATCCCACATTTAAGTAGAGTGTGAAAAGATCGCCTGTTGTCATGGAAATAATATAAATACAAGATTTTTTAAACGGATGAGTGAGATACAAAATAGATTAAAAATCGTGAGTGAGAAAGATGAGATCATACGCTCCAGATACATCCGACGTATAATTTCCGGACGCAGCAACAGATTCAAAAAAAAAGACGAACGTTCGTCAAAAGTCAAAAGTATGGTCAAAAGAGAGCAACATCCAGAATCAGAAAGTCATGTCAAAAGATAGGCGCCTGCCTAATTTGAAACTCAAGCAAATCGCGTTTGTAACGCCACAAATATTTTTAAACTGCAACAAAATAATACAATTGATGAAATGTTCCGTTGATCAGTAGAATCGTTGATGTTATGTCGCGTTGATGAAATGCGAGTTGATGATTTGTCTGTTGGTGAGTTGGGGTCGACTCTTTAAAAATCTTGAGCGAATTTTGAAAATTCTCAGCCGAGGTTATAAAAAGTCCTCGGGCACATTACTTCGACATTTCATTCTTCTTGCTTGATATGTACAACCTGGCAACTGGCACTAATTTCTACTAAGGTACTAAATCAAATTAACGCGCTCTTATTATTCATCATTTATTTAGTGCAAGCAACACCAACAACAAGGAAAAATCAGCCAAAACGACTGCATATTACATTAGAGAAAACTTTATTAAAAAAGCTGAACACTTTACAAATAAACAATGTCAAAAACAACAAATGGCTACATTAAACAAAACAACAATTCGCTACTGAGATATTGGTATTAAATTTAACAAATGCTTCGTTTTTCTATTGATCACTGGTTTACCACATTCGTTACATGGTGGCAACTGACCAGCTTCTTCAGATCTATCGACGGCGTACAAATGACCCTTTGGACACTTATACCAATTCCCTCTCCTTACCCCAGCAATTTTATCAATTTCCTTCAATTCCACATCGCTCATGTCCAGCTCAAAAGAGACTTCTTGCGCCAACTCAGTTAAACGCTTCTTTATTTTACCGTCACCTTCAACATCATATTTCCTTGCAGAATACAACTTGTCGCGCAAAGACTGGTACAATTCCTTTATTCTCGAATCTGCGACGGCCTCCAAGTCCTTACCTTCCTCAATTTCACTGAGTTGTAACAACCTGCGCAGACGCTTCAGTTCACATTCGAAATCTTGAATCTCCTGCGTCGTAAAGGAATTCTCTTCTTTTATTAGCGTTTCAAGCAAGAAGTCGTCCACGTATGAAATGCATTTAACGCTTCGATTGGTAACGACGCTGTTGTGGAAGAGCTCACAGATTTGCTGGTAGATTTGAATTTTTGAAGACAACATCTCCAGCAGCGTACCGGAAAACTTTAGGCTCATAGTGTATTTAAGTGATTGCAATTTCCTCTGCAGTTTCAATCTTGTTGTGACACACTGACGGCTAACTGCAATTTCAAAATTAAATATTATAAAATCTTGGGATTATTGATTAAAAAAACGTATCATTGTTAAGGCCTTACCTGATTTAAGGCGCGTCGATTTATCTATATCATACAATTTTTTAAGCAGCTCGACGCGGATCTGTCCTTTACCACTTAAATTCCCATAAAATTTCTTTTTCACTTCTGAAACACCGGCGAGTGATTCTTTTATATAGTCACCGTAACGTCTTGTGATTGACAGACTTGTGTGACAAGTCGGGCAACATTTATTGGTGATTTGAGTACCGTCATTTTGCAACCATCGCTCCATAGCTCGACTTTCAATCACATGACCACATTCCTGTAAGAGCACGAAACGTGCGTCCTCGTCTTCCTCAAAACCCAAGATGATTTCTTCTGCAAGTTCAGTTTTGTTGCAAATGCGACACAATGGTGGGCAAGGGTCATTGCAAAAGCCCACGCAAGGATGTCCACATTTCAATGTTTTCTTGCAAGGCTCGGTGCAGGGTGGGACCGTGCATTTTTCGCCACATCTGGCGGTGCACGTTACATGCTTACAGTTTCGATGGCAGTTATATCTGCAAGGAGGGGGAAGCTCCCCGCAAGTCCTCTTGCGTTTCAAATGAATGCATTCGTATGTGTAAGGCAGGGTACAAGGGTGACATATCTGACGACATAAAAGCGAGCATTCGTGTCCGCAAATCAAGATGTTGTTGCACTTCTCAGTGCAGCTCTTGTGAATACGTCCTTGATGGCATTCGCTGCAAGTCCCCGGGCATTTATGACCACACTCTAATTGAGCTGCGCAAGGCTCTCGACAATGTTGCAACAATTTCCTGTCGTTACTTTCCAAGTCTAAACAAACAAAATAATTGGAAGAGAACAACTTATAACTCGTATACTTTTTATATTAAGTACCTACCTTCATTCTTTAGGTAACATGGTATTTTAAAGGTGTGACCACAATCTGCTTCAAACGGACTGTCGATTACAGCTTGGCATTTCTCGGTGCACTTTTCTTTACATGTTGCTAAACATGGATGTCCACATGGTAAGAAGCGCGGGCACTTGCCTTTGCATACAGTCCTGGTAGGATCCTCGCAGCATTTAACAGTGACCTTATGATTGCATTCTGGCAGAGTCTTCTCCACCTATTAAATTAATGGACAGCAGATAGTGATTTGATTATAGGTACTACTTACCATCACTCCGCATTTTCCACAAGATTCCATACATTGCAACTTGCACGGGTGTCCACAAGGCAAGTTCTTCTTACACGGTTTCAGACAAGGCACTTCATCAGCATTAACACTGCAAGCCACACTAAAAATGTGTTCGCAAGCAGTACATGTTTTTTTAACAAGAATCTTGCACGGTTGACATTCATCACCACAAGTCAAAGGACAGAGATGTTCGATGGTTTTCACCGTGCAACCAGCCGCATATTTTTCACACTTCTCTTTACACTTATACTACAGCAAACAATTAATTAGTAGCAACTCAAAGTATTTTTGTAAATACATATTAAAATACCTTCGCTAAGTGATTGGAGTCTGTCCTGACGTGGCATTTTGAACGACACATGTGGCCGCATTTCTCAATTTTTGTATCACATGGGTAAGGACAGACATAAGTTTTGACGTCCGTGTAACACGGTCTGTTGACTTCATGTCCGCAAGGCAGCTCAGAAGGAATCAAAACCATGCAGTTGTGGTATCTTGGATCTAGATGACATACTACGTCTTGCTCGTGGCCACACGGTAGAAGTTTAGGGACAAGAAACGTACATAATCCACAGTCTTGAAAGCACAGTTTTGGACATGGGTGTTTGTAGTCACATGGAAACCTAAAATATTAATTTATCCAATGAGTAGAACATTTTCTGCCAGCAATTCAGTCTCACCTTGCACATTTTTGTTTACACTTGTATTGTGATTCATGTTCCTTGTCCAGAAAATGGCACTTAATGTTGCAAGAGTGACCGCATTCTAAAATCTGCTCGCATATCTTATCACAACCCCCCTCGGGTACCTTCTTAAAATCATCAGCCGTTTCGACAGGAGTGATTGTAGCAGGGTGGTTTTGACATGTTAAAGCTAATGAGGTCCCCACTGCATTCTGAGCTTGCAAACTCTCACTTACTTTCAGCCATACCTAAGGGAAGTTATTTTCAAAGTTGTATGTGAATTTTGAAAATACGAATTACCTGGCTACTGCTGGCTAATAAATCAATGTTCCCCATGATGTAGAATCCCTCCTTGGCCCGTGAAAGTGCGACACACACTCGATTTGCGATTGAAAGGAACCCTATCTTTCCTTCGTCGTTATTGCGGACCAACGAAAGCAAAATAATTTTGGATTCTTCGCCTTGGTAATTATCCAGGGTGGTGATTCGCACGAGCTCCATCAAGTTTTTTGGTACGTCCTTCAAAAATTGCAAGCGTTCTCGTTCGTCCCTCAAAAATTGCAAGCAGTTTCGTTCGTCCTTCAAAAGTGGCATGCATTTTCGTTCGTCCTTCAAAAGTGGTATGCGTTTTCGTTCGTCCTTCAAAAATGGCATGCGTTTTCGTTCGTCCAACAACGTAAACATCTGCCCAGAATATGCGGCTAAAATGGTAATGTCTTCGGGGGCATATCCATTTAAAATCAAATACCTAAAATTGTACAGTCAGAATCATCTTTAATTCTTATCTTCCGTCAATTTCGAAAGTTGCAAACTGTCATAATCTAGAGATGGTCAAATCTCATCTGGTATCAGTTTGAAAAAAATGTCGAAGAAAATTTCGCAAAATCAATTTATTTGAATTAATACAAAAGGAAAAGATTTTCCACGAAGAAAGAAGAGTCTACCCTTATTTATATTGGGCAATCAAAAACATAAAAACAAACAGAGAAATAGGAGCATCCTTTCTTGTACCGTTCTTAAAAAACGTCCGTGGACCCACCCCAAAGGAAAACGTCGAAGATTTGGCAGGAGAGAAAAATGAACATAAACAACATAATTAAAATTAAATGGGTAATTAAGGAGAAATAAATGCGTAGGTAAGGAAAATGTAAACGGATCTATTGAAAGGAGTCGCATTTTTTGGCGAAAATAATTACCAAACAGCAGAAAATAAAAGAAGAAAGTGCACGCCTACGTTATTCCAAAGCAAAAGAAAAACTAAATGCGACGAGGAAAATTAAGGAAAAACAAAACACATTAAACGATATAAAAAAAAGCAAAAGAGCAATGAAGTTGATAAAATAATTTGCCCAAAAAAAAAAATAAGAATAATAAAAGAAAAGCGAAAGAAACGATATGAAAATATGAAGGACGAGATCTATAACACGAAAAATTCAGAAATTAAGAACAAAACATGAAGGAAAGGAAATAATAAGTCCAATTACAAAGCTATATGACTGAACTGCCATTAACAATAACGATCGTCATAGAAATTTTTTTGAAAAATGCCTCAAGAGAAAATTGGGAATGCATAGAAAAATTGAAGACCAAAGTGAAGGAACAATTTTAGATATAACTGAAATGCGGAGTAGTCTACAACTCGGTTTGGACACAATCATCTCTATCTCTTACAGTTTGCAAGTTGTTTTCTTTCGTTGACTTTAATATTCCATACCTTGCAAGTCTTAACAGAAATGTAGCTTCGTGTATGTTAGTTTTGCTGTTGTCACCGCTGACCTCTTCTTTGTTCGTGTGCGTGATGAAATACAAGCAAGAAATAATTCCGCCGACCATCGGAAACTTTTCCACGGATTCGTGGTTTTTCAATTCGGGATAGATCGAGGGAACGATGAGTTTTGCGATTTCCGGTCGCATGCGATGCTGCACGTCCAGTAAGTTGTAGTGCATATCGTTAATGATCATGCGTTCGAAAAGGCTTATGCCCAGGAAGAAGTTCTTCTCGATGTTATAATCCGCGGTACTCGGACGTAGCTGTTGGTGGTCGCCGATCAAAATCAGGTGCTGACAATTATTCGTTAAGGACGCTATTGTGTGCGCCTCCAAGATCTCAGCAGCTTCCTCGACTATCACTATGGGGCACTCGAGTTCCTGCAGCGCAACCTGCAGCCTTGCAGCGCTCGTCGTTGTCATACCTACTACCAATTTGCCTCTCATAATTTGGATATCTTCTTTCGCGCGGAGTTCCTCATATTCTCGGTAAAGCTCCCGGTAGTGTTCCTCTAAATAGAACAGCTTCCTGTTCAAATAACGCTTGTATTCATCAAGCCAGTAGAAGTACCATTGCCATCTGTCTTCATGAGCTATGTTTTCAGGCGAATGGAAATCACCTTCTATCGGTTCTAAATGTGAGATGGCAGATCTACCTTCTTCCAAGCGCACCTAAAATATGGTTTCCCAAAGTGCAAATAAATTGGTTGACTTAGAACTTACCACTAAATAAATTAAGTCTGCTCTAGCTTGCTTCAGATTTTCTTCCAAGCGAATGCAGTAGGCCTCTATTTCCCTTTCGTTATCCGCTGGGAAATTCAAATTATCTAATAAGATTTTCGCTTCGAATTCATTTTCGTGCATATTGGTAATGACATTAATAGTGTGCGCCGTTTGTCGAATTTTTTGTTCTAGGTGTTGGACTTTCACAATGTACGCGGCATCTGATGATACGGAAACGTTGAAATCATCAAGATCGAATCTGTGTTCTGCACGATTTACATTATCGAATACCTCCTCATTAGCTTCACTGTTAGAATCATCAATACGCAGCGCGCTGAATTTTTCTAAAACCTTGTGAAAATAAAAAGAAAGTGTTGATGGAGTGCCAACGTAAGTAACGTAAACCTCACCTGTTTCATTTGCTTGCGAGGATATTTGGTTCTGATTTTTTTTCCTAACAACCAGTTTCCGAAATTTTCGGCGTCGGCAAATTGAAACCAGGTGCCCTTTAATTCCGGACGCTCGTGCAGAAAAGATGAAAGATCGATGATGCCTTCGTATTTGCTTATCGTCTCCAAATTGGCGTAATTGGTCTTTAAAATGTGCACTTGTTTTTCAACTGCTGTATGCATTACCCAGGACGTTTTCTTCCTAGATTCATCACGAGTATCTTCTCGCAAGTTCTTAATATTAAATCGCTCTAGATTTTCATTCTTTGACCGTCCACCGATTCTTACAATTTCGGAAGTCGTATCTAATAGGCCTTCCAGGAATTGATCCAAAGCATGGTTTGTATACGCCACGACTAACATCGGGACTCTTTGATGATTCCATAGTTTAGAGTTTTGCAGAAGAGTTTTCGCTATGAGTAAGCCCACGTACGTTTTGCCAGTACCCGGAGGCCCTTGAATGACAACGAATTTTTGGGAGAGTGCGTTTTTAAACGCACTGTATTGAGAGTTGTTTAGCCCCAGTTTTTCTGGCCATGAATTGGTGGTTGCAACATTTACTGTATATCGGCGTCCAATCGTAAGCTCGTGAGAGGTTCGGTAATAACCCGGGAGTTCAATTTGATGGGTAACATCCACCAAGTACTCCTTCATGGGAAAGTTTCTCTCCGTTATCAATTTTAAGGCCTTAAGCACGTGGTAGTAAGGTTCAAAATAAATCTTGCACTCTACCATCACGTAGTCGACGTTAAAAGCGTACCGGAAACTTTCTTCAAACGCCACCACCAGCTGCCCCTGCCATAGAAACTCCGCGTCTTGGTTTATTATCTTCCCGAAAAGCATCGATTTGAAATTATCCCTCGTAAAACAAAGCAACGCGCCAAACATGAATCTACGCGAATTTTTGTTATTCAAGTTCTTATTGCTATGGTTGAATTGCACCACAACACCGCGGATTCCGTTGACTAACTCGTGGCTTAGAAAACGAACTTTCGGATGGACTTTAACATTTTGCACTTTCTTGCAGTTGTCTCCCTGCAGCAAGTACTGAAGAACTCCTTTTCTTAACGGCGCAACGAAGTCCTCCCTTAACAGACGGAACTGTACATCCAAATAGTGTTCGACGCTGTTGTAAGAGCCTTTGGTTACGTTTTTGCGCAGGAATGTTTTCTCAGTAGTTGTAATCTCTGAGCTTGTTGGATACAAACTGATAGAGCGAAAGTTATCCGGTGGCTCTACAACCTGTAATACTTTCTTAATTTTCATTTCATCTTTGCACTTATTCAATGCCTTCTGCAACTCTTCGAAGCTCAATTTAACATTAAAGGGGATTTCTAAACTCTCAAGGGTGCAAGTGACCCTTGTTAATAGTCTCTGCAAAACGTCGCAAGCGAGTGCCGGAATCACATCCAAAATCGTTGCGCAGTACGTGTACACGTTCATCCAAAATTCCATTTCGTTTTTCCAATAACGACATTCTTTATGTTCCCCCTTCGATTGATAAGGCAAAGTGAGCACGAATTTTTTTAGATTTTCCCAGAAGTTTTCTTTGCATGTCATTGTTAAAAAAACATTCCGGTTTGCACTGAAATCTGAGCTGCATACTTGCGCGATGATCTGCATTATGATAACGATGTGGTCATTACTCAGTTCGCTATTCAAGAGTCGTGAAAATGCTTCGTTACTCAACTTTCTGATTAAGCTGTCGGGATTTTCTTGCGCCAATTTCTCTAGCTCGACTGATATTATCCGTGAATTTTTTGCTTTGATGCGCTGAGTAAGCTGACTTTGATGGGTGTTAATGTTACGATTTCTTCTTTCGAAGAAAGAACTTTTAGTTCCGTCTGTAAATAACATATTTTATACCTGTTAAACACGTGAGCTTCTCAAATTAAAAAAAAAAACGGGTAAATTAACTTAAGAATTAGCCAGACGCCACACTTGCGACGCCGACGTGGCAGGTGTGGCGCCGGATTAAGGCTGCTCCATACCCAACGACTAATTGCACGATACAAATCGTTCTACAAAACGTACGGTTTAATAGTGATATGTTCGCACAGTTTCGTCTTACCGTCCAATCTTTTAATTCCATGTCAATCGGTAATCCTGTGGTCAATCTTTGCTGTTTGAATTGCAAGAAAATTTCAAAACTAAACACTAAATCGCGCACTATACACTTATCGTTTCGCAGTCGTTCGACAGCTTCGTCAGCTTTGATTCATAAGTCTGTTGATGCAACACCAGACAATGATGCAACGGTCTTCTCTTGTGAATAGTATAGTATAGGGTGATTCATGACAATGTAGGTGGAAGAACACCACGTTCTCGTCTTATGCATGAGCATAACATGCTTCCCGGATAAATTTTTAATTAATTATAAATTGTTGTATAGAATTTTTCTCGTGTCTTGGGAAAACTTTCTTCAGTATTTTTTATCGGCCGATTGAAGAATCACCCTGTACGTATATTCACCGTTTTTTTGAAATTAAGAGAAATAAAAATATGATAGGTACCTCCTATGTAATCATCCTCTGTTTGCCAACCTTATCTTACATGCAATGTAAGAAGTTTTATCTGCGGAATGTGATATTTAAAAAAATCAAAATCAAGATGAAATATCATCCCGAACGTTCTATTAAAAAAATTAATATAGACGAAGCTGTCGAACGACGGTGAAACGTAAAGTGTATAGTGCGCGATTTATGCCCAGTTGCACCAACTTTTTAAGCGGAACTTAAATTTAAGTTATGTTTAGAATGTGACATTTTCGTGTGGTCAGTATAATGTCAAAAACATTCTGATTGACATTTAAACTTCAACTTAAGTTTCAATTAGAATGTGACTAACATTCTAAATAATGTAAATATAGACAATATAATTTATGTAAATATATACCATTAAAAATTCTTAATGCAATGTAAAAAATTACACTGAGGGTTTCTGTCTAACGTAAAAATAATTATGTAAATTACTTTGGAATAATTTTGATATTATGATTAATTAATTACAAGCAAATAAATTTATACTTTAACGGTGACTACTCCGGATGTTTACTTATTTATTATCATCACTTCATATAAATATAAATCGTTTCGTCTTTTGCAAGCTAGCATTTTTATAACTAAATGCGTGCGGAATAACTTACATCCATTTGTCATATATAATTATTTTGGAGTTCGTATTTCAGCTGATCACATCAAATCCGCTTTCAGCTGTAATCTTAATGAGTTACTCAAATTGCGTACACGAATGAGGTTTTAAATTAGGATCTTTTTGGCACAGAAACTACTAAGTATATGTTAACGACAGTTTAATGTTGGCAGGAATTTAGATATCCAAATAAGTTTCACTAATAGTTACAATAATAAACAAAACCTTGAAGGTTTATAATAAAAGCATCTTCAAGTACATTCTTCATTCATTAAGCGAGCTGATATTTTTAATTTTATTTTTTTATAATTACGGAGACGCTAAGTGTGTCGCTAATATAAAAAAAATACACTGTTTAAAAAAATTGTATACAAAATGGGCCCTTTTATTTCGCGATTTCCTGTGAATATCTTAAATAATCTTGACCTATTACATATAAAAAATGAGCAAATAAAAATCAGATTAGAGTAGGCGGTGCAAAGAAAATGTATGTCTGTGATTAACTGAATTAATTAATCTAATACATTCATGAACTGTCAGATCAGGCTAACGCCGCGTTAGTAACGGACATACTTTTTCTTTGCACCGCCGACTCTAATCTGATTTTCAGTTGCTCACAGGTTACATATTACTAGGTCTGTTCGTTTTGACTGCACTTTTCTACACTTTTTGCACCAACCGCGCCTGAGATAGTGCGATGTATATAATATAACATAAGTAGGAGTGAGAAAAATAGAGTAAAGGTGTTAAAAAAGTGTAGAAAGTGCAGTCAAAACGAACAAACCTACTATCACGAATTGCGTAATCTTATGTGTCTGCCACAGCCCACAACTTCCCTTAGGGCTCGTTCAGGAATAACGCTCCCTCTCTCTCTCTCATGTAATTGATTTTGTGCATTTTGCTTTTCATTTTAAACGCCCAAAGTGCTCTCGCGATACAGTTCCTGAACGGACCCTTACGGTGGATTCCCGAAACTTTAAAACGTCGACTTGTAACAAAATGTCCTTCCGGCAATTATCCATCTTTTAAAAACTTTTAAATCCTACACCTACCTGTTGTGGAATTGCGAACAGAAGTCATTTTTGAATTAACGGACTTCCTCGATGTACTTTGTCCTCTTCGATTTCCAGAAGACATTCTCGACGAACTTCCTCCTCTCCGTTTAGCAGATTGGTTTAAAATGTCTGGTGCTCTTTGCTTCGCATCGGGTCGCTCTGGCACTTTTTCATCCATTCTTGAAAGAGCTTCTTAAAACACCACCATCCACAGAGAAAACTCGTGAATCACTGATTGTGATTACTATGGAAAATAACTACGCACCGAACTTGCCGACGCCACGCATCAAATTCTATTCACGCACTTCATTGCACTTTCATTTGCACGGTACCGATTAGGTATTTGATTTCCATGCAATACAAATACAGTGTTACCAACCGGGTTGTGAAAATTCCACTACATCTCCCCCCAATCTGTGTGAGTTGCGTAGACTAGACCGTCAGTTACCACTATTCCAATTTCAGTCGAACGACGGGGTAGCTAGCGAGTTGGCAGCAATGATTAAATGTTTTCACATGTAAAGTAACATTGAATGAGGTGAGAGCTGTGATTTGTGAATCCCCGACGTGCATAAAAAAAAGGAACCTAACGGCTTAAAATATTCAGAGATGCTATAAAAGCAATTGTTTATTAAACATTCCTAATTTTCCTAATAACTTGCGTATATTATTTGAAATATGCGCACGTTTATTGGCCGGATAAAAAAAAAATCATTTGAATACGTGCAGTCGATACGGATGTGGTCAAGATTTGGAATTTGTTGTCATTGTGGCATTTGTTTAAATAATAAATCTTAAAGTGTTTAGACAAGAGATAATCGTCGTCGCATTTCTAACAACAACGTATGTATTTAATCTTGAATTTTCGTGCTCTTGCTCGATAATAAAATTCGTTTAATACGTCCGCGCAATCGATACGGGAGATTGTCAAAAAGTTTCGGGCTTGTTATTATTTTGTGAACCTCTAAGATCCAGTTTTAGAACAACTGCGGCTCAACTTTGAGCGGAGGCTTAAACCCTTAGGAACGATTATTTCAACAATAAATTGTTGTGAAGGGTTTAAGCTTCGGCTCAAAGTTAAACCATTGATGCTTCTGGTGAGCATTCTTCTGCTTTAATAACAATAAAATAATAATAATATTTATTTTCAATAAAAAACAAAGAAGAAATTGGAAATGTCAAATGTAACAATACTTAAATAACCAAAAACAAATGGAAAAACTTATGTCTGGTGTAGGGTGAATCAAATATGTTTTAATCCAATGTCCGCTACAGAATAGGTTTCTACTGCTAGTAGAAAGTTGAACCCTTTTCTTCGAAAACTCCTGGAATAACGTGGCACTGTAAAGTGGCGTTTTTTCAGTGTTTGATAACTAAAGACTCCAAATAATAGGCCCGTTTATCCGCCCAGTTGATTATTACCTTATGACGTGTTTTAACTAAATGTTTTCTTTTAATTATAGCGAATAACAAAATAAAATGTGACAAAATAGTCTCGCTACATTGGAGACATATCTGCTTCGTAGTTCTATCGATATTCAATCTGTCCATGCGCACATTGCAATCCGTACTATTTGTTGGAGTCTTTATTGATAACCGATGTATTGGTAGGCTGTAATTGTTGTGTCTAGTTCCATGGCAAGAAACGTCAAAATAATTTTCGAATTTTTCTCGATGAAACATTTTTCGGCGTAAGTGCTACGTCCCCAAAATATATTACCATACGTCATGATATAGGGTGTTTGGTAAATTCGGATATGAAAACCAGGCACAAAAGTCTATACCTGTAAATATGTGAAGTAAGATGTCGCTTTAAGAACATACTCAACATTTTGATGATATGACTTTATGCTGTGAACATGATTTGACATTTAAAAAAAAAATAAAGTAACAACAAACAATTCCTAGTCGGGTCTTGGTGGTAGATCTGAACCATGGCCTCTTAAGCATAGCAGAAATTGTATTCTTTTTTTTTTCATTGTGTTGTACTGATATGCTTAATAAATTTAAAAAAAAATCGAGTTAAAGAAAGAGATTTCAGTTACACGCAATGTGCAGGGACATTAGTAAATTTCGACTTACAGAAAATTTCGAGTTATGGAGGTTCGAGGTATAGAAAGATGCAACAGTATGTTTTTATTTTAGTTTAGTTTTTTTTGTTAAATCAATTGTTACGTTTCAATTTTCCCGCCAAGAAAACGCGGAATCCAGACGTTATCTGACCCGCCTTCGACACAGTTGGCAAGCCTGTATCCCTCCTTTGCTTTCTCGAAGTTTATTGGAGGAGACACACCACGTGTGGGTCGCCCGGTGGCTTAGCGGCAGCCTAGCCGACTTTCTAAAGTCGTGTCGCTTGGCGGCGTAGGTTCGAATCCTACCATTTAGCCATGGTTGTTTGTGCTGTGCAAGGATTTAAACCCAGCTTTATCACACTATGTGATTGGCAAAATGAGCCTTAGTAGTTCGGCCAGAGCTGGCGTGTACTGCGCAAAGCAAAAAAAGCAAGCAAGCACACCACGTGACAGTCTTCGGATCCGTATCTTAGCAACCACCACCATCTACAATTTCGCCTCGATCGGGCTCTCTCTCTCTTGTTCGAAGCGTGGTGCAATCCTGACGTGTTTTACGTGTATTGTAAGTTATCGGAATTCTTGCTCTTTGGGAGAAGTAATTCATTAGCGGCTGTGCCGGAACGTTTAGTGACCCATCGAACACATTTAGGGATAATTTTAACTCCAATTCCAAGCCTGGGAACTCATTAGCTCTTAGGTAATGTATATTGAGTCTAATGGCGAACGCCATAATGGTCGCTAACTAAACTGTTTCCTTTTATACTCAGGTTCTTTCTTAACCTCGCAAGCTTTTACGTGAGGTTTTCCGTTTGGTTTAAATTCGGTTTTGGTGTCACATCGAACTCCCTCTGTGGTCTATCGAGATAGGCTTTGACCGTGTCGACCCTGTAGCGACGAGTAGCGTGAGTCAGCCATCTTGCAACCGGTGCCCGTCCGGTTTAAACTAGTTGTCGGCTTGGCCAGCACCACCAGACGGTGACACAGTGACTTGACATCTCGGTCGTAAGTTGATTATTTAATCCGATTTGCGCATGCATTTTTAAGAGCGAAATACGACCCTTTCTTTGTTTTGCGTGTTGTAATAAAGAACCAACCGCCCTACTATTAAATAAGTTCGTGTAACGTATTGGCTTTGTGAAACCTTTCAGTACTTTTCGATCGATTCACTGTTGTATTTATGTTTACCACCTTGACGTACAAGTGAGTGTAAAGTCTCTGTTTGCTTTTGATTTCTCTGCTCGATTGGAGACGTCGACTGATCGAATACGTTTGGTTGTAAAGTAGTCTCCTGGCGCCCTTTAATAATTTTTACCATCGTAATTAAACTCACCCCCATCTCCACTGTCTGCTAGTCAAGGCCCGAGGGGAACAGCTGATACGTTTAGTCAGCAGAACTTGTCATCTGTCAAGGTAAGTGAGAGGCAAGTCAATTAAATTATAAATTTGGTGACACAATCTTTATTGTTAGATTAGTACTTTTTATATTAGAAATTTAATTATTTCGTTTTTGGTTATTTTGTTGTTCTGGGTATATTTCGTTTCCCTTTGTTTTCTTTTTATAATAGAATTTTTTCTAAATTTTTCATCGTTCTGTTTTGCTTTCTACTAGTCTTTGATTTTTAAAAAAACTTTCCGCCAAAAGGTTCGCCGATTTTTCAACTTTTTTGTCTTTATTATTTCTTAGGTTCCATTATTCTTTGGTTGACTTTTCTTTTGTTTCTCTCGTCGAGTTCTGGCCAATCATTTTTTCCCAATCTAATCGACGCCTTTTTTTTAGTTACTTCGTCTGTTTTCTTATCAGTTTTTAAATTTTTTAAACAGTTCGCAAAAACGTCGGTCATCTTTCGTTTCTTCTTCATCTTTTTGTTTGCGTTTCAATTCTTTTTTGTTTCTGTTTCTTTTTTCCTACCGAATTAATCGATTGCGTCTTATTTACGTCCTTGTTTTCTCTGAATTCTTTTTGTTTCTTAACGTGTCATCGGAAAATGGTCGATGGTTTTTCTGATCACCTTATCCTACAACAGTTTTATGTTGTATTTTTCAGTTGTCACTTGTTTAAATAGCAATTAAACTAAAATTAAAAAAAAAAAACCGATATGATAAAATAGGAAGTGTTTGGGGGCTGAATATTTGAAAGAAAAAAATCGTTGCTGCATAAATATATTTGAAACAAAATTACTTTCCACGATTACATCTGCTAATTAATAACAAGTTTATCACATTTATCTAATCAAATTGAAATCTGTTTAAATCATAGTTACCCATATTTGCGGCTTCAGACCAAGCTGCATGTCTTGACCGATCGATATTAGCATGTGCATTGCTTGCAAGCAGCCGATGGTGTTCCCCACCTATGTTGGCACCGCATTCAATGCACTTTGATATCTGCATGGCACCGCCACACTCCCCAATTGCATACGGATGACCGTTCGGACATTTATACCAAGCCCCGAGTTGTACTCCAACGGCTTTAACAATTGCCTGCAATTCTTCATCGGTAACGTCCAGTCCCGACGAAGTTTTCTTCGCCAACTCGATCAGACGTTCCTTTATCTTATCATCTTCTTCCTCTCTATATTTTTTGACGGAATACAACTTATCCAATAAAGTCAAGTACAATTCTTTCACCCTCGGGTCTGAATTGGACACAACCATGGTACGGTCTTCAATTTCACGAAGCTGGAACATCCTACGCAGGCGTTTCAATTCACGCTCGAAATCTTGTATCTCTTGGTTTGTGATGCGGTCCTCTTGCCGCGTCAGGGTTCTCAACAGGAAGTCCACGTAAGCAATGCATTTGGTGCCCCGCTGGGCAACCCTGCTCTTGTTAAACAACTCGCAAATTTGTTGGTAGATTTGAATCTTCGACGTGAACGTCTGCGCCAGCATACTGTGGAGCTTCTGCTTCTTCTCGTTTCTAACCGGCTGCAAGCACTTCTCCAGACTCTCTTTCACCCGAACGCACTCTAGACTCACTGAAATCAAATCAATTTAAGTTATTAATAGTTTTTAAAGTACCAAGGGCGTTAACACCCGAGGTCGGCAGTGTATAACCCTAGGGTCTTCGGCCCTAGGGCATTACTTCAATGCTAACGCGACTTAAATTTGATCCATTATTTTCTTATAACAATCTAGTCGGACATTAAAAGCTATAACTAATTATTTACCTATTTTAAGACGCGTCGCATTACAAATCTCGTTTAATTTCGCCTGCAGCTCAACGCGCTTGCTTTCGTTATCTTTCTCGCTGCCGTAGAACTTCCTCTTCACTTCCGTAATGTCAGCGATCGACTCTTTCACGTAATCACTGTAGCGTTGCGTAAACGAAAGGGGGGTGTTGCATTTGGGGCAGCGCTTCACGTTGATCTTGTCACCGCCGCTCTGCAACCACTGTTCCATGCCTTCGCTCTCGATCACGTGACCGCATTCCTCCAACAGCACGAACCGGGCACCTTCTTCGTCTTCGTTCCCCAGGAACGGCTCGGTAAGTTCGGCTTCGTTGCACACCCGACATAGTGGTGGGCAAGGGTCGTTGCAGAAACCCACGCAGGGGTGTCCGCATTTCAGTCGCTTCGTGCAAGGTTCCACGCAGGGCGGCACGTTGCATTTATCGCTGCACCTCGCTTTGCATATTACGTGCTTGCAGCGACGAGGGCAGTTTTCTTTGCACGGGGTGCAGGGCTCGCCGCATTTCTTCTTGCATTTGCTGTGGGCGCACTTGTAATTGCAAGGCAGGTTACAGGGTTGGCAGGTCTGACGACAGGGGATGGTGCATTCGTGTCCGCAAACTAAGTGGCTGCCGCACTTCTCCTGGCAGGTCTTGTGGATGCGTCCTTGATGGCATTCGCCACATGTTCCCGAGCATTTGTGTTTACATTCGAGCTCTATAGCACAGGGCTCCCTGCAATATTGCAGTAATTCGGGGTCGTTACTTGCCAAGCCTAAAGTAAAAAAAATAGCAAAACGTTAAAAATGATTTAGGAAGAGAATAGAATTGTAGCGTGCATTCAAAAAAAATCCGTTATCGAGGAGGCTCTGAACTTGCTTTCATTTTATGACGGCACGTCGCAGCTTAGTACGTACGTTGCAACCTTGAATAACTGTGAGCTGTCAACAGCGTCAACTTTGTTTACTTCTGCGAGGTATTTGTAATAAAATAAGTGTTTTATTTCATTAATTGCGCTTTATTATCCATTTTGTAGAAAATCGTAATTAAATGGATGTAAAAAGTTTATAACAATCGTGAGTGCGTTCGACATAACGCTCGGAGTGCTTGGAGTGTTCCTTTGTTTCACTCTTACATGCACTGTAACTTATTCGCTCTCCCTCACACTTCTACTCACAGCGTGTCGAACGCATCCCGTATCGTGACTTTGCAAAATCTGCATTTGACATGACACAAGCCTACTTGATTTTTTTTTTTTTGAACGCACTTTATTATTTTAATTAGGGGAAGATTTTCATTTATTTTCTCAAATGGTAAGTGAGTGGTCAAGAATAACTGGTTGAGTGAAATCTGTTTCAAAACGTGTTTTGTTTAGATTTTATCCATGACAACGGATGCACTTTCCACATTCCCACTTTTAGAGTACGGCCGTTGTCGTGGAAATAATGTAAACACGAGTCGTCTTAAAACAGATGAACGAGACGCAAAATATGTTAAAAATCGTGAGTAAGAAAGTGCGATTACACGCCCAAGGTGCTCTCAGAGGTATAGTTTCTGAACGTAACCCTACTCTGTAGATTCTTATACTGTACCGGATATTACTATCATGTTTTTGTTGGTTTAATTTACCTAACCTGAACAGCGATAAGATTGTAGGTTATGTGAATAAAAAATAGCGTTTTCATTTGAATTCGAAATGTCAAGTGACGCTTGTAAATTGACAGCTGTCAGTGTCAAGCCGTCAATAACCGGAAGTTACTCCAGTTGTACCATTTAAAAATAATATTCAGCATCGTCAGTCAACTCATAGAAAGATTATTGATCACTCGGTATAAATTAAAATTAAAAGCACTCGGGTGT
Organism: Dorcus hopei; assembly: GCA_033060865.1. Classification (NCBI taxonomy): domain Eukaryota; kingdom Metazoa; phylum Arthropoda; class Insecta; order Coleoptera; family Lucanidae; genus Dorcus; species Dorcus hopei. Next base: position 74,531,150 of record CM065425.1, read on the forward strand.
GATGTCACACGCTGGGGCTGGGGTGCGTTCAGTGTTACCAACGCGCAAGAAGTAATAATCCCTCAAGAACTGTCATCCCATCCCTTTTTAATACAGAAAGTCCCTCAAATTGTTACTAAATTTAGGAAGAATTTTTTTTTTAAATGTAAAAAAAATCATTAAAAATACATAAACTTAAAGAAAGCAAATAAAAAATTTCACAGCGCAGTTCAGCTGATTAATAATCAATTAAAAAAAAAACAATTTGGAAAGAACGATTACAAAACAAACAAAATTATGCAAATTCAAAAAACAATGACATTAAAAAATAATAATAAAAACAAAGGACATAATTTAATAGATTAACCATTTTAAAAAAAATGAAATGAAAAGAAAAGAACGATGCGAAATCAAAAGCAATAATAAAGCCTTTAAAAAATAACGAAAAAATAATTAAATAATAACCAAAAACAAAATGCAATCGATTTTACAGCCCGAATCACTAGATTAATAAAAAATTTAAAAAAAAATTGGAAGGAAAAGTAAAACAAAATGTTTAAAAATACAAAGTGGTCAAGAATAACTGTTTGAGTTGGTAATACAATTAAGAACATTTTTTTATTCGGCTATTTACAACACTGCAACCGGATATATGTTTTGTTGGTTTACCTGAACAGCGACAAGATTGTATGTTATGTGAATAAAAATTAGCGTTTCAATATTAATTTGAAATATCAAATGACGCTTGTGAAGTGACGGCCGTTAGTGTCAAGCGGCCAACAACCGGATATTACTCCAATTGTACCAATTAAAAATTAAATTCAGCACTGCCAACTCAAACAGTGATTTTTGACCACTTTGTATATATCAATGTCAAAAGCCAGTCGTGAGATGTCGCAGCTATGCGGCAAAAAAAAAGAAAAGATCTGACACAAACAGTGACAAAACAAAGAATATTTGCTTCCCACATGGTCCACAGGTGATTAAAAAAGTGCAATAGATGGCGCTGTTAAATATCTCACACAAATACGATTCATTTCGTCCTTCACTGATGACAAGTGTCATTTTCTTATTGATCTTCCGCATCACGGGATCTAGGTATTTACATTTAATAGTATACCACCTCCGTAAAAAAAACGAAAAATAAACTTTTTTCTGTCCTAAGTGGGTCTCCCTTTACATAAAAGAACAATTTTGAGTGCCTAGTTCTGTCAGCTTCCGGCTTCTTTTATGAAATAAAATTTGAAAATCCCTTTTTTTACGGAAAAAAAACCCTTTAACCCCTAAGGATTTGAAAAAATCCGTTCAAATGGATTTATCTCTTAATTTGGCAACACAGGGTGCGTTCAATAATAACACTTTTTTGTAAGATTTGCAAAAATAGTCGTTGTTATATCAAAAAGAAAAAATATTTAAAGTGGGTTTATACAGCTAACTAAGAGTTAACAGTTAAGCATTTAAAACTAACAACTAACAACTTAAGCAATGTTACCTGTTTATACAAGGTCTGTTCGTAGTGCAGTTCTGACCAGTTTGCAACCGTTGGAAATATGCAGCAATGAACGTTTTGCTTCTAACGCAACTGAGCAAATTGAAGATTACTTCGATGGGCGACTCGTTCTGACGGTTCCAAACTAGTTACAAACTGCACTAGGAACGAACCTACAGACATTTTATTTAACACTTACGCGTGCAAAGTATTCAGAGTTGCCAGTAATTTCGTCATCACCCATTTTACAAGTTTAATTGAATATAATCTCAGATCACAAAATATAAAACTCTTGATAAAATTACATAACCTATTACAGTGTTTTGACAATCAGGATGATTCCGCGACACGCGCATTCTGTAATTTCGAATTTTGAAGCATGCGCAATTCTATTTTCATTGACAACTTAACTGAAAAGTTCGAAAGTAGCCAATTTCTTAAATGTTAGTTACTAATGCTTAGTTATTAGTGAAGTTGTAACCTGTGAACAACTAAAAATCAGATTAGAGTCGGCGGTGCAAAGAAAAAGTATGTCTGTTACTAATAGCGTTTTCCACTGGCTGCAACGATGTGCACTCGTTTTATTACATAAAGCTGAACCGAGATGAAAATACACTCAGTGCGCACTAGTGCAGCCAGTGGAAAACGCTATAACTCGGCGTTAGACTGATCTGACAGTTCATGAATGTATCATAGCGTTTTTCACTGGGACTAAATTGTGCACTGAGTGCGCACTCAGAATATTCTCATCTTATTTTAACCTCATGTAATGAAACGGGCTGGAGATATTCTAAGTGCGCACTCAGTGCACAATTTAGTCCCAGTGAAAAACGCTATTAGATTAATTAATTCAGTTAATCACAGACATACATTTTCTTCGCACCACCGACTCTAATCTGATTTTTAGTTGCTCACAGGTTATAAACCCCTTCTGCTTATGCATATATTTTAACCTCACTTTTAACTATTTAATTATTAATTACTAAACGTTAGTTGTTAGTGTTAGTTACTGTATAAACCCACCATTAAAGATCATAAGTAAAATAGTAACTTTAATTACTGTCCTAAAAAGATCAAGAATAGCAAAGAAATTAACAGTGTCATTTACCGGAGAAGGTTAACACCAATACGGAAAGATCAATAAATTTAAGTTGAAAATGGAAAGAAAATAGGTTAGGTAAGTGACGGGTACTCTCATTTAAAACCAAAGACTTCATAGAAAAAAATAACCGTACTTGAATGTTGAAATCAATTCCGCCCACTCTCACTTGTAAAATGTATTCTAAAGTAAAGTTCACGGACGCACTCCTACGTTCCAACCAGTGTTGCCACTTCAAGCAAATGTAACGTGTAATTTAAATGAGGAAGGGAAAGTGAGATGAGACTATCTTAGAATCGGTGCGGTGGAAAGTAACGCGGCAGTTATTGTAAAACCCCATCGATGGAAGTAAACTAGGATACTTATAATCTTAATTATGGTGACGCCATCTATTATTATAAAATGAAAATCTTTTGCGAAAATGATTCGTTAGCGCCAGCGATCGCTACGCCACGCTGCATGGCACAACTGAACTACTCAAAGGTCTGAAAGTAGGGCATGGCCCAAGGTTACTAAAGAGACAAGGTTGCCTGGTAACTTTCAACGTCACCACAATGTCACTCAGTAGGCCCATTTAATGCATTTACACAAATAGATGGCCTACTGGATGACGCGTCACTCCACGAGTTACCAGGCAACCTTCTCTCTTTAGTAACCTTGGGCATGGCCAGCTCCAGTAACATTCACTGACGTGTATGTATGGCCGTTTCAACTCGTCTAAAATTCGGTTCCGAGGGAGCATGCCGTGGAGTATACCGTCACTAAAGGCTTTTTTTCGCGAGGTACCAATTCATCAACGGTTCGCAAAGTTGAAGAACCGTTCCATTGCCGCGGTGTTTGGTTCGAAATTTGTTACTCCGAGTGTACCTCAACGATTCGTAAAATTGTGAACCGGGTTGGCAGAGGTGTTTCCCTGTAACGGTACCCGAGTAAATATTTTTAACCTCACAAATAAAAATGTATAAAGAAATGGCTAGTGAAGAATTAGTGGAAATTATATTAAATCATCAAGGTTTTGATGTAACAGCAATTGTAAGCGTTAAAGAAGCAGAAATTTTATTGAACGGTATGTAAACTGACTTATTACTTTCAATGGTGCTTTCAATACAAATTTCAAATAACAATAAAAACCAAATACATCTACAGAGTTAAACAATTAAACATAACCTCAACGTTGTCAGATTTTTGTTTACGTTACCGGAACCCTTTCCGGAACCGGAGTATTTTCGCGACATATCACGTTAGTAAAAGATGAAATGTAAATAGAAAAGGTAAGAGTATGTACCGCCAAGTATCGCTTCGGTCTAACCGTTGATGAATCGGTACCTCGCGACAAAGAGCCTTAAATAATAATTACAGTATCGCAAATCGCAATCAGCAGCCATTTTACTGCAAAATATTGGCGGGAAATTTAACCCTAACAACGATACATTCGAGCATTTTAAACTTTTATTTGACAGGTGTTAAATTTGATTAAACTTACCAGAAAGAAAATCACTAGAAAAGTCGGCAATTTAAACTTGCCGGAAAAAAAAAACACTAGAAATGTTGAACATTTAAGCTTGCCGGAAACAAAATAACTAGAAAAGTTTTAGTGCAAAAACGTTTTCTTTATTCTACACATTAAGCATATTAACGAAAATGGTCACTACTTGACCAAAGTGGTCACTGGAAATGACCAAAGTGGTCACTGGAGTCGACTAAAGTGGTTACTGGAGTTGACCAAAGTGGTCACTGATGTTGACCAAAGTGGTCACTAAAGTTGACCAGTGGTCATTGAATTGACCAAAGTAGTCTTTGAATTGACGAAAATGGTCACTGAAGTTGACGAAAGTGGAAAGTCGGCCATTTTAATGCAAAAACGTGGTTTCTTTATCTTACACATTAAGCATATGGATTGCAGTACTGTATTTATTTAGTGACTGTAGTGGAGTAGTCCCCTCAGCGCCAGCGCTCCCTATTAAAGATACTACTATGTGTTTTTTTTTAAATGCCATAAGGGGTGGCTGTGGAAAAGAAAATTAATGTCTTAGCTCCATTCACGTACTTTAAATTGTCAGTTTTGGCATGTGTTAGATGCCAAGTTACGACATGAGTTTTAATTTTCATGGCCAACCTTTATGGCATTTAAAAAAAAATACATTGTACAAAACTGACAGTAACGTAATGACTACAATTACTTAAAAATTCACAGGAGGCGCTGAGGGGAGTACTCTTCAAAATTTTTAAAAGAAACGGACATACATACCAAAATGCATACACGTTAGTAAATGTTAATGGAGCTGGCCAAGAGTAGGGTTTAAAAGTTATATAGATGAATATTAGATGGCGCTAAATTGATCGAAGTAAAGTTAAAACTTATCAAAAGGTTACAAGAGCAACTGTAGAAATGAAAAATTAGAAACGTAAATAATAATAAATAACAGCATTGGCAACATTAATAAAAATTCATTCTTTGGGACACAATCGTGACGTCACCGACTTGAGGAGTCCATTATTTGTTGTGAATTGCTATTATGGACAAATTTAAGTATATGTTATCTAAAAACGTTCTCTTCTAATGATATTTTTATCTAAAAATGACAATGAGATTAAGTCCAGATACATCATCCTCATGTCCACATAAACTATATTGATTATCTACAAGATGTCTCAGAAAAACTGTTCCCAACTTTCAGAAGTAGTAGAGGACATGTAATTAGGCAACATTTACTAATTTTTTATATGTTATGCAACAAGTAATTATACATTGCATAAAACTTAATAAATTACCTTTACGTCTCAAGTGACATGGAATTTTGAAAGTGTGTCCACACTCTACCTCAAACGGATTTTCAACCAGGGCCTCACACTTTTCCGTGCAACTATCTTTGCAAATTTTCGAGCACTGATGCCCACAGGGTAGCACGCGTGGGCACTTGCCTTTACACAGGGCCCTTGTGGGCTCCTCACAACATTTAACGTTCACCCTATGATTGCACTCGGGTAGAATTTTCTGCACCTAAGATTTTTAAACAACGAATTACGATCGATTGAACAAATCAATGTTGCTTCGCTCCACCCACCTTCACAGCGCATTTCCCACACGTCTCACCGCACTCCAACTTGCAGGGGTGTCCGCAAGGCAATGTCTTCTGGCACGGCTTCTTGCAAATCAACTCGTCCACATCTGCGCTGCAGGACACCAAGAAAACATGCGGGCAAACAGTGCGGTGTTTCTTAACCGGAATCATGCACGGCTGGCATTTATCGCTGCACTTTAATGGGCAGAGATGTTCCTCGGTTTTAACCGTACACCCAACTCGGTATTTCGCGCAGGGCTTCAGACATTTGTACTGAAATGGTGCGTGTTAATCGGCCCTTTTTTAAAAGTTGGGGGGAGGGCCTCACCTGTAAGTGATCGGGGTCGTCTCGGATGTGGCACAGTTTATGGCATGCATGACCGCAGCTTTCGATTCTTGTATCGCAAGGGTGGGGGCAAGGGAACGTCTCGGCGTCTCTGTGACACGGTTTGACTGCGGTGTGCTTGCACGGTAGCTCAGTTGAGACCATCACCTGGCATTTGTGGTCCTCGGGTTTCTTATAGCAAGGCACGCCTTGGACGTGGCCACACTTTAAACGTGTAGACACAGGATACTCGCACTGCTCGCACTTTTGGTAACACAACTTCGGGCATGGGTGGTCAAATTTGCATATCGATCTGAAACGTCTTAAAATATATACAGAATCGGAAATTTGGGTAGTGGACATAGCAAGTTTGCTTCGATTCGGTTCGCTGAGAACTAATTGTCAACGGCCCCCGGCTGGCATCGAAAACAAGTGGGCGTGATTAGTCAAATTTATTTTTCTAGTGCGTTCCCTGTCGCACGCGTTATAACGCGATGTCAAGTTGAACATTTACCGAATCTGTATAATAAATTAAAATAAAATACTGCGGATTGGTACAGCATAACGAACAAGGAGAGAAAGAGTTTTAATGTTAAGTAAAATCCTAATTATTGCTAAATATAAAATCTTACCGTGTACATTTCTCTTTGCACCTGTAGTCTTTATGTTCTCGATTCTGAACATGACATTGCCTGATGCACGAGTGACCGCATGCCAAGCCATAGGCACAAATTTGACTACAACCGCCCTCAGACACTTTAGAGAAATCATCGGACGTTTGCACGAGTGTCACCGTGAGGGGGTGAATCTGACATCTTAAAGCCAACGAGGTTCCTATTGAAGCCTGGGCTTCCAAAGTATCCTTAACTTTCGGCCATATCTAAAAAAATATTTAAATACTCTTATCCACAATGATCCAAGTCTTTTTTTAATTTAATTAATTAATTCCACAGGCTTCTGCGGAAATGACTGCTGATTTTGACTGCTAAAGATTGTGACATACCTGGCTGTTACTGGCTAGTAAACTGATGTTCCCCATCATGTAGAAGCCCTCCCTGGCTCTCGACAGTGCAACGCACACACGATTTTCAATCGCAAGAAACCCGATGCTTCTTTCGTTGTTGTTGCGGACCAGCGAAAGCAAAATGATTTTGGATTCCTCGCCTTGGTAATTGTCCAGCACTGTGATGCGCACATCTTTCAACAGCTCCATGTACTTTCGCTCGCGCCACAAAGTGAACATCTGCCCAGAATATGCGGCCAGAATGGTTACGTCTTCAGGATTGTAACCGTTCAGGATTAAATACCTAAAAATATTAATAATACTTACAATTGCTGCAATCACTAGCTTAACGCCTTCCCGACAAGCTCTCAGAGCTTTGAGTGCTTTGGACGCATTAAATTATACAAATGTTCCAACGTGTTCAAAAACGTTTCAGGATTTTTTTTATTCCTTCTTACATTTAAACTTCACTTCACAAATAATAATAATAATAATGATAATAAACCTGAATCATTTAAAATAACTAATTTGTATCATTAATATTCAGCAAGGCCGCCAAAAATCCTGCATTTTTTTACATACCTTGCCAACTGTAATAGAAATTTGGCCTCGTGCAAGTTACTCTTGCTATTATCACCGCTGACTTCCTCCTTGTGCTTATGCGTGATGAAATACAAGCAGGAATCGACGCCTTTGATCTTCGGAAAATTTTGCACAGAATGGTGATTCTCCAGTCTGGGGTAAACGGCAGGCACGATGAGCCTTGCAATTTCCGGTCGCATTCGATGCTGCACATCCAACAAATTACAGTGCACTTTGTTCTTGATCATGCGCTCGAATAGACTTATCCCCAGCAAGTAGTTCTTTTCGATGTTGTAATCGGCCGTGCTCGGACGCAACTGCTGGTGATCCCCGATCAAAATCAAGTGCTGACAGTGGTTCGTCAGCGAAGCTATGATGTGGGCCTCCAAAATCTCAGCGGCCTCCTCGACGATCACAATGGGGCACTTCAAGGCCTGCAAGACGGTCTGTAACCTCGCAGCATTCGTAGTGGTCATCCCTATCACGGTGCTCCTCTTCATAATTTGGCTGTCCTCGATGCAGCGTATTTCCTCGTACTCTCGATGGACACCACGGTAATCCGCCTCGAGGATTTGCAACTTGTCGCTCAAAACCTTCTTGTACAAATCGAGCAAGTAGAAATACCACCGCCATCGATCTTGGGCGTGCATGTTTTCAGGCGAGTTTAAGTTTGCCCCGCTCGGTTTGGGATGAGCTTCCGCGGTCCTACCCTCATCCAGTCGCATCTATTACAAAATAAATTATTAAGGGCGAAGCAAAACGAATTAAAAGAAGAACTCACCTCCAAGTATTCCAAATCCGCTTGGACCTGTTGCAGCTCGCCTTCTAGCTGGGCCCGTGCGAGCTCCCCAAACTCTTCGTTTTTTTCCTCGACCGAATTAATCAGGGCTGTGACTTCTCTGAGTCTTTCGCGTAGGTCAGCGGTTCTTACAATGTACCTAACGGTGGGTGTGGCAATCACGTTGAAGTTATCATCGATGTCCAGTTGGTTTTCTTCCCGGTTAACAGCATCAAAGAGCTCGTCGTCATCAGATTCATCATCGACGACCGGTGCCTGCATGGTCTGTTGGACCCGGTTCAAAGCGAACTGCATTTGTTCTTCGCGTCTTTCCCTCGGGGTCTTTCCCCCGAACAGCCATTTCTTAATGGCGTCTCTATCGGCACGTTCGAACCAAGTGCCCTTCAATTCCGGGCAGAGATGTTGGAAGCACGAGAAGTCGATTAACCCATCGTAATTATATATAGCGTCCAAGTCGACGTAGGTGGCTTTTAGCAAGGACACTTTGGACTCGACTTCGCAACGCTTCAGCCACAAGACTCGATTCACGTCTTTACGTTGAGCTTTAGCTCGAGCTTCTCTTATATTGAACGGTGCGAGCTTCTCGTTCTTTGATTGCCCCCCGACTCGAATGATCTTATCGGTCGTGCCCATCAAGCCTTCGAGGAATTGATCGAGAGCGTGGTTTGTGTAACACACGACCAGCATAGGCCCCCGAGCATTCCAGAGCTCATGATTTTTGATTAGGGTTTTGGCTATGCGCAAGCCCAAGTACGTCTTGCCAGTCCCCGGGGGGCCTTGAATGATGGCGAACTTCTGCGAGAGTGCATTCTTGAAGGCGTTGTGCTGGGAAGTATTCAACCTCAACTGTTCTGAACTCGGCCAAATATCATGGTAGACATTAGCTTGAAGATGATCGATGGTGATACCACCATCTTGCCCGTAATAGTTCGGGTACTCACGTCCATGTCTCACATCCACTAGATAATCCCTCATTGGAAAATTCTCTTCGGTTACGGACTTTAACGCTTGCAGCACGTGGTAGTAGGGCTCGAAGTACACCTTGCATTCCACCATTAAATAATCCGTGTTTAACACATAATTATCCATGCCCGGCTCGAATCCCACTATCATCATCCCCTTCTCTAGGAGCTCCTTCTTCCGCTCGATGATCTTCCCGAACAGCAACGAGCCGAAGTTGTTCCTCGTAAAACAAACCAAAGACCCGAACATAAACTTGCGCGAGTTCTCGTACTTGAACTTCAACTTTTTATCACTCCACTGAAACTGGAGTAGAACACCGCGAACCCCATTGACCAACTCCGGCCTCAAAAACTGCACCTTCCGGTGGACCTTGATGTTCTGCACACGCTTGTTGTTTTGCCCCCCGTCTTGCAGGTACTCGCACACACCTTTTCTCAACGGGGCCACGAAATCTTCCCGGAGCAGGCGAAACTGCACATCCAAGTAATGATTGACGTCCCTGTAGGCCCCCGAAACCACATTTTTCCTGAGGAAGACCTCGTCGAAAGTAGTAATCTCTGTGCTTGTCGGATACAGACTCATGTTGCGAAAATCATCGGTCGGTTCCGGCTCTTGACGTTCTTCCAATTTGATTTTCTTGCGCTCGACTTCATCCTTGGCTAACGCCAGTTTCTCCTGCAACTCCTTGAAGTCCGATTCAATATCGTCGGAGACTTTTAAACTCGGGAGAGTGTAAATGATCGCCATCACTAATTTATGATTGTCTAATACATCGCAGGCAGTCGTTGGTATGGTGTTTAAAATCGTCGTGCAGAACACACACATATTCTTCCAGAACCCCTCAGGGTTGTCCCAATAGTATCGAGATTGCTTACGATCAGCACTGTCCTGCAAAGGCAGGGTTAATATGAAATTTTTCAAGTGCTGCACGAATTTCTCTTTGGCAACCATCACCAGTAAGGGAGCTTTATTCGCATCGAACACCGACAGGCACATTCTTACAACCACCTGGATTATAAGCACTATGTAATCGTTGCTTAGTTTGTCCTCGTTCAGTAAGTTTGCGAATCCCTTGCTGTCCTTGTTCAATTTTAGAATCAACTCGTCGGGGTCCTCCTCCGTTAACTCCTTGAGCTTCTGAAATCCTAATCTGTAGTATCTCTCCTTGCGCCCCGCATTGTCGGGTTGGTTTTGGTTTTCTTGATTCGGTTGTCTGTCGTACCTCGAATTGTGAGGCCTGTGCGGTCGGTTGTTTTGTTGACTGAAACCTCCTCCTTGATTGGTCGGTTGATTCGGAGTTGTACTGGCCGATCTCACATTCCGTCTGTTTTGCGGTTGAGTGGGGGCCGAATGATGAACTTGATGACCATCAGGTAACCATCCATTAAATGGATTCAGGTTTGCTTGCATATTGTTCTGTCCGAGGAAGAAACGGCCACCTTGCTGAGGGATTTGTTGATTTTGATTATTGCCACCTAGAATAGATTAGGCTAAGGTAAAAATTGTGTGATTTGTATGAAACAAAAATTTACGTAAATATTTCGGGATTATGTATTATATAAAATAAAATTCTTTTACAACAATATCTTTTGTAAACATCACTAAGCCCCAAGATTATCTTCAATACAGATAGCACCTTATCACACGAAAAAAAAGTTATTAAACAATATTATTTAGTGATTTGAATTACTGTTTATTCGGAGATTTACAATGAAAAATCAAGCTTATCATCGTTATCATTCAAAGGATAAAGTATGAATAATAGTGCAATAAAATTTAAAGTACTGCATTTATTTCAATGGCAAACAAGTACATACATATACCTATGTACATACCTATATTAAAGAATCTTCACTGTTAGAAAAACACAAAAGGCCTGTATTTTTCTGACCAGACCTTAACTTCTCACCCCTGCTTGCCAGGAACTGGTTTTAAAATAAAACACTGCATTTTTCGATAGAAAATAAAATGCTACAAATAATTCTGAACTAAACCCATCAAGCAAGAAGTCTTTGTGCTTAACTAAAGAAAAATTTCAAGAAAAAGTTTAAAATCAATTTTAAATTCATGTCCATCCCAATGTCAAGGAGAAATAAATAAAATGTGACCGAAACTTTCAAGGACATGTTTTACAAAAAAAAAAGGGGGGAGGGGGCGAAAACCTTTCAAAATTAAACGGACAGGAAATAAATATGAAATTAAAAGTATGTATTAACAATCTTAACCACCTCAAGACGATAATAACGTACAGTAGTAGATAGTGTAATAGCAAGTTTTATGTTATCAGTTAAAAACAAAATTAAAGTGAAACACATTCGAAACATTAACATGTAAATTTCAAGGTCAAGAGACATTTATCTAAATGCAAGTAGTAAGAATGAATAATGAATTTTAAATGCAGCTTTAGAAAATAAATTCTTGCTTCTTATTCCAATCTATTCACAAGTTCACAACTAATGATAGCAAATAGCAGCATTCAATTCTGAGGTAAACAATGTCTTCCAATAAAGTGATAATTTTATCAATAAGCAATAATTTATAGGTATGTACAATGGTGATCAACTAAACCGATGCTTTAAAAATCAAAACAAATTCTTTCCTTGTTGAGTGTTTTCTTATCAAATTTATTTATTTTCTATATCTTATTATTAAATAAAATAGCGTTTTTGATTCACTGCTCTACAGCATTCTTAGAGTATCTCCATTTTTTATTATTACATGAGGTTAAAAGAAGATGAGAATAGGTACTCTGAGAGTATTTAGTCCCAATTTTTGGGATTGTCTACCAATGTCCAGGGGAAAAGTTCCTTGAAGAGTTGGCAACACGTTAATCGAACGCTATACAGTGAAAGCTCCCATAGCGGACAGCTCTCTTAAGCGGACACCTCTCTTAGCTGGACAGTTTTTAATCTCCTATTTATGTAATTTACATGCATTTGCATCTCTCTTAGGCGGACACCTCTAATGGACGGACAGTTTGCTGGTGACGGTCGGTGTCCGCCTAAGAGAGCTTTCACTGTAGTTGGTTTTTTTTTTTTTTAATAATACCTGTCAGTGTCAGAATTGTAGGGTTTCTGTTGGAAGCCTGCTTTTATCCCTAAATGTAGATGATGTGGAACAGAAATTTTTGAAATTTCCAAACATACAGGTAACAGGTACCAACATCAAAAACATTTGACAGGTATTATACAGTGTGATCAATAAAAAATGTCTAAAAAACTACTTTCCAAGAACGATTATATCAATATTTAGGCCCGAGTTACGTCAACTGTGTAATCTAAAGTTAGAAATTTAGGAAAAATTTAGGGAAATTTAGTGCATTTGGTTTGCTTTAATTCACTTTCTGTTCATTGACATTTATGTACTTATATTTATTTATTCAACCAGGTTACATAACATAACATAACAGCTAGCGACATTTTTTCTATATTTTTGTTTATTTACTTCGATGCTGTGCAAGGCTACTTTAAACCAATCAGCTGTTTCAAAAACTGCTTTACATTAAAATTAAAACATACTTTATAAATCTGATCTTATTCGGTCCTCCATTATTAGAAGGTGGCATATTGTAGTGGGTAAGTAAGGACGGCCATTCTTGATCACATCGTATATATAATAATAAAAAAAACGAATAATATACAGTGTAGCAAATCTGAGGGAAACTTCCCTTTTGATGTCATATGAGAAAAAGGGAATTTTTATGAAAATAAATTGGTAGGTACGTTAAATTAAAGAAAAATCTAATGAAAAATAAAAAGCACATATTAAATGAAAAGAGAGACAAGTAAAAAAAGAAGGAGAAATTAAAATGAAAAAATCGAATGAAAGACTAAAGGCAAACGAAAAACTCAATGGAAAGGAAAATTGGAAAAAAAATCAAAGGAAAAACAAAATCCAAACATGAAATGAAAAAATGACAAACAATAGGCAAAAAAAATTTAAATAAAAAAATTAAACAAATAAGTGAAAGTAAATAATGAGTAGCTGTGTTAAACAGCCTTGGGTGAAAAGTATTTATAGAATTGGTAATGGTTTTACATTTTATGTCATCTTGTATCCTGCGTGGAAGAAATTATAGTTCAATAAAATATACATAGATGGCTCGTAGATTACAATGAGAGTCAATTCAGTCAATTGAAAACTCATTGTATCCTACGACCACGTGTTCTTTTTTGATTTGATTGTGTTAGTTTATCATGTAACTCAATTTATACTTCAATGAAAATGTCCTGAAAACTTAAATAAATGTAGGACGAAACCGGTCGTGTTTTTTAACACAAAACTGTAGTGTAGATCTTCCAAATTTTATTAAAAATTTTCACTACAAATATCATGGAGCCTTTCATTAACGGATATGACGTCATCGACGATCTTCTTTTAAATAACAACAATATATTTTTCTGATGAAATCTTGTAGAACAATAAACTTTTGCGCCGAAGAAATTATAGTTCGACAAGACATACATAGATGGTGCTAGTGAATTTCAATTTGCTCTTTTTAAAATACTTGATTAACTAAATGCATGAAAATTAATTTTTCTACTTTGCGTTCACATTGTGACAATTTGTCAATTGTCAATTTTTAATTGAAGACCTTTAATAGAATTTACAAAATAATTCATTATTTATTTCTTATTTAACAGAATACTCGCAATGAAGCTGGACCAAAGATTAGAAAGATAGAAGATGGGAAACAAATCGACTAGTGTGAAAGTGGTGTCATCTATTGTGACAGATGTATTCGCTTAACCTAGTTGATAACCATAAATTACAGAAACCCATTGAAAACTGATGGAATCACCAAGACAGCTCAGAATATATGGTCAGAATTAACCAACTATTAATTAACTGTTTATCTAGGGTCGTCATTTTACATGAATACGTGCTAGTAGTACGTGTTTGTTATGATGTTACATCTCACATGTCAAGCTTGGATTTATAAATGTTGTGCGAGAGTGCATAACCTAAGATTGGCAACACTGTTTAGGAATCGCGTGAGTGAGGGGGGGGGGATACTGACTACTGAACGAGACAAGCCAGGGGTTAGACGCTCGGGACACAAGTTCCTCCAATTAAGAACTTTACGTGGTTATTATTTTGTTAACCCGACTCCCACAACAATAAAGATATTATACTGTTATTATATTGCTGATTTTAATCAAAATCAGCAATTCTTTTAGTCAATCATGAGCAATGGTTCCTGTTGCGCTATGAATCGGGTGCGCCCTCTGGTGTCTCAGATGTTTATAACCCCCTCAGTTTTTGGTCGGTATTTCTTATCGACGTTTTCCATTTTCTATCTTTCTAATCTTTGAAGCTGGACAAGAAAAATTAACTTGTCAATTTGATTTTTATTTAAAACGAAAGGTTGTCGGTGTTGCCACGCATTACTACTAAAATTCCCCATATACTAAGGAGATCCAATTTTTAACGATATTTTACACGTTTCACAAGAGGCATTGTACCTCTCGTTCTGTTGGGACACTCTGAGCTCGCTTCGCTTCGCTCGTCGTACCCCAATTCCACTCGTGTTACAATAAGCCGTCTTGTGAAACTTGTAAAATAATATACAGTCGAAGCTCCATAACTCGAATCTCACAGGACCGGAAAATTACTTCGAGTTATAGAAATTTCGAGTTAAAGAACGAGATTTCAATTATACACAATGAGTAAAATTTCGACTTACCTATAGAAAATTTCCAGTTGCCGAGGTTCAAGTTATAGAGCTGCGACTGTACTACAAGAAAACATAACAAATAATTTTTTGAGAGCCGAATTTTAAGAAAATATACTGTGCGTTAGAATTGTTTGGGATAAACTCATTGTTTCTGGAAACGTTCATTTTCGACGAAAATTTCATAGATGGCGATAGTAACGTAACGGGTATGACGTCATCGATGATTTGTTTTTAAAATAGCAACAATACTTTTTCTGACGAAATCTTGTAAAACAATTTTGCGCCGAAGAAATTATAGTTCGACAAAATATACATAGATGGCGCTGGTGAATTTCAATTTAATTTTTTTTTAATATTTAATTTAATTAGATGCGTGAAAATTAGTTAAGAAAATATAATAAATAGCTTTTGATAACCGAATTAAAAAAAAAATTGTAATAGATGTGACGTCATAGATAATTTTTTTTTTTAATAGCAGCAATATGGCAATAAAACCTGTGCTTCCTAATTTCGGCAATATAGCATACTTATACTTTACAAATAAAATGTAAAAAATTGAGAATATAGGTTAGGCTTACCATACGTCCCGGTTTAACCGGGATTGTCCCAGTTTCAGGTATTGGTCCCGGCCGGGCGGTTTGACATTTTGTCTCGGTTAACGGTTATATAAACTTAAAACGATAGAGACGTGCGAGAGCAGGTGTGGTGTGCCGCAAACACCGTGTTGGCATTACTCTACTGTAAATGAAACTTTTGCATGATATGCAACGACTTTTAAGAAAAAAATAAAAAGAATGATAAAGTGTTGAAAAAAGTTCACTCTAGCGAGAAGTACGAATGGTACAAAAAGTAATTAAAATAATTTAATTTTCTGCTTCAGCGGACTTTCGATACTTTGGGTTCCTTATCTATCTGCTTTTTTAAAATAATAAAACATTTTTTGGTAACCTAATGTAATGTGTTTCTCTTCGCCCTATCCTGTTTCCCACTCCTGTCCCGGTTTAGAGCTTCATGATTATGATAAGCCTAATATCGGTAATTTTTTAACTTTAGACAAATTTGGTAAATCACGCTTTTATTGCGAAGATCATGTCTGCGTTTCTGTCAAATCTGTCAAAACGTAAAAAGGATTTGAAATGTCAATAGCTCAACTTAAGAACCTTAAAATCTCCAAAATAATTGACGTCTGAAGAATTTTAAAATTTCTAAAATTTCGGGTCGGTTAACAACTATGTTAAACGAAGTGAACGAATACCGATACATTTCGACAGGATTTGATAATAAATAAGTTAATGATTGAAACAAGTAGTTGCTCGAAGATAAGAGATAAAAATCTAGGAAAAAAAAATACATGATTTTAGTTCCAGAAGTATTCTGGAACTTACTATAAAATTGTAAAAAGTATTCACGGTATCAAATTTTACTGTAGCTATAAACAAGATGCTTGAAAGATAAGAGAAGAGTCAAACTAAGGAATGTGGCCTAATGTAATGACGGAATTCTAAAGGATAAGAGAAAGCACGACAACAAAACTGACACTTCACTTCAAAGCCTTAACTTGCACGTTGAAGGAAAATAGCCATATGATAATTTATGCAATCTCTCGTACTTGATAAATGTCTCTCAGTATTTCACACGTATGATCAAAATCAAACCGGAAAATAAAATCTTTACAAAGCAAGTCGAAGCTAAATTCCAACTTACCACTCGAGGCACTTCGTGGCCTCCAGTTCTGCTGCTGGGGCTTCCTCCATTTCTGGGACCTTTGCTCCATACTCTATTATATTTATTTAATTAATTACATAACCTACAAATATTTATTAATATTAAAATGATTGTCTCACTTGCAAATACTTCTAAAATACTAGACACAGAGTTAGAACTTGGAACTACGTGTCACAAACAACCTCAACCCGATATATAGCAGCTGCAACTAGACGATAAGGAATAACCTGATTCGATTTAGCACCTACGTTTTCACAACAATCTTGTCCGAGTCTGGGAAATGCAAGTAAATTTTCCTTTAATAACTTGGCTTTCCGTTGAGGCGAAACGCAAAAACGCGTTCGATTCGTACAAGCCACGAAGTCGTTTCAATGCGGTAATTAACAACGAGCAGCAGAAGTAAAGGGGCAGTAAGTCACGGAATAGAAATATGGAATGAGGTAGATTTCAACAATCGAGTGAATCCCCCGCGAATGCACGTAAGTATTTGAACAAAGCCATCAATAATTATAAATAACACGGCGCAATTCAAAGTCCACAATAGGTGCGCGAATAATTTTAAACCACGTGTTACGAGTTACATGGGGACATGAACATATTTAGAACACAACTTCTCTTACTCAATTACAAGAATGTAATTAAAGCTAAAAAGACGGACGAAATTATAAACTACATCACCTGCCTTCTCTTTAATTGATTTATATTCGGTAATTTTAATTGAAAGAGATCATCGAGTTGATTGCGGTGTTTCTGTTTTCATCGGTGAAGTAATCGGTACTTAAGCTACTTAAAAACTACCGTTTGCAATCATTATCGTTTAATGAAATGATTAATGACGGATATAATTAGGGTTATCACCGATAAATTGAGATGGTTACATGCAGTTACATGTAAATACGCGGCGATAAATTTATTTATGCGAATTGCCAACGAGTAAAGAATAAAAGGAGAGAGTTTTTGTAGTTTTTTGTCCAAGGTGGTAACTGAATATGACCACTGTGTATTAATGTAAGGTTTGTTTGAACCACAGGTTCAGAACCATTCGAATCAGTTGGCCTTCGAAGTAGTGAATTATTTTGACAGTTCTTTGAGAAGTATAACTCTATGAGTGCATGTTTAGCATGATTCGGAATTAGTCAGAACTCACTGTTCGAACAGACCTATAGTTATAGCGCACACAAGCGATTTACAAAATTCTGGAACGACCACAGACCACACAATTCACCATTGTTTATAATATACTTACCTCACTGAATTTAACTACGACAAGTACAGTCAAGTGCATGATTCACGACACACTTACCTACCCCAGAAACCTTTATAAACACCCTGTATATCGAGTGGACAAATGAGTTTTATAAAAATAAAATTATTTTTATTGAAAAAAATGCCAATGTGTATGTACTGTGTTATTTACTTACAGATTACTTTACTACCTAATAGGGAACTTTATTTTTTGGCGCATCCTCGTACATACGCAGAGTTGGACATCATTAAAGTTGAATTAAATAAAAGAAAATTATTCTGCATAATTATCTATTAAATTAACTCTTTAATAAATAGTATAAAAATAAGTCTTATTTTGCGTGCCTAACTAAAATAAATTATTCGTTACATTAATTCGCCAGAATTTAATAGTTCCTTACAACTCCCGTACGAACTTTTTATTCTATCCACGTATGATGGAATCCGGGGAACCACAGACAGTTCACATCCACACTCACACTTTGCGCACATCTTTTATTGCTACTTTGCATCTACATACTTTTGAAATCATGCCTTTTTGTGTTGCTTTAAGCGTTCAAGTTCTAGAGAAAATTAATTTCGAATTATGATTTAAATACGAGGGTGATTTATTAAGTAAGGTATCCATGCACGAAAGGACATTGAGTTCCTTTTTCGTTTACAAGTTGCTTGTGCACTTTACTTATTGTTAAATAAAATAAAGGTACCTACATCTATAGAAGACCAATGAAATTAAGATCGAAATTACGAAAGACAAAAGATTCTTCAGCTAGGCTGATTGCTTAAGAAGTCACCCTCGTATAATTATAACAAATTGCATTTGACGTGGCCCGGGGAAGCACTCACTCATACTCCTTGCGCATCTCCTTTTCAAAAGAACACATAACTAAGGTAAATCGTCAAGTTAACACTTTTGAGCGTCCGTTTTGACCCTTCAGTCACTCCTGTCTCTCTTTCACCTCCATTTCCTTCTGACCCTCGTCGTCGGGGAAGTTATAAATCGGCTTGAAGCCGCCGATGAGCTGCGGCTTGAAATTCTCTATGTCAAACTCGCTCGTGCTCGGAACCACCGACGTGGTGGTCTCGTCTTTACCATCATCTTCCTTGGCCTTCTCTTTGATGACGGACCATCCGTGAGAGACGTTGTCCACGTTCAAGCTGGCCTGGAAAGGTGCTTGGAAATCAAGCTGGGGCACGTGCGTCGTCTCGCCGTTCGCATTTTCAATTTTCTCCTGCAGCTTAAGACCAGTGCTTTTCAAAACGAAGGCCGAATTCGAGGGGACGCTCTCCAGCCTAATTTCGGGTATGACCGGGCTCGCGTAGTTAGGCAAGGAATACCTGTCATCGTAGCCGGCCTTCTGGGATTCCGTTGGGGTGTAAGCAACTGCGATGGGTTTTTCCGTGTAGGTCTTCAACTTAACGGAAATCTGATTGGATTGGGTGTTGATTTTAGATCCGGTCACTATCCTCGACTCGGTATCATCCAAATCCAAGCTATTCCACTGGTTACTCGAGAACTTCTGATTGTCCAAGTCGTTGATGGTGGTTTCCATTTCCACGGGGGCGGAATTCAACAACGACGTGGGCCGCTCTAGGGGGTAAGGAAATTCAGATTTGATCGGGAGATTCGGTGGGCGGTGGTGCGGCTTTAAAATCGGCGAATCATGGCGGTCGTTCTGTTGGAAGTCGAAATCCGACGGGGGAAGTTTGTAGTCGCTCTTTAGGATCGCGTCTTGGGGGATCTCGAAGTCCCCAATTTCGTCCGGCTTAATTTTGGACGGCGGCAGAGGGAGCTCCGCCCGCGTTCCGATAACAACGGACTCCTTCTTATTGGTGTCGATCGCGTCCAATTTCAACGGGGGGGTGTTCACGGGGTAGACGACGTAAATCGGCTTCTCAATGCTGTCCTTTCCGTTCAGGTTCGCCTGAAACGAAGAAGTCATCTCGATCTTGGTCTTCTCCTTCTTGTCTTGCTTGGCCTGCAACATCTGCAACGTCTCGACTTCCACCACGTCGTCATCGCCGTTCCTCCTCGTGGCCGCCAGGACCATTTTCGGGGGGGTCTGGTAAAACATGTACTGGTCGGTTTTCTTGTACCCGTCCGTCACGTCGGGGGCGTTCTGGCGGTAATTCAACTCTTGTTCCTTCCGCAAGCCCTGCAGGAGTTTGGGGGGCGGAGGCGGGTGCAGCTTTTCGAAGAAACCGATCGGCCTGTTCGACGGCCTATCCAACAGGGGCTGTCGCATGTACCCCTTGTGGACGTGCTTCACGTTCGGCCGGAACTGAGGTAGTATGTTCGGAAGCGAGTCGATCCGTTTGAAGGCGTCGCTCTGACTCGGTGGCCTCGGAGGCCTGGCGTATTCCGGCCGGCCGGAATGAAAATGGCCGGGTCTCGGGTCCCACGGGGGCCTATCCCGATTCACGGTGGAGTGCATGTTGGGCTCGTTAGGTGGAGTCAAGTCGCTCGGTAGCTGGTGGAACATGGGCTGCGAGTTCAATTTGAGGACCTCGCGGTTCGGCTGGGTCATAAACGGTTTATTCGGCGGATGCAGGAAGTTCTTCGATGGTGACGGTGGTGGTGGTGGAACGTACGTGGTCTTCTCATCCGGGAAGACAATTTTTGGGCCGTTACCTTTAGAAAAACAAGAACAAAATATAAGTATGTGCATAAAACAAGTCTTCCACGATGAGCTCATCAAAGGTTTGCAAAAGGAAAGGACGAAACCAGAAAAGTTCTTCCTAAGGACCTAGGACCTAGAAGAGTTTTGAATTCTTTGTAAAGAGAGAAGAAGCAGGACCTAGTTTTGTGTATAAGGGACTTCAAGGGGGAGGGGAGGTGAAGAAGACACTTTTAATTTATGTATGGGTAGGTACCTTTGGGGAATTCGATTTTCTCATTGTTGATCTCCGACGATTCATCCACGACCTGCCCGGGTTTCCCCTTCACCAAATTTAGGGGCACCCCAATCGCCAGCGACGCCTCAGAATTCCGCATGGGTTGTATTTTAACGTTGTCGTAGTTTTGCGGGGGTGATGGTGGTGGTGGTGGTGCTGGTTTATAGACTTCTTGACTCGTCTGTATGGTGTAACTAACGACGTTCTGATTGTTGTTGGCGTTCTGCTCCGGCTGCGTGTACAACGGCCTGAATGGGTTGGTGTCGTAAGGGCTCTCCTTGAGGGCGCTCCCTATGTATTGCCCGTCGACGTTCTGATGGTTGCCCACGACGAAAGAAACCGTGTCTTGATCGGGGGCTATGTGGATGTTGCTGGTGCCCGAAACCGGATGGAGAAGGGGTTTGTCGAAGCCGAAGGGCTTGGGGAGGACTTTTTCGTTGTTGAGCTGCTCGCGCAGGTTCTGCGTGGCCACGATGATGGGGTTGCTATAGGAGACGTGGTTTTCCCCCAACGGCAAAGAAGTGACTTTCGGGGTCGTAGTAAACTTCGCCGTGGTAAACTCGGGGTAATCTTCATCTTCTGGCTCTGGATATTCCAAATCTGGACGAGTGCTATTACTATTGGGTTGCTTCTGATTCTCTGTTGGGGCACTTCCGTTCTGCATCATGACGACGTGGATTTTCGTGGGTTTAGTTTCAACGGCGATGTTGTCCGTTACGTCTTCCTCATAGTCGTAATCATACGCGCTTGGATGACCCATGGCCATGTTGGTACCGGTGAGGATATTTTGTTGGGGGCTGGCGTGTCCGTTTAAGTTGCCGCTTGTTGTTGATGACGGTGATTTCTCAGTGGTGGTAATAGGTTCGTCGAAGCCCGCGATGAACTGCTCAAACAGACTCATAATTCTTTCCGTCGTTGAAGAAGAAGAAGAAGAAGAAGTAATCGCCTTTTCCGTCGTCGTTGTTGTTAAATAAATCTCTTCCACTTTGGTTTTTTGGGGCGGTTGAGTGAAACTGGGGTGGTTCATGGCGCTGTCCATCAAGTTGACTTCTTTGGCGGCCGTTGTTAGATAGACTTGCGCAGTCGTTTTTGTTGGAGCTGGGGTAGTGGTGGTCACCACCATCTTTTCCGTCGTCCTCACCTCCTTGTTGAAGTAGGCGGATTTGGTGGGGAAATACGTGGGGGTTTTAACGGGTCTGTAGGTGGTAACGACGGAATAATCCTTGTGGTTGTAGTGCTTGTTGACGTTCCCCTGGACTTTCGTGTTGGCGTACGAGCTCGAAATTAGGGGGTAGATGTACTTATCCGAGTTGTACTTGAGGGGCAAGTTCAAGAAGTCGTACAGGTTAGGGGTTAACTGGTTGACGTCGCTGTTCTTGTGGCTGGATAACCCCCCATCTTTTCTGTCTATGTTAGCTTTGGCGTATTGCATATCCGAGGATCCCCCCAAGTCTTCTTCGCTCGCGTAATCGTACTCGTCGTAGGTCTTCAAGTTGGGCGATCTATTTTCGAAGTCCACCGCCCCGGTCAGGGGGTCCTTCTCCAAATAAAAGGGTTTGCCCTTGTTGAAGATGTTTTCCGGAAGGTTGTAGCCAGGGACCACCAAGGCGGACGGGTCTGGTATTTCCTCGGATGCTTCCCGGTTGGTGTCAGCGTCGCCTTCCAGGGGTTGGCTGGTATTCTTTGGATTGGGCCTCGAGTTTTTCTCGGCCTGGAGATGTGCGTTCAGTTAAAATGCGACGTGTTTACCTTTCGGGTTTACTTACGGAATCGTTCGTGGATAATTCCTGATTGTTGCCGAGGTCGAAGTCGAAGTAGGAACTTGTGAGGTTGAGGAGTGCCGTGGAGTTGCTTTTATTGTCTAAGTGACCCCCCATTAGGGCAGCGCCTTCGACGAAAACCGGGGCGACTAACACTATTGCAGGCACTGATATCAGGATCTTGATTATTGTTAGTATTATGTACTTTAGTTCCATGGTGTGCCTAGAAAAAAAATTGAGTTTATTTATTTGTTTGCGACACCCTGTATAGTATTTTTTTTTAGAAAACTTATTGGATTGGGTGTGTAACGGCAAGTTCGGAATACAAGGTGCTCTGGGTCAAGGTAGCAGAGGTGTGACCTTGACGTTGGGTCCGCTGGCCTACATACCCACGCTCACGCACACTTCAGGAAGTAAAAGGAGCGCCGTGCTCACGGAAGATTAACTTCCTCCGTTATCGCGGGGTATGTACAGTTAACCATTATTGTCGAGCTGTGACGGTTACTCCATTTCAGCTAAGGCAAAGGCGAATTATATTCGCCGGCTGTTTTTCATTCGTGTCGTTAACCCAGTTCGTACGTGGTCTGAAGCGTGTGGCTATACATATTTTTTGGGGCACGGTAAAGTGTGCCGCGGTTATGGAAAAACTGACGTCGGGAATTCTGCGAAAGTGCAATTAACCAGTTATTCATTTATGTTAATTAAAAAAAAATCATATGTATAGTCCATTTTTTTATTATATGCCGATCGGCCTATTCAAGAATCCCTCTGTATATTGTATGTACAGCCGTTATTAATGCCTAGTTGAATTTGGCTAGCTCTGTCCACGAAGCAAGTTGTTCAAAATAAAATTTCATCCAGTTCGTAACTGTAAAACGTTCGCCTGACGACGTAACCGCATAAATCGAGCGATTTTTAACGCGAACATCAAGTTTTCCGCGGAACATTCCGATACGGGTCAGCCCGTAAAGTGATTCCTGGCTGGACGGTTCGAGTTCGAGAGCCAGAACGGCGATGGCTAACGGTACACTCGCGTACAGGCTATGCAAATAAATCCGTCGTAACTTGTCTACGCCAACTTGATTCGGTTGAACACACGAGGAATAATACCGCTAGGACGGACGGACGGACGCCTTCGTAACAACACGGGGGGGGGGACAACTTAAATAAAATAAATAAATAAATAAACGGCGACGGAGAATGTGTGTCACCGATATCGAAATAACAAAAATTAATTTTCCGCCGGGCTCATTTGAATTCTCGCGCCGATGATCGTCGAATATTTTCGGAATTGGGACAAGGTGTGATAGCAGCACAACCATATTTTGCAATCTCACGCTAGGCGACTTAAAAGTTTGGAACAGTTATTCACTGTACCATACCTACGTAACCTACTCTACTAACGTTAGGCCGAAAAATTCCCGGCTAAATTCTTCTGCGTTTCTCATGATTATCTCGCGTTTTTCTCCGAGAATGCCGGTGCGAGAACGAGAAGAGAAAGTTCCGAAACGCGCTCCGATTTGCAGAATTCTTTTTTTTTGTAAATTAATCTCAAGGAAGGAAGAAGTTGAAACAATCTCAGAAAGTGCAGTAAGTTGTTTTACCAGTTCATTGATAAATCTGCCTTGTATTCAATTCGAATTCCTTATCAGTAAAAAAAAAGTAGCCGACATAGATGGCGCGCTTACTTTCTTTCTTTCATTACTTTTTTCTTCCTTTTGTTTTTATTTTTTGGAAATCATCCACCTGTCAAAGTAGAATAGATGCGCGATTTGCAGTTAATAAAAAGTTTAAGGTTCTTAAGGTATTCGTGAATTTTGCGACTTCGGAGAAGATTAAATCAGGGATTCCTAACGGGATCGAAATCGACCCCCGAGGGGTAATGAAAACTTGAAAGGACTTCATGAACCTGTAGGGGTTGATGAACTATTACTGGTCGATTATAAGATCTTAATTTTTTTATATGTTTTTCTTAACTACATTCGTTTATTTTAAAACTTTTGTATTGTTGAGAAGTCTCATGGAGCGTTTTCGAAAATTGGAGCGGTTAGTCTATGTATTTTCTCACTCTTACATGCATTCAACGCATTCGTTCTATCTCACTTTTCTACCTCGATCCATGTACCGCTCCAATTTTCGAAAATAAGGATGGAGAATTTGGTCCTTCGAGCCTGCCAACTGTTTACCTGAACACTCTCAAGGGAAAGGTAATACAATTTTTGTCTGAAAGGGATTATTGGCTTACCCTCATACCATTTACAAATGACCAGACGATCGATGCTTAAAAAAGTTTTGGAATCCCCAGACTAGATGATCTGGTGATGACGATGACGACGATAAAAGCCGATGTCCGAATTGAAGCTATTTTTGCGACTGCTGAGATTAGGTGATCGTGGATGACCTCACCAGAGAAGATTACAAAAGGACGCATCTTACAAAATATCACAAGAAAGCAGGAACGGATGTAAGCGATATATGTATGTGCAGATCCTTCCTTGTTCAGGATAAATTGCTATATAAATTTCTCGATTTAATAATTTATTTCCTTTCATGTTTTCTTTTTCGTTTTCATTTAATTACATTTTGCTTTTTCATTATTTCGGCTGCGCATTTGATTCGGAAATAGAAACCCAATTTTCTTTCCTTCTGCGTCGTCTTCCAAAAATTGTATGGCGATAGGTCACCCGGTAGATGGCGCTGTGTGCACCTCATTTAATTTGTCAAGAAAATCTTAGGTGAATTAATTCTTCAACAATTTTCTAAACGTTGCCGATGAAAAAATAAATTCGTTTAGTTTAAGGACGTCGTCTTTAAAAACAGAAAACATTAAGGGAAGCATCCGGTAGATGGCGCTAAGCGCACTTCACTTAATTTGTCAAAAAGTCTGGTACCTAAATCAATTCTTCGATAATTTTCTAAACTTTAACGAAAAAATTCGTAGCACAAGGACATCCTTAATTTTAAAACAGAAATCATCGAGGAAGTTCCTGAATCATCCGACAGATGGCGCTGCTATGTGCTGTGCGCCTTACTTAATTTGTTCAAAAGAAACCTTCTGGTGAATCAACTCTTTAGCAATTTTCTAAACGTAGATGAAAAAATAAATTCGAAATATGAGGACGTCGTCTTTTTAAACAGAAGATATCAAGGAAGCTCCTGAATCACCCGGTAGATGGCGCTGTGTGCGCCTCACTTAATTCGTCAAAAAAATCTTAGGTGAAGCGATTCTTCAGCAATTTCCTAAACGTTGCCGATGAAAAAATAAACTCGTTTAGTTTAAGGACGTCGTCTTTAAAAACAGAAGACGTCAAGGGAAGCATCAGGTAGATGGCGCTAAGTACACTTCACTTAATTTGTCAAAAAGTCTGGTACCTAAATCAATTCTACGATAATTTTCTAAACTTTAATGAAAAAACTCGTAGCACAAGGACATCCTTAATTTTAAAACGGAAATCATCGAGGAAGTTCCTGAATCATCCGACAGATGGCGCTGCTATGTGCTGTGCGCCTTACTTAATTTGTTCAAAAGAAACCCTTCGGTGAATCAACTCTTTAGCAATTTTCTAAACGTAGATGAAAAAATAAATTCGAAATATGAGGACGTCGTCTTTTTAAACAGAAGATATCAAGGAAGCTCCTGAATCACCCGGTAGATGGGGCGCTGTATGCGCCTCACTTAATTCGTCAAAAAAATCTTAGGTGAAGCGATTCTTCAGCAATTTCCTAAACGTTGCCGATGAAAAAATAAATTCGTTTAGTTTAAGGACGTCGTCTTTAAAAACAGAAGACGTCAAGGAAAGCATCCGGTAGATGGCGCTAAGCGCACTTCACTTAATTTGTTAAAAATTCTGGTAAATCAATTCTTCGATAATTTTCTAAACTTTAATGAAAAAATTCGTAGCACAAGGACATCCTTAATTTTAAAACGGAAATCACCGAGGAAGTTCCTGAATCATCCCGCAGATGGCGCTGCTATGTGCAGTGCGTCTTACTTAATTTGTTCAAAAGAAACCTTTTGGTGAATCAACTCTTTAGCAATTTTCTAAACGTAGATGAAAAAATAAATTCGAAACATGAGGACTTCGTCTTTTTAAACAGAAGATATCAAGGAAGCTCCTGAATCACCCGGTAGATGGTGGTGTGTGCGCCTCACTTAATTCGTCAAAAAAATCTTAGGTGAAGCGATTCTTCAGCAATTTCCTAAACGTTGCCGATGAAAAAATAAATTCGTTTAGTTTAAGGACGTCGTCTTTAAAAACAGAAGACGTCGAGGAAAGCATCCGGTAGATGGCGCTAAGTGCACTTCACTTAATTTGTCAAAAAGTCTGGTACCTAAATCAATTCTTCGATAATTTTCTAAACTTTAACGAAAAAATTCGTAGCACAAGGACATCCTTAATTTTAAAACGGAAATCATCGAGGAAGTTCCTGAATCATCCGACAGATGGCGCTATGTGCTGTGCGCCTTACTTAATTTCTTTAAAAGAAACCTTCTGGTGAATCAACTCTTTAGCAATTTTCTAAACGTAGATGAAAAAATAAATTCGAAATATGAGGACGTCGTCTTTTTAAACGGAAGATATCAAGGAAGCTCCTGAATCACCCGGTAGATGGCGCTGTGTGCGCCTCACTTAATTTGTCAAAAAAATCTTAGGTGATGCAATTTTCTAAACGTTGCCGATGAAGAAATAAATTCGTTTAGTTTAAGGACGTCGTCTTTAAAAACCATGGCCGGCTCCATTAACATTCACTGACGTGTATGTATGGCCGTTTCAATTCGCTTAAAATTCAGTTCCGAGAAAGCATGCCATGAAATACTCCCCTCAGCGCTCCCTATTAAAGATACTACAGAACTACTCATAGTAACGTAATGACAACTGCAATTACTTAAAAAGTCACAAGAGGCGCTGAGGGGAGTACTGTCAAAATTTTTGAAAGTCGAAATGAAACGGCCATACATACACGTCAGTGAATGTTAATGTAGCTGGCCATGTTAAAAACAGAAGACGTCAAGGGAAGCATCCGTTAGATGGCGCTAAGTGCACTTCACTTAATTTGTCAAAAATTTTGGTAAATCAATTCTTCGATAATTTTCTAAATTTTAATGAAAAAAATCGTAGCACAAGGACTTCCTCTTTCAAAACAGGAATCATCAAGGACGTTCCTGTATCATCCGGTAGATGGCGCTTTGTGCTGTGCGCCTTACTTAATTTATCAAAAGAAGTCTTGATGAAAACGTCGATGAAAAAATTAATTCGAAGTAAGTTCGTAAATTCGAAGGAAGTTCCTAAATTATCCGGTAGATGGCGCAATGTGCACTTCACTTGACTTGTCAAAAAAAAATCTTCGGTGAATCAATTTTTCAACAATTTTCTGAACGTTGACGAAAGAAAAAATTCGTAGCACAAGAGCGTCGACGTTTGAAACGGAAATCATCAAGGAAGTTCCTGAATCATCCGGCAGATGGCGCTACGTGCTGTGCGCCTTACTTAATTCGTCAATGGAAATCTTGAAGAAAACGTTGCTAAAAAAATAAATTCGAAGTGTGAGGATGTCGTCTTTTAAAACAGAGATCACCGAGGAAGCTCCCGAATCATCCGGTAGATGGCGCTATGTCCAACTCGCTTAATTTGTCAAAAAAGTCTTAGATGAATCAATTCTTCAACAATTTTCTAAACAGTTTTGTGCAAATCGGTTTCGATTACAGCGGATTCCTCGAGCAGGCTCTGTACAGCTGTTTCAGGCCTAGTTGGGCCTTCGTCAGCAGAACCGTAGCTCGAGAACTCAACTGCAAACCAAACCGACTTGTCCAGGTCAGGTCAAAAAGCGATCAAAAGATGTCGCTACTTGAAATGTTCAATTTTCTAAACGTTGATAAAAAAATTAATCCGTAGCTTAGGGACGTCGCGTCGTCATCTTTAAAAACAGAAGACATCAAAGATTTTAATTTTAATCATCCGGTAGATGGCGCTCCAAGCGCAAGTGGTTTTGAAGATGAGAGAGAAGTGACGGAAACTTTCTCAAAATGCTTAGCGCCGTTTTCAAACTACACGATGCACTTTTTCGCAATATTCTGAGGAAGTCAGTTCAAGATTTGGACAAAAGTAAGAGTTGGTTCTCCCTAGAACTCTGCCTTTTTTTCTTATTCTTCCTCTCTACACATTTACTATAAATCCTTTTTAATTTATCCTCTTTGATTACCATACATTTTTTTTTAGTATACATTTTAATATGTAGCTGTTTGTTATGTTTTCTTTTGTATTGTTCTGTTTATAGATATTGTTGCTTCTTCCCGTTTCTGAAAATAAATATTGTAACTTACTTTCCGTATCTGGTTTAGCTCTTATCTTACTATGCCTTCTTCCACCCGTTTGTCTTAAGGTCTTAGTTAATAAAATCTGTAATTATCTTCCTCTATTTTCCTGTTATTTTTCCTGTTCAGTTCTTATAGTACAATAATCCACATATCCCATATCTTGCATACCTACTTCACTTCAATCAATCTTCTCTATTTCCCTTCATTCTTTTCTATCCTTCTATCTTCTCTCCAACCATTTGCTTCTATTTGTTATAAACCTTTCTTGTATGCTTCGAACACTTTGTTCTTGCATGACATTTTGATCTATCCTTTTTGATTACCACGAACTTACTGATCTGACTGTAGTATCTGATTTTTTCTACTTTCTTCTTCTTATTTTTATGTTGGACTGTTCTTCTTCCGCTTGTAGCTACCTCTTCCATTCATTTGCTTTTTCCAATCTTTCCTATCCTTTTTCATTCTCCCATAAACATTTTCTTAATTGCTAGAAATACTTAATTTTTTGCCTTGCTTTTGATCTGTCCTTTTTGGTTGCCATAATGTTACTGATCTGATTATAGTGTCTGATTTTTTCTGACTTTAATCCTACGCTGTCTTCTTCCACTTGTATTTCTTCCATTCATTTTCTTTCTCCAATCTTTCCTATCCTTTTCCATTTTCTCCATTCATTTACTCCAAATTTTTTGCCTTCCTTTTGGTCTGCCCTTTTCGATTGCCATAAAGCTTTTAACGTGCTTGCAATATCCTCCGTTTGCTATGAAGCATTCCTTACTTGTTTCGAATATATTGATTTTGATCGTCCTTTTGATCTGTCCTCTTTGATTACCATACTGACTTTTATCTTACGCTGTCTTCTTTCGCTTATATCTCTTCCCTTCATTTCTTTCCTTTAATTTTTCTTATCCTTTTCATTCTCTCCAATCATTTACTCCAATTTACCATAAATATTTTCTTAATTGTTTGAAACACTTCGTTTTTGGTCTGTCCTTCTTGATTGCCCTAAAGTTATTGACCTGCTTGTAATATCTCCCATTCGCTGTGAAGCCTTTCTTACTTGTTTCGAACACTTTGATTTTGATCGTCCTTATGATCTGTCCTTTTTGATTACCATGAAGTTACCGATCTGATTTACTCGCACTTTCTTCTTCTGACTTTTATCTTACGCTGTCTTCTTTCCCTTCATTTCTTTTCTCTAATCTTTTCTGTCCTTTTCATTCTCTCCAATCATTTATTCCAGTTTACCATCAATATTTTTTTAATTGTTTGAAACACTTCGTTTTTGGTCTGTCCTGCTTGATTGCCCTAAAGTTATTGATCTGCTTGTTATATCTCCCATTCGCTACGAAGCCTTTCTTACTTGTTTCGAACTCTTTGATTTTGATCGTCCTTTTGATCTGTCCTTTTTGATTACCATGAAGTTACCGATCTGATTTACTCGCACTTTCTTCTTCCGACTTTTATCTTACGCTGTCTTCTTTCCCTTCATTTCTTTTCTCTAATCTTTTCTGTCCTTTTCATTCTCTCCAATCATTTGTTCCAGTTTACCATCAATATTTTCTTAATTGTTTGAAACACTTCGTTTTTGGTCTGTCCTGCTTGATTGCCCTAAAGTTATTGACCTACTTGTTATGTCTCCCATTCGCTACGAAGCCTTTCTTACTTGTTTCGAACTCTTTGATTTTGATCGTCCTTTTGATCTGTCCTTTTTGATTACCATGAAGTTACCGATCTGATTTACTCGCACTTTCTTCTTCTGACTTTTATCTTACGCTGTCTTCTTTCCCCTCATTCCTTTTCTCTAATCTTTTCTGTCCTTTTCATTCTCTCCAATCATTTGTTCCAGTTTACTATCAATATTTTTTTAATTGTTTGAAACAGTTTGTTTTTGTTTGCCATAAAGTTATTGACCTGCTTATAATATCTCCCATTCGCTGTGAAGCCTTTCTTACTTGTCTCGAACACTTTGATTTTGATCGTCCTTTTGATTACCATTACGTTACTAATCTGATTTTCTGTCACTTTCTTCTTCTGAGTTTTATCTTACGCCGTCTTCCCGGTCCCATGGCTTTAGGTATTCAATACAGCGTACACTATAAAGGCACATAACTTTTTATGCAAATGTTGCACAAACGAATCTCTTGCAAAATATGAAAGAGAACATTCAAATCTATCGATTTATGCTGTTTCTGAGTTTTAACCGATCGATTTTATTGATTAATTATCGATTGAATATGGGCGTTCCCACGACTTCAGATATTCAAGACAGCGTTAACTATAAATGCACATAACTTTTTATGCAAATGCTGCACAAATGAATTTATTGGAAAATATGAAAGAGAACATTGAAGTCTATCGACTTATGCTTTGGCCGATCGATTTCATTGATTAATTATCGATTGAAAACGAGCGTCCCCACGACTTCTGGGAATCAATTACTGCCAGTAATTTGGATTTCGTTTTTTTCTCAATTGTGATACGTCAGGGACAAACTATAGTTAATGATCTTCTTAAAATTATAGTCCTGTGATAATTAGGACGGCGTTGGCGGCCAATTTAAATTTTGAAATTTTGTTGCTGTAGGTTTGTTGCTAATTTCTCACCGGTTTATTTCGTTCGGACAAGTTTCGATTCAATTTGATTAGGCAGTCATAAACAGCTTAATGACTTATACAAAAAAATTAAATGAAAATGCAATTTCTATTATTAAAAAAAAAACAATGTTCAATAAATATGCAAGCAATAACAATAGATTACACACGAAAGTTATTTTAAAATAGTCTGAACACATCAAGGACAGTTCTCATATAGTATTGAAAGCAGTGAATGCAAGTATTCTTCCTTTGTTGTTGAAATATTCCGATACTCTCGTTGCCTTTTTATTTAATCATATCATGGATTAAAGAAATTAGAACTTCGTAAAATTCGAGGCCGTCCTAAGTGGATTATGTATTTGCGAATTCAAATCGCATCGCAGTGCGATGTTCTTCTCTCGTCAGAAGAGAAATTCGATAAATTAATTAGAACTTTGCTATTAACAAGAAAGTTTGTTTGTTGTTCGCTTGAAAGTCAAAGGAATGCAGCGAATTCAAGTGTATAAATTCTATTAATTAAAACGTAATATATAATATGTTAATTAACGCTGATTATTATAACAAATTGGAAAAGAAGAGGTACCGTGCCTTCAAAAATAATCGAGAGCCACGTGATTGGCACACATAGGCAACGAAATGCATCAGTGTGGGGCAAAACTCCCCAACCATAGAAGCAATAACCTAAAAACCTATCCAATTGCAGTTACGTTCACGAACCAGATCTCCGGTCAAATATTAATAATTAGTTAAATTTAACCAAGCAACCCAGCAATGCCTAAATCACCAAAGGCCACACGTGGTTGTAAATTACTTCTGAAGGTTTTATACTGTCTACATAGTTCGATGATTTGAAACTAATAATAATAAACAATTTGCAAATGGACTTTTGAACTTTACAAACAAACAATGTAATAGGTCAAAGGCTTCGAGCAGACATTCGAAGACCACGCGAAAAAATAGAAATTTGAATGTGATGCGTTTTACGCCAAAAAAAAAAATCGAGGTTAAACAAGATCGTAAATCTTTTCGGTTACATAACATTCATCGCAAGGATATTCCGAATATCTATTTATAAAATTATGACCTGACAAAATAGATGTGCAGTAATACATAATAAAATGCGAGAAGCTCCATAATTGGAAACAATCGGAGCGACAAAACTGAAAGTTCAATTAATTACTTATTTATACAAAATAATAAATTAAGAAAGAGCGTGTGAGAACTTTGCTATTTTAAGTTTCTCCTTTCAAATTACATATTACAAAAGAATTGAATCTTGCCAAGCTCGGCGTTTAAAGCGAATTTTCCTCATTTGATTAAATTTCTTTCAATAGGGAGAGAGAGAGAGCGCGACCTTGCTTTTAATCATCTCACAATCAGATCACATACTCGATGAATGCTAATTACTAGAGAGCGGACGGTTATTCCGTACAAATTGCATGAAATAAGGCCCCTGCTTTGACGGGTGAACAAATAAATCACTGCAACACGAAAACAATTCAAATCTCCACGTTAAGGCTTTCTGGGAGTTTTCTTTAATTTTAATTTCCTTCGTATTGTAAAATTGTATGAGCGAAAAGTTGATAAAACATTCACTTATAAACAAAACCCCCCTACAATTTTTTTTTATAAGATAAATATTCAAAGCACTACGAAGCATCTTAAACACGTATAAATATTTAGACGTTTATGTTTTTAAAAACGTTTTTCTTAAAGTTTTGTTATTACACCTAATTGTCGCCATTTTGTTTTCGTTATTTTTGTTTAATAACATTTTCGTTATAATCGCTAGCTTTGTTAAATTTTGTTTTTCTTTACTTTATGAATAAATACATTTTACACATGTACTTAAAACTGTTTTAATAATCATAATCTACCGAAATTCAGAGACATCTACCGAAAATTTTCGCGACTACTTTCCGAAATGTAAGTACGTTTGGTCGGTTGACAGTACTGCGTTTGTTACTCGGACGACTCTTGTGTAGCTGATGCGCATGCATCTTTGGACGACGGAAAGTCGGATACTTTTATTTTTTTT
This sequence comes from Dorcus hopei, assembly GCA_033060865.1. Lineage (NCBI taxonomy): Eukaryota > Metazoa > Arthropoda > Insecta > Coleoptera > Lucanidae > Dorcus > Dorcus hopei. The sequence goes on from CM065425.1 coordinate 74,564,701, forward strand.
ATATTACTTTTATTCATATTTTTGGCGCAGAATTAAACCAAGAAATGTTGACACTGTGGAGTTAATTTAATTTAGATTTATCACTTACTTTTCTTTTGTTTGTGAACGAAAAACGGATCCGTGCTTCGTGGCTTCGTGGCTTCATTTTTACTTAACTTGGTGTTTTCTATCGCACATTTAATTAAACTTGCGTGGATTTTCTATCGTTTACAAGTATTAAATTCCGACACAAATGAAGACAAAAGTGTGCAATACTGTTGGCTTTTATTTGTCTTTAAATTCTGTCCTCTCATCGGGGTTACGTACGACCCCGACCTATCCCGCTGAGATGAGCCGGCAGTTGGGAACGTAACTGAATTTGCTCGCCCAACAAATTTGCAACCGGATACGTAGCATTATGACTGTTACTTCGCGGCGACGGGCGTGAACTTGACCTCTACACGGAATTGACGTGATACGAACTTCAAATTATTTACTTGGCAAATGCACGCAAAACACTTGAAGTAAATTATTCCGTACAAATTGCGTAAAATGAGGCCCCGCTTCGAACACATGCTTCGACAGGTGAACAAATAAATCACTACAACACGAAAACAATTCAAATCTCCGCGTTAAGGCTTCCTGGTGTTTTTCTTTAATTTTAATTTGTTGTAAGTAAAGTTTATTCCCACAAGCAATGTGTCCGCCATAAACATTTCGCCGTCTTTTTATGGCCCCATATCACGCGTTACTCTTCCCTTGTGTTTTAAGCAGTCGCGTCGTTGATTCTGTTTATCGCCGATGTTTGAATGACAACAGACTTTGCTGATAACAAAGAAATGGTGATGACAACCAGAATTTAAAACATCATAATCAGTAAACGCGTTCGTAGCCTGTTTGGTTTGTTAATTATTATAATTTCGTTTTGCGTGCGACGTTCGAAGAGAAACAAATTCGATTATTATAAAAGACGAATTATCAACACAAATTTGTGGAAGGCCTAACAAAATTCAATACGTGCGTTCGGTGTGTTATTTTTTAAAGCGACGGAATTACCCGCCGTAAATTATTGTTGGCTTCGATGTAAGCATTTCACTTTTGTACACCTTTGAAAACGTAATTGATTTTAATTAATCTCGTAGGAGTTAATGCGACGCATTCAACTGTGTGGTATTAGTTTACGGTCAAACTTCACGACTGAACGATTCTCTGCGTAACACCATAAACGTTTTTGAAAGTTGTAAACTTTTGGTTCTCGCTTTATGCATGGGGGTAACGTGTAAATTGTTGTATAGAATACGGCAGTAAAATTTTTGTCGGTCTATTCAAGAATCAGGTGTTTTAAATTTTGATTAGGATTCAAATTATTTCAAAAGTATGAATCACACACCATTTCATTTTTTTCCGATTAGGTATTAGGTCAATGCTTTCACATGAATAATAAGTAATCTTGCCTGTATATTTCCAAACTTTTGAAATCGTATAATAGGTCAACGTCTTGCTTTTGTAATGGACCTAGTGCTCAAAAAGTCAAGGTCAACGGTGACGGCAAGGAAAATTAATTGATTTTTATGCGCTACGTACAATAGAACGATAAATTTCCATAGAAAGAAACGATCTAAAAATAATTTCGAATTTGATTTTTTTAACGCACGTGAGATTGGAGGTGTTAAGTCTACCAAGGTGAAGAAGTAGCCTTAAATTAGGAAATTCAAAAGAACTCGTGACGCTCACTAAACATCACCTACTCACCTAGTTTTGCCCGAAACGTACGCACATACACAAACGAGGAGGAACCACTATCGTTTCCAGTTTGCGGTCATTCTTCTCGGCGCTGGTTTTAGAGCGACTCGTCGAATTGTTTTTAATTTTCTTTTTTATGGTCACTGGGAATTATTAGGTAAACTCGAACTGGTCTTTCGATCGCTCGACATAAACTAAGCGAAGCCGAGCGCGCGACTTCTCCGAGCGCGTTTTAATTTCAAAGAGGGCGATTTAACCGAACGGTACCGTTAGGCTGACGACGGAGGCCTTTCTTCGTGGGTTTCACTGTCCGGCTCTGCTACTACTCTCTTCTTCTCTTCTGATGGGAGAAGTGATTTCTGGAACTACGGTGGTGAGGAAGTGCTCGAACGTTCGCTCCTTTCATATACGTAGATAGGTACGATTCGGCATGCACACAGTATGTCGTCAGTGTTAGTAGGACAAAAAAATTATTTTATGTAAAGTAGAGAGTGCAAAGCAAAAAAAAACTTAGGGCAAATATAATTGAGAAAGAAATGAACACCTAATAGAAAATTAAAAAAAAAAATCGATTCGAAACATATATAGTGTAGGTACAGTGAGTGGCGCACGCGCTTCTCTCAGCAATATTAATCTCGATTAATTAAGTAATTACGATTAATCTACTTACGAAACCAGTCCGGATGGTTTAATTAGCGACGAGATGCGTGAACGCATTCATTAACGAAGGAATTTCAGCGTTCTACAAAACCCGGAAAGCTGCGACGCTTTAATCTTCCTAACGGTCCGTTTTCGAGCTGGGCACGAATAAATCGACTTGCCTTATATAAATCCACTGGAAATACTATGGGTGTTACAAATAAGATCCACCCTGGATCCTGCGGGAGCTTGCCTCGATGCGCATCTAACGAACGGGTTTCGCGCCTGACCGCACGTTGAAGTCTCCTTCGTTTTTCGATTAATCGATTTTCCTATTAAGATCGACGTACGTGGTGATCAGCCGATTAATTGTATAAGAGGCGTTTTCACCTTTAATATCCATTAAATTGAACGAACCAGTTGGATGAGGCGAGAATTTAATTTTAGTTTGAAACGTCCTTTGCGTCTTCACTTATTGCACGTCCATTCGGATGGCTCTTGATTTATTTTGTTTAATTTGAAGATTTTCCTGCGTTCGACGAAACAAATTGGCTCATTAATTTATGTTTATTTTATACGTATTTAGGTTTTCCAGAAACAATAATTAATAAAAAAATTATTATCGGATCTAAGCGGAAACGTGTCCCCGGCCCGTAAAAAATTCCAGAAAAAAAGCTCGCAAAACCGGACCTCTTCGAAAAATCATATTTCCGAAAGACGGGTTTTCCCCGGGAAAGCGCCCGGCGGGTTACGTACCCCAGGAGTGTTCTTGCGTGTGAGATAGTTTTAAAAAATGTTGACATTTCGAAGAACTTCGTGAGAATCGCGGAAAAAAATTCGTTATTCCGAAACCGGAAGCGATATCGTCGTGGTGATCGAATCGGGGGATACCCCCGTCCTTCCCCTTCACGATGGAGGTCGTCCCGTCCGGTTCGCTCTTCATACGAAGAAGCCGCAATTTTTTTAAATTCGGACGTTCGAAGTCATGCAACTTCCTATGTTCCGGATTGAACACCCTCACTCGGTATATGCAATACTGGTTGAAAAATTACACATTCCAGAACATGGGAAAAATTATCCCCAAAATGATGATACGTTAAGAAAGAGCAGCGGATTAACGAAATCAATACGTTTTCTGTTTTCCATTTTTTTAAAGTTAGTTACTCTTTCGACAAATTTTGTTGATTTAGCGCCATCTGTTGTTCAAAATGCCATGTAAATTGTAAAATTGATATCGTTGCAGTTAAATATCAAATGTTTTGGTTGTATTAGCGCCATCTATTATTCAAAGTGCCAAGTAAATTATAAAATTAACATCGTTGCAGTTAAATGTCAAATGTTTTGGTCGACTTAGCGCCATCTGTTATTCAAAACGCGGCAATCGTTGACAGTTAAGCAGATCGTTGCATCCAAGCTTAAATCTGGGGGAACTATGGGAGAATGGCATTCTGAAGTTAGAGCTGGCAGCACTGACTTCAGGATGCCATTAATGACAAAAAAAAAACAAAAGTTAGGTTGCAGCAGCGTTATCAACGCTATTATTTTTATGACAGATCTTTATTTACTGAATTCTGTTACGAAATTATTATGTTTTCAGTATTTCATTTCTTTAAAGTAAGTTACTCTCGTAAAAAGCTTTGTTTCGACAACTTTGGTTGACTTAGCGCCATCTATTACTCAAAATGCCAAGCAAATTGTAAAATTAACATCGTTGCAGTTAAACGCCAAATGTTTTGGTTGACTTGGTGCCATCTACCGAGCGATCTGGACGCCATGTCTTAGTAAAAAGTACGTCATTGCAGTCCTTGATGCTGTCTTACAGTAAAGCTAAGACATGCCGACCAAAGTCCATGGCAAGAGTTGATAAAATGTTTTAAGAATCACCCGGTAACGTAAATTGTAAAATTGACATCATTGCAGTTAAATGTCAAATGTTTTGGTTGACTCAGCGCCATCTATCTACGTGGACGTAGTATTTTTTTGTTCCCTTCGGGGTGCTTGATTTCTGTGAGTCCCTTGCCTCTCACGATTCGGGGTGCTTGATTCCTGTGAGTCCCCTCGCCTCTCATCTTTCATTTAAATGAAGTGCTCGAAATGATTTTTGTTTTTCTTTGCTTAAATCAACGCCAGAGTTAGGGCGACATCTACCGGACTTCAATAGAATCAATTCAAAGTAGTTTCAATTTTTTTTGAATGAAAAACAACTCAAGCACTCAGATCCAGGTCAGAAATAAATGCCATCTGTCATTAGCGTCCTATATTTATGTTTTTCTTTGTTTAAACAAACGCCAGGTTCTAGGGCGACATCTATCGGACTACAACGGAATCATTTCATTTATTCATCATTTATTTTTTAAATCGAAAACAACTCAGATATTCAGATCCACGTCAGAAATAAGTAACATCTGTCATTAGCGTCCTATATTTTTGTTTTTCTTTGCTTAAATAAATGCCAGGTTCTAAGGCGACATCTATCGGACTACAACGGAATCGTTTCGATTTCATTTTATTTTTTAAATGGAAAACAACTCAGATATTCAGATCCATGTCAGATCTGTCATTAGCGTCCTAAATTTTTGTTTTTCTTTGCTTAAATCAATGCCAAAGTTAGGGCGACGTCTAACGAACTATAATGGAATAATTTCAAAGAAACTTCAATTTATTTTTAAATGAGAAAGAACAGAAGAACTTAGATCCGTCACCAATACAAGACATCTGTTAACATTGTCCCGTATTCTTCTTTTTTTTGCTTTTAATTTAATAATAATAATAATAATAATAGTAATAATAAGGACGACATCTAACGGACTAAAATGGAATAATTTCTAACTAGTTTCAATTTGTTACTATGTCACCGTTACATTATACCACGCGATTATTTAAATTTATAATTAAAGTTGGCCGGACTTTTTTATACGGTTGTGCACCTTGCCAGTCGACTCGCTGTGTAGATTAGAGGTTATGACTATGTAAATGTTTTGACATTTATAGGATTCTCAACGGCTTCGATCGTTTTAATTTGAAGGAAGTGACACAGTTTCAGTGACAACCACAGCAAATGTTCAAAGTATTCGCTTCCGGCAATTAATTAAACATTTTGAAGCGTCACTTTGACAATTCGCACTCAAATTAAGCTGTCAACAGTTAGTGTTGCCAATATAATTCAAAATTCATAGCCTACTCTAATTACAAATTTAAATGATCGCGTGGTATCTGCCAACGTTGACCCGAATTCTTCTTCTTCTTTGCTTAACTAATCGTCAGAAGTCAGGGCGACATCTTACGGACTAACATGGAATGACTTCGTAGTAATTTTAATTTATTTTTAAATGAGAAACAAGTAAAGCACTCAGATCCATTTCAGAATTACTCACATCTTCAATGGCGTCCCATATTTTTGTCTTTCCTTGCTTAAATCAATGCCGCAGTTAGGGCGACATCTAACGGACTACAACGGAATAATTTCGAAGAAGTTTCAATTTATTTGTGCGAATGAGTAACAATGGAAGAACTCAGATCTACGTCACCATTACATGACCACCATCTGTCAACGTTGTCCCGCATTCTTCTTTTTCTTTGCTTAAATAATTATTATAGACGTTAGAGCGACATCTAGCGGAGAGGAGTGGAATTATTTCAATGTAACTTCACCAAAAAAACGTAGCGTTTCGTGTTGCATCTGAGGTGTTATCCTTTAATTTCTGTTTTCTCGCGAGCAACTGGTATGTCTACTGGAGCGACATCTAGCGACAATTATCGAAGTGTATTTGCTAATTTTTTTTTCTCTTTCTCTTTCTTTCTTCCTTGTCCAGTTGTGTACGGTTGCGAACAAAAAATTTTGGATGTCACTGTCACTCATCTGACGTATACATATAGGAATTTCTTAAGTTTTACGTCAGTGGAATGACAGTGACATCCGAAATTTTCTGTCCGCAACTGTACGTTACGGGGTATATCGAAATTTTGGGCGTGTCAATTTAAATGAAAAGGTTTTTATTTCCGTAATCCGTAAGATTATTGGGGCGGCATCTAACGGATTCCGACGAAGTACTTTCAATGCACCCTTTGTTTAATTCGAAATAAGAAACATCTGGTAGTACATATTCGAAACGTCACTGTCATTTGTGTGTCGCTTCTTTGACTAGTTGTCATTATTAGATACGTTTGATGAGACGACATGAAATAATTTCAATGTAAATTGCACGAACACTTTCACGAGTGTCACGTTTGATATGATGATATGTCAGTCCTGTAATGTTCGGATGTGTGTACTAGAGCGACATCTAGTGGTAATCAGTGAAATCTATCCGAATCTGCTATGGGGGTTCCTATTTAAGATTTGAAAGTTACTGCATGCAAATCACCCGAAGTAAATTCTTGCGTACAAGCTGCATAAAATAAGGCCACACTTTGAACACATGCTTTGACAGGTAAACAAATAAATCACTACAACACGAAAACAATTCAAATCTCCGTGTTAAGAATTTCTAGTATTTTTCGGGACGCACAACCCCCACGGAAGGAGGAGGGGATCTAATTTTAGCACCAATCAATTTCCCCTCGAAATAATTAACTTTTTAATTCGGACATTTTTTTCGTAAGATGCCTCTTTCTACAGATATTTGACGATTTCAGGTTAAATGACTCACCCGGTATTTTATATGTACTCGACAAATGCATGCAAATCACCCGAAGTAAATTCTTGCGTACAAGCTGCATAAAATAAGGCCGCACTTTGAACACATGCTTTGACAGGTAAACAAATAAATCACTACAACACGAAAACAATTCAAATCTCCGCGTTAAGAATTCCTAGTATTTTTCGGGACGTAATTGTCTCGATGTCAAATTTTATGTCATTTTTGCCATTTATGGCCCATAAAGACATAATTTCCTAGCGATTTATGTCAGAAATTCCAAAAGGGACATAAATCCCAAAATCGTGTGTAATTTTTTGAGATTTATGACATAAAGGGACATAAATAAGAAAATACAACAAAATGCTGCCCCTAAGGGACATAGATCCCTGAAATGTACGTTACTTTTGGGATTTATGACAAGAAGGGACACGTATCCCAAAAATGACAACAAAATTGTATCCCTAACTCTCATAAATCTCAAAAATGACATTAAAATTAACCTAGGATGAACAGTTTGGCAGGATCATATTTCCCTTCGGGACGTAGTAATTGGCGCGATGTTAAATTTGATGTCATTTTTGGGATTTATGATCCTCAGGGATACAACTTTGTTGTATTTTTTCGGATTCATGTCGGAAATTCCAAAAATTACAACAATATGTATAGTGTCCCTAAGGGACGTAAAACCCGAAATTCGATGTTCTTTTATTAAGATTTATGACGTGAAGGGATATAAATCCAAAACGATGCAACAAAGTTGTATCTCTAACGAACATAAATTCCAAAATGTGTGTTACTTTCGGGATTTATGACATAACATGACATATACGCCAAAAATGACAACAAAATGGTATCCCAAAGGGTCATAAATCCCAAAAAAAGTGACATTAAAATTAACCTGGGGTGAATAGTTTGGCAGGGTTAGATTTCCCTTCGGAAAAAATGATTACAAAATGGTATCCCTACGCGTCATAAATCCCAAAAAAGTGACATTAAAATTGACCTAGGGTGAACGGTTTGGCAGGATTAAATTTCCCTTCCGGACATAATTGCCGTCGTGTTAAATTTTTGGGATTTATGTCCCTTAGGGTCATTTTCGGATTTATTTTCTCAGGGATATTAGGGATGTTATTTTTTGAGACCTATCCCGAAAGTTATAACAAAAATTCGTGGGAACATAAATCCCAAAAGTGACATCAAATCTGACATCGCGGCCATATATGTACCGAAGTGAAACATAATCCGCCGAAATTTCCATGCAATGCAATAAGGGATGGCGAATATTTAAAAAATTTCTTCAAGACCTCTGGCGGCCAAACTGTTCAACTTAGGTTAATTTATGAGAGTTTCTTTGTTGTCATTTTTGGGATTTATGACATAAAGAGATATGAGACATCAGATTTGATATCACGGCCATTTATGTCACCCCCGGTTAAATTTTATGTCATTTTTGAAATTTGCGACATAAAGTGACATTAGATTTACTATTACTCCAGCATGTGTACATCCGTTTGGGATATACAGGCTGTTTTTTAACTTCATGCAAAAAATGAAACCAGTGAAAGTTGACATTAAAATAATAAGTGATAGGATGAAGCAGTTTTTGTATAGTAATTGATTAATAAACATTAGAGATAATATACAAGGATTCAAGAGAGGTATGGCTTGGAGAAAACGATAAAATTTTAACTACAGGATTCGAGGCGCAGAGACTGCATCAAGTCATTATTAGAGATCGGAAAAAACATTGGAACTCGATTGTTCAACAGGAATTTTGATTCTGTTGTTCGATGCAGACACAGGAATGTTATTTTTAGCTGGAAAAGGAGATACGACGATTGGATATACGGAAGTGACCGATAAGGAGCCATACTTAACCGAAGGCATCCGTCATTCTGGTGAAAGATGAAACAGCTTGAAGCCAGTCCCTGGCTTATTTTTATTACGTAATTATGTAATCGAAGAAGTATGTTGGTGTGTCACCATCGGCTGTTAAAGTGGGTCATCAGTTTTCAAGTGCACGTCGCAGATAGCAGTGTTGAAAAAATGGCCGAATTTTCCAATAGTGTTATTGTGGACATGATTTTAATTTACGGCGAATGTGGTCAAAATGCGTTGACTGCAAGACGTTTGTATGCACAGCGTTACCCAGATCGTCCTTTGCCAAATAGCAGATCCTTTGTGTCTGTTGTGCAGTTTGTTGTTTGGTAAATTATTCGTGAAGGACAATTAATACCCGTTCCATTTTCAAAGAGTGTAAACTCTGATGCCCGCAGATTAGCTTCAACGCATACGATTTTGTCGGTGGTTACTCCGAGAACAGACGGAGAATCCGAACTTTGTTAATAACATTCTCTTCACCGGCGAATCAATGTTTACAAGGGATGGTATTCACAACATGCTTGTGTGGGCAGGTATGTTAAACGGCACTTTAATCGGTATGTTTACGTCTCGCGCGGGCGGGAGGGGAACTTCGAACACTTATTGTGGGTGAAGGTCACCGTCCGTTGTGTCTTACAAGGATTTGCCGGATGTCGGTATGAATTTTTTGATTTTTTTTTCGTTTTAATTTTGGTGCATTCGTGAGGATATCTGTTACCAAAAGCGCTATTCATTTTTTTGCACGAACTTGAAGAACAACCTGTATGATAGATCTATTGGAGGTGGCCGTGAGGGGTAGGTTTCGCCTTGTTGGACATTTAACATTTCTCCATGTCCATTTTTGGGAATTATGTCTGTATGGCATGTTTATGTCCCTATGACATGTTTTATATCAATATGACAGCCATCAAATGGATTGTATCGAAATTATACAGAGTGATCCAGTATGATCGAGGACAGTTTGACGTTTAGTGTATTTCACGTTGATAGTGTGGCACTGTTGACGTATGTTGCAGCGAATTACGTCACTTTCTTGTTTACATTGCACTTTTCCGGATTTTCACTGAATTTTTGGCACACAAATAAACACCAATCGTAAATTATAAATTTAAACACACCTGCTTCGCTATCTGCAAAAATAAATGTTTTTTTCGACGTGAGGTAAACACAACATTTTCTCAGCAAAATATTTACGTGAGAGACGTATGTATTTACATTTTTTGGAACTTGAACAATAGAAAATCTCGATACAGCAAAGTCTGCCAAATACTTCAGAGTTCGTCCTGATTTAATGAAGAGCCTGTCATCATTGAAAATGGGATTCCCTATTGTTAAAAGCAGTTCGGGTAAATTTTTAATCGAGCAGAATTTTGTCTTTCTGAATTCAAATCGATGTTTCTCAATTCAACTAAGTAGATCATTTTTCAAATTCAAAACTGCTTCGCTGCACAAACTTGTTACATACGGTACTCGCATTTATTAAGCTATACTTACAGTTAGAGCGCCTCCGGCTGTCGTCGTGCAGTAATTATTTCCTCTGGCACATCAACCTTATCGGCGCGGTTATCAGCTATTTTACGTTTTCTATTGCAGTTAGTTATCACGGAAGCAGATGGTTCATTCACGTTAAGCGTACCTATAGAATTCGTTAATTACCGAACACCCGAGACCTTACTCCCGCTGACCCACTGGCCCTGGAACGTCGGAATGTTGTTGATGATGCATATATGTACGTTTTTAAATCATTTGGGTTAATGCGATTCACTTGACTTATTCACGCTGGAATAATGCGCCGGGTAAATAAATAATCGTGCATACATTTGGTTAAGTCGAGCAATAAACAGTTTTTTATTTCCGTGAAATTTTGGGACTTATACGTCTACGTCAGCGACTTAAAATTCGTTAGTTAAGGACAATTAGAAAATTAAAATTTTCTCTTTATTATACTAATTAACAGTAAATGCCGGCGATTTCACATCTTGTACCCTTTTACTTAATGTTATTTAAAATAACTGTTGCGGATTCTAGCTAAAAGAAAATCTCTAGATATTTATGTAATTTATAATAACATAAATAAAATGTATGGCACTTTCACTTCTTTTTTTTTGAGATAAAGAAACCGAATTATATTATCTGAACTAATTGTAAGATGAAGTACGTACATACTGTAGAATCAACTGTGCTATACTATAATATTCTTTTGATTTTTTGGACTTTATTTCGCGCAGAAACGATTTATGGCAATCCGCAGCGACTCCCTGTAACGTGTGTTGCCTTTAGCATGGCACGTTTCGTATAGTGCATAGAAGCTTTTAATAATGGGGAATCCCATTTTCAAAAGTTATGTATTGATGATGACAGCTCTTTGAATTAAATCGGGATGAACTCCGAGGTATTTGGCAGGCCTTGTCGTATTGAGATTTTCTATTGTTCAAGTTCCAAAAAATGTAAATGCGTCTTTTCTTTCACGTAAATATTTTACCAAGAAAATGCAAGTCGATCCGCGTTTACCTCACGTCGGAAAAACATTTATTTTTGCGGAGAGCGAAGCAGCTGTGTTTAAATTTATGACTTACTTGATGTGAAACCTAAATTGTAAACTGGCATTTTCTTAAACAATAATAATACGAGTAACATAAATAATTTTTCTGCTATAATTTCTAATAAAATTTACCCGAAATACACGTTACGTCCATGAAACGTTTATGGTGTTACGCAGAGAATCGTTCAGTCGTAAAATTTGACCATGAACTAATCACACACAGTTGTACAGTTATCGTATTAATTGCTACGAGCTTAATTAAAATCAATTACGTTTTCAAAGGTGTGCAAAAGTACTCACATCGAAACGAACGATAATTTACGACGGGTAATTCCGTCGCTTTACAAAAATAACACACCGAACGCACGTATTGAATTTTGTTAGGCCTTGTACAAATTTGTGTTGATACTCCATACGCGGCGAATGATCTAAATAATTATTTTGTAGATAGTGTATCAACTATGCCTATCGATAGCAATTTAATAGATTATTACAGTTCTAATAGTAAAACTGAATTTGAAAGTTTAGTTTTTATGCTTGTGTCTACAGAGGAAATTTTAAAAATTATTTGTAGTATTCATTTAAATGCTGTTGGTGCGGATAATCTTTCCCTACGCTTCATTAAGTTATGCTGTTCTTTTCTCTTGAAATATACTACCCATATCATCAATTTCTGTTTAACTGAAAATGTTTATCCCGCTTGCTGGAAAGAAGCAGTCTCTAAAGTTTCACGCCCGTCAGATTTCAAGGATACTTCTCGAAAAAGTTATTGATAAACAATTACGTCGCCATCTGGAACGTTACAGTATATTGCCTAATGCCCAGTCAGGATTTAGACCTGGCTATACTTGTAATACTGCATTGCTGGATATTGTTGATGATTGGATTTTATACAATTTTGATATTGCTTGACTATTCTAAGGTTTTCGACATGATTCGCCACAATTTATTGTTGGCAATTTTGCACTACATTGGCTTAAGTAATGGAGCAATTGAAGAATTTTTCAGGCATTATTCAACTGGACGTTCTCAATGTGTAAGTATCAACGGTCTGATTTCACAAATTCGAACTTTAACCACAGGTGTACCTCAAGGAAGTATATGTGGACCGTTGCTTTATATTATTTACACATCAAGCTTTAGTAACTGCCTTCGTCACAATAAATTACACTCCTATGCTGATGATAGCCAACTCTATTATCATTTCCAAGCTCAGGATATAGCTCAATGTCAATTTTGATATATAATCGATTGTTGATCTTTCATAACGTCATGGTCTTAAAATAAATGCACAAGAAACTTCTATAATGCTTTTCGGAAATAAACACAAATCATATCTAAGTGATGATATAATAATGCAATCTTCTCAGTCGGTTAAAAACCTTGGTCTATGGATTGACACCGATTTAAAATTCGAAACACATGTAAATAACTTACTGCAAAAATCATTTTCAGTTTTAAAAATTTTGTATTCTAATCGTTTTATCCTTAACAAGAATAGTAAATTGCTGTTAACCAATTCTTTGATTCTTTCCCGATTCGACTATTGTGATTCTGCGTATGGTCCATGTCTAGATTCAGTTGACATTTTACGCATTCAACGTATCCAAAATACTGGACACACTGTTTACGTGACTGCAAGTGGTTGAACATGTCTAACCGTCGACTACTACACTCTGCCAATTTGTATTTCAAAATTATTAAAGAAAAACACCACCTTATTTATATAACAAAATCTCTTTTCGCACGGACATCCATAACATCAATATTCGACACAAAAATGTGATTACTATACCCAAACATAGAACTGCAAAAGTTACTAGGTCCTTTTCATATTGCATAGCAGCGTTTTGGATTTCCGTCTCAGAAAATTTTAAAACCGTTTCTGTTTCCACTTTTAAACGTGTTTTCAAAACTTATGTATATGAGCAGGAGATAGCCAGTTAGTTTCCTGCTTCTGTTATTATTTTCTCTTTCTTCTTACTTCAACACTAATTTATGTAAAATCTTCTTCGCTTTCTCTTTATTTCTTCTTCCTCTTTTCTTCTATTATTTATTTATACTTAAATTAGTATTCTACTTGCGTTATAGATTTCTTTTTCACATTTTACGTCGGTTTTGACATTAAAGAACAGACGGCTTTTTTAAAGACCAGTCTGAGTCAAAACCTTTTAACCCAATAATTATAAATACTATTGTATGTATGTACTGTACTTCTTTATGGGTTAATAAATGTCTGCTATTATTATTATTATAAAAAGTGAGCAAATAAAAATCAGATTAGAGTAGGCGGTGCAAAGAAAATGTATGTCTGTGATTAATTGAACTAATTAATGTAATACATTCATGGACTGTCAAATTTATTGACTTTTTATTTAATCACAGACATACATTTTCTTTGCACCGCCTGCTCTAATCTGATTTTTATTTGCTCACAGATTATATATTTTATAATAATCGAATTTGTTTCTCACTGAACGTCGCACGCAAAACGAAATTATAATCATTAACAAACCAAACAGAGTAGGAACGTGTTTACTGATTATGATGCTTTAAATTCTGGTTGTCATCACCATTTCTTTGTTATGAGCAAAGTCTGTTATTATTCAAACATCAGCGATGAACCGAATAAACGATACGACTGCTTAAAACACAAGGAAAGAGTAACGCGTGATATGGGGCCATAAAAAGATGGCGAAATGCTTATGGCGGACACGCTGCTTGTGGGAATAAACTTTACTTACAACAAATTAAAATTAAAGAAAAACACCAGGAATTCTTAACGCGGAGATTCGAATTGTTTTCGTGTTGTGGTGATTTATTTGTTTACCTGTCAAAGCATGTGTTCAAATTGGGGCCTCATTTTACGCAATTTGTACGGAATAATTTACTTCAGGTGTTTTGCATGCATTTGTCAAGTGAATACTTGACAAATGAAGTTCGTATCACGTCAATTCCGTGTAGAGGTCAAGCTCACGCCCGTTGCCGCGAAGTAACAGTCATAATGCTACGTATCAAGTTGCAAATTTGTTGAGCGAGCAAATTAAGTTACGTTCCCAACTGCCGGCTAATCTCAGTGGGATAGGTCGGGGTCATGCGTAACTCCAAAAAGAGGACAGAATTTAAAGATAATTAAAAGTCACCAGCATTGCACACTTTTGTCTTTATTTGTGTCAGAATTTTAGTCTCCTAAACGACACAAAATCCACGCAAGTTTAATTAAATGTGCGTTAGATAACGCCAAGTTAAGTAAAAATAAAGCCACGAAGCACGGATCCGCTTTTCGTTCACAAACAAACGAAACATAAGTAACAAATCGAAATTAAATTAACTCCACAGTGTCAACATTTCTTGGCTTAATTCTGCGCGCGCCAAAAATATGATTAAAAGTAATATAAAAAAAATAAAATAAAAGTATCCGACTTTCCGTTGTCCAAAGATGCATGCGCATTAGCTGCACAAGAGACGTGCGAATAATAATAATGCATTTATTGCCGTTAAAGTCTTGTAAAAGACATCGACATTGTCAGAAAAAAAAGATCAAAACAAACAATTATAAACAAACATACTAAAAAATATTTTACAGATATCACAAACAAATGTATACATATATTAGTTTACTGAAAAGAAGTCTTTCAAAGAATAATAATACAGTAGAGTCTCGATATAGTGAACTATCCACTGCAGTGAACACAAATATATACATTAACCTCTAAACAGTGAACAAATTGTGCCTCGCTAGAGTGAATTGCACAAATAGTACATACATGGGGACTTCCCCGAAAGCGTGATAACGCGCTTACTTCTGGAGAAGCAAACAAAATTAACAGTAATAACATAATAATAATAAATAAAGTAATAACCACACTGTAAGTATCACTGTTATGTGTTTTTATCTGCACTCTAAACAGTGAACAACCTCGACAAGCAACAAGCAAATGGAAAAACTCCTCGACAAAAAGATAAATTTATCAAATGTGTTATCGGTTTTACTAAGTATAAAGCATAAATATTTACTGGTATTCCGTCAAGTCCGCAGGAGTTACTTTGCTTAAGGCTATTTATTAATGAAAAAACCTCAAACTCGGAAACTGGGGAAAGAAACATTGTGCTAACAGATCCGTCATTAAGATTGAAACGATCTCCACTGATATTAGGAAAATCTTGTACTTCTACCAAAAAATCGCGTCAAATATGTCATCTAGCGTTCCAGAGAACAATTCCCTCTAACGCCGATGAAGCCAAGCAAAGGGGTATCGGTCTCTAGTTCGTATGTCCGGAAATGAGCCAAGTAGTCCCAAATACAAGAGCTCCCGGGAAAAGGATTCCGGTGAAACAAGATTGTTTGTAGAAATCAGGCTTCGAAAGGCCTAGAAGAAAGCCTTTTGTTGCTTAACCGTGCACTTAATCAAATCTCGGAGTTGTATCTTCCGTTTTAAGCTTTGATCAAAATAAACCAGCTCTACCGAAGCACAAGATAGCCGGAGCACTCACAAAGAACAATCTACACGCTAAGCTTACAGCAACGAGACAAGAAGGGTGTTGTTAAGAGAAGACAGCAGAATTACGCAGATGAGTGAGTGAAATAGAACAATACAGTAATGCGTGGGTTATTGCTTTGTCTAATTGTGCAATATTTTGCAGTCTTCTGAAATGAAAGAAAACCAGCAACGTATTTTCGATTCCCACAACATACAGGTAACCCGGAAAACCAATAATAAGTATAACAAATTTTAAAACAGTAACAATAAAACTGTTCTTTCTTAACCAGGGACGTATCGTCGTTTTGGGGATAGTTTTTCATTGATTATTATTTTTCGAATATTAAAGTAGGTACATGCAATCTTTTTTACATTTTCTCCGTAATCCTGCGAGTTAATTAACAGTCACCCTGTATATCACACAAAACTAATATTTTTCTTTATTTTTTTTTCTTTAAGAAAATCCGTGGAGGTAAGGATATCTGACACCTCTAGGTAAAGAAAATTTAGGCCCCTTTATACAGGCTGTTCCTAAAATAGGTGGTCAAATTGTAAGAGCGTACTTCTCGCAAAAAGATATTAGGAAACTTCATTCTAACAAGGAGTACTTTTTGGGACAAATATGTATTTTTATAGTTTGAAGCTAACAGGGTTTCTAACTGCTAACTGAGCTTTCGCTAATATTTACTAGCATCATCAGAGCTATTATTTTTCACTATTTTTTATTAACTGTGGGCAAAATCAAACCATTTTGATTTTTTTTTACGTTTCAAAATCTCGTACGAAATAAGTTGGCAACATTTGGGAATTTCGGCCAATTTAAAGTTCATCGTGACAATCCAAGCATTGCGGCGCAAACTATAAATTATTGATCGCCAGGATCGACCTGTCCGTTGACTCCTTATATGGGCATGTGGGAAAATTAACGATTGCTATTGGTCGGCGCTGACCTCATTTGCGATTACTCCGTGTCAAACCGTTTCGTTTCGTTGCACGGCGTTACTTCTCGCCTAATTGTGCTGGTGCGTATGTAGCGTGTGTGAATTACCGAGGTTATTTGTGGGAAACTTCAGGAAAACTCAAATCGATATAATCGGAATTTCACAAGACATGGCATCGCCAACGTTTAAGGAAGGCTTCTTTTACGCTGTCGAAGCTTGGTTTTTCATTAAAACCCAGGTAAATTTTGAGCCATTTTGATTTCTAATTAGGCGCTTCTTCTTTAACTCAGGCTTTTATTGACGGGCACGCTGTTAACTAACCTAAAATGCAGAGCATTTTTCTCAAGTTCTGTGATGTCTATTCTTTCAACATTTTTTCTTTATCGGTGTAATCAATTTTTTTTACCAAACGTGCAGCGAAGCGTCATTTTCCAAATTTGCTTCACAAGTTTATGAATTTTACATTTTAGAACTTCTCCTCCAACCAAAGTAAAGTTGCAAAGTTTTTTAAGTTATGAGTAAAGCAGGGATTTAATTAAGTGATTTTTAGTCATCACTTCACAACGCGCACGCCCGAGTAGAGAGAAGACTCATGACTTAAAAATGCACCTATATCCGTGCTTTAATTATGAGATTGATGTAAACAGGGGAATTAAGTTTAATTTTCAAATTTTAATAGGATCGAAACTCCCAGAAACTTTGATGGGCACTTTGTTTGTGAAAGCGTTTTTGGACCAATAAAGAAGTTATTTGGAACTCTGTTTCTTATGTTTCATTTGCTTGTTTGTTTTTCATTTATTTCTTCTTTTTGTAAATAAAAAAACCAAGAACAAAACAAAAACCGACGGTTTCCGGAGGCTGAGCTTTTTTGAAAAGTTTCCTTTTGTTTCTTTAAAGTATTTCATTACTTTCTCTTGTTTCTTTCTGTAAGCAAAAAATTTGTTTCTTCGTATTTCTCTTTCTTGCAAATAAAAGATAATCTGAGAACAAAACAAAAATCGACGATTATTTTGTGTTTCTTTCTTATATTTTTAGCTCAAAATAAAAAATTTAAAAACATATCTTTCTCGTAAAGAGGAATTTTAATTGATTCAAATTTTTTTCATTTTCTTTTAATCAACTGCATTGTAGTGCTTTTTTATATTAAATTTTTATGTGAATTGCTCGCCTTTTAATTATCCAATGAAATCGTTTTAGTTCTACTCGGACCGAAATCTGAACACATTACTTGTTACCACCGTGTCGTGGACGATGGGCGGGGAAGGCCGGTGAGGTGACGGACTGATTGTCCTATCGGTGGCGTCGATTCCTCGGCGGTTCCTTTCGTCCAAACGGCGCTCCTTGAGACCCGGAAGCGGATTCTGGGGTGTCCGGCTAGCTCGATGCTTCTCGAGGTGAGAGACAATAAATAGTCAACACGAAGTTAGCAGAAGGGAAAAAACAGATATATTGAATTAATATACAGTTAAAACGAAAAGAAACAATTTATCAAAGATCGATTCCGCCGTCGGGCAGAGATTCGATCCGTGTTAATCGCAAGGAATAAGGTAGGTATAGTCGTTAAAGCGACTTTTTTCTTTCAGATGAAGGAGGTAAAAGAAGAACAACTTCTAGGAACTCCGAAGTCAAGACCGTTCAACAAAGGTATAGTCGTTCCAGTTTGGTAGCGGTTTCATGGCCTTTCCAAAAAAAAAGCGACAGAAAGGCGACCGCAGGCCGGTCTCTTTGAAGCTGTTTTTTTTATACCAAGATCATAAAACCGATACAAAACTTGGACGACTATAGATAAGGAAGCGTTGGGACGGCCTCAATCTGCCTACTCCGTCCCGTCAATGATCCCGGAGGATCTGAGGTCGAGTGAACGGATTTGGTCGACCGAGGGTGTTTCCTGGAACCGGCTCGGTCGGGCGTCCGCTTCTGACGTCATAATCTCCTGAGTCACTCGGGGTTGAAAAGTTTAAACAAAGAAAACTTTTGTATTTCCTCGCCGACTCAGGGTTTTCTTTATGTCATCGGATAGCGCTTTTTGCGGGCTTTAATTTGATGAGGCGTCCGGCGAAATCCGACGGGCGTAAACGCCTGAAATTGCGACGGAAGCGCGAGAGTGCTTCCGGTCGCGTAACTCTTTTTCTAGCGGTACGATCGGGATGAAATTTGGTAGGATTGTCTGGGATGCTACTCTGAATATTTTTACAAAGTTTCAAGTTGATCTGACGGTACAAACAAAAGTTATTCGAACTTAATTAAGCGCGGGCGGTGATTGGCTGACGTTTGGAAACTAGCCTTTGTCTATGATTACAATGTAAATCGCAACGTGATGCTGCGAGCGATAATGTTAAAAGAATGATATTAATTATGTGCCTAGCCGTTTCCGCATGAGAAATGATTAACCTACAATTGGTATAATAATAAAATAACTTAAAATTAATAATAACTAAAGGTCCGCGCAACGGTGTTGGTAACATACTTTGAAGCCACGCAGTTTGAAGAGCCAATTAATGAATTTCTCTCGGTACACGGACCGAGGTTGAAAATATATCAAATATAGTTTTAGTTCTACTCCCACCGAAGTCTGAATAGGTTAATTTGATGCTACGCAATTTTAAGAGCCAATTAACGAATTCCTTTCAGTACACGGCCCGAGGTCGAAAAGAAATCAATTCACAACTAAGCCAATGAAGATACAGTTTTATGTATAACTAATCGAGCCGCAGTTAAAACGAACCAATCTAGTATTACCAGATTGGGCAAATTGGGAAATTTCGCCATTTGGGCAATTTTTATATGACATTTGGCGTAAGAAAAATCGGTTTGGCGATTGGCGTAAAGTTTATTTCATTTCCTTTTGAATTTTCAGTTTCTGCTAAACGGAATAAATTATATTGATAATCTTTACTTTGAGAAAGTTTGTGTTTCCAACAAAAGGATTCTTGAAATCGTCAACACACGTGATTGTTAATTCTTTCGAAAAGAAATTACTTGGAAAATGGAAATTAATTTCTCCTCGAGGAATTTGGGTAAAACAAGCAATGAAAGTGTAAGAAGCAATTTCACCGAAAAAACAAGGCAACAGGTCTATTTTTATCAATTCAAGGTCAACCATAATCACGTTACGAAAACAACATTTTTCCTTCCAATAAAGCAAAGTGAACGTCCGCCTTTTCCATTTGCGAACGAGTTTACGAACCAACTCAAACTTTCTTCGCCTAGGTTTTTAAAAGCGCCCAATGTAAACCGGACGGTGTATTTACGTGGATATACAGAGCGTTTTAATGGCCGGCCACGAGGATCGGATGTCGGACGGATTTATTGGACGGAGTATATTCGCGCGCGCTTACGTAAGTGTGCGGTGTTTAAAACGAGCCAGAAACGAGCTGGACCCCCCCCTAAGGAACGCAGCAGAAAGAATTTTCGGTCGTCTAATTATGTTCGTCAATGCCATTCCAAGGCCAGATCTTATCGCGCAACAATACAATTAGGAAGTTCTTGTGGAGGAAGTGACTTATCGTGTTCCTGCTCGATTTTGGGCGGAATTCTAAGGAAAAGTCCAAATCGAGCGATTATAACATATTGTCACGATAGAATAATTATTATACAAATTACATTGTTCGAGTTACGTTACGATTAATGTTCCCAATTAGGAAACCAGTTCACTGTAATCGTTGTACTTTTAACTTTTATGTAAGCAAAATATTGGTATAAATAATCCGGGCTGGATGTTGTGGAAATCAATCGGAACTCCGATTCGGTAGAAGAGATGCGTTGCCTTCATCTTCACCGAGCGACTGACGTCGTTACGCCGCTGCTCTACACCAGGTCGAAGACATCTCTTGCTGCCGACGCATCCAAAAGGACCGACCAGATCGCCACAGCATCGCTGCTCCCTGGACGACTCTTACACCAGGCCGAGGACATCCCTTGCTGCCGACACATCCAAAACGACCAGCCAGATCGCTGTTACTCTTAATTCTAACCAATCCTGCGATGCGGTGATGCAGTTAAATGAAATAAAGGACGGAAGAGCACATTATTTCAAATCATTCTAATACTTTTAACTAACCCTGCGGTGTGGCAATACAGTTAAATGAAGCAAGGTAAAAAAAATATAATAGAAAAGGAAGAGCATTGTAATCAATGTACCTACACCTCGTTAACGGATAATTCGGTTCACTCGCTTCGTATGCATCCAATTAACGCGGCCGTTAAGTCTAAAATTGTGCGCGAACTTCCTCGTCTTAAAACGAAAAGTGTCCAATAATAATTCAGCACCGAGTCTATATTTAAATTGTCTTGCCGAGTCCGAGTCCAAAACTTCGTACGCAGGCACGGACCACAGCATCGCTTTAATTTAGTCGATTTCGACCAGATATCCCGCGAACGCACTCACCGTCGTCGATGATGATGGTGATAACGAAGTGAACAAAACGCGTTTCCGCTCGGACGTTCATTCAAAGTGCGCGGAATATCCCCCGAATCGATTCGGACGCCCGGGAAAAATAAGGTAAGCTCGCACTTTATCGCCCGATTTCATTAGCACGCGCTCGTTAACTCAACGATTTATTTTCTTTTTGTTATGTTTCAAATAAATCGGGCATTGCGCGTTAATTAGTCTTTGGCGTGGAATTGTTTTGTTGTTTGCGTTTGAAGGTACGCCTACGTTTCGAACTTGACGTCCCCCGGGTTTTTACAAGTCAATTTGGCTCGGGTGAAAATTATTATTTGTTCAAAAAGCGGGTGTTAATCTCGCACTAAAATCGCTGTAAACATGTTGAGTGCGATTTCGTGTAGTTCACGGGAGACTGTTAATTGAGTTTTTTTCCTTTTTTTTTAACTTTACGTTGCACAACTAACGCTGACGATGTCCACGTTGCGAACGAAACACTTGTTAGCTATTAAAACCGATAGTTAAACGTTGAGCAATTGTGGTAGGTATTTTTATAAAGATTAAAAATGAGACGTTAGTATTGTCGATTCGTTTTAAACGGCGCCTTTTTTGTTTGTTTGTTGATAGTGCTTTGTGTTTTCACAAATTTTGAAAATGTACAAAGTCTAATCTAAAAGAGTGCTTGAATGCGTCGTTTACATTACATCAAGAAGGTGGTGACATAATATCTGAAACGCCATGGAATTTGCCAACAATTGACATTGAAGCCATAAGAGATCCTTTTCCTCAGCATGAACAAATAATGGAATAAGAAATCTCGTTGTTTTTATTTTTTGTGTTTCATTTTAAAACTGTTGCTGTTTTTGTCCTTGTAATTTTCTCTTTATATCTTTACCTTGTTTCAATTCTTTCGGTCAAGTCTTGTCAATATGATTATTTTATTATGAAGTAATTTTGCTCAATTTAATTTTCAAGAAACTGATTTGAATTTCTTTCCATTGATGCAGAGTCGTGGTGAAAGTTATTTAATTTCCTTCTGAAAAAAAAAAGATTTTCTCAAGAACAATAAAAAACAAAAACAAAATTTCATTTTCATGAAAATTTTGAAATCGATTTGAACTTTTTTCCAACGATGCAGAGTTGTGAAATTTACTTAATTTTCTTCTTGAAAAAACTTGACTTTCTCAAGAACAGTAGTAAACAAAAACAAAGTATGGAAACTAAAGCACTCAAAAAAAAGAAAATACCAATTTTTCATTAGTTTCAAATTCATGTTGTGTTTCTGAAAACCTTTTTCTCGTCTCTAAATTATTACCGATGAGAAGCAACAAACCTCCAGCAACAAAACTTCAAAATTTAAATTGGCTGCCAAAGCCGTACTAATTATCACAGTACTATAATTTTAACAGCACTGTGAAGATCATTAACTACGTTCCTGGTGTATCACAATTGAGAAAAAAAAAAACTAAATACTAATTATTGGCAATAATTAATGCCCAGTATCTAATTATATAAATAACTTTTTAAAGAAACTATTTACAATGAAAACTTTCACGTAATCGGATAGCAAATGATCAAATATATCGAAAGATGCCACCAGTAAGTTCTGGCCGATGGATTTTATTGATTACTGATCGATTGAAAATAGTTAATTCCACGCACTTAAGAAACGCCAAATACAAAAGCGCATAACTTTTTGTACAGAAGTTGCAGAAACGAAATTCTTGCAAAATATGAAAGAGCACACTTATACAAATTCATCGAAGTTTTGGCCCATCGCTAATTTTTTTTCTTTTTTCTCTCGTTTTCTCGTCTCCAAATTATTCGTTCATTTTCGTAAACATAGAGTAAGCAAAAGAAACCAAAATTCAATCGATTCAAAAGAAGAAAGAAAACGTAGGGTGGGAACAAGAGCATTCGAAAACTCATTCGTTTCCAATTCAAGTCATTTTTTGGAAAACGTAAAAAGATATACACAGTGACCAGCAGGCAGTAGGGGGAGGGATTCTCTTTGGGGGCTTCTAGCCAGAAAAATCTGATGCTTTTATCTTTAATTTTGAAGTTGAACGAAATGCCAAAGGTCACAAAACAACTACGTCGTGAAACGTATTATATTTTCTTCGGTGTACAAGAACTAAATGTTTGTGGATAACATGTTTCGGTTAAAACTTAACCATTCTCAAATCTTTAACAAAGAAGTTACTTAGCACGTGGCGATTTTAAAGTCTTTTATCTTTTCTCTTTTTTATTTGTTGTTTTTATTCGCACTTGTTATTCGCTATTTTGTCTTTTAATCTGCGTTACTTTTCTTGCAGTTTTTATAAGATTAATTTCTCTTCTATCATGAAGAAAAAAAAATACAAAACAGTTTTCAATAGCTTCGTTCGTAAATGAAGAGAATAACCGAATTTTTTATCTTTCACTTTTTTTGTACTTTTTCTTTTTTACTTCCAAACTGGTATTTCTACGAGGTGTCATCAAAAAATGTTGTTACTTAACGTCGGTGATCAGAAGCACACGACTCTCTCTTCTCTTAAGATACATACATACAGGGTGTTTAAAAAAACGTTCGGATACTGTAACCATGAATAGTACTTGCCAAGAGAAACAAAAAAAGTCTTATAAGTATAGGTCCGCAAATAATTTTTTTCAAGGATAGAGTTGATTTTGCATTGAAGTTGAAAAATTACATTATTATGAAGAAGCAAACAGTAAACATGTGATTATCTAGACACAAAAAATAATTAAAGTAAATGTCCACCTCTCTCGCTTCGTAGAAAAGAAGCTATCATTCTTTCGAATAATCCTTGATTTTGTCGAAAGGTTTAGCAGTTATGTTCTATTCGCTGCTGCAGCTCATTTACGTTATTAACGGGTCTTGATTACACCAGAGATTTTAAATATCCCCAAATGCAGAAGTCTAATGGGATTAAATTAGGAGATCTAGTTGGCTCCAATCACGTTTTCCAAGAAAAATAAAAACATGATGGGGCTCCTCCACATTTCGCTATCGTTGTAAGAAATTTCTTAAATGCAACGTACAACAATAACTGGATAGGAAGAGGAGGCCCAGTGCCGTGGCCACCTAGATCTCCTGATTTAAACCCACTTGATTTTTGCATTTGGGGATATTTAAAATCTCTGGTGTATTCAAGACCCGTTAATAATGTAAATGAGCTGCAGCAGCGAATAGAACATAACTGCCAAACCATTCAAGAAAATCAAGGACTATTCGAAAGAATAAGAGCTTCTTTTCGTCGAATATGTGAAGCCTGTGTGCAAGCGGGAGGTGGACATGTAGAATATTTTCTTTAAATATTTTTTATCTACATAATCACACGTTTACTGCTTGTTTCTTTATAATAATACAATTTTTAACTTCAATGCAAAATCAACTCTATCTTTGAAAAAAATTATTTGCGGACCTATACTTACTAAGACTTTTTTGTTGCTCTTGATGAGTACTATTCATGGTTACAGTATCCGAACGTTTTTTTTAAACACCCTGTATATGAGAAGCAGCAATTTCTTTGATTTGATTGTTTATAGTTGGGCAAGAAATTTTGCAAAATTGTGTCGAAATAGTTTTCTCATAGAAATCGAATTCCAACAGCATGGAAACAAAAAGTACTAAAGAAATGTGATCCATACTTTCGTTATGATGCGAATCAAGGAAAGAAGGAGGAAGGAGACAGCTCAAGGAAATAATTTTATTTATTTCGAGATATTTTTTAAATACCTAAACCTATGGTTCCATTCATGGTATTTTAATATGAAAAAATAACCGTCTAAATATAATCCAGATGAACAAACCTCGCATGTACCTGCGCATACTCGTTTTCTATTTTATTTTTTCTTTTATTTGTCCTAAATTCGAATACTTCATTGTTAAGTGCTTTAAGAGTCTAACTTTGCTACTAATCTTGCGTGTTTCTGGCAGTCAGTCTATCTTTAGTCAGTATATACACTTCTGGACAAAATTAAGGGACCACCAAATAAACTTGAAATAACTTTTCCAATTTACAAGTTATTTTAATTAGTTTTTTCACGTGCCATGAAACAATTAACAATAGCAAGACATTCTCTGCTAGGAAATGAAAAATCAACAAAAAGGCCTTTTTAAGTCATTTAATTAATAAAACGTGCTTTTTGTTTCGAAAATTAGTGAATTCGTTTGCATTAAGTCAATTAAACATGCCTAGACGCCATTGTAGACCAGAAGAAGTATCCTAAATGACTATCCTTCTTCGTGAAGGATATTCACAGAGAGAAGTTGCTGGAATTCTAAATACCAACAAATCTGTGGTACAGAGGGCCGCAGCACGGTTCAGAAGCACTGGTAGTTTCAAAAGAAGACGCGGACAAGGAGCTAAGAGAAAAACAACACGAAGAGAAGATCGTTTTATCGAAATTCGGAGTTTAAGAAAGCGGTTTAACCTTCGATTAGCCATTGGAAAAGAAATTTCTACCAAAACAGTAACAAGAAGACTAAAAGAAGTCAATTTGTCTGCTAGAAAACCAGCAACCGGTCCAACTCTCACAGCTACGCACAAAAGGAATCGCTTAAACTTTTGTCAAAATCATCAAGGTTGGGACGAGGGGCAGTGGAACTCCGTTTTATTTTCAGACGAGTCCAGATTCCTCCTAAACAGGAATGATCGCCGTGTTATTGTCATATGAAGACCAGGTTGTCATGATTGTACATGATGTGTTATCTACTACTTAGTAAGTGACGCCATCTACCTAGTAAGTACTCTAGCAGCTCGGTGCACGCATGACTTGCGCATAAACAACTACGCCGGCCACAGTGTTCCATCGGCCATTGATGTGGTTAGCTGTACTTCCCCTCATGTACATGTAGTGTAATTTACAAGAATAAACTATTATTACAAACACCCACGTGCCCTTATTACACAGGTGAGCGATTTGCACCATTTGTACCATTCGAGAATTTGAAAAAAATTGGTGGGGGGTCTGTAATGGTTTGGGGTGGCATACAATTGAATGGTCGTACAGAATTGGTTTTGACATGAAATGGGTCACTAACAGCAAGAAGATATAGAGACGAAATTATTGTATCCCATGGTCAATCATTTGCCGAAAATTTCGGCAATGGATTCATTTTTATGCAAGACAATGCCAAACCTCATACAGCTAACATTGTCACAGCTGCGTTGAGACATGCAAATATCCAATGTTTGGATTGGCCTGCCAAAAGCCCTGATCTCAATCCTATTGAGCATCTCTGGAATCAATTGGGCAAGAAAGCGAGACCGCCAGTAACACTTGATGAGTTCTCTAACATGCTTGTTCAAGAAGAGGAACAGATACCTCAAGGAAGGATACGAAACTTCAGATGAGGAGCATTATTCTTAGAATAACTTGACGTAGGTGTGACGTAGATATGAAGGAACATTAAAAATGCATCATTTAAGTTCCGCTCAAAAAATGAGAGTAATGACTTTGCTAGATAAAGATTGCAGTTGACGTAGATATGGGGGAACGTCAAAGGATATTCAGCGAAGAGTATTTCCGTCCTTATTCCACGATTGTAAAACTGGGCCTTATTCATATTTTTTTGCTAATTCTATTCTTCGGGATCCTATGTTATTTATTTCACTTCTCTTTCGTTTCCTTGTTTCCACCGAATGAATTCTTTTCTGTCGGTAGATAATTCCTCCTCTTTCTTACCGCCCCCCCCTCCCCGGAAAAAAACTTGACGATCTGCTCTTGTTTTCCATCATTCGTCTATTCTTCCAATACTTTGTTAGTCAAGTCCGATTTTACAATCGTCGTATGAGCATTATCTTAGAATAACGTGACGTAGATGTGGAGGAACATAAAAGGATATTCGGCGAACAGTTATTCCATCCTTATTCCACGGTTGTAAAACTGGGCCTCATTCATATTTTTTTGCTAATTTTATTCTTCGTGATCTTATGTTATTTATTTCAGGTTCTCTTTTATCTCCTTGTTTCCATAGAATGAACCCTTTTTTGTTTGCAGGTAACTCATCCTCCTTCTTACCGCCCCTCCCCCCCTCCCCTCGGAAGAAACTTGGCGATCTTCTTTTGTGTTCCATTCAACTATTCTTCAAGTACTTTGTTAGTTATTTATATTTTTTGATTCATTTTTTCCCTTCGTAATTCTGTGCTATTTATTTCAGTTCTTTTTCGTTCCTCTTTTGCATAGAATGAATTCCTTTTTGCTTGCAGATAATTCCGCCTCCTTTTCTCCACCCCGGAGGAGACTTAACGATCTTCTTTTGTTTTGCATTCGTCTAGTCTTCAAATACTTTGTTGCTCATTCGTGTCTCTTTTGCTTCCTTGTTTCCATAGAATGAATTCGTTCGTGCTGCGAGATAATTCCTCCTTCCTTCTTCTCACTGCTCCGGAGGAAACTTTCCATTCATCCCTTCTTGAAATACCCTGTCGCTTATTCATATTTCTTGATTTGATTCGTTTTATTCTTCGTGATCCTGTGTTGTTTATTTCAGTTCTCTTTTTTATGTCCTTCTTTTCCATGGAATGAATTCAAATAATATTTCCGCGTATCTTGAAAAACAAAGGAGTTTGGGAAGATGCAGGAATTTTTATAAAGAATAAATTTTTCTGAGAAATCAATAATAGAAAAATTTCCCATATGGCCCGACTTATCTGACGATCACTGTATGTGTATCCAGCAAGAAAAAAAAACTGAATTTTAAAACGATTAATTTTTTTTTTTTAATGTTTAAACGCAACTTTCAATGTGTGGTTTAAATAACTTCTCGTCCGCGCGGGATGTTATTAAATAACGTCCAAGAAGCGGACTTTGATAGGAATGCACAATCAAAACCTCGCCGGTTTTTAAACATGCATAAAATAAATGTGCATAAATTTTGCTTCTAAATCTAAATTCACGTCTGGAAACGTTTCGGTTTGTTTGACGTCTGCTTCTCAAAGAAAATAAACCGAAAGGCGAAGATGTCTTAATTTTAGCGAAAGGTTTCGACTCCATTTAAATGAAATTACACAGTCCGTTCGTTCAAAATAATTTCGTCTTGATAACATCCCAAAAAGAAAAAAAAAACTCCTTGTTTTGTTTTATTCATTACATACAGTGCGTTTCATGTAATTTCTGCTATTTCTCAGTAGGGACCTACTTCTTTTAAAGGTTGCAGACGAGTTGATGTGAGTGACACAAAAAAAGGAGAGACAGGCTTTGAGGTTTGTCTCCTACTTTATGATTGGGTCAGTTCTGACTGCGTTCCTTTATTGAACTCCGTTCACTCTCTTTACTCTTTTCGCATCCTGAAGAGTGAGAGCGAATAAATTTTAAGAAGAGTAAGAGTGAGACAAAAGTGTAAATAGAGTAAACGAACGCAGCTTCGAACCTTTAATGAAACGATCTGTATGCACATAGATTAATAAAAGTGCGCTTGTTTCAGTACATACAAAATTTAAATGAGAAAGGAAGGAAGTGTTTATTGACCATTATTACACAACACTTCCTTTGAATACATGTAATTACCAGGCGCCTTCTTCAAGCAACATTCGACACACAAACGTTCCACTTATCCCCTTTTTGAACTCGCGCGATACTGCTAAATATAAATCAACCTTTAAGTGGGGTTTATTCCGCAATAAATTCACAAGTTAATTACAAGCGATTTAAAGCGTAAACCGTCACCGGGTCCCGAATGCTAATCGATAAATTAACGGAATTGTTTCGAAATTCTAGAAATACGCCCGGAAATAACCCGACTTACCAGAGACCAAGGATCAATCCTGTACTTATCCAAACAAAACTTGCCGACTCGCTTATTTATGAATAAGGTCATCAGATCACATGAGGCCCTCTTATTAATCGCGTTATTTATTTTTGATGGGAGGAAGGTAATAAAAATTCAGCGGGCGTTCACACCGGTCGATGATGATGATGATGATGGTGGTGAGCTTATAAAACGTATCAACGAGAATGGGGGTTTAATTGCAATTTATTGTTATTTAGCGGCTCGCTCGTTGTGTTAATCAAATCAACAACACCGTCCCATAATGCTGAGCAAATTAGGTAAATGCCGCCACCCCCCCAATCGGGCGATTACATTAAGCAGGGTTTGTAATAGCTAAAATTGCCCTTGGATATTTTAATATTGGGGGTGTTTAAAATTGTATTTTTCGTAAAAATTCAATAACAAAAAGAAAATGTAAAAACAAAAAAAATTTATGGTACGTATTTTTATCGTTCTATAAGTAGGGCTGCGTGATAGTGTTGATAAATCGATGTGTGTATTCGATACATCGACGTTTGAAATAACACGCCGACGTGTCACCTTGCTTGTTGACTTTTACGGACAACTAAATAACCAATAAAACTGTCCAAACAAAAACAAATCAAACTTATTGCCAAACTAAATAACTGGACCGAACTGAACCGACAGTCTACCTGCTAAGAATTTCCAAAAGTCACCTAACAATTTTATTACTGCAATTCGGCATGCACTATCCCATCCATCTGGACGGCTACAGCTACCTAGATTTATTGCCGACGCTACCCTACTACCCTAATGACCTATTTATTTGTTACGATTGAACGACCCTCAGGAATCCGCGATAAACTGATAATATTTACAATCTCCTGATCGTTACTCTAAACCCTGGCCTTACGTTGTTGTAACTCAGTTCTTTTGGTGCGTCGCCGAATAAACTTGAGAGATCAAAGGCACTTAAATACGTCTAAATAAAAATGCGGAAGTCAGATTTAATTAATTATTTATTGCAAAAAAAAGGTAAAAACTCCTTGTACCAGTTACTGTGGGATCTGACATAATGAGTGAAAAAACCCTTGCGTTTGAAATAAATACAAAGAACACAAAATTACGGTTATAAGGAAGTATAGTAGAATGCGCTTAACAGATTTCCTCATTTAAATTAACAATTAATTTAAGTTCTTGGTACTAGTGTTTGCCACTTCAGATCGTACTCTAAGACTCGTTCTGCTCAACGCACGGTAGTGTGACACAGTGGGTCTACAGTGTACTTAATTAATGGCAGTAATTAATTCGTTAATCAGACGTTCTGGAGAAGTATGTGATACAAAATTACGCCCTCGGCGATCAATTTGCAAGGTAATCAATAGCAACCACCAGTTTTTCAGGGACTCCTTTCGGAGGTGATGGGAAACCCTATCGCTAGCTAAACTAATTAATTGAGGATCTTTTCTCGCTACGTCCAATCGCCTTAAGAGGGTGGTACTATGTACGCCATCTTTTCAAAGCCCTCTTCGTCGTTTTTTCGTCGGCTAAACCTATCTAACTAATTTATTGCGCTATGGACCCAAATGACTGTTTTCGGCACTCCACTACGTGTGGTTATGGCCTTTCAGTCTCTCCGCAAATCGCTTCTAATTAACCTGCAAATATCTCGGCAAAGACCTATCCGCGTATCCGCGAATTGCGCACACACTTCACCTCGCGCGCTCTTGTTTAAACACTCGCGACGCAAACCGTACGTATTCGTGGTTTTGTTTAATTGCCCTTTCTATTAACACACTGTATTTTTAACCGTACCGAAATAAATGATTTAGCAAGAAAATGACTGCAAGCACACTAAAAGAAACCCGCTAAGTCAAAATTAAAATATTTAACCGTTCGTTCGAGAGATCAGAACGTTTCTGTTTGTTTTCGCGCTCCGTCCTTTTCAAGTAAAATTTAACCCACCCCCTCGGACTTCGCAAGATAATATTATGAAACCACCGGCCAATGATAATCGCTGCTTCTAGCTCCAAATCACACCCCTGCACATTTTCTGTACACATTCATAAATTAAGCAACCCCAATTAGCTTGTCATACAACATCGCGGTGGTCTCTCACCATCTGCAACTCCTTAATTCTACAAGTGTCCAGGCTGAAATTTTAATACATCCTGTGCTTGTTGAAACAAAACAGACCAAAGCGAAATACTTTAACTTGCAATGTAATTTGATCTCTTCTTCTATAACTGACATATCTCTAAAATTTAGTGCAACACAAACCCATACAAAATCCGAAAACACAAGCTATGACAGGTTTATGATGTCTGTGAAACCGTAGTGCAATTTGAATGGTGCCCGTTACAAGTTTTAAGGACTCTCTGTGTGTTCCATCCTCTTGAAAAGGAACGCGGCGCCATGGAGGATCATATATGGAGGCAATTTTACTGCTGTAGGGTCCGAACGTCTGAACACGTGTTTGTTATTTGAAATTAAACACGCAAAAACCGATTTTGTTTGAAAATAAATTCCTCGACCGTTTCAATAATATCGAATATCTACGGTGACATTGAAGAAATATCGAATAGTCCTACTTTGGAACAATAAAAAGCTCGGTTCTGATTAGAACTAAAGAAGCTCAGTCAAAATAAAAAAAATAATGGGTGAAATGCCTAAAAAATTAAACGAATAATTTGAAAGAGAAAAATAAACGTTAATGCAACACCGAAGTCTAATTTAATCAAAGAAATATCATAGAAATATAAAAATGAAATGATAATGATTATATAATTAGTGTTCTTAATACAATATAATAAAATAGTTTCAAATGTTTGTTGTGAATTATAGTTAATATACTGAATGTGATTATATTCTTCGGAGTATTTTTAAATTTATTTTTTTCTTAATATAAAGTGTCCCAACACAATTGGACAAGCAGTGTTTTTGAAACGATCCGCGATGGAATAAAAGCTTCAATTAAGAATCATTAGGTTACAAAAAATTATTCTAAATATGACATTTCAAAATGTACAGTGCGCCTCAAAAAAATCGGTACGTTACAGAGCTTTTCCAATGAGAAAGGGACACCAAAAGCTCCAACCACTGAGAAAAACAAAACCATGCACACCTATCACCATAATAATTATGTATTGAAAAGTTTAGATTACGACATCCTGTGATCACTTTCTGACCTAATTAGTTCTGAAACAGCGTTGTACAGAAGCTGCTCAAGGAATCCTCTGCAATCAAAACCGACTTGCAACAAAATTCTTTAATAATAATTATGGTTTAAATATGGCGGCATAGGGTGAGTTAGATAAATTCCTAAAATCCAGGAGTGGATTTGGAATTTAGCCCTCGAGGAGAATATTTCTTGAAGATAACAATCATGGACGTCTGCTGCAACTTTTCCAGTGAGAAAACGACATCAAAAGCTTCAACAGGGGAAGAGGGCATTACGAAAGCCCGTGAGTGAATTAGGGGCAAAAAGCGACGGTAAGATTAATCTAACCCTTAAGGAGAATCGTTCTTGAAGGTAACAACCATGGACGTCCGCCGCAATTTTTCGATGGAGAAAAAGGCATCAAAAGCTTCAACAGGGGAAAAGGGCAAAAGCAAGTGTACGTATTATCATAATTATTGTTGAAAATATCGCGGCATGGGGGTGAGTTAGGTGAATTCCTAAAGTCCAAGAGTGGATTTGGATTTGGATTTGAATTCGGAGTCCTCGAATTGAATCTTTTTTGAAGGTAACAATCATGGACGTCTGCCGCAACTTTTCTAGTGAGAAAGGACACCAAAAGTTTCAACAGGGGAAGAGGGCAAAAGCACATAAACCTGTTACCATAAGCATTGTTGAGAGTATGACACTATGGAGTGATTTAGATGAATTAATTAGTAAAACCCAAGAGTGAATTTGGGGCAAAAAGTGACAGTGAGATGAAAGTAACACTCAAGGAGAATATTTTTGGAAGGTAACAATCATGGACGTTTGCCGCAACTTTTCCAATGAGAAAGAGGCGCAAGAAAGTCTAACAAGGAAGGAGGGCAAAAGCACGTCCACCTATTACCATAATTATTGTTCAAAATATGACGGTATGGGGTGATTTGGATGAATTACTAAAGTTAAAAATTAAATTATATTGAAGAACATTTTGCCTTTCTACCAAACTCAGTTAGGACTTGCTGAAATTACATCTGTCAGTCAATTTGCAATTTTTGTAGGTAAGAATATTTTTAACAACTATATATTATGTGTACCAATTTTATGTTAATCTAATAATCTTAATCTAATAATTTCTGCACACCTTTTTGCTGCCGGAACTCTTTTTTTTGTTTTTTAAATACAGGGTGTTGAGGTAGACCATGTGTAACATGATCAACATCCTGAGATTTCCATGTATTACGTACATTATATGATATGATATGTATCTGCAAATTATGTCTGACATCTATGGAAATAAATTATTATTAATTGGTGCAGGTTTGTCGTACTCTTGACGCAAGAAAAGTTGCAGTTGATTCTTATGTGCCTCCACCAAAACGCAATCAAACTTTGGAACCCGACTTGGCGTATATTTCTTCTGGTGCCTCGACGTCCTCATGTAATTCTGTCCAGACTTCGGATCATAAGTGTTGGAATTCTAACCAATAAAGACATGTGTCGGCTAGGTATTCAAAATCTTTAAAGAAACATTGCTTCCGTTGTGGTACTCCAAATGCGACTAGGCCAAAATGTCCCAAGTGTTCGGGAAACGGCAGAAGGATGCAAATAGGAGACCGGCTAATGCCTCCACGATCTTCTGGTAGTTCGGTCTTTTCTAAACAACATACTATTTTAGATTTTATTCTCGCGAATGCCAATGGTGACGAAAAACCCTACTTAGAAGTTACCATCCTTGACGCATCTTTTCTTGGACTTCTTGATTCCGAAGCCTCTAGGGCGATAGTTGGAAATTCGGGTTGGAAAGCTTCTACAGAGCTCTCTTGACGTCTGAGCAAAAAGTTGCGCTTGATAACATGGTGAATGTTCATTTTCGGAACAATGAAGGAAATACTTTAGGTTGTACCATTCTCGTCGAGCATGAAATTCTTACGGACAGCTCACCTATTAAACAAAGGTATTATCCGATCTCGCCTGTATTGCAGAAAGTCGTCGACAAAGAACTCGATGAAATGTTAGCGTTAGGCGTGGTTGAGGTATCCAAAAGCCTATTTTGTTGGTCCCAAAGGATGGGATCGTACAGATATTTTGTGGACTTTCGCAAATTGAACGGAGTTACCCAAAAGGATGCGTACCCTCTTCCTTACGTATCTGATGTCTTAGACAAGCTCAGGGATGCCAGATATCTTACGTCTTTAGATAACAAATCCGCTTATTGGCAGATCCCCGTAGCTGAAAAATCTCGACAGTTCCGAATCGTGGCCTTTACCAATTCCGACGAATGCCTTTCGATTTGCATAACGCTCCGGTCGTTTGAGTCATTGGAGTAGACTTAGCCCCGTATGTGTTTGTGCACCTTGACGATATCATTATCCATTACGTCAACCTTCGAAAAACATCTGGAGATCACACAGAAGGTGCTTCATCGAATTGCTTCTGACCTTGAGTAAGGACAAGTGTCAATTTTGTCGTGAAGAATTACGTTATCTGAGGTATGTCGTCAATAAACTTATGGTCCGTTTTCACGCTCAAGCAATTTGCGTAAATGTGCTTGTGCACACAAGGAAGTCGTTGCATGAAAACGTATTTTTTTGCTTGCACAAGCTAAAAAGATTGGCAAACTGCATGCATTTGCGCAAGCAAATTTGTATACGCAAATGCTAGCACAAATCCATTTGCGCAAATAGCTTGAGCGTGAAAACGGACCATTAGTCTTCATGTTGATTCTGAAAAAGTACAAGCCATACTCGCTATTCCAAAGCCAAGTACCGTTTCTGAAGTTCGTCATTTTGTAGGGATGGCCACTTGGTATCGGCGTTTTGTCTCAAATTTTTCGACTATTATCGCTCCTCTTATTTTCGTAAAAATAAGCATTTCGTGAGGACTATTGAATGTGTGGAAGCTTGGAACAGAATTAAGGAACATCTTGTATCAGCTCCCATTCTCTCTTGTCCAGATTTTACTAAGGAATTTGTCGTGCAAACTGGCGCTTCTGATTTTGGGATTGGAGCAGTTTTGACTCAGCTGTTTGAGGACGGTGAGAAAGTCATTGCGTATTTAAGTCGTTCACTCACTTGTCAAGAACGTAAATTCTCTACTACCGAGAAATGGTGTCTTGCAGTCCTCTGGGCCATTGAACGTTTAAGACCCTATCTTGAAGGCTCACATTTTACAGCCATTAATTACTGACCATTATTCCCTTGTATGGTTGAACTATCTTCAAGCACCTTCCGGTAGATTGTTTCGTTGGAGTGTACGTATGATTTCGAAATAATTTGCTTTGAATCACTCGCACCCTTTCGTTTTTCCAATTCTATCGGCATTTCGACTCCTCTGCCCTCTTGCTCTTCAGGCATACCTACTTTGAAACTGATTGTACAAAAAAAATTGGGACTTCCTGTATTTATAGAAATAGCAACTTAAGTAAAATGATTCGTTTTGAAACGGTCGTAAAACTAACTTGCGTAACGTCTGTGCGTTTCATGTTTCCGACGTCAAATTGTTTATAAAAATCTGGCGTGGTTTGCGCCGTTGTCTTGGTGCCATTTTGTATAATTAACGAGCGTCGTATAAACGCGATTAAAATTGTTAGGGTTCAAAGAAAATTGCCGGAAGCTGTATTGTTCTTTAAAACGATAACAATCACATAGCGTTTTGTTTATTTCTTAATTTTTTTTTGACTTGTATGTCGTTTGTTTGACTGTTGATCTCATGATGCACCCGGCAATTATTTGCACCCTTAAATTATTTTTGACATTTCTGAGAGCATTCGGATTCCCCACAGTCTCTTTGACTTTATAAACAATGAATTAAAAATCGAATTAAACTTCCAGCAGTTTTCTTCTTTATTTATTCATTTATTTTTATAGTACGTACACTGGGCCCATAACCTGTTAAGATGTTTATTAACGCAACTAATTAGAAATGCAACTGACTGATGTAAAATATGTACATAGTTGCTGTGGTTTCACTTTTTCGATACCAATAGAATTTTTATTACTCGATTAAACCTCGAGCGGATTTTTTTAACTCTTTGAGTATGATGGAAGGTAATAAATAAATTCTGCGCAGTTCTTTATCAATTATTGAAATCGCGTACGTGCTTTACGATTCCAATAAATTAAATTTATTTCAGGTGGTTCCTTTGGAGGCTCCTGCGGCGCCGGCTATAACTCACAATCAGTCGGAAGCGGCCATTAGCCCGATAGGATTTTCAAAGAAGAACCTAATCTCCGGCGAATTTTTAAATTAAAAGCGTTTTACTATCGCGCACGTGATGGATTTCTTTTAATTTAACGCGCGCGTGCTACTCTGTGTTTGATGGTGATGACGAGGACGAGCTTCAAAGCGTCAAGATTTCAAATTCAATTGAAGTGAGCCGGAGCCGAGACCGGAGTGTTACTTTTTTTTTTGTTGGGGGAGGTCCTTCATAATGCAGCGACAGACAAGGAAAAGAAGACCGGAGGAGTGATTTGAAATTGTGCGGTGAAAAGCAAGTAAGTTACTGCTAATTTTTTTAAAATTAAACGTTGACTTTTAAAGAAAGAATTATTTTAGAATCTTCCGGAGTCAAGGTCTAATATAATTAAAAATATATAAAAGATGAATAATCTAAATAATTTGCATTGTTTAGAACGTCTGGATCAAGTTCGGTGTATACGTTGTAGTTTTCGAAAGATGAAGATGAGGTGCTGTTTAGATTGGCAGTTTTTCAGGATTTTCCTACACTATAAATAAACTAATGCGTTAATAGCTTTTGCCATAAGAAATTATGTTAGCAGAGTCTCTCTCCCAAATATTTATTTTCCCGCTCCCATAAATACAGCTGGAAATTTATGGGCGGTCAAGTGTAACAACAAAATAATTTTGCTGCACTTCTAACATGTTAATACATAATTAAAACTTTGTCAATATAATATAATTGGGCTTGTGTGAACCTGAGGGGCGTTTTCTCCGTGGCGTTTTGTTTCATCGAAATAAGATAGGCGTTGTCTCTCTTTGCCAAACAAAAAAAAAAGTTTCGCATTCGACATTATTGTTGTATATGACATTATGGTTACAACAGGTTTGTGTTGCAAGAACTGATAATAACAATTATTGAAAAAGAGTGTCGTCTTCATTGTAGCTAATTCGATAAGTAAAAAGTTCAATAAATTATCACACTCCCGGTAACGAACCTCGAGCGGCGAGCGACGAATTAATTCGGCACGAGTCGCAATAAAATTGAGGCATAATTTCGGGCTCCCCTTTATAGAAAAATCGCTTATCTAAAATTCTGCGGACGGTAGATAACCGTGTTTAAAACGGCGAAGCTCGCGCCTGCCCGCTATCTAATTAATTAATTTCTAATCAATTAGCTACGCTAATTGGCAAGTTTAGAGGTTTCATAATCGTTTTCGCGCTGACGATTTTTTTTTCGGACGCGATCAGCCAGTGTTTTGCAATCATTCGCGACGAGAACATTACCGCCGAATTTCGTGCGTGACACAATAGAATTAAAATAGACGGTCGTGTACAGTGAGCGCCGGATGTGAACGCAAAAGCTCAGGATAATATCAGAGGAATTGAAGTGCACGGCTATCTACCTCAGTAGAATTGATTTGGTAAATGTATAATTTAAAAAAAAAAAGAAAATTGATTTATTAATTAGATGAATCAATTTTTGAGAATGAACAAAACATTCTATATTATCCGAAATACACGTTACCCCCAATGTATAAGACGAGAAGCAAAAGTTTACATCTTTTAAAAGCGTGCAGCAAACGTTTATGGTGTTACGCAGAGAATCGTTCAGTCGTAAAACTTGACCGTGAACTAATAACACACAGTTGCACAGCTGATGATGAATGCGTCGCATTAACTCCTATGAGATTAGGATAAAAATCAATTACGTTTTCAAAGGTGTACAAAAGTGAAATGCCTTGCATCGAAGCCAACAATAATTTACGACGGGTAATTCCATCGCTTTAAAAAATAACACACCGAACGCACGTGTTGAATTTTGTTAGGCCTTGTACAAATTTGTGTTGAAAATTCGTCTTTTATAATAATCGAATTTGTTTCTCATCGAACGTCGCACGCAAAACGAAATTATAATCATTAACAAACCAAACAGATTACGCACGTGTATACTGATTATAATATTTTAAATTCTAGTTGTCATCACAATTTCTTTGTTATCAGCAAAGTCTGTTATCATTCAAACTTCAGCTATAAACCGAATAAACGACACGACTGCTTAAAACACAAGGAAAGAGTAACGCGTGACATGGGGCCATAAAAAGATGGCGAAATGTTTATGGCGGACACGTTGCTTGTGGAAATAAACTTTACTTACAACAAATTAAAATTAAAGAAAAACACCAGGAAACCTTAACGCGGAGATTAGTATTGTTTTCGTGTTGTAGTGATTTATTTGTTTACCTGTCAAAGCATGTGTTCAAAGCGGGGCCTCATTTTACGCAATTTGTACGCAATAATTTACTTCAGGTGTTTTGCATGCATTTATCAAGTGAATATTTTGAAGTTCGTATTACATCAATTCCCTGTAGAGGTCAAGTTCACGGCCGTCGCCGCGAAGTAACAGTCATAATGCTACGTATCAGGTTGCAAATTTGTTGGGCGAGCAAATTAAGTTACGTTCCCAACCGCCGGCTAATCTCAGTGGGGTAGGTCGGGGTCATACGTAACCCAAAAAAGTGGACAGAATTTAAAGACAAATAAAAGCCACCAGTATTGCACACTTTTGTCTTTATCCGTGTCAGAATTTTAGTCATGTAAACGACACAAAATCACGCAAGTTTAATTAGACGTGCGATAGATAACACCAAGTTAAGTTAAAATGGAGCCACGAAGCACGGATCCGCTTTTCATTCACAAACAAAAGAAAAATAAGTAATAAATCTGTAAGTAAATTAACTCCACAGTGTCAACATTTCTTGGTTTAATTCTGCGCCAAAAATACGATTAAAAGTAAAATTAAAAAATAATAAAAGTATCGGACTTTCCGTCGTCCAAAGATTCATGCATCAGCAGTACAAGAGTCGTCCGAGTAACGAACGCAGTGCTGCCAACCGACCAAACGTACATTTCGGAAAAAATTGCGTTTGGTACATTCGCTCTTTCTTAACCAGGGACGTATCATCGTTTTCCTGACATTTTTCCCGTGAATAAACGTCACAGTTTATTCTTTCAACATTTTTTCTTTGTCGGTCTATTCAAGAATCACCCTGTACGTAATTTTCAGGATAAAATTTTTTATTCTTGATGAAGCGTCGGCGTAGGTCAACTTATCCATCTACTTTACATTTTTTTATCTGACTGATGTGATAACTGAATAAGTATTAATTAAAGGCTGCGAATTTTCTTAACAAATAAAAGAAACTTTTATTAAAAAATTAATTAAGCATTTATTGACTTAAACGAGCGCATTTCCTCGCGCGTGTTTTTCTGTTGCGTGTTGTTTCATTGAAAGTAGATTGGCGTTCTCTCTCTGCCAACAAAATGCTTTCGTAATATCTTTATTATTACATTATATTATTATTTATTAATATAAAAAGTCAGTTGTGTCACAATGAAACAACAAAGAGAAAGAGAAATAAATTGGTTTAACCTTGCTAAAGATTATATTGTATTATGTTAGGTGCCCTGTTACCACAAAACTCTAAATTGACTTACTTACTTAGATCGGTAACAAGTTTCTTGCACCAGGTTTCCCCTCGACTAGCAACAGTGAAGAATGGGGTGGGTAACTTGATGTAAACAAAGGCGCCAGGGTGAACAAGGTACCCAGCTGACCCGTAATAACCTTGGCAGTGTTTTACTCGCAACAACCAGGAGATTTTATCTTACTCACTTGTACGCTAAAGGTATACGCAATAGCTTAACAAATAGTTTAATTAAAAGAAAATGCAGAGTGAAATTACATAACGTCACATTGGTTAAACATATGCGACAACGGACGTCGAATGCGTTTCGACTAAAACAGTTCAGAGAAACAGTCAAAATTCTAAATCACTCCACTTATACTGCTAATGTAATTACATTGGTTAATTAAATGCAAGATTAGTCAAAATTCGCTCTTTGGTAAAATGCAACGCGTCGATGCAGTAACATAAAATTAAGACGATACAAAATCTGTAATGTTGGGTATTAACCCTTTTTAATTAATGTAATATTCGTTCGTAGATTAAACGTTAATAACTTTTATTGTGTGTTTATGTTTATACTTTGACGTACCAGTGAGTAACGTCTCGCCTCTTTTCTTTGCTTTTGATTTCTCTGCCCGGTTCGGTCGATTGGCCGATTACGTTTTGGCTGTAAAGCAGTCTCCTGGCGCTCTTTAATAATTTTTACCATCTTAATTAACCCGCTCCATTCTTCACTGTTGCTAGTCCTGGGTACAGCTGATACGTTTAGTCACCAGAAGCTTGTCATCTGTCAATGGTAAGTGAGAGGCAAGTTAAATTAAATTATAAATTTGGTGACACGACATCTTGGAACTGAAGACGATCGAGCTTTGATCGAAATCGATCGCGCGAAAGAAAAGCGCGTCGTGTCGCACATCAAATTAAAGGTATCGACTAGACGAACTCGGCTGTTACACCAGCGCCATCTTGGACTAAGAGGTGGCGGCTCTGTGATCGGAAATCGCCGCGTAAAAGATAAACACGTCGTGTCGCATATCACATAAAATGACCCGACGATGAGGAGAAGCCGAACGACGAAAAATTAAGACTCGAAAAAGAATTTACGATAAAAATTCGAACTGAAAATTGAAAAGAAGTTGACGACGAAAGAAAAAAGAACTCGAAGAGAAAACGAACAAAATTTAAACATTAATCACGTGCCAACCCGAGCAAGACGAACCCAACTCAATTTAACCCAACTGAACCCGATCCAAAACGAAAAGATCAAGGTCAAGCAAAAAAAATCATGAAGAATTGAATGTCTTCCCTGTCCCCGGGTTCATGTTAAATCGAGAAGACAAAATTCACGAAACTTTAATCTTGAAAGTGAAGATGATCGAGCTATGATCGAAGCCGCTCACGAGAAAAAAAAGCGCGTCGTGTCGCACATCAAATGAAAGATATCGACTAGACGAACTCGGCTGTTACACCAGCGCCCTCTTGGAACCAAAGATGGCGGCTCTGTGATCGAGAATCGCCCCGTAAAAGATAAACACGTCATGTCGCATATCGCCGCGTAAAAGATAAACACGTCGTGTCGCATATCACATGAAATGACCCGACGATGGGGAAAAGCCGAACGACGAAAAATTAAGACTCGAAAAAGAATTAAAAAGTCGAAAAGAAAACGAACAAAATTTGATTAAATCTCAAGAAAAATTTAAACATTAATCACGTGCAACCCGAGCGAGACGAACCCAACTCAATCCAACCCAACTGAACCCAAGCCAAAACGAAAAGATCAAGGTCAAGCAAAAAAAAAAAATTAAAATGGGGAAAATTTTTAAGAAATTACAATTTCGAACGATCGAGGACGGTCAAGGTGATTTAGGGAATGGGGCGCGAGTGCCTGTTCTGTTTCGTGAAATTAATACGTAACAAGATATGAGGTTATTGTTAATGCATCACCGAGCAAGGAATTTATTATTGTTATTGTTAATACTCGTAAGTTCTTCTTCTTCTTCGCTGTGCATTTATTGGCCGAGCTCATTGGAGCTCATTTTACCAATTTCTAAGTATGTTTGAAGGTGGGTCTAAATCCAGATAGTACAGACATCCATGGCCTTGATGGGATATAGTTTTTTTCTATTTGGACTTCTGTTCAATTTAATGAGTTGCCCATTGGACAATTTTAACCGCTGGAGACTCTCTCCCATTCCCATTTTAAAGAATTTTCAACAAATATTCAAAAGTGACACTCTCCAAACCAAGTCGTTATGTAATCCTTCATAATATTCATTTCCTTTTTAAATTGTTAGATGACAACATTAGCCCTTCTTTAGTATACGCCCTGAAGCGTATTTGTGTTTCGTGGAAAAGGACCTATCAAATAAAGAAGAAGAAGAAGAAGAAAGAGAAGCATCACATAATATGGTGTATGATGGCTTATTCTGAACTTCTGGATCCAATCGTTGAAGATTCCATGGAAGAAGAAGAGGCCTGATGATGGAAAAGACCTAATGAAAAAGCGAATCAAATGAAAATAAAAGCAGAATAGATTTGAGGAAAAAAGCTTAATCAAATGATACGGATGGCATATGACAACGGCTTGATGTCTGGAACTACACGATGAAGATTCAGGGAAAAAATGATAGTTGCCGTAGGTTGAAATTAATAAAGGAATTGTTTCAATTTGGCGAATATGGGGCCTGGTTTGGCCATTCGTGTTTCGCAGAGAACAACCATTCAAAGACAGAAGAAGAAAAAGCGTCCCAGAAGGTGTATGACCATGGCCCGATGGCTTATTCTGAACTTCCGGATCCAATCGTTGAAGATACCATGGAAGAAGAAGAGACCTGATGATGGAAAAGACCTAATGAAAAAGCGAATGAAATGAAAATGAAAAAAGAAGAGATTTGAGGGAAAAGGCCTAATCAACGGCAGAAGAAAAAGCGTTACGGATGGTATATGACATCGGCTTCATGATGATTGGAACTAAACGATAAACTATTTGTGATTCGTAAAGATGGACAGAAGAAGAAGAAGTGCGACGTGTAGTGTACTCTGAACATCCGGAACCAATAAATGAAGATACGAGAGAAGAAGAAGAAGGGATTTGATGGAAATGAAGAAGAAGCGTTTCGCGGTTGATATGTGACAATGGCTTGATGGTACTGAAATGGGGCTTGGGTTGGCTATTCGGTGATCTTTGTCGTATGGATAAAGAATTAAGGATTTGGTAAATGAGGCCTAATTAAAGTGTATGGCGATGTAATGATTTGAAAGACATTTACTCTGGACCTCCGAAAGCAAGCGATAAAGCTTCAGTAAAAGACAGAAGGGGTATTTGGAAGCCCAAAATCATATTTTCTACCAAAAGACGAAGGTTCAAGGAAATAAGTTTACAGGGATTAGATAGAGCGAACTTAGCGAAACTGTGGCAGCGCCTCTTTTCGTCCGGTCCTCGTAACTGCTTCCAAGTGCTGATTAATTCACCAAGGGCGAAAAGGGTATTTCACATATGAGAATACCAAATCGTACAGGAAGATGCACACGTACAGCGTGCCCGTCAATGAAAGCCTGAGTTAAAGAAGAAGCGCCTAATTAGAAATCAGCCGTTTGCTTAAAATTTTAATGGCAAACCAAGCTTCGACAGGGTAAAAGAAGCCTTCGCTAAACGTTGGCGATGCATCTTGTGAAATTCCGATTATGTCGATTTAATTTTTCCTGAAGTTTCCCAGCAAGAACCTCGGTACTTCACATACGCTATACATATACGCACCGGCACAATTACGCGAGAAGTAACGCCGTGCAACAAAACGAAACGGGTTGACACGGAGTAATCACAAATGAGGTCAGCGCCGATCATTAATTTTCCCACACGTCCATATAAGGAGTCAACGGACGGATCGACACTGCCCCGCAGTGCTTGGGAAGTCGAGATTGCCACAATGAACTTTAAATTGGCCGAAATTCCCAAATGTTGCCAACTTATTTCATACAAGATTTTGAAACGTAACAGCTCTGATGATGCTAATAAATATCAGCGAAAGCTCAGCAAACTAAAAAAGCGTAAGTATTAAATAGGACCGAAACCCTGTCAGCTTGAAACTATAAGAATACATGTTTGTCCCAAAAAGTACTCCTTGTTTGAGTTGAGTTTACCTGTATAAAGGGGCCTAAATTTTCTTTATCTAGGGGCATCAAATATCCTTACTCCCGCTCTGATTTTCTTTAAAAAAAAATTAAAGAAAACAAATTAGTTTTGAGTGACATATAGGGCGACTGTTAATTAACTCGCACGATTACGGA
The DNA here is from genome assembly GCA_033060865.1 of Dorcus hopei. Taxonomy (NCBI): domain Eukaryota; kingdom Metazoa; phylum Arthropoda; class Insecta; order Coleoptera; family Lucanidae; genus Dorcus; species Dorcus hopei. The sequence continues at coordinate 74,608,765 of CM065425.1, forward strand.
GAAAATGTCAAAAAAAATTCCATGTACCTACTTTAATATTCGTAAAATAACAATCAATGAAAAATTATACCCAAAACGACGATACTTCCGTGGTTAAGAAAGAGCAGAAGATGAACGAAATGAATAGAGTTAGTTATAAAGGTACAATAGTTTCATGATTGTTACGCCGCAGTGTTGGGCGTGAACTTGACTTTAATTAAACAGAATTAGCTTGAAATAAGAGCCCCAAAACATTTACGAAATAATTGACAAATCGCTTGCACTTTGAAAGGTAAACAAATAAAGCATTTAAATCTATTATGTGTCACGGTTAGGTTTTACAGCTTTTTACAGCTCTGCGTAATATCATAGAAAGTTTATAGCCGTGAACTTGACGTTTTAGTCATAACTATACATCGCCACTTGTTAGGACATTTCACATTTCGTGCGCACATTTAAGTTTACGAAACACAATAAAAAGGCGTTGTATTTTAAAATATTTCCCGACTTCCAAGAAGAATTAATTTTTTTAAGTAATTAATTAATCAATTAACTTATTAATAGGTCTTGTCATGACGTCATCTTGATCGATTTACGAGTTGTTAACAGCGCAGCGGGTGCTTCATATCCGTAAACAATGTATTTTTGTGGGTCTAATAAAAGTCGTCTGGAATATTGTCACGCTAACGTGTTGCCCCCATCATGTCGCTGTATCATGTCCAGCGGTACACGTTAGATCAGTCTCCCTCATCTCCCATAGGGCGGAGGGGCTCATCACTTCTTACTGGAGACGGACCCGGCCGGGCCCGAAAACGTTATAATAATCAAATTAACAAATGGACCGAAATTACATTCAGGAAAACTTCCACAAATATAATTATTCTATCGTGACAATATCTGCTGTGTTTATTGTGTTTAAATTTACTTGTCGATACATTTATTGTGTTTACGTGTCATTATTAAATAAATATTGTCATAAAATTGAATCGTAAAATGATTAATGAGCAAGTACGACCCTGGCATGCCGAAGTCTAGTTATAATATACTTTTCGGATAAATTTTTAATTCATTATAAACTCTTCCATGGCGGAACAATTGTCAGTCACCCTGTATATAATTTTTAAAATGTTTGAATCTAAGTGATTAGCGAAATATTTTAAGCTTGCTTCCTTCGCAAATAAAATTGTTTACTATCGATAATAATAATATGTTTCCTTCTTATTCTGTGTGTAGTCTTGAATGTGTGACTCAATTTTATTGGCTCGTCCGATTTTCATTAAAGGTCAGTATGCTAGAAATCTTTAAAAAAATTAACAGCCCAAGTCTAGGACGTCCTCGAATTTACAAGTTTTAAAACTAATGAATTTAGCTCGTCTCATTTTCGAAATTATTAAAACGTTTCTGTACATTAGAAATTCCGGGTAATGTTGTGTTCGACAAAGCCGGTGTTGAAATATGAATAACGTTCTATTTCCGTTAGAATTTTCGAACCTATAAGATACTTGAAATTCCGAATTTTCATTCATTCATAATTTGTGTAACCAAAAAGAAAAGAAAATGTCGAGTTTAGATTTAACTCGCCTACTTGCGATTTCGCAAACAACATTAGGATTAGGAAACACGAATCCCGCCGAAAGATTCTTGGCAAACTTTAAACGCTTTACTTCGCAAGCAAGGTGAGTCGACTTGAAAAATATAATGTAAAGCAGAAAGAGGAAGTAATCAATTTTGAGCACGTCTCTCCTGCCAGTAAATACATCTTCATCTTTCACGTGAGCGATCAAAAAGTCATGTATACATATATTCATATTTAACATACGAAGGAGAAAATAAATTACAAGTTATTACCAGGGATCGGATTTTTATATTTTATGCTTCGCATTGCCCGTTGCGTTCAGTTTTGGTCGATGACGTCAAAATATGTCATTCCGATCCTTAGTCATTACAAATCTGAATCGATTCCTATTTACGACGATTGTCCTTGCCGCCGTTAAGATAATTTCAGTTTTGGTCGATGACGTCAAAATATGTCATTCCGATCCTTAGTTATTACAAATCTGAATCGATTCCTATTTACGACGATTGTCCTTGCTGCCGTTAAGATAATTTCAGTTTTGGTCGATGACGTCAAAATATGTCATTCCGATCCTTAGTCATTACAAATCTGAATCGATTCCTATTTACGACGATCGTCCTTGCCGCCGTTAAGATAATTTATTGCTCTGGCGCGATATTCCCACGTATGACACGCATGCCAAAACACCGAAACGAAATATTTATTAAAGACGGCCGGGGCGCTTCTTGGCAAGTGTTGAACGCTTCGAGGAAGGAATTCAAGATTCGCTTGCGCTATAGCCCGAAGAGCTGTATATTTAGTTTGCTTCTTCGAGCGAAGTGTCGGCCAGTTGATTTACGCGAGACAGTCAAAACACGTCAAGTTAAGAAAATAAATAATTTATGTTGACGTCAGAATTGATCGCTTTCTCTTAAGACTATTTGGGATGACTTATCTAAGTATCTCATTGAGGAATTGAGTCAAGAATGATCAAAACCATTATCAGAATAATCAGAGTTAAAGCTTGAAATAATCAAAATCGGTAACACATTGATGATGGAATCAAAATGAGGATGAACACATCAGTATCATCGCGATTGTGATTTCAATGATCATCTATCGCCAAATTTGATTAAAAACTAGGCCTGCAATTCGAGTTAAGACCAAAGAACTGATAATCAATCGAAACTCAAGGACAAGATAATTAAAATTAGAATCGAAATAATCAGAAGTAGAACCCACAGTAATCAATAATAATCAAGTGATTCCTGACAGTTATAATAAAGATCAGAATAAACGAGCACCGGCCCGATATTAAAGTTAACGTGATCAAGTTTCAAGGTTGAAAAGATCAGGATGATCAAAAGCGGAACCGAAAGAATTATGATCGGGTATAATTGACTCGTCATGATCGGGTATAATCGAATTAATCCTGCAATTCAATCCTAAGTATCATGACAAGGATTAGAACTCAAATAACTTGATGATGATTTCTGAAGATGTGTCCTGAGTGTTAGAATAAGGATCAGAATAAATGAGCACCGGTCGATATTAAAGTTAATATGATCAAGTTTAAGGTTTCAACTAGGATCAGTATCAAAATCAGGATGATCAAAGGCGGAGCCGCAAGAACTATGATCGGGTAGAATTGACTCATGATCTGGTATAATCGAATTAATCCTGCAATTCAATCGTAAGTATCACGATAAGGATTAGGACGCCGATAACCGAATCAGATGAGTTACGACCGATATTAGCTCAGGGTGATATAAATTAGAATCGTAAGAATCACGTGCTCAATCGAGTTCGGGACAAGGCACTTAAGTTTATGATCGATGAGGTCTAAAATCAAAGATGAAAAACAGAATAGTCAGAATTAAAATAGACAGAAGCAGAACTACAATAGTAATCAATAAGGATCACAAACATTAATTAGGGTAAACTTGACCTTTTGTTTTGTGATCAGGATCGGGATAAAATGATTACAATCGGGAATAACTCAGATTAACCGAATTCGATTGATGCTGAAATAAAAGCGATTAAGATTTACGATCGGAGAGATCTTAATCAAGTCAGGAGGATTTAGAGTAGAGATTTAAGTATTTTATTTCGACATTCATGTCAGCCTCAAGCTTTGCATAGCCTATAATAACCAATTAGGGTAAAGTTAATTCTGGAACTTGTCCTTGAGTTTTGCGATCAGGATCAGGATCAATTAACCGCAATCGGGAATAACTCAGAATAATCGAAATCGATCGATGCTGAGATTTAGGGAATCAGAAAGATCTTAGATCGGATCAGGAGGATTTAGGGCAAAGCAGAATAAGCATTTTATTTTGACATCCATGTCAGCCTCAAGCTTTCGGTAGTATCAATTAGGGTAAAATTAATTCTGGAACTCGTCCTTGAGTTTTGCGATCAGGATCAGGATAAAACGACTCATAATAAGCGAAGTCGATCGATGCTAAAATAAAAGTGATCAGAAAGACCTTGTTCATATCAGGAGGATTAAGAGCAAAGCACAATAATCAATTTTTTCTGACATCCATATCATCCTCAATCTTCATCCTTATTGACAGACATGTTTGGGCTAATTATTCATACAGGCTGTCTTACGAAAAACGCCCCAAGCCATAACTCCGTTATTTATGGACTTATCTTAACAAACAAAAAGGCAAATAAAATGAGACTAAAAATACTATAAAGTGAGTCCAGTTTCAATTTTTTTTTTAATTACCTTCAAGGTCAAACGACTGTCAACTTTCATTTTTCAAATGGCTCTGTATATTTTTTATTATTATATCTGGTAGAGATTTTTTTTCTAAATCCAATAATGTGCAACACTTTGATATTTAGAAAATATTTTTCGTAAAAAAAGAAATAAACTAGTCTATTACGCAAAACGTGCTTTTCATAAAAATGTTAAAGTTTGTCGTGAAAACAATGTCACTGAGGTTATTTTTCACAGATGTTTTAAACTATCAAGTTCTTCTACTTGTACAACTTGTTTCCTAAAAAAAAAACCGATTATGGATAACAATCACCTGACTGACTTATTGCAAGTATGTTTTGAATTGCAATAAAAACAGCAATCAAGCAATACAGAAACATTAATGAAATAATTAAAATTAAGTCTACAACTGTGTAAGTTGCTTTGGCAAAAAAATCCCTGTCTATAGAGACGCACTGCTTGTGTTTTTATTGTATTGCTTGGAGTAAGTCAATCAAATGAATATTATCTATAATCGGCTTTTTTTAGGAAACAATAAATCATACAAAGAGAATAACTTGACAATTTGAAACAACTGTGTAAAATAACGCTCAGTGACATTGTTTTCACGACAAACTTTAACATTTTTATGAAAAGCACGTTTTGCGTAATAGAATAGTTCATTTTTTTTTTTACGAAAAATATTTTTTAAATGTCAAAATGTTGCACATTATTGGATTTAGAAAAAAAATCTCTACCAGATATAATAATAAAAAATATACCGAGCCATTTGAAAAATAAAAGTTGACAGTCGTTTGACCTTGAAGGTAATTTTTAAAAAAATTGAAACTGGACTCACCTTACAGTACTTTTAGTCTCATTTTATTTGCCTTTTTGTTTGTTAAAATTAATCTATAAATAACGGAGTTACGGCTTGGGGCGTTTTTCGTAAGACAGCCTGTATATGTACTGTCCAGTGTGGCTAAATTTTTTCTTTCATTTGTCTTATGAACAGAAATGACCCGGTTCAAAAAACCCAGTTTGGAAAAGCCGGTATGAATCCAAGCATGGGATCGTGTCCCATCTGAGCTTTGCAACTCTTAAAATTGAGTTCATCAAAATCAGATTCATAATCAGGAACAATCAAATGAGCCGTGTAATATAATCCTGAGTATCCTGATAAAGGTCAGAGCAAAAATCATGAAAATCAAACTTGTGATTGTGTTCAAAATGATCTACGTATATCAAAATCATTTTTGTGCGCTCACTTAATGATTAGAATTAATTAATTAAGATTAGAATTGAAAATCGAATCAAAATCAGGATGAAAAAGTTTGAATGATTGCGAATAAGGCATTAGATTCAAATGATCAAGACAAAATTCAGGATCAAAATAATGAACATAATTTAAATATGCTTCTCACTATAATCCTGATTAAAATCTTCTTCATGCAGAACGAAGTTTCTCTAATTTGAACTGTGATAGTGAATATTTCAATAGTTTGAACTATGATACTGAATGTTTCATCTGAATTTGAACTGTGATACTGATTCTAATATGGGTTAACCCTGTCGAAAACGTTCGTCTTGATTATTATCAAACCCTGATCATTATAATCTTAGTCATCCTGATCTGTTTAAGGTTCAATCTTGAGATTTTTAAAATCATTTTTTTTTGTACATACAGATAGAGTTTAGAGTTGAGATTAAAATTGAACAGCTCGCGGTGTTCGTGATCAAGAAACAAAACCAAATCAGAATCAGGGTGAGAAGATTCGAATGAACAGGTTAGGAATACATAATCACATCACATCATAGATTATGATGACTACGAATAAGGCATTGGATTCAAATTGACATTAATGACAAAGCAGTCATTAATGTTATAATGTTATAGTTATTATTTATCCTGATTAAGATTTTTCTTATGCAGAGCAATATTTCATGAATTTGAACTATGATCCTGAACGTTTGATGAATTTGAACTGTGATACTGATTATTTCATTAATCTGAACTGCGATACTAATACTACTACTAATCTTCGTCCTGGACATTCTATCTCGTGATTATTAAAATCATTTTGTTCGTATACTCAGATAGAGTTTAGAATTAAGATTAACATTGAACAGCTGGCGGTGTTTACGATCAAAAATCAAGACCAAATCAGAATCAGGATGAAAAGATTCGAATGGACAGGTCAGGAATATTTAATGTCAGCATCAAACTCATACTATGGTGACTACGAACAAGGCAGTGGATTCAAATCCACATTAATGACAACGCAATCAAAATAATGAACATCATTTAAACATGATTCCATCTTATTATAATCCTGATTAAGATTTTCCTTATGAAGAACAATATTTCATTCGTTTGAACCATGATACTGAATGTCTCATTAATTTGGACTGTCATATTGATTATTTCTTTAATTTAAACTATGATACTGAATATTTCAATAGTTTGAACTGTGATACTGAATATTTCATCTGAATTTGAACTGTGATACTGATTCTAATATGGGTTAACCCTGTCGAAAACGCTCGTCTTGATTATCAAACCCTGATCATTCTAATCGCAGTCATCCTGAGCTTTTTAAGGTTCACTCTCGAGATTATTAAAATCATTTTGTTTTTACATTCAGATAGAGTTTAGAATTAAGATCAAAATTGAACAGCTCGCGGTGTTTAGGATCAAAAAACAAGATCAAATCAGAATCAGGATGAAAAGATTCGAATGGACAGGTCAGGAATACTTAAGGTCAGCAACAACCTCAGATTGTAGTTACTACGAATAGTATAAGGTAATAGGAATAAGGCCGCGGATTCAAGTCGACATGAATGACAAAGCAATCAAAATAATGATCATCATTTAAACATGATTCCATCTTATTAGAATCCTGATTAAGATTTTCCTTATGGAGAACAATATTTCATTCATTTGAACCGTGATACTGAATGTCTCATTAATTTGAACTGTGATATTCATTATTTCTTTAATTTGAACTTTGATACTGAATATTTCATCTGCATTTGAACTGTGATACTGATTCTAATAAGGGTTAACCCTGTCGAAAACGCTCGTTTTGATTATCAAACCCTGATGATTTTGATCTGTTTAAGGTTCAATCTCGAGATCAAATCATTTTGTTTGTACACTGTACACTCAGATAGTTTAGTGTTGAGATTAAAATTGAACAGCTCTCGGTGTTCAGGATCAAAAAGCAAACTCAAATCAGAATCAGGATGAAAAGATTCGAATGGACAGGTCAGGAATACTTAAGGTCAGCAGCAAACTCAGATTATGGTGACTACGAATGAGGCATCAGATTCAAATTGACATTAATGACATATGACGTCGTTTAAATATAATTCCCTCATACTATTATGCTGGTTAAGGTTTCCCTTATGCAGAACAATATGTCATTAAGTGTAATTTGAAATATGATACTGAATATTTCGTTAATTTCAACTGTGATACTGATCATTTCATCAAATTGAACTGTGATACTGAATATTTCTTTAATTTGAACTGTAATACTGATTATTTCCGTTAAATTGAACTGCGATACTGAATATTTCGTTACTTTGAACTGTGATACTGATTCTAATTCCGATTCTATGATCTTGATTGTCGATCCACGTTCATTCTAACCTTGGTCGTCTTGGCCTTCTTAAGGTCCAATCTTATAACCACCTGTTTTATGAGTGTTCTTTTTAGTTACAATTTACAAGATTTTTTTGTAATACCAAAAAAGTAGGCACAACATTTTTAAGAACCCTCAAAATTCTACGTGATGCTTTCAACCTTTGTGTCATTGTGGGACTCGAATTACGGAAAGCCACCGCGCGCTTGTTTTCGTTTACGTTTCCACACGAGAAGCCATGTGACATGAATCACTCGTTTGGCACTAATATATCTCTCTTGCCGAGTTAAAATTATCATTCTTATCTAAATTTAGCATCGGGTCATTGCTGCGTACTTGCCGGAGTAATTAAGGCGAAAGCGCGCGCTCTTATTAAAGCGAATTGATCGCGTCGAGTGCTCGCTTGGGAATTAAAGAGGTCGCCAGATGTTTCCAGGAGAAGAGGAGGACAAGCCAAAGTCGCTTTAAATAATTTGCTCTAAATGCGTTTTGCATGTCGCTTTAGAGGGCATTGGTCGTTTCAGATTTGGAGGACGTCATGGATGAACTGGAACCAGATGCATCTACGAGATTTCTAGAGGAAAGAAGGAGGACAAGCCAAAGGCAACCGATGCGTTTTGCATATAATTTTGGAGCACTGGTCGTTTCAGGTTTGGGGAGCGTCATGGATGAACTGGAACCAGATGCACCCGCAAGATTTCTAGAGGAGAAGGAGACAAGCCGAAGGCGACTGATACATTTAAAATGTTTGCCCTAAATGCGTTTTGCACGTCTCTTTAAAGTACCGGTTGTTTCAGATTTGGGGGGGACGCCATGGATGAACTGGAACCAGATGCGTCGGCAAGATTTCTGGAATCGTCCAGGTTTTGGATACAGAGGGTGCTTGTGCCGGTCGTGGTCTTCATCGGGCTGGGAGGTAACATCGTCACCGTGAAGGTCTTAACAAGGTACCTGACTACAAATAGGTAGAGTCACAAACTCTCTCAGATGAGTACAATATAGCACGACTCATTGGAAGCTTTGTAACTTAACAAATCCTTTTTCCCTAAAAAAAAAGCTTCGCATGAAGTCATCTACAAAATGAATGCATGGTTTTACAAAAGAATGCATGGTTTGTTTTTTTTGTTGGGCTTCTCCAAACGAAAAGGCAAGAACCAAGTATTTTCACTTTTTAACCCCCTTTTAACTGACTTGAAATTAGCATCAGAGGGGAAAATGGTTCTGATGTTTTGTCTTTTGTTTTAGGCGACGAATGCGATGCACCACCACGATTTATCTGACAGCGCTAGCCGTGGCGGACCTCGTCTACTTGCTGTTCGTCCTTCTATTATCCTTCCAACACTACCCCAACATCCACCACAGGAAATTCGAGCTGTACTGGAGGTTCTACGGCATCAGCCATTGGATTTGCGATGCTGCAAGTGAGTCTAAAAACTTCGCACCCATGAGATCCCCCGCCTCACCCAAAAATAAAATCAACGGCGTTTTATTTTTTGTCTGACCGACACGGACGGACGTGTTTACGAGCGAGTCTATTAGCTAAGAAAATAGTTTTATTGTCTAAGGCATCTGCAACCGCCAACGACTGCGAAAATTTGATACAGTTGTCGAGGAAGAGATGGTTTGGAGTTAGGCCAAATTGAGTCAACGCTCTAAACACTTCGCTTGGCAAGAAAAGTAATGCACTCTTCCTTCCAGGTAGTACCTCGGTGTGGCTGACGGTTTCGTTTACCTTAGAACGTTACCTCGTGGTCTGTCACCCCATCAAGGGCAAAGTCCTCTGCACGGAAGGCCGTGCCAAAAACATCATAGCGTTAGTCAGCGTCCTCTGTTTGCTGACGACGCTCTCCACCACTTTCGAATACGAAATCTCATTGGACGAGCACTGCGTCGGCTACGCCAACATGACCTACGACGTTGGTAACTTGAGCTCACCCCTGGAAAAAGATTTGGCCAAGAATGTATCCACCGAGGAGGACGTTTTGGACGAGCAAATTCGACCAGATCTTTCGCTGCCGACGCATTTCGGAAAAGACAACAGCTCTTTGGACGCGGCAAATTGCACGTGTGAGAAAAACGAGACGGCCGAAAGCACGCCCAAAAAGGACTGTTCGATTTTTGGGGACTGGGTGATGCTGTACAGCGACATGTGTTGCAAAGTCAATTACACCATCGACGGTACGGAACTGGGCAAGAACGTCACGTACAGGACCGTGTTCTATTGGTATTCCGCGGTGATGTTCGGTTTGTTACCGCTCTTGTTGATAGCCACCTTTAACTCGTTCCTGGTGAGTGCGGTTTACAAATCGAGGACCCAGCGGAAGAAAATGACGAATTCTCAGGTAACGAAAGTACTCTGGGGGATGCGGGAAAATTGTTTGTCAAATTCGGGAAGTCGCCCAAAATTTGCCTATCGGGAAGTTGAATGAGGAAAAGGTTACAACAGCTTTATAATTAAAGGCAAATCAGTGAAGGTACAATTCTTTTCTGTAGTTGGTGAAAGAAGAGTTCAAGGGCTTCACAAATTATGTTCAAATTCAAAGTTCAAGTTTTTGTTGTGGCAGAAAATGGCAATGATTTTTTTCTTTCACAAATACATCTTCCTCTTAATGGCCATTTCGAGTTTGCAATAATTTAAATGAAACTGAAAAATAGATAATCACGCGACTTATGATAAAGTTGACGTACGCCTGTTCTAAGAGCACATTGTCCAAGGTTGGACAATGTGGTCTTAGAACCGGCGTACGTCTCGTTTCGAAAAATAAGCAAGTGTACTAAAGACAAGACGTACGATAATTCTATGGGCACATTGTTCCGTCTCGTCTTTAGAAATTATATGTACCTACAATGTCAATTAATTTAAAAATATGCGCAGGAAGTGAAGAGAAAAAAAAAACAAAATAAGCAAGTGATTAAAATCTTTTTTGCGAATGGAAAGTCTTCTTTTAGTTGAAATTAAAAATGAAAGTCACATTTGTATGGAAAAGTTCATCTAATGTCTTACGTATTTATTTCAAATTAAAAACAAAATCAAATTTTAAAGATTCTTCAAAAATATACGAGATTTTCAAAAAAGGTTTTATATTGCCAAGGTTACTTGGCCAGAGTAACTGTCTTGAGCATTTTGCATATGTGCAGGCAGGGGCCGATCATCTAGATTCTAGAAACCTTCACAAAAGTTCCCGATTTACAAAAATTTTTCAAAATTTCACCTCCAAGAGGTGCCCCCATCCTCAAGACTTTCACAAAATAGAGATCTCTTTTTAAAAATGCCCGATTTCCGAAAATATTTAAAACTTTCGTCTTCAAGAGGGCGCCTAGTCTTCAAAACTCTCAGAAAAGATAGAAGTTTTCGCTAAAATGCCAGATTTCAAAAGAAATTTCAAAATTTCGCCTTCCAGGAGGGTGCCTAGCCTCAAAACTTTCACAAAATAGATAAATCTTTCCAAAAATGTCCGATTTTCAAAATTTTGTGTCCAAAAGGGTACCCAGTCATCAAAACTTTTTTCACAAAAAAGAGAAATTTTCACAAAATAGAGAAGTCTCTCCAAAAATTTCAAAATTTCGCTTTCAAGAGAGTGCCTAGTCCTCAAAAAGACTCACAAAATAGAGAAGTTTTTCCAAGAGTGCCCGATTTTCGAAAATTTCGTCTTCAAGAGGGTGTCCAGCCCTCGAAACTCACAAAACAAAGAAGTTTTTCCAAAAATGCCCGATTTCCCAAAATTTCATCTCCAAGAGGGTGCCTAGTCCTCAAAAAGTCTCACAAAATAGTGTAGTTTTCCCAAAAACGCCCGCTTTTCGAAAATTTCTCAAAATTTCACCTTCTAAGAGGGTGCCTAGTTCTCAAAACTCTCACAAAATAGATAAATCTTTCCAAAAATGCACGGTTTCCAAAATTTTCAAAATTTCAGATCTAAAAGGGTACCCAGTCCTCAAAACTATTTTCACAAAAAAGAGATATCTTTCCGAAAATGCCGGATATGCCAAAATTTCGTCTCCAAGAGGGTGTCCAACCCCCAGAATTCTCACAAAATAGGGAATCCTTCGCAAAAATGCCCGATTTCCAAAATTTTTTCAAAGTTTCATCTCCAAGACAGTGCCTAGTCCTCAGAATTTTTACAAAAATGCTCGATTTCCGAAAATATTTCAAAATTTCGCCTCCAAGAGGGTGTGCCTACTCCTCAAAACTATAAAGAAAATAAAGAAATCTTTCCAAGAATGCCCGATTTTCGAAAATTTCGTCTCCAAAAGAGTGCCCAGCCCTTAAGACTCTCACAAAATAGAAAAGTCTATCCAGCAATGCCCGAGAGTACCTAATTCTCAAAACTCTCACGAAATAGTAGGTCTTTCCAAAAATGTCCGATTTCCAGAAGTTTCTCAAAACATCATCCTCCAAGAGGCTGTCTAGTCCTCAAATAGTCTCACAAAATAGAGAAGTCTTCGCAAAAATGCCCAATTTCCAAAACTTTGCCTCCGAGCGGGTGGCTACTCTTCAAAACTCTCACAGAATGGAGAAGTCTTTCCAGGAATGCCCATTTTTCGAAAATTTCGTCCCCAAGAAAGTGTTCAGTCCTCAAAGCTCTCACAAAATTGAGAAGTCTTTCCAAAAATGCCCAATCTTCGAAAGTTTCTCAAAATTTCACCCTCCTAGTCCTCAAAAAGTCTCACAAAATAGAGAAGTTTTCCGCTCTCAGAAAATTTCGTCTCCAAGAGAATGCCCAGTCCTTAAAACTCTCACAAATTAGAGAAGCCTTTCCAAAAATGCATGATTTCCGAAAATTTCGTCTCCAAGAAGGTGCCTAGTCCTAATTTCAAATATAGAAAGTCTTCCAAAAATGCCCGATTTCCAGAAGTTTCTCAAAATATCATCCTCCAAGAGGCTGTCTAGTCCTCAAATAGTCTCACAAAATAGAGAAGTCTTCGCAAAAATGCCCGATTTCCAAAACTTTGCCTCCGAGCGGGTGGCTACTCTTCAAAACTCTCACAGAATGGAGAAGTCTTTCCAGCAATGCCCATTTTTCGAAAATTTCGTCCCCAAGAAAGTGTTCAGTCCTCAAAGCTCTCACAAAATTGAGAAGTCTTTCCGAAAATGGCCGATCTTCGAAAGTTTCTCAAAATTTCACCCTCCTAGTCCTCAAAAAGTCTCACAAAATAGAGAAGTCTTCCGTTCTCAGAAAATTTCGTCTCCAAGAGAATGGCCAGCCCTCAAAACTGTCACAAATTAGAGAAGCCTTTCCAAAAATGCACGATTTCCGAAAATTTCATCTCCAAGAAGGTGCCTAGTCCTCAAAATTTTCACAACATAGAGAAAGTCTTCCCAAAAACGACTGATTTCCGAAAATTTCTTAAAATTCCACCCCACCCAGTCCTCAAAACTTTCGCAAAATAGAGAAGCCTTCCCAAAAACCTCCGATTTCCGAAAATTTCTTAAAATTCTGTCTCCAAGAGGGCACCCGGTCCTCGAAACTTTCACAAAATACAAAAGTCTTTCCAAAAATGCCTGACTTCCGAAAATCTCGTCTCAAAAAGGGCGTCCAGCCCTCAAAACTCTCAAAAAATAGAGAAGCCTTTCCAAAAATAAACAATTTTCGAAAATTTCGTCTCCAAAAGGGTGTTCAGTCCTCAAAGCTTTCACAAAATAGAAAAATCTCCGATTTCCAACAATTTTTCAAAATTTCGTCTCCGAGAGGACACTCCGTACTTCAAATTAACACAGAATAGAGAAAGAAGTCTTTCCAAAAATGTCTGATTTCCGAAAATTTTTCAAAATTTCGTGCTATTTTAAAGCGAGGTCATGGAAAGCCCAATTATAGTAGTTGTAGTTGTCCGCTGGCAACGGGCTTGAAGCTTGGCCGGGCAACTATTAGGTGTGGGTTTGAATCCCCTCCTGGTGCATATGGGCTCTACGTGAGAGATTTTTTTTGCACTACATAGTCTTTATAAAGCACAGTAGCATCAACATGCCAAAAAAAACTTAAGTACTACTGGAAAAGCAAAGCAACATCAACAAACTTAGCTTATAATTCACTAATAATAATAATAATAATTCACTAAAGCTAACTAGAAAAGTATAACAAAAAACAAACAGTGTAGTACAAATTCATCTATAAGTTGCCACTAAGGCCCGGTTTTTCGATCTCAGTTTAACTTTAAACTTCAGTTTATTCTCATTGCTTCCAAAGGAATAAACTGAAGTTTAAAGTTAAACTGAGATCGAAAAACCGGGCCTAGGTCAAGAGACTTATCAGTGGCTAACAGTAGTAGTAAGCCAAATAACTAAAAGTAACAACAGGACCTAAAAGCAAAACTTAAAGCTAGTTAACTGAAAAATAACAAGAAACCTTAACAGACGAACTAAAGAGAAAACTAAAGACATCCGTAAACCAAAAGAGTACCAAGACGAAGATTGTTCGCAACACTTTTCAGGTTCACCAACTGGATTTAAAGTTAGTGATAGGTATAGTGTCGAATTGTGTTTCGGATTCATACCGGCTCCTTCGAACTGGGTTTTCTGTGTTTCCCCAGTTTGTAAGGCGAATGCCGACGGAGAAATTAACATCTAAGTCTGTCGCAGCCGCCACCGACAAGCTCTAAGCTTGGGGTAAAAGTGAATGGAAGAAAAAGAAATAAGTAAAGACATTTCAATGTGTCCGTCCCCCTTCTCCCAAAGCAGTTTCAAAAAGATCTATTACATATTTTTCTGACAAATTTATCTTCGCGCTCATTTATTTAAAAAGTGCCCTGAGCGTTTTGCTTCAATAAATTAATTTACTTTTGGAAATATACTGTAATTCAAGCAGGGGTGGATTTAAACCATAATTCTAGACTATTTTCAAAACGAGGGAAGCCAGATTAAATAGGCAACAGAAGAATTTGCAAAAAAATGTACGACATAATTTTTTTTTTTAAATACAAATTTACTTCCTTGCTGATTTATTTGAAAAAAAAATCTATACTTAGTCAGCTGAATGTGCCTTTGCTTAATGATTAAAAAAATTAAATTTATTTCCTTCACTTCCGCCTTTTATTGTTAGTAATTTTTTGCACGCGGCTTGCACTTTTGATTCGTCGCGTCTTTATGGGTACTTCTATGATAATTAAAGGGCAACAGTCAACCTGCATTTCAATTCATCTAAGTATTACTTGTTATTTATAAACTGGTACCTGTTATTTGAAACTGATAACTGTTATTTGAAAAGTGCTACCTGTTTTTACCTGTTTAATTATAAACTGCTACCTGTTTTCAATTTTGTAGTTCGACTTAAAAGGCAGAAAGTAGTAAACTTGCTTAAAACCGATTAACCTAATTTTGTAATCTTTTTATAACAGAACCGCGCGCGAAATTTAAAACAGGTATCAGTTTGTATTCAACAGATAAAAGAGATAGCAATTTTTTAATAACAGGTAGCAGTTTATATACGTAACAAGAATAAGGCGACGACTCGCCAGCGTCGAGCAAGTCACGATAGGCAACCATACATACAAGTTTGATTCATCCACGTGAAATCTCCATGAGAAAGTGGCCCCGAACGCCCGTATACTTCGGTTTTGACAAACAATTTTCAACCAGCAGTTTATTTCAAATTTTCAAAACTTCATACATAGTTTTAAAATTTCTATTGCAGGAGAACGCAACGCAGAACCAAGAAAACAGAATAACGTTGCTTTTGATCAGCGTCGTCGTGTTATTTTTAATATGCCAGACGCCTACAGCGTGTTTTCTAATATACGACCCCTTCAGTAGGTCCGACGATCCTTACGTTGAGAACATAAAGAAAGGTATTGTCCGTTTGTGTTTCGTGAATTCTGTAAATTGTAGAAGTCTCTTTGTTGTAGCTTTGGGTAACATTTTTAATTTTTTACTGACGCTGAACGCAGCCTGCAACTTCATCCTGTACTGTGTCCTGTCCGACCGCTACAGGAAGACGTTCAGGATGCTGTTCTGCGAACGCAAACTGAACAGACTAGATACGTCGACGATTCTGTCGCGTAGCAGAACATCGCAAAAGTTCGATCCGAACGCGAACGGCTTTAAACGCTCCAAGACGGAATACGGCCGCACTCCAAGAAACTTGGAGGTAAATATATATTTCTTTAATAAGGACAAATATGTAAATACCTACAACCTGTGCATAAAAGTGTAAGCGAACGGAGAGGGAGTTTTGTTTGCGCGGGCTTTTATCGTTTGTCTTCTCTCCCTTTGATCGGTAATTTTTTATACTTTAATAATATGTTTGTGACTAACATAGGCAGTACTAACGACGTAGATACGTTTTGGTTTGCATAACATACTCATCATTCACTCAATTTGTTCACAAACAAGGATCTATTACAAAAATATACGTCGATGAAAATGTGGCATTTATTTCTAAATATTATACAGGGTATCTTTAAATTCCGTTGGTTGACATGTCTTAAACGCAGATCCGTGGGCTCAAAATCGCACTATTCAACCCAACTCATCTCTATCCAAAAGTGATTCGTTAAGCCAGTACTCTGCTTCAAAGCTCGCGAGGAAAAAACCTTAACGTCTCTAAAAATAAAAGAAATAAAATCATGTCCACGCATTTTTGAGGCACCCTGTATAATTCTCAAGCTAAAGCAGGCGCCACACGCGGAAACATGTGCGAAGTCATGCTCGCAAAATCATAAAATCGTTCGTCGATACTTCATCATAAGATAATTTCTTATCTAACAATTTTTTTAACCCCCCCCCCCCCGGCCCCCGTTCCCCTAACAAGAGTTTGACCAGAATTAATTTGAATATAACAATCGATAAATGTGTAAACTAATCATGCGACGTGTGACGCGTTAACTTTTTTTTTCCTTTTTCTAAACGCATGCCGGTTTGTTTGGTTTCAGTTTCAGGATTGCGGGGATTCCCAGGGCGGCTCCCCGACTGCTCACTTACTTCTGTCTTGTTGCAGACACAGAGTTTGAATAACTTGCCGCCGTTTCGCTCGAAATCCCTCGTAAATCGCTCGAAAGGCAAAACGGAATCTGACACGCCGCTCGTGTGACGATTTTTTTTGTTTCGTTTTCGTTTTGGACTTGACACGAGTTGTGATGAAGAAGTGAAGAAGACACATTTGTTTACTGCTTTTATTACATATATTTACGCCATTGTTACTTTAAATTAGGTATTTATGTACATGTTTTAAGTTAAGGAGAAATATATGACCATATATTTTTACAAGAGCAATTTTTCTGGTTACTATTAAAAAAATATATATGTATATACAGAATCGGAAATTTGGGGACTGGACGTAGCAAGTTCACTTCGCTTCGGTTCGCGAAGAACTAATTGTCGACGGCCTAGTAGGGTGGGGCGGTAGTCGGCATCAAAAACAAATGGGCGTGCCTAGTCAAATTTATTTTTCTAGTGCGTTCCGTGTCGCACGCATTATAACAGGATGTCAAGTTAAACATTTGCCGAATCTGTATAATTTAGTTAGATTAAATATGATTTAATATAATATAATTTAAGGCAGAGGAGAAATCGAAAAGGTCACTTCAATTTTTAAGATTATATAATATTTTTTTATCTTATCGCCTGGAACTATGCAATAATGAGTGATCGCTTTCGTTCGTAAACAAAATAATTGTGTCGTGCAACTCGGAAATGTGGAATTCCTTATCTAATCGTACAATCGCATGAAACACGTAAGAATTTATTTTATAATAAACATGGTGCGATTGACTGAAGTATTTTTTGAATAATAGAAAATTCAATCGTCGCTTTATCGTTATCAATAAGGATCATTTGCATTATTTTTTTGAATAATTTCGTAAGTGTAGAATTGCAATCCTTTCGTCATGTTGGTCGGTTATCCAATATGCTCATCTTTTCTCAAAAAAAAAAACATGAAATTTGTTTTTAGGGCTAAAATACACGGTCAAGTTTTAATCGTCCTGGGTCTAAGTCAACCAATCAAAAAAGTTGAAAAGGACAGTTGACATTAGTGTTAATTTATACGCAAACTAGAAAACAACCACATATGTCATACAACTCTCGTATATAAAATTTGTCAACTTATATCAAAGAATCTAATTTTTCTAAATTTAAAGCTTCATTAAAAACTTACTTGTTAGAAAAAAAAATTATCATTTGAACGAACTTCTAAATACTTAAGCACTATAGTGATTGCAATTCTGATAGATTTCTGGAGTTGAGACAGTAGAGTCAAAAATTTTATTCACCTGCTCTTTAATTATAGTCTAGTCGGCGTTGTGATTTTTTTTGTCATGATTTTAAATTGATTGTATTTGTTTATACTGTTTTGTTTTTTTTTTGACTTGTACATGTTAAATGTTTTAATTTTAAACTGTTTAATCTTCAATTCTACTTGACTCTGTCCATATCTGCTGCTGATCGGTGACATCAATAAAGTTATTATTATATCATGCGAATGAATCGTAAGAAGAGGCAAAGAAAATTAAAGGAGCAAAAAGGGTGAGACAAAAAAGTGGATGATATTCCATAGAGACATGGAATGAAGCGTTTTAAACAAGAAGCAGAACAACCAAACGAAGTCTAAAGAATGCATGCAAATATTTAAAGTAAAAGCAAACTCCAGGCACGCTTGTTTCTTTTCTTTAAAAAAAATTGCGTGAACGAAAAGATGAACGAAATATCATTGAACAAATTAATTAAATAAGGAGGTTGTTAGCGAATAATATATAAATAAATAGAAATAAGCACTAACAAATTTTGGCGCCAAAATTTGTTAGTGCTGAAATATCACTTTCATAAATATTGTTACAAATTTTTGATTGGTTGTTGATTCCCACTTTTTGAATTACTAAAAACGTTAGTGACGTTACAATCCACTACCATCTCATTTTATTACATGAGATTAAAAAAAACATGGCAATATAGAGTACAGCACTGAAACAGAACGAAATTAGTAAGTGGTAAGGTGATATAACTTATACCATAATTATTAGAAGTAAACCTAAACAAAAAGCGAAGAAAAGTAAGAAAAAAACAAAGAAAATGTAAGAAAAGATTTAAATATTAAAACAATTTCAAACAACAGTTTAGGTCGCGACATCTCGCGGCCTATATTTGACTTAAAATTGTGTGAGCATTGACGAATAGCAGCCAATTTGATCTCCCACGCAAAACGGACAAATAACGCTCTAGACGCAAAAACGAAAACACCCTTTTCACGATATACGCATCGCGTACGAAGTGTACAGGGTGTCCCATTTTCGATGGTATTCTATAGGTATCTTCGTTAATAATGGAAATAGAAAGAAACTGAGCACGCAATATTGGGTCAACTTTTTATGCTAATTTGAATGGCCAACTTAAAAATTTGCTGTTCCTTGTCATTTTCGCGGTACAGTTGAAAAACGGAAAATTCATCAAATTTTCAAACGTATATTTTTTTTATTTTTAAAAGTATCGAAAAATGACACAGGCATTTTTTATTCTACTTTTAACGTAGATCATGATTCTTTAATCAAATCGCATCAAAAGTTCATAATAACAGAGTTATAACCTCAACTAATGTTTCGAATACCATCGAAAATGGGAGACCCTGTACATCTAGTTTTTAATAAACAATTTTTGATTATTTGATTTGATTTATTAGTTTATTACGCTCGCGCTCCTGGGTTTTGTTTGTTTAATGAGAATTTTTTAATTTTTATAATTTTTTATAATTTTATTTAATGAGTTTTTTTTAATTTTATAAATTTGTCGATCGTCTTTTGTTTTATTTCACGCCAAAAATTGCCTAAAGTTCAAATTTTAGAAAGTTTGTTTATTTAATGAGAATTTTTTAAATTTTATATTTTTTCGTAATTTTCTAGAAAGTAGAAAATATTGTTTATTTAATGAAAATTTTTTAATTTTTATTTTTTCGTAATTTTATTTAACGAGATTTTTTTATTTTTGTTATTTTTTTCTAATTTTATTCAACGAGATTTTTTTTGTACTTATTTTTTTAAATTTTATAATCGATCGTCTTTTGTTTTATTTTACGTCAAAAATTGCACAAATGTCAAATCTTAATTTTAGAAAGTTTTATTTAATAAAATTTTTAAATTTTTTAAAATATTTATGATTTTTTGTAATTTTTATAATTTTTTGTAATTTTAGAGAAAGTAGAAAGTATTGTTTATTTAAAGAGAATTTTTTAATTCTTATTTTTTTTGTAATTTTATTTAATGAAATTTCTTTTATTTTTATTTTCTTCTAATTTTATTCAATGAGATTTCTTTTTAATTTATTTTTTTAAATTTTATAATAATAATAATAATAATAATTTTATAAAACTTCTTTATTTCTCGATCGTCTTTTGTTTTATTTAGCGTCAAAAATTGCATAATAACTGTCAAATGTTTTAATTTTAGAAATTTGGACCCAGTTTTGTTCATTTCATGAGAATTTTTTAAATTTTTAAAAAAATTATTTTCAAAAATAAAAGTCTCAACCGAAATTCAGAGACACCTATCGAAATTTTTCACAACTATCTTCCGAATTGGCAACACTGTTACCGATTGCCGCCCACAGCAGTCCCACTTATAGATGATTTTAACCTGAGAAATATGTCGTGCAACGTCCATGTGTGTAAGGTAGGTCCAATAATATTAGGTATTTGAATAAAATAAATTTTGTATCATTTCATTCATTCATTTCAATTTCATTACTCAATGTGGGTAAGAGCGGTTTCTTTTTAAATTTGAAAAGGGTAATTGGCTTAGAGTGGATTGGCAATACTGCATGTGTTATTGGTTTCACAGAACACAACATAAAGAGAACGCAAATCCCTATACTAGTAACTGTTGCTAAAATAGCTTGCGCCATCTCTTAATTTTGGCGGGTACTAAAACTAAAAAACCGCGGGAATTTTAAATAAAAGCGTAGTAGCTTGTAGCCATTTTATTCGCTATTAGCCAGCTAGTTAAAATCAAAAATAGCTATATTTCAACTACCTTTAAGTGTAAAATGAATAGCTACATTTGATTATAACCAAAAGCTAACTAATTTAATTATATACTAACTATCTATGTATGGCAGGCTCAAACTGTGGCTTATATTGCAAGAATTGAATATTCAAGGGAGAGGATTTATAATATTTTGCAATTCAAATGTACACCACTTAAAGTAAAATATTTCACATAATAATACTAAAAGTATTGCTTAGATATCATACACTCAGAATAATAATTCTTCGTAGTTAATGAATATGCTTTAATTTAAAGAAACTGTTTCTTCCAATAGTAGCAAAGATATGTTTCCTTCGGGATAAAATATTATTTTCATGTGAAGATTCTTTTTTCTCAGTGTATTTACAACTCGTCGAAAATGGGACACCCTGTACATCTAGTTTTTAATAAACAATTTTTGATTATTTGATTTGATTTATTAGTTTATTACGCTCGCGCTCCTGGCATTTTTAAATTACAATGACAAATTACACTGACAAATAAAACTAAGTCATGATAAAATACATTTCAATAACTGTTTAAATTACACAGGATTTATGAAAACATTAATATTAGAGGCACATCTATTAAAGGAAACACAACATCTATCCTTAGGGCAGTTTTTACCATATAAGGTTCTGTGATGAGACACAGTCAGTAGTGGTGGATTACACACAAAACATTGAGGAACATGAAAGTGAAATATGTAGGTCAGACAATTCAATGCAATTGGAAAAACCACCAATAACTTTCTGTGTGAAACATATTTCGAAATAAGTTCTTCTACTAACTAAAGATTTTAAATTAAAGAATTCAACGTAATACAAATTATAATACTGGTTAGTAAAATTAATATTGGATTTAAGGCAAAGGTATTTAACAAACTTTCGCTGAACATTCTCAATCCTATCTATATAATGTAGGTAATAACAATAAGGCGACCAAATAATGCACCCGTAATCTAATATGCTTCTAACTAAGGAGTTATACAGAATCAGCAGACTTTGAGGACATATGAAATTAGAAATTAGAAATAATAGAATCAATATGAGAGTTAAAAGATCATTGAGAAAAGGGCGGGTTCGATCAAAACCGACTCGCAACAAATTTTCAAATTTCTAAAGCCCGTTTTAGACGGTCACATTTCTTGTAACAAATTTGTTACGAAGTGAGTGAGAAGTGCCAATTCAACCAATCAACATTAACTGTGGTAGCTTATCTCTCTCACTTTGTAACAAATTTGTTACAAAAATTGCGACCGTCTAAAACGGGCATAAAACAATTTCGAAATAAAAATAAAATTCAAAATCTTCAGGCTTACAACGTTGCTTTTCTGATGGTTATTTCGTATTAGACGTAACTAAACTAAACACAAGAAGAAGAAGAAAAGTTGCCAAAAAACAAAAGAAAATACAAAGATTTGGATATTGAAAAAAAAATCGATGAAAATGAAAGTCAAAATTGTCAATCTTTCGTGGTTCACAACGTTGCTATTCCAGTGATTTTTTTCCATATTAGATGTATCTAAATTAAAGAATAAAACGGCTTCTGATCGCGACTGCGAACTTAAGGAAAAGTTGAGAGATCTAGCAGGATAGCAGTCAAAAGGGGGCAATTAAAAGTTTACTCTTGTTTGATTGCCAAGCTTTCGGAAAGTATTCATTTCCTTCATCAGGACGGCTATAATATTAATATGAAAGTGTTACACAATTGAAAAAATATGAGTTTTAAAATTTTACTTACATCTAAGTGAGGTTGTGAAAGCTAAAGTTGCACATTTTGAACAATTAATAACGTAACGAAATTTTAACTATCGAACCCAACTACTTCAAAATTCCGAAATTTTGGAATTTTCATAATCGATTATGAAAATTCCGAAATTTTAACTATCGAACCCAACTATTTCATATGCAGTTTTTTAGAAATGTATCACATTCTCATAAATCATAATACCATAAATAAACAAACTGATATTTCAAACTTAAGTTTAATTTATTATAATTTATTAACAAATAATAACATACACAATACTTCTGATACAAACTTGAGTAGTTTAATTTTTTAACATTTTTGAACTTACAACTAATTTTTTGCCCCCTTCTTATTGTCAAATTCCACAAATTTTGTGCTAACACCAATCTCCGTATCTAATTAATAATTTTAAGATTTTCTTGTTCTCTTTAACTCTATCAGGATTGCAGTCTGTTTTTCAAATTTCCCGCCGGGATCTTTTCCCTCCAAATGAGTTTAAACTAACCTACAAGCGTTACTACGTTATTGTTTCAAATGTTTTGTCCATCATTTTAAATTGTGACTTGTAAATTTTAATCTGTTTTACAATACTACGTTATTAATTGTTAATCATGGTTACTACATAAGAAATTAATCCTGGCTTGTTCAAAATGTGCAACTTTAGCTTTCACAACCTCACTTAGATTAAGTAAAATTTTAAAACTCATATTTTTTCAATTGTGTAACACTTTCATATTAATATTATAGCCGCCCTGATAAAGGAAATAAATACTTTCCGAAAGCTTGGCAATCAAACAAGCGTAAACTTTTAATTGCCCCCTTTTGACTGCTATCCTGCTAGATCTCTCAACTTTTAAATAAAAGAACATCGAAGAAAAGTTAGAAAAAAAATAAAAATATAAGAAAAGATTTAAAGAGCACAAAGAAAATTTCGAAAAATATCTTCAGTCTTTCGTGGTTCATAACGTTGCTATTTTGGCGAGTCTTTTCATAACAGATATTCAATTCAATTTCAATTCAATATACCTAAACAAAAGAAAAGTTAAAAAAAACAAAAAAATACATATAAGAAAAGATTTAAATACAAATCAACCTTCGAAAAAGGTAAAAATCGAAAACCTCTGCCTTTTGCTATTCTGGTGATTTTTTTTCATATTAGATGTACCTAAACAAAAAAAAAACGTGAAGAAGAGTTAAAAAACAAAAGAAAATATAAGACTTAGGAATAAAGATCAAATTTCCAAAAACTTAAAAATTGTATTCCTCTGCCTGTTCCTCTGCCTCAGTCTGTTGTGGTTCATAACATTGTTATTCTGGCGATATTTTCTTTTTCATATTAGATGTGCCTAAACAAAGAAAACGTGAAAAAAGTTTAAAAAAAAGAAAATATAAGAAAATTTTTAAATGTTAAAAAAAGTCGAAAAGTGAAAGTCAAAATCTTTAATCTTTCGTAGTTGTAGTGAACTACGAAAACTACGCAATTCTATTGATTTTTCTCAATATCAGATTATTTTCTCAATAAAAAAAAAATTGAAGAAAAGTTACAAAAAGAAAAACAAAAGAGAATATTTAAATACAAACAAATTCGAAAAAAGTGAAAGTCAATATCTTCAGTCTTTTGTGGTTCACCTGATTTTTTCATATCAGAGAAAACGTGACGAAAATTAAAAAAAGAAAAACAAAAGAAAATATAAAATAAAAGATCTGTAAGGCGGAGAATCTGCATGACTAAATCCTGCAGAAACTAATTTTAAAAAAATTAAAAAGTAAATCCTTAATTTTTTATGGTTCACAGAATTAGACGCTAAAAATATAGAGCGCCATCTCTCGTGAAGGCAACAAATTCTTGCTATTTTTGTTATACCTTGTTCACAATCACTTAACGTAACATAAATTAATAATTTGAATTCACGAAAGACCAATTAATGTTAACGAAGTAATTTCTTTTTAAATTTAAAGTTCAGATACTGTTCCATAAATAAACACATCTGTTAATTAGTTTCAGAAACGAATTTTAAGTATTTACATTAAAGCAAAATACTTCAATCCTGTATTTAGAGGTTAATTTTGTTACGTTAAGTCATTGTGAACGCTGTTTTATTCTTTCGTTTAGTTTTTCTGTTTTTTTTAATTTATAAAAACAGGAAAGTCCAGTTCAACTTGGGGAATTTCAGATATCTTCCAATATGAATTTTCAATTTATATCAAACTATCAGTAGGGCCTTCATTAGTGAATGTTGGAAAACATCCAAGTAACCTGGCTTTACTTCTGTCAAATTTTGTAAGTTGCTTTACATTATTTTAACATTCACTGATCAAGGCCGTGCTGATAGTTTGATTTCGATATAAATTGAATTTGATTACCGAATCTTTTTAAAATATTTCGAAACTGAGCAAATGAAAAATTCTCAAACTGCCCAGACAGATTCATCTTGAAGAGTACTTTAAAAAACATAAATAGAATTTTGCTGTAAAATAATTAGGGAAGCCAATATTTGAATACCTCCAAATTAACATGGGATTTTCTATGTTGCGCTCATCAATGCAGCACCCTGTATAAGTTCCTGGTTAATTCCTTGATTTTTTTATAGTTGTTTGTTTCTCAATCCTCTCACGAGAGGAATGGGATTGCGTTACCTGTACGGAGTGTTGATTTAGTAACTTAAAAAAAGAGATCAACAGTGCCATCTGTTGAAGAACTGTAGAATTAAAAAAAACATTTCAAAAACTTTATGTCATTGTTTGACGTCCTTCTATCATCGTTGTAAATATCGTGTTCACTCTGCGTTTTTTCTTTTAATTACAAAAAAAAAACTTTGATTCTTTAAGCGTTACGTTTTTCTATCTTGAAGTAATAAATATATCTGGTCTGATGTTGATTTTTTTTTTATTACGTTCCTTCCCAATTATTACAAACGATTTTTTTCTCCAAAAGAGGGTGCGCTACGAAACCCTCATTATCCAGGACCAACTTCAGGTCAATAGTGTGTGGGCATCTACCGAGTGATTTTTTAATTTTTTATCAACTCTTGCCATGAAATCTGGATGGCATATCTTAGTTTAAGTGAAAAGTACGCCATTGCACTCCTTGATGCTGTTCTACAGTAACGCTAAGACATCCTGTCCAAATTCCATGGCAAGAGTTGATAAAAAGTTTAAAAAGTCACCCGTTACAATGGCCCGTATTCTCATTCGATGATTAATTTAATAACGTGTTTATTTCCCATGGCAGCACTCGCCCGTCACTCTCTTACACATTAAATTGACGTAAAGCTATATTGTTTCTTGTTTATTTTAAATTTTAATCACGACTTTAGTTAAACACGTCCTAATCGTAGGATGAGAATACGGGCCATTATCTTTCATGTTCAAGCGCCGAGACTGATTGATTTGACAGCTGTCAAAATAGTCGGTTCATTTGTTTGCTAACATTTGTATTTCACGTTAGATTTGGCAACGTTTTTAGAAAAACTATACTCATTCCTTATTGTCGGTGATCAATATGGTTATTTAATGTTCAATTTTAAAAACAAATTAATAAACTACATTCGAAGAATATTTTACTGCAAAGGTAGCAGTCATGTAAAAACGAACCAGATACTGGATGGCTGTCTTTAGGCTTGTTCGGGTTTTCGCCAGGACAGTCCTAGAACCATCCTAGAACGTCCAGGAGCATGCGCATAACAAAAAAATTGCACGTTTTTTTGTTGCCCTGACGGTTCTGGACCTTGTTACGGTTGAAGTTATTCATAATATTTTTTCGAACACCCTGTATTGGCGTGGAAATCTAACGGCCAGACTTGACCTACGTGCCGGTCGTCGCATTTCACAATGTTTTGTAACTGGATCATACGTTGTTATTTAGTCTCCATTTCACTCTGTTTCCTGGTTAAATCTGTTTTCAATCCTAACCACTCCCGTCTGAACCACAAGGTAGGGGAAGAACGTGGCCAGTCTGTCTTCAGAGCTCCCAACGTACGGCTCGTTTATTTGTGAATTTTTATTTTTGTGCTCCCTTTTCACGAGATTCCGTGAAGGAAGACGGAATCGGAATTACTCCGAGATTTGCAAACGTACGTGAGGGAATTACAAGCGCGTTAAAACGAAAAGCTTCTCGAAAGCCTGTCCTCTCGTTGAAACTAGGAACAGGTATGTCTTGTGACCGTGACGGAACGTAACGCGTATATTTTTCTTCCATTAGGCTTCTAGCTCGAGTTCCTATAGTAGAGTTTTACCTAACTGGTATAACCGGGATAACCCTTGAGGGCGTAAGAAAAGGCTGGTTTCCGGCTTTTGTACCGATTTAAGCCTCGCAACCCGGTCTACCCCCCCTCCTGCAAGACGACGCTACTTTGGTGACGCTGCTACACCGACTTACGGCGCTAACCACCGCGAGAGGGCGCTCCGACACTGTTGACAGCCGAGTGTCATTACGCCGGATCCTGATTACAGGTCGGATTTACTCCAATTATACTTTTTTTAGTTACCCCTCGGGTTGATTCAATTTCAGCGGCGTTGCAATTTTTATTCTCATTTTGTTGTGCGTAGTTAAATTTGTTTAAGTTAATTGTAAACGAAGGACGGAAAAATTGTAACTTGTCAGATTATTTAATCACCTGCGTGTTCGTGTAACTGGACCCCGTTTGGGTCATTTTCTTTTATTAACTCTGTTATTTTTAACAAAGTTTTGAGCATAATAAATAAAAGCAAGCGTGCTCAGCTGGTGCTCGCTTTGCCCACCTTTTGCTTTGGGGTTACGTCGAACCCTCCCATCTCCAAGAGCTTTGCCGAGCGGTGCTGGAGAAACGTCAGTCCCTCGCACTAATTTGCTGGTCTCCAGGTAGGTAGCAACCTGTCCTCGGAGGAACCCGAACAAGCCTTGTATCTTCTTTTAATATTCGCAGTTTGCAATTTTCTTATCCATACTCTTCCCCTTAAGAATTTTGACGTAATTTTTAAAAATGACCGAAACGTCTCGCCTATGCGATTCCAAAAGAAATAATTGGACAAAAGAGAACACGAAAGGCGCCAAGAACGAAACGCATCGGTTACTCCAGAAAGTAATTCGACAAAATGCAAACAAAAGAAAGCACAAAAAAAGAACAATTTATTTATGTAATTCGATTTAAAAAAAAAGAAAATTGAAACGAACG
Source organism: Dorcus hopei (assembly GCA_033060865.1). Lineage (NCBI taxonomy): Eukaryota > Metazoa > Arthropoda > Insecta > Coleoptera > Lucanidae > Dorcus > Dorcus hopei. Next base: position 74,636,500 of record CM065425.1, read on the forward strand.
CCATCGAAATAGAATCGAACGAACGAGAAACAAATGAACGTCAATTGTGTTCTTCGTATTAAACTGGCTGGTTCGAAACCGCGCCCGCCAAAGTTGTATACTTGTTACTTTGATGGGCAACTTATTTTGACACTTCCGAACTAGTCAATTGAATGCTCCTACGCTTGAAGATTATTGGTAGACAAGGATAACATGTATTTATTTGTTTTCAATTGGTTCTCAACAACGTGTTCTATGCTCAATACACGTACGCGTAAAGTATGTTTCATTTTGAATCGGGAACGCGCTGTTTCTGTCTTGTCCACCGCCTCTTTTCAAGTATCAATGAAACGATCGGTATATTTAATTTTTACCCACGAAATTCCCCAAGCTCATACAACTTGTCGGGAAGGAGTCACGGTGAATTGAATACTAACGGTGGCAAGCGAGATAGCGAACCGTTACGTCACCGCATACACAATATTAACCAATATTAACTCTCACGGTTGACAGTTGTATTAGAGGGAGAAGCGGGTATGCGATGACGTAACGGTTCGCTATCTCACTTGAATGCTGCCACCGTTACTATTCAATTCACCGTGGGGGAGGAATGGCGGCTGCGACCGACTTGATGTTATTATTTCTCTTATTTTGTAGCCTCCTCCCCTCTTGCTATTCTATTTGAGTGGCAAAATGATAGGTAATTAACATTTGATGTCTAAATTGAAGTTGTACGAAAGTAATTCGATGTTTTGACGACTCTGACGAGACTAAACTTTTACTTTACAAGGCGACAGGCACTTGACACGTAATCATACAACAAAGTTATCTTCCCTATCAGATTTGTTATCTTAATAGCTGCCATATAAAAATTTGATCGCGGTCAAGATAGTTTGTGAAAAATTCGCCGCTGTCCATCACTGACAGGTTTATGGATCACCAATGGGGACCACGTTTGGGCTTAGGTGCGCAATGAATTCCTCGAAGGCCCCAGTTCGAGAAAGGCACCTGCCTCAGTCCGTACCTGGGCAGGCAACTTGTTTAAGAAGGCAATTAACGAGCCGCCCACACGGTCACCGCGAATCTGGAGACGCAGGCGCACCATTGGTTTACCTACGCGCTGACATTTGAACATCGCGACCGCGGCCAAGTTGATCCGTGAACGGCTTAAGAACAGCTTCACGTGTGTGCGTGCGCGCGATTCGCAGCAGTTGTTTATAATTTTTTGTTTTTCTTCTTGTGCCATCGTCGGGAGGACGAGAGGATAACTCGCAGGCGAAGCACGAACAGGTAAAAGCGCCCAGATTTTTCCCCCCAAGCTACAAAGACAACAGATTCGCAGAATGTCCCTAAAAATAGCTGGTCGGATGTGCGCGATTGTTTTCAAAGCGCAAGCCAATGAATAAATTTCATGTTGGAACTAAAATCGAAAAAGTACCAGTGGGTATCAAGTTACACACTTGATCAGCGCTGCTTTAATTATTGTGAAACCAAAAAGGAAACGTCGACGAGGAATTTATAATTTCCTGCGTGAAAGAGCTTCGCCATCTCGTCGGTTTTTTTTTTTATTTCGTTTTGCGCTAAACGCGCTATTTTTGATGATGACTCTGAAGTTTGCTCTTTATACGCATTTTATAACTTGTTTAATGTTTGTTAACAAACAAAATCGTCCTTCCATTTATTCAATGCAGGATTTACAACAGGCGGCCCCCAAAATATGTTTAGTTTTAAAACTTCAGGGGTAGGCCAAATTTACTTATTTGGAAATTTAGCATTTAACTTTCTATTATTTTTTAAATATATAAAATTACCTTGCACTTGCTTTGTATAAGTACATATTGTGAAAGCGATATAATCGAGTTATTAAAGAAGACAATTAATATGAACTATACTATACATGTCCATTAGTTAGTCGTTTTATCAACTTGCTCTTAATGAGAAACGTCCTTGGCGCGTTTTCAGATGCACTTTGCGTTTTTCTTTGCCAATTCCTCGATTAGATTACAAGTACTCTTTTCTTATTGATATCTAACGAAAGCATGATTGCGTAAGCCCCGGATAAAACGGACAGATAAAATTGGAAATAAATAATCTCATCTCGAAGGGGTAGGGCAACGCGTGTCACTTTCTTCGCGGCGTTAAAATAATTCCTAAAAATAGCGGACGAAAAAGAAAAGTCACGTCTTGCGTTCGCAAGCTGGCGCCCGTGCCAACGACGAGTCACATCTAGAATTAGTCCTGATGAATTAATTATTGGGTTAGTAAGGCAAACGTCTCGGCTGCGCGGTTCTTGATGCGTGAAGAAATGATGCAGTTACAATTCGATTTTTTTTTGTGCTCTACACGTACCTATGGGGTCGACAACTTTAACCATTCGAGGAGAGCAAGTTTATACGTCATAGTTATAAAAATTGTATCGAAACTACAACAAATACTTGTGGATGTACCTAATTTTCTTTCTATTGTGAGTGACCCATGTATGTATGTAGGGTATGTACAAAATAAAATAAATAAAGTGACTCTTGAACGACAACGTCGAATGAATTCGAATTGTATCGTACCGTCAATTTACACACTTCATGTGCCACTCACATTAAAATGCAGCCTTCACACACATACGCAGCTGAAGTGGATAAATAAGTAAATAACAGAGTGATTACTGTGCGAGTTATTTACGTTACTTGGTCAGCTGCAGTGACTGTGGGTTCAAGAAAATTACGTGCTCTGCGATAATCCTTTATGAACTTTACCTTGAAACGAATCAGAACCTTAATTATATAACGCCGCGCTCGGCTATGTATTTAATTGAATACGTGCGCACGTCGGGCCGCATTTTTAGCGAGGTTTTGATAGTAGCCGGTTTTCGATTTATTCTATTCATAATTTATTAAAAAATTTACTCGAAATGCACGCGACGCCCATGGGTAAGACGAGAACCAAAAGCGTCCAATAAACGTTTATGGTGTTACGCACCTGATTTTTTCATATCAGATACACCCACATAAAAGAAAATGTGATGAAAATTTAAAAAAAAATCAAAGAAAACATAAAACAAAAGATCTGTAGGGCGGAGAATCTGCATGCCTAAATCCCGCATGTTGGGTAGTTTTTTTTTTCTTTGTGTTAAACATGACAAACATAAATATAACATAAACTGATAACAATGTCAGAGGACCGAGTTACAATAAACATTCACTCACCCTTTGGTTAGTTCTGTCTTTCCCTGCTTTCTTTCTTTCTTTCACGACCACGGCGGAGCTGAGGGTAAACGTCCTAACATCTGGGCTTCGCTTTTCGATTCGACAAGGACGTCATGCAAAAATTACAATTAACCATTTACGAGTATCTACTCAAGACTATAGGACTTATTTACTCACCAGGGCCCTCTCCCGGCCCCGCACTTTTCCAGCGGTGCCTCTAGATGCGGAAGCTCCCTGCTGGGATGCGAATTCACGAAGAAGGCGTCCTCAAATGTCCATCTTCGTACTTCGCATGCATAAAGACAAGCCCCAGGTGGATATTAGCATACCTTGCCTTCTGAGCATACGTTCTCAGAATCATTGGTGCTACTGACTGCCACAGTGTTGCTACACTGGCATCAGCCCAGTCAACACCAAGTCATGACCTTTCTTGGAAAGCACCATGCAATCACCTGGTCAGGCATTACAACTAGTTGTTTTTCCCGGTATCTACTACTCACGCCTCTGCAGCAGGCGGATACAGCCAGATACCGTATACAGGTGAGATGATCCGCTCTCTCCGATCTCATCGAATAAAGAGCGATCACCCTTCATTACTTGTCATTGCAACACTCGCGAGCCCGTCCGCGCAACATTATCAACACGTTAGCCGTCAAGAACCGCACCGAGGGCCTGCCTCGACTGAACCTCTCCTCCCGATCTCATCTTATTCTCGCGTGTGTTGCTGTTTTCGTTATCGTCGATAAAATAAACAAATCTCCCCGATATATTCAAATATTGACTAAACTGACTTTTACATTAATTTGGTTTTACAAAATTATACAATTACGATACGCAGAAATTAATTTTAAGTAAATCCTCAATTTTTGGTGGTTCACAGAAATAGACGATAGACGCTAAAAACTTAGAGCGCCATCTCTGGGGAAGGCAACAAAGTTCTTGCGATTTTTCTGAATCTTTGGGTGTATCTGAACATGAGCCCTACTTCTTACTCTGAGCCTAATTCTGACTCTGCTTCCGATTTCCAATTTTGATTCTGATGCTAATTGTGATTATGACTCTGAATGTGAGTCTGTTCTTATCTCTTTTTCTCTGATTTTAAATATAAAACTAGTCTTGACTCAGATTCTGATGCTAATTATGATTATGACTCTGAATGTGAGTCTTTTCTTATCTCTTTTTCTCTGATTTTAAATATAAAACTAGTCTTGACTCAGATTCTGATTCTATTCTGATTTTGATTGCGATTGCACACGTCGTACTTCGATTCTGTTTCTAACTCTTATTCCGATTCTGATTCGTACTGTGAATTTAATTCTAAATCTGTGGCTACTTCATGTTCTGATTACGATCCTGCTTCAAAATCCTAATTCTAGTTCTGCTTTTGATTTCTGTTCCTTATCAGAGATTCTGATTTCGATTCTTTATCCGACTCTGATATTGTCTGCGATTGATTCTGATGCCGATTCTAATTCTAAATATGAATCTGACTACGAATCTAAACCGGAGTCGTATTTCGACTCGTGCTCTTATCGTGATATTATTATTACTTTAAATTTAATTTGATTCTGACTTTAAAGGTGTATCTAAATATGAGTCCGCTCCTATCTCTTTTTCTAACCGATTCTGATTTTTATTCGGAATCTGACTTTGGATTTAAAGCAAATCTTGGCTCTGATTCTATTCTGATTTTGATTTCGATTCCGAGAAGTTTAAAGAGGTTTAGAGAATCTTCAAAAGACACCTCCGGATACATCAACCCCGGAGGCGTGTTGGATTCACCCCGGCCTTTCTGCACGGAGCGCCTACCAACTAAACTCCTTTCCTCTTTCAGCACTCTGCACAGAGGGTATCGCCTTCCGGCATCGTAGTCCTCTGTGCATGTTGTCTCCATCCTCCTGTCCTCTTCTGCCTCATCCTCATCACCCATCCTCCCCAGTCTCATCCTCTTCTCTCGTCCTCCTCAGCCTCACCCTCTTCTACCTCTTCTCGTCTCTTGTTTTTGCCTTACTCTTTCTCTTCGCCTCAGTTCCTTCAGTCCTCTCAAGTCCTTTTTTCGTTCAGCCCCCTTTACTCTCTCTTATATATTACCTCCTTTTCTCATCACTGCCCTTGCGAACCATTATGGTTCGCAGCATGTCTGTGACTGCCTTCCAGCCTTCCTCCCCCAGTAGAAGAGTTCGTCCCACATTTTCTTTTGTTATACAAAATCCCATTTTAGCTTGTGCTAGCCTCCTAGTTTCCTCCCATCTAGGGCAGATGAAAACGGTATGCTCTGGGGAGTCAATCAATTCATCGCAGTACCAGCACTTAGGTGTTTCAGTTTTTTTAATTTCTCAAAGGTATTTTCCGAAGACTCTGTGGCCCGTGAGCGCCTGCGTGATGAAATAGTCAACCTCTCCGGTCCGTCTGATGCACCAGACTTCTACGTCCTTCACGAAGACCTTAGCCCAGCCCTCGTATGCATTCCATTCCTCCTGCCATTCGGCAAAGAGCTCTCTCCTGGCTAAGGGCGCCTACACAGAGAAAGCAGGTTGCCTTCTTTCTGACAGTCGGCGCCGATACGCATTTATAAACTTTTAAAATGAAGGCATGTTTTTTAAAAAGTTATAACACAATGATTTTCCTGATTTTTCTCAATAGATATCTGTTTTTATCACTCTGTATCCGTATGTGCGAAAAACTGGAACCTATCGGCGCTGATTACCGGAAAGCAGGCAATCTGCTTTCTTTGTGTGGCTACCTTAGGGCCTTCACTTCTTGCCCTTAGGTATACACCCGCTTTCTCTCTTTAATCTGGAGTCTCACCGGGGGGATTTCAGCTATTACTAAAATCGCCTGTGTTGCCACTGTCTCCTATACGCAGACGCCACACGGATGGCTGCAAGCCTGTTGAACCTTTCTAGTATGTTCCCGTGGTACTTGAGAACCTCAGCGCCTTGTCCCATATTGGGGCCGCATACAACATGATTGATGAGATTACCGCCGCCAGTAGTTTCCGCTTTTTGGGGTTGGGTCCCCCCACGTTGGGCATTAGCCTCGCTAGGGCCGAGTACGCTTTTTCTGCTTTGATGCAGGTCTCCCTCACATGGGTCATCATTTTTAGGTCTCGATCTAAGTATACGCCAAGGTATTTGATGTATGGAGCCGTGGTAACGTCTACTTCATCGATCCTGAGTGTCATCCTTGCGACTTCGCTCGCGACTTCAAGACCGAGGCCTGCCAGTATGTTCTTGACCTTAACCACCGCATACGAGGCCCTCTCCTCGACCATGTTTATCGACCTCCCTCTGACTACTACAGCTAGGTCGTCTGCGTAAGCTATTTGGGTTGCACCCTCCCCCCAGGTCTGCCCTCATTACTTGGTTGTAGAGAACGTTCCAGAGTGTGGGTCCCAATACCGATCCTTGCGGCACCCCGCAAGTCACTTTCCGGAGTTTCCCATTTGGTGTGATGATTGCCCTATCTCCTAGGTTTGAGCGACCACTCTATTCGCATTTTATGTAAGGCCTTCATGATTTCATACCAAGAGGCCGTGTTTTTCACGTCCAAAGCAATCATCACACAATAGTGCCTATTTTTATCGGCCAGGCTCCTAATCTCCTCCACGATGCCCTGTACCTGCCCCAACGCCGTCAGGGTCGACCTTCAGACCCGAAAACCGTGCTGGTTGGGGCTTATGACGTTCTTCCGGTCCAAATCCTCCGTGAATCTGTTTCTCATGACCGTCTCTAGAACTTTCCCCGCAACCTCGTCGAGTGGGCTCTTACTTGGCTTTTCAATTAATACCATCCTGGCCACTTTCCATTCCTTTGGGAAACACCCCTCTGTTCAACATCGGGTAAAGACGCGGGCATACACCTGTGGATTGGCCATGATCGTGGCCTTGACCACCTCAGGGGGAATATGATCAGGGCCTGTTGCTTTTCCGTTTTTGATACGCTTAGCTGCTCTCGTCAGCTCCTCCTCAGTGACCTCAATTCTCGGTTCTCTTCCTCCCCTGACTCTCGGTAGGTTCCAGTCCCTTTTAGTCTTTTTGTCGGGAAACAGTCGGTCGACGTGTCTAGCCTCTGCCTTCGGATCCATCCTAGCGAGAGGTTTCAGTTTCAGCTTCTGCATGACAATCTAGTAGGCCTTGCCCCAGACATCCTCCCTGAGATCATTCCTCAGGTTGTCCCAACATATGGCCTTCTGTTTTCGGATCTCCTTTTTCAGTGCACTTTTGGCATTGCGGTGACTCCCTCTCAGGATCCTAACCCAATTCTGATTCCTTGCTATTTTGATTTTGATTGCGATTTTAATTCTGAATATGAATCTGAACTTGGGCTCCGTTTATAACTCTTATTCTGACCGATTCTGATTCTTACTCTGAATCTATGACTGGTTCAGATTCTGATTATGATCCTGCTTCCGAATCTTAGTTCAATACAGTTGATTCCGCTATTATTCTGACTTTGGTTCTGATTCCTGATTTGATTCGAACACTGAGCTTACGATTTTTAATCTGATCCCAATTAAGATTCTGATTGTAAATATCCAATTCAATCTTTATTCTGAGAGATTAACGCTGGATTTCACAAACGTCACTTAACTTTAATCGTCGATTAAGAATAATCATTCCTATACCTTCAACACATGTAACCATGGCAACGTTTACTTTTAACGGTTGATTAGATTTAAGTAACGTTTGTGAAATCCACCATAAGTATGTTCGTTAGAATTCAACCTTTAATTTTTTTAATTTGACATAAAATTTGGTATCAAATAAAAGTTTAGGAGCAAAGTTATGACTTACGTTTCGGGGGCAAAGGTCAGTAATAACTCCGGAAAATTTTACGTTTACTTCTTACAAAAAAAAAAAAACCTTTGAGAAGCGCTGGATGTGATTTAAGTGCCCCCCGAGCTGAGCGAAGTTTACTATTACGTGCAATAAATGAAGAAACTCGCAGATGTAATACAATAATCGCCGAGGCAGACTTTCGTCAGACGAAAGAATACGGAGATTAGCAGTTAGTGATACGTAAGCAATAAAGAATTAATGATGAAACATTCACAATCAGGAATAAAAGCTAACAATAAGTAAAAAATTGGATTATATTTAATTCAATAGAGGTCACATTCTAATAGTATATTGTAGACCGAGGCGGTAAAGTGCTTGTTTTCCAGGTCGAGAGAAGATATGGACAGGCGAGGCGAGAAGCCGAGCCTGGCCACACTTCTCGAGACCTAGAAAATTGCTTTACCGCCATGGTTTACATATTATTTTTTTTCCTACACAACATTATAATTAATTTTGTTAATATCACACAAACGTTCTTTTTCTCGAAGTAAAAATATTAAAATTGAGTTACTATTAAAATTATTATAGATGTTTTAAAACACAGTGTTACGTGTACTAGCATGGCCGAGTGGTCAAGCCGGTGGTTTAATACACCAGTCTCTTCGGAGGCATGGGTTCGAATCCCACCGCTGCCGAGTTTTTTTTTTTTTGATTTTTTTTTAAAACCAAATACCAGTGGAATTAAATAAAAAAAACTTAGTTTGTTAATTTTTTGATGTCGATGAGAGCGCATTCCAGAAATTATTGTCGCGCCACCTAGTGGTAAAGCCTCGTAAATTATTTTCTCGGCTAGGCATTTATGTTCATTTTGCCGGGCTAGCCGTGGAAACGTTCGCTTTCTCCTCTCTGATGAGCCGGTAAAATTGAATTTTCCACTAGTGTAGGAAAAAAAAGTATTTTGAAAAAAAAAACTCGCCGATACTCATCACCCCTTAATTTATGATTTTATTACTATATTACGTTCAGACTACACAAACAAAATTCCGAAAGATCGTGCACCGAAACCTAATCGTTTACTAATAGTGAACTCTGTCGAGTCCAAACTCGAATGAACAAGGAAACCTTCCTCTATTTTCCGGAGTTTCAATTGTTTTATGCGTTACACGAGCGTAGCACAGCGCCATCTATCAGACAACTAATGTAATACTCTTTCGTTTCGTTTTCTTTTCTTTATTAAATAATTCTTAAAAACAAAAGGCCAGTTCAGAGTTAAAAGCAATGTTTTTTTTTTGTAGAAATCTTCCAATATAAATTTTCAATTCCGATGAAAAACTAACAGAGCCATCTGTTAGGGAATTGAATCCTCAAGTAATAATAAATCTGTAGGGTGGCGAATCTCTATGCCCAAACCTTGCAGAAATTAATTTAAAAAAAGTATATAAGTTCTTGGTTAATTCCTTGATCTCTTATATGTAGTTGATTAAAGCTAACAGGAAAACACACTGGAAAATATAGGGCGCCATCTTTTGGCAAAACGACAAAGCTTTTACTATTTTGATTACTCTTTCGTTTCGTTTTTTAAATAATTCTCAAAGACGTCTTTAATTAATTCATTAATTAATTCACAAAAGCAAAAGAGAAAATCAATTCAAAATTTAAAAAACAAGAGAGATCAACAGCGCCATCTGTTGAAGAACTGTAGAATTAAAAAATATATTTTCAAAAACTTTACGTGCATTGTTTGACGTCTTTTTATCATTGTTTTAAATATTGTGTTCACTCTGCGTTTTTTTTTTCTTTTAATTAAAAGAAAACCGATTTCTTAAGCGTTACGTTTTTCTACCTGGAAATAATAAATATTTTCGTGTTGTAGTGATTTATTTGTACCTGTGAAAGCAGGGACCGTTGTTGTCCGTATTTTAAACAATTTGTAGAGAATAATATTACGATCGGCTATCTGGCGAATATGAACAATGCAAATAAACAAATGACGATTCATTATATTGTTGCGTATTAGTTTCCTTTGCCGTAAAAGTTTGGTCTATAAATTCTAGCAACTAAGAAACTCTTTATTTTCACGCAATAAATTATAAACTTTTCTATTTTACAAAAACTGACAGTAATAATAAATATTTAGTTGCTATATCAACTGACGTCATAGGTATCGGCATTACATCACCGTAGGTAATATTCGTTACAATATTATTTAAAAAAACAAGAGAATCGAGAGAGAAAGTCGTCTTTGTTTAAGTTGGTCTCTTTTCTCTAAATAAAATAAAAATAATGAAATAAAAACAGAACGGGGAACAAAAACGAAAAACGAAATAAAAACAGAACGCGGAACAAAAACGAAAAAAATTAAAAAATAAAAACAAATGACTATCGTAGTAAGTAAGTGACAGTTCATTTTTGCTCTAACGTCTTCATTTTAGGTTGTTTCTAAGTTTTGGCTTCAATGATCGCTCTATTTGGTTACAAACTCTAAGGTCCTGTTTTGGCTCTATTTGTTTATGAACTCTAAGGTCGCTTTTTTCTTCTTGCGTGTAGATTGGCTATTTTTGAGTTTGGAGCGAAAAGGGTCGTGTCGGCGTTTTCCGGTTTGCAAAAAAATCAGCGTTGTTCCTGGTCGCCATATTATTGAATTCACGGCACTCATGGGCGTTGGTCGTTGTTGATCGTCGCAGAAGATAATTTTGTAACTCGTGTTTGTGTCTGGGCACCTAATAAATCTTGGGGATTTTTCTTCGCTCGTGAACGTTTGCTGGAAGCATAATCCAGTGCCGTAATGGTGCCACGAATTTCGTTTAAGTTGACCACGTTTTCGAACAGACGCGTCGCAGTTACTGATCGCTTCAGGTCCTCGTCTTAAAAAGGGCAAGAATTGCGGAGGATCGAAAACTCGTGAAAAATCCGTGTCACTTTTCGTTACCTTGACGTAATCATTTGGATTCCCCATACGAGTTTCGAGACAAATGGCAAATATAAAAAAAAATAAATAAATAAACGAAGGACATGACTTAACGAAAGTAAAAGTTTCGTTTCGAAAACAATTACGAACAAAAACAAGAAACTGAGAGTCTGAAAAAAACGAAAAGGCGAAACAAAAAGGTCACATAATTCAAAAAAAAAATTCCCTTGTGTTGCGTATTTTTTTAAGCCAGTATTGCATATGCTAATGCATTTTCACTGGAGTTTCAGCAAATCATTTTTCTCTCTTGACAGCTAAAGATTTTTATTCTTTGACAGCAGAAGATTAAAACTCATGCTCGGCTCTAGCCAAATCATTTGCTTCGTTTGATTGATGAAAGGAAAGCACGACCCGGGTTCGCGTTGCAATCAATCAAGAAGTTCTTTCATTCCGTTCTGAATGGAAAGATGATGCCGTGACGTCTTCCTCGCACGTGTCCGTGCTTCGGTCAACTCTTTCGCCGTTGTCTGCCCACGGCACTCCGGTTTAGCAACAACACACACGCTCGGACTCACGTATTACCGAGAAAGTTCCGTTTCGTCACGGGTTTAAAGCGAAAACAGTTTATTTTTAAATATTACGCGACCGATCTTGCAATTTTAATTTCAAATCGCGATCAATTAATTAATGAGATGCTACAGTTCGTCGAGGATATATTATGTACATACAAGGATCGTTCGAAAAATAACTTTCATTATTGGCCGTCATATTACAAACTCTTTTGTTTTATTGGCGTACTTTGAAACAAGCGAGTCAGTTTTCTTTTTAATTGACCTTTCAGACAGGATCCTTTAATTGAGTTGTCAAAATATGTCGTTGTTTAGAATAACAAATTGCTTCCCGACTAAATTCAGTTCAATTGTGTAACGTACATTAATCTCTGAAAGAATTACTACTTTACTATTGCCTGTCGGCCCGTCCCTTGTGCGTTGAACCCCCATCACAGAGAAAAAAATTCGAAGAAAGCGCTTCGTGCATTAAGGGCCGCTCGCGGTCCGTGGGGCTCGCGGCAGCTAGGAAATTGCTTCCGTTATTACAATAATTATTATTATTGGCAGTAACAGTCGCCCAACAGAAAAAGACAGTATAGAGTCGTGTTCTACTCGCGATGTTGTTTCGTACGAGCGGTCGCGCGACGCCCTCATCTCTTAAGGGAAGGTATTCGATCGCGTAAGTCGGCCGTCTTCAATTCCAAGATGGCGTCCAACCGTCGTACGACTCGCGCTCGTCGGGACGATTCATTTGATATGCAACACGACGTGTTTATCTTTTACCATTCCCGTCTTCCTGCGTTCGAAATGGTAATTTTTTTAAAGATTTTTTTTCCCATTTTTATCGAATTTTTTGGCTCTGCCTTGATCTTGACCTGAAACTTTTAAATTTGTTTCGAAATATTTTCAAAGTTTCGTATGTTTCATCGTTTTGATTCCAAAGGTTCAGAATAAATGCCTCTTTTCCCTTCCTTGCTTAGGCCTCCTCTTGAAACAAATTTTTAAAAATTGCGTACAGGAAAATGTGATTTTAGGTTTCCAAATACCTCTGCCCTTTCGCCTTCTTCTTCTTCTTCGTCTGAGCCTTCCTCATTTCGTTTTGGGAGATTCAAATAAATGCCTTTCAAATCACGCCATCGTCATGTATCGTATATTTAGAATTTCTTCCTTTAATTAGGCCTCCTCTATCTAATCCCCATAAACTTATTTCCTTGAACCCTCGTCTTTTGGTAGAAAATATGGTTTTGGGCTCCCAAATACCCCTCCTGTCTTTTACTGAAGCTTTACCGCTTGCTTTCGGAGGTCCAGAGGAAATGTCTTCCAAATCATGTCATCGCCATACACCGTATACGAAATGTATTTCTTTAATTAGGCCTCATTTACCAAATCCTTAATTCTTTATCCATACGACAAAGATCACCGGATAGCCAACCCAAACCCCATTTCAGTACCATCAAGCCATTGTCATATATCAACCGCGAAACGCTTCTTCTTCATTTCCATCAAATCCCTTCTTCTTCTCTCGTATCTTCATCTATTGGTTCCGGATGTTCAGAGTACACTACACGTCGCACTTCTTCTTTTTCTGTCCATCTTTACGAATCACAAATAGTTTATCGTTTAGTTCCAGACATCATGAAGCCATTGTCATATACCATCCGTAACGCTTTTTCTTCTGCCGTTGATTAGGCCCTTTCCCTCAAATCTCTTTTTTTTTTCATTTTCATTTCATTCGCTTTTTCATTAGGTCTTTTCCATCATGAGGTCTCTTCTTCTTCCATGGTATCTTCAACGATTGGATCCGGAAGTTCAGACTAAGTCATCATACACCATATTATGTGATGCTTCTCTTTCTTCTTCTTTATTTGATAGGTCCTTTTCTACGAAACACAAATACGCTTCTGGGCGTATACTAAAGAAGGGCTAATGTTGTCATCTAACAATTTAAAAAGGAAATGAATATTATGAAGGATTACATAACGACTTGGTTTGGAGAGTGTCACTTTTGAATATTTGCTGAAAATTCTTTAGAATGGGAATGGGAGGGAGTCTACAGCGGTTAAAATTGTCCCATGGGCAACTCATTAAATTGAACAGAAGTCCATCCCATCAAGGCCATGGATGTCTGTACTATCTGGATTTAGACCCACCTTCAAACATACTTAGAAATTGGTAAAATGAGCTCCAGTGAGCTCGGCCAATAAATGCAAAGCGAAGAAGAAGAAGAACTTACGAGTATTAACAATAACAATAATGAATTCCCTGCTCGGTGATGCATTAACAATAACCTCATACCTTGTTACGTATTAATTTCACGAAACAGAACAGGCACTTGCGCCCCATTCCCTAAATCACCTTGACCGTCCTCGATCGTTCGAAATTGTAATTTCTTAAAGATTTTCCCCATTTTCATTTTTTTTTGCTTGACCTTGATCTTTTCGTTTTGGCTTGGGTTCAGTTGGGTTGGATTGAGTTGAGTTCGTCTCGCTCGGGTTGCACGTGATTAATGTTTAAATTTTTCTTGAGATTCAATCAAATTTTGTTCGTTTTCTTTTCGACTTTTCGGTTGAGTTTACATTTTTTTCTTTCGTTGTCAACTTTTTTCAGTTTTCAGTTCGAATTTTTATCGTAAATTCTTTTTCGAGTCTTAATTTTTCGTCGTTGGGCTTTTCCTCATCGTCGGGTCATTTCATGTGATATGCGACACGACGTGTTTATCTTTTACGCGGCGATATGCGACACGACGTGTTTATCTTTTACGCGGCGATATGCGACATGACGTGTTTACCTTTTACGGGGCAATTCTCGATCACAGAGCCGCCATCTTTGGGTCCAAGAGGGCGCTGGTGTAACAGCCGAGTTCGTCTAGTCGATATCTTTCATTGGATGTGCGACACGACGCGCTTTTTTTCTCGTGAGCGGCTTCGATCATAGCTCGATCATCTTCACTTTCAAGATTAAAGTTTCGTGAATTTTGTCTTCTCGATTTAACATGAACCCGGGGACAGGGAAGACATTCAATTCTTCATGATTTTTTTTGCTTGACCTTGATCTTTTCGTTTTGGATTGGGTTCAGTTGGGTTGAATTGAGTTGGGTTCGTCTTGCTCGGGTTGGCACGTGATTAATGTTTAAATTTTGTTCGTTTTCTCTTCGAGTTCTTTTTTCTTTCGTCGGTCAACTTCTTTTCAACTTTCAGTTCGAATTTTTATCGTAAATTCTTTTTTGAGTCTTAATTTTTCGTCGTCCGGCTTCTCCTCATCGTCGGGTCATTTCATGTGATATGCGACACGACGTGCGGCGATTTTCGATCACAGAGCCGCCACTTTTTAGTCCAAGAGGGCGCTGTGTTACACCAGCGCCCTCTTGGACTAAAGAGTTCGTCTCGTCATTTGATGTGCGATACGACGCATGATCATAGCTCGATCATCTTCAGTTCCAAGATGTCGTCGCTCCGCCATTAAAGTTTCGTGAATTTTGTCTTCTCGATTTAAAGTGAACCCGGGGATAGGGAAGACATTCAATTCTTGATGATTTGGAGTTATTTCTCAATAATTCGAAGAAAGCGCTTCGCGCTATAAGGGCCGCTCACCTTGGGGGGCTCGCGGCATCTAATAATTTGATTAATTCTTGCTTTGTTTTTTTTTAATCACCCTTTCGGGTAGGATCCTTTAATTGAGTTGTCAGAATTTGTCGTTGTTTAGAATAACAAATTGCTTACCGATTAATTCAGCTCAATCGTGTAACGTACAACATTAATCTCTGAATGCTAATAGAATTACTACTTTACTATTGTCTACGAGTACGTGATGGTACTCGATAAAACACTTGATTAACCCATTCATAAAGTAGAGTTCCCAAATTCCATTCGGGGCAAAGTTCCACGATGAAATTGTGGCAAAGCAAACTACTTTAATAACAATTAATTTTGTTTTATTAGTTTTTTTCTTGTTAATTTTGCGTTGTCCATTTGTGTTGTCCAAAAAAAGCTTGAATGCAAAAGGGGTTTAATCGTAGTAGAAACTTTTTTACGTTCTCTAACAATCAGGTCGGCCTAAAAAAATTATACCACTTTTATTCAACCCTTAACATTCGTGTTTGAATTTACAAGATTGTTTTCGTTTAAATAATTGTACCTGGTCCAAAAGATGGCATGGAGAACGTCGGGGTCTTTTGCACTTCCCAGGGGTTCACGGATCTCTTCGGAGGAGGCGGCGGCGTTGCCACTGCTTCTTGAGGCTGGTGTCTAGGCAAAGTAGGTAATTGACCTGGAGTTGACGTACACATACACTGTCCGTTGTAGCAGTACGGATGCTTTCCGTACGCGAAGCAAAATGAAGAGCAGGTTTTGAAATAAAAAGTTCCGTCCGCTTGATGTTGATTGTAGTAACAATCGGCGGCGTTGCGCTTTTCGCGAACCACCACAGGGGCAGGAACATCTGCATAAACAAAATTGTTTCTCAAATTCTTTAAAATTAGCCGGACATTAAAAATGCACACTACCACTTAACGTTTCGCTATCGTTTGACAGCTGTGATACAATTTTTTTTTATAGTAAAATTTATGCGAGTTTCTCGAACTTACCTGGCACGTCTTCTTCCAGGGGGTGAGAGTGTACCACCAAGATGGTCGCAACAACCAATACAAGTGCGTTTGAGATTCCTGCCATTGTTACTACTGACCGACGAATTGTAGTGCTCTTTTTTATACTAGCATTTTATCGATTATTTATGGCGAAAAAATATCGGTAATAAAATAGATCAGGACGTTTTAATGTTAGGAAAAAACGTTTAAAATTATCGTGTTTTTTTTTTGGAGTGATTCAAAGATTGATGAGGTTTCTTCAACGAACGAAAAACCTAATCAAGCTTAATTAACGATAGCAAATATATTATAGAATCCACGTTCCAAATAAACGTCTGGCTGATTTTATTTTTCGGGAACAATTTGGGATCACCCTGTACATTCCTTAATGATGCAAGCCAAACAAGATTTAATTAAAACATTAATGAAATCTCGACTTTTATGACGTGCTTTACGATTTGATCGACAGCTCTGGTATTATGTTCAGCGCCAGCCAACCGGTCTCAAGAAAATACATGGTTTCTTTATCGGTTAAATAATTAATCTTAATCGTAATAAATTAGCTAATAAATTAAAGGAGAGAGGCACACAATCACGCCTTATGTTTTCTCCTTCCCCTCAAAATTATTATTTTACGTATTCCAGAAATTTCCGAGATAAATTCGTACGCTTTTGGGTTAGTTAATGTTTTTTCATTATACGAGGAGATAACAATAATAACATAAAGTTAATTAAACAAATTTTATTTTTCAAATGTTTAATACAGAGTGTACATTAATGATTGAAGGGTGTTTGAATTTCCCGCCCATTAGATTATTTGTAAAAGTTGGTACTGCATACTATTCTGTTTTACCATGGGCGGCACATAAAATTATATATTATTAAAACAATTTATTAGTGATTAGAAATTATTTTACGTTTATTAATTACATACATTGATATGGAGAATATAAAAAGTAAAGCAGATATAAAATAAAATTATAACATCTGTTCAAAATGTCCCCCATTTGAATCCAAACACAAATTTACTCTTCTTTTCATGTTTTCGAAAACTTTGTGTCGTGTTTCTGGAGTGATGCTGTTGACAGCCTCTGTAATAGCATTTTGTAATTCTTCTAACGTATGGAGACGTTCTGAAAACACTTTATTTTTTAAAAAACCGAACATGAAGAAATCAAGTGGGGTTAAGTCTGGTGACCGAGGAGGCCATCTGTCCCTACTTATTAACCTATCCCCAAAGAACTATTGCAAATGATTCAACGTTGTCAGTGCAGTGTGGGCTGTAGCTCCATCCTGTTGAAAGTAACCCCGTTGTAATTCATCGTCATGAAGTTCTTCAATGAAAGGATTTAAAATTGTTTCTTGATATGCAAGTGCATTAATATTGTGTTGAAAAAAATAGGTCCAACGATCCTCCTTCTTGACATTGCCAACCACACACCGATCTTCTGAGGATGTAATGAAGTCTCTTCAAAAATATGAGGGTTTTCTGCACACCATATTCTACGGTTTTGCGAATTTACATAACCGCTGAGAGGAAACCATGCTTCATCACTGAAGAAAGTTATGTCTAACATATCGTCATTATTTAAGAACTCATTAAACCATTGGCAATATTGCACTCGACGAGGCAAATCAAGAGGTAGCAACTCATGAGTTACAGTTATCTTATATGGATGTAAATGTAGAACCTTCTTGCAAGCCTTTTGACATGTACCAAGTGATAAATTCGTTTGAGCCGATAAACACCGTAAAGACTTCTTCGGACTTACATCCATTCTTTTATGAATATCTGCGATGACTTCTTCGGTGAGAACAGTGGGCCGGCCTGTAGATTTTCCTTTAGAAACACTGCCTGTTTCACGAAATCTCTGAATTATACGGCGGACGTGTTGCATAAAAAAATCATATGTGAATACCACTTCAGGGAACTGTTCTTGAAATTGTTGGTGACAACTTTGATAAGAATAATTCCACACATTTTGTTCATTGCGTATCCCCGACCGAAAATAGGCCTCAACAATAAATTTATTGTGCAGGTCCGTGAAAACCATCGCTAACCTAAAACGTTTGTGTGTATTTTTATTTCCTGTTATTATGGCTGTACTTACCAATGAAAAATGTCTGACAGCAAAAGTGGAAATAAAAATAACCTTTTCGTTAATACTAACTCAATAATAATAAAATAAGGAAATCAAAACGTAAACAATACAACACACGCACGCTACTGACGAAATTCAACATATCCAGCATGAATACCAATCTTGTAAGACGAAAATTACTAATTTGACAACGCGCCAAATTCAAACACCTTTCAATCATTAATGTACACTCTGTATAAATTTAACACATCTTGCAAATACCGACAGAGAAAAATTCTTTTGGTTGTCTGCAAAACTAAAGTTTGCACCGCTTCTATTACCAACTCATTCGACATACTTTTCTGTATTTAAAGCACATCGAATTGAGGGCCACCTTCTAATAATTTATGAAAATTTGCGACAAATGCTTGGCGCCCTTCTAGCTTTATTGAATTTCCAGTGAGCGGGTGTGCTCATGATTAAGTTGTTTTTCGTTTCAGTACACATCGACGTGGCTTGTCCTTTCTTTTTTACATACAAAAGTCATAAAATTTGGCGCCCAACAGAATTTTCAGTTTTCGTTACTAATTTATAATTACCCAGAATATTTAAATGCTTTGTTCATAATTCTGTTTTTTTTTTTTGCTGCTCTGTTTAAATATGATTAAGAATTTTGACGCCCAACATTAGATGTTCCCAATTCATTTGAATGTTTCATAAAGCCGAAATAAATTTACATTTTGTAAAACGAGCCGTAAATGCTTTGCTCATGATTGTGTGTTAAGCATTTTTAAAAACTTGAGTAAAATTTGGCGCCCAATTCATTTAAATATTCAACGTAGAAGGTCACTTGTCCAGAAGGCCTTGTTAAAATAATACATACTTTGTAAAACTGATTGTAAATGTCTCGTTCACGATCGTGTTTTTTTGTTTCTTCCTTTAAATAAATTATAAAATTTAAACAAAATTTGGCGCCCAACGTAAGAACTGTAAATATTTTTCTGCGTCTGTGTTATTGTTCAAGACTAATTCTACTTTCATTAAGAGCTTCCTCCCGTCTCTCATTTATTTATGTTTCTCTTAAAAATTGCGCAAAAGTTGGCGCCCAACTTTAGTTGTTTCTGATTCATTTAAATATTTTACTTATAAGACCTTCCTAAATCAGTATTATGTAAAATTAATTTCAGTTTTTATATACTTTTATTAACAAAACAAGAAAAAAATGTCTCGCCAATAAGTACTCCTTGGAAGTTTCGGTTGTCCAAAAGGTGAATCATTTATGACATTGATAATTGATCATTTGTTTCCTCCTTCGTTTTCCCCCCATCATGTACGGTAAGTATTTCTTCTGAAGTCAACTTTTAAAAGATACGTGCGTTAATACTATTTTAATAAAATATTCATGAAATATTTGGCGCCCAACGCGGGTCGTCTTTATGTACCCATTTATTGAGGGGGTAGTTTTCGAATTCACATTGACTTAATGAAACGTAAGGAACTCAGTTATCTTTCCATTCATAATTTGAGCTGTTAAGTTATTTGAAATAAAAATGTCAGCTTATTTTGTTACAAAATTAATAACTAGCACCTTTTATTTAAATAATTTACTTCACTTAGGCCCGATTTATTCACCTCCAAGTAAATTTATCTGGTGATTTATTCCCATTGTGATCACAATTGTTACCATGGGAATAAATCACCACATAAATTTACTTGGAGGTGAATAAATCGGGCCTTATAATCATACTTAATAATTAATTGAGTTGTTGTGGTTTTGAATATTCATATATGTTCATAGTTGCAAGATAATACGGAAATATTTGGCGCCCAACGTGGGGCCTCTTTATATCAAGCGAAGCTGCTCTTTTTGATTTTGCTTTATAAATATAAAACACCTTCAAGTCGACTGGAAACGTATAAATTAAGTAAATAATAACGATTTGGATACAACAGGCCTTTCGAAAGTATTTCGACGCAGATTTGTCTCGCTCAAGAAAATTCTACTTCGAAGCACTTGTCAATTCGTCACGTGCTAAAGCGTTTTTTTTTTTACCTTAAACTATTAGCTTGGCTTAAAACACATAAAAAAAAGGTTTTACCTAGAAGCTCGAGATCTGATGAACGAATGATTATATAGGGTGTTTCTAAACATTATTTGTTAAACTAAGTCTAAACTTGAAAGTTCGTACCTACATATTATGGATTGTAAGAAGTGATCAAATGAAAAATGAATTAGAGTTGGCGACGCAACTAGACACGTATGTGTGCATTTAGTTCATCCAACGTTCCTTCAATCACTTTGACGTTTCTACAAAGCAAGAAAACAATGACCACTGCCTGCTACATCAAGACAGATTTGAACTTTATGAATAACTGCGTGAGTAACGTTAATAAAGAACATTTCCGGCGTATTATTTGTGTTACAATTGATTGACAATTAGTTATGACGTTATCCAAGACATGCATTTAAATTCCTACCCTACCCTAATTCATTTTTACATTGATCGCTTGTTATTAGGCAATTTTGGTTATAGCAAAGCCGCATGTGATACGTAGTTATTGTATGCCACGATGCAACTGAACGATGGTGTTTAGTTTATTATATTCCATAACAAAAATAAACCAATACAACGAGCATGTAATCATATTCAGAAACTGACCAGATCACTTATACATACAAATTGAATACACACATTTACGTTTGATTGAAAGATAATTAAGGTATTTAAAGTTTTTTGTTCGGGCGCATCCTAGTCCGAAGGATTCCTGAAAGCCGAATCCCTGTCTGGACGGAGAGAGAGAGAGCATAAGCGTTTCATGTAGGCACACGTCTACAATATCGAGTCGGCAAGGTCGCAGGCAGCACGAATATTTTCGGTCTAATTTTAGATTTATGTTTGCCAGAATTCATAAATACAGATGCGTGCATTTTACCGCCGCCGAAGTTCGGCGGTTTGTTCTTTTACGATTTTTTTTTTTTCGGAAAACCCCATATGAGAACCCAATGCTTCTAACTAAACCTGAATTAAATTTAGGTACTGACAGGAAAGCAGAAAACGAACGCAAGTGGTCGTATGTAAACGATAAATAATAAGAAAATAAAAAAAGATAAATATGGAACAGCGCAACCCTGACGAAATGCTTTTGTAAGAAGAGGCGAAACGTCGTCAGTAGAAAGAAGGATTTTATGAGATACAACCGGAAGCTACAGAAGATTTTTCTGCAGTTATTAATCCGGATTAGGGAGAGTGAGAAAGGGTTGACGTTGTCATCACTATGAGGCGGATTTTTATGATATACACAGTTGGTCTGACCAAGACTAGGCATACGGTTAATTGTGAGTAAATGAAGAAGAGGCTCATTGAAACTTGTGTGGAAATGAAATAGAGATATTACAATGTTGCGTGCGAAGGTAGGAATTCTGCGGCCGGAGCGTGGCCCGCGTTATCAATCGGCAACATCGATTGATGTAGCTATTTCGTTTACTTCATTTACTCATGATAAACGCATAGCCAGTGGTGGTCAGGCCAACACGATATATATATCAGGTTTGTAAATCAAAAACTTTATTAAAAGTAATGTAACTAGTATGTATAGTAATCTACAATGTTTCCGACACTTCCGATAGACGATACGTGTTGTTTGTCAGAAGTGTAAATTTAACTCGGGAAGGAACACTTATAGTTTCATAATTAATGAGTGTTTTTACATAGTCAGAATAACGGCATTGGGTTGGTCGCGAGACCTGAACGAGCGACACATCAAACCTAACAAAAAAAAAACAAAGTTTATAATAAAGATCGGATCGCGTCCTCGCTCTACGACGTTCCTGCACAAATAAACAGTGTGAAATATTGACTTATAAACTTAACTGAAGTGGGATAGTTTTCTAATAACATATTTCTTAATGGCACTTTGGTTGTCCACGCTAAGTTGTGTTTTAAAACTTTTTCCTGTCAGTTCTTCTAAAAAGTTTTTGAGTTACCTTACATTACATTACAGCTTCTGTTGAAGAGGTTGCAACATTGGGTTGTTTCCTAGAATTCCAACTAATTGGACCTCCATTATAATATTGCTCTTCCGAGTTTCACTGTCACTAGCATAATCTGCATCACAGTAAGCAATAATATTTTCACTTTTGTCATCTTTTTGTAGGTAAGCAATACCAAGATTTATAGACCCTTTAACATATCTTACGCTGGATTTCACAAACGTCACTTAACTTTAATCATCGATTAAGAATAATCATTCCTTCAACACATGTAACCATGACAACGTTTACTTTTAACGGTCGATTAAGTTTAAGTAACGTTTTTGAAATCCGCCATTAACGTCCTTTTTAGATTTAGTAGGTCTGCTTGTGATGGATTTTCTACGTGGCTTCCAATGAGATTTACAGCTGGAGCTAAATCTGGCCGAGTTTTAGTTGAAGGATATACAAGACTTCCTGTAACCCCTCGATAAGGAAATTTTACATCTTTTTCTTTGCTACATTGGAAGTCGTGTACACTCTCTTCGGAGTTGTTACTGATTTGGCGTCCACCATTCTGTACTTGTTTACAATTTGTTCTGCATTTGTTCTTGAGTCAGCTTAAATTCTCGTTCGGTTATAGACAGATTCAATCCTAAGTAGGTCTTTGGATTTTCTTCTGCAGTCATTTTTAACTTCTTTTCAAGGTTTTTTACTTTGTTGCTTCCAATAATGGTCCCTCATCTACATGGATTGCGAGAAAAACATCATGGCTGTGTAAAACTTTCTTTGTTCAGGAGTTCCGATTTCTCTAATTTGCAAATTTTTGAATTACTTTCGAAACCTTCAGGTAGAGTCATGTATATTTCTTCATTAATTCCTGAACGGTCCAGTGGTAAGAGGACCGGCCTTGCAATCGCATGGTCGTCGGTTCGAACCGCACTCGGGATTTTTCTCGGGGGTGGTCGGTATCGTCTTCAGGCACCCTTCAGTGTTGGGGATAAAATTCGACATTGCTTCCCCTTAAACGGCGAGAAGGTTGGAAGTAACAAAGCCATGGAACACTCAAGTACGCTCCCGCTCCTGAGGTCCTGACAAGTCTTTGACTTAGGACCCCATTGGACAACCACCACAGATTAAAAAAAAATCTTCCATACAGAAAAGCGGTTTTAACGTCAAATTTCATTACAAGGTTGCACCATAAGCTAACATTACTCTTAATGCCCCACTGCCTCAGTGCACCACAAGCTAACATTGCTCTTAATGCCTCACATGCTTCAATGCATCACTGCCGACTATTGGACTAAATATCTCATCAAAATCTACTCCTCCTTGCTGTTGAAAATCTCGAACAACAAGGCAGGCTTTGTAGCGACCATCATCTTTCACTTTGAAAATCCAACAGCTTGTAAGTATGTTTTTACCTTTAGCTTCTTCTCGGTTAACCAATTTCCAAGTATTATTTTCTTCAAGAGCTGCTTTTTTCTTCTTCCAACGGCTAATTTCCATTTTTCACTTTCTTCTCCGTTGATCGCTTCTTTGCAGGTAAATAACACATAGTCGTTCAGTTTAGATGGGCGTCTTTTGATTATTTTTCCTCTACCTAAATCTTCTGCTGGAAATCCTTCTTCATAAATTTTTTCAGAATCTTCTACATTATTGCGTACAGGGTCAGTAATTTTATCAGTTTCTTCTCCTTCAGAGATGCCAAACTTACTTGTGTATTACATTGTGTGCACTGGCTGTGAATTTTGATCACTATCATTAAATACAACGTCTCTAGACATCATTACTTGATTTTTTCTGGATTCCACAGTCTGTAACCATTTAGGCCATATCCAACAAATATACATTTTTTTTGAACGTTTGTCAAGCTTTTTTAGTTCTGATGTTTTTAGCATAAGCGACGCATCCAAATATGGTTGAACCACAATTCAGCTGGAGTACAAGAAATTGTTGATGAAGTACTTCTGTTCAATAGATATGCAGCAGTATTTATAGAGAGCCTCACTCCAGAATCTATCCTCGAGACCAGAATCGAATAATAAGGGCTCTCGTTTTGTCCGTGAATGTCCTATTAAGGCCCAGAGCTTAACTTTAAGCCAAAGCTTAAATCCTTACAGCAATAATTATTGAAATAATCGTTATCATGGGTTTAAGCTTCAACTTAAATTTAAACCAGCCATTCAACTGAGGAGTGTAAGGAACGGTGTAGTCCAAAAATATTCCTTTTTCTTTACACCAATTCCGGAAGTTAAAGGACAGGTATTCACCTCCATTAATTTCGAGACTCTGCCGTTCCACTTAACCTGCACCTCACTCACATAATATTCCACAATTTTCGGGACATCACTCTTTTTCTCGAGAAGGTATACCAGTGCTTAAAAGTATTCAGACGACCGGCGTGACTGCCCGCCACTGTGGTGTTACGTTTCAAATCTCCCGCCAAAGAAAACGCGGAGGCAAAGTGATATACGAACCGCGTTTGGATACAGGCGGCTACCCTGCATCCCTCCTCTTTACTGCTCGAAGCTCATTCGTGCGGCACACCACGTGACAGCCATCTGCTAACGCCGTTGGTTACCGTCCGTATTTTAGCGGCCACCACCATCTTCATTCAAGTCGTCTCTATCGTCCTTTTGTGTTCGGACCTTGGTTGGGTGTTAACGTGTTTTACGTGTATTGTGAAATACCTCCTTGGGAGGAGAAGTTCACCAGCGGCTGTGCCGGAAACGTTAATTGACACCACCGAACGAATTTGGGGGACAATTTTAACCCTCATACCAAGCCTGGAGTTTAGAGATTCTCAGGTAACATATAACGAGGAACGCCGACGACAACCTAATAACGAAATCGTTTTCTTTATGTAGGCTTTTCTGTTTGGGCGCAGTTTTCTGGCGCCGGGTTTTAGTCCAGGCTTCTAGGCCTCGTTCTCCGGTGGTGCTTCTGGCCTCTGAATGTACCGTGGGCCGATCGTGGAAACCTGACCAGCCATCTTGACGATCCCAGCTGATCCAGTTTGTTCCAGATTGTCGACGCTACCCGCGGACGACAGGGGGCGTCGTAATTACCCAGCGGCCACCGCGCTTCGGTTGGTAACGTTGACCCTAACGCATAACTGGACGCGCTGTCAAAAGGTTAGGCATTCCAACTTAAATTTTGCGGATCGATCGGTTTATATTTTAGTCATTTCTCGTCGTGAATAGTTGAATCGCGAGGAAGAATTTTGAATTACGTGTTGCGCTGCGTGTACCGTAATTAATTTTAGCATAAATTAAGCAGCCACTTGTAATTGTGTAGAGTGTTGTTTGTTTTGAATTGTTTAATAAAACCTCAGTTGTGTTAACTTGTGTTAACCTCAGTTGTGTTAATCTGGTCGATTGAATACGTCGACTGGTCGATTACGTGCTGGCCGGGAATACAGTCTTCTGGCGCCCTTTAATAATTTTTACCGTCTTAATTAACCCGCCCCATTCTTCACTGTTGCTAGTCCGGGGGAACAGCTGATACGTTTAGTCAGCAGAAGCTTGTCATCTGTCAGTGGTAAGTAAGAGGCAAGTAATTTAAATTTAAATTTGGTGACAGTGGAAGTTTACCACAAGGGTCATACTTGAACGATTTTATTGCTTTTCATTCGGACACGTTTAAGCACCGGTATACGCCATAGTGTAATGAGTGAAATCATTAAGAAAAGTAATTTAATACTTTTTGTTTTCCCACTGTCTGAATGGATAAGTTCCAGAGGTCTCTTCGTTCTTGAAGGGACTTCTAGTCTGCTTGGGGTTTAGACAAGTTTCACACGTTGTTTGTCTGTCATTCAGATGTATATTTATTCCGTGTGAGATTTTAGCAAGTTTCTTCATGTTCTCTGCACTCAAATGACCAAGTTTTCTATGCTAACCTTCGTAAGTTGACGCTTCTTGAGAAGTTAAATGAGTTTCATCGTTTTCCTCATTATTGATATTAATTTTAATGGTCTTAATAATAATCTTCTTTCTTTCCTTGAAATATAAGTTCGTCGTCTTTTCTTATTTCAACTTGTTCGTTACTAAATTTCACCTCACTTCCATTTCTGGTTACAGCTTCTGAGCGTCAAGAAGATATGTAGTCAGTTCAGGTACAGTAGCGGACAATAAAATCCGGGCACGTCATTTATACAATATAAACCTCACTTTAATATTTTTGACTTTTAATACATATACAAAATGTCACTAGTAATTCTGACGTTTCACACAAATTTTATTTTCTTGTTTTGACAGAAATAGCCTCAGTGAAAGCCTGATTTACCAAATTTGTTGAAATACGCACATGTCAAATTCTTGCCCGGATTTTAATGTCCGCTACTGTACATAAAGAACATTTTTTTTGTCACACAATCTTGCGTTTCTACACTTCCGATCTGGTCGATTGAAGACGTCGATCTGCCCGATCTGGTCGATTACGTGCTGGCTGGGAATACAGTCTTCGCACTTCCTCTTTCGAAAGTTTCGACATTAGATTTTCTACGACGGTCTTCTCATCGCTTGAAGTAGAATCCCATGCACTCCTAACGCTCAGTTTTATAAAAGCAAATTAACTTTAACTCCCAGTTTATTGCCATAACAATTGTGTCCACCATGTGTGGCCCACCATGAGTATAAACCTAACTCGGCCCTTAAATGTAAATATTTGTCCGACAAAGCTGTCAAAATTCTTGACATGATCATTTAGTCGTCAATTTTCTTTTCGATCGAGTTAACGCTAAAAACGATGTTTTGTATTTTACTGACGAATCAAATTCAAATTTGAAGAACTTTTCTAAGGCTGAGTTTTTTTTTTGTTGAGACACGTCTGACTCATACAATGAACTGTATGTATTTTATTTACCTTGTCTACTGTAAAGACCATCATTTTCTGTGCCTTCGCGTCTCTCAGCATCCAATTTTTTTAATTTTTCTTCCGAATCGCTTTCAGTAATCTTGTAGAGAGGCAGCTCTGAGTAAAACAAATAAGTCGAATTTCCACATAGTGTAGTTATTATTTCCCGACATGATTTCCACTTGTGAAAGATCCACAAATTCATTCTTAGAGGCCATCTTTCACAGAAACACCTTTTTTTTAAATAGTCTTATCTATTGGGCACTGCTCTGGGCCCATAACCTGTTGAGAGGCATTCTTTGTAGCCATTAAAAGTCCATCAGTGCATAACACAAATCTATTAAAATGTGTGATAGTTTTTTTACTTGACATTTATAATTGTTTATTTATTCATGACACTATATTTTTATGTATTGATCAATGCATTGCATTTCTACCTACCAAAGCCAACATAATTATTACGTTCAACAAACACATCTGATGTAATGAAAACCTAAACTACGACAAAATATTCAATGGGTGCGTGTATAACGCGATTTGCAATTTGCATGCCACCCTTATCAAATGCGCCCAGGGGGGTTATTCTCGAACTAGAGAGAAGTGATCGCTCCCGAAAATGACGCATTTCTCGAAAGGTTTGTATAGTTTTATACGAGAGACTACGTCATTTTGACGTCACTCCCGCATAACGAACCCTCTCCGTCAGATGTTAACACGTTTAACCCCAGCCCTCGGCGATCAAGAAAACGAGAAAAAAGAAAGCAGAGAAAGAGAGATCTAACCTTGCGGTCAATGAATGTATCAAACCTAAAGGAGACGGGGCTACCTCCCTAACTGAAAACCTTGGAGCTGGATTACTTTGTTATTTATTCGCAATTTTTACTCCTTTTGGTTTCCCGTTTATTCTTGGAATCTCTGCATCTCTGAAGAGAAAGGAGAGCAGCTAAATTGTTGCTTATTAAAATCTGACGCCCATTTAGCAAGGATAAGACATAAACGGTCACATCTAAAAATACCACGTCCAAGCGCAATTTAACAATGCGCGCGGGGCGTAAAAGTTAATTTATTGGGATTGTGTTGCGGCATTAAGTGTATTTGTTTGCTGAATCATTTCCTCCCGTTTCTACGTACGGACTATGAATTATAAAATGTATTGTCTTAAAGTTGCAAGAAATTCTTTTGTCGACTGATGTACGTATGTAACGCGTGATGGACGGTCATAATCATAAAATTGTAAGCATGTACAAATTCAATTCAATTTTTGACTGTTTGGTGCTCTTTAGACGGGGTGTTATCTGTCTTGAGGCGTCCTTTTGTATAAAACGACGGTATAGAAACAAAAAGTTGTCTTAAGATACATGACACCCTGTATACTTAATTATACTTAAATAAAATTAATTAACGTAATAAGTAAATGGGACCTACTTCCCAAGTTTCAACATTTTCTACCCAACCATCTAAATATGGTCAGTCGCAAATTATTTTCCATGTGTGCGGGGGGAGGGGGAGGGGGGGTCTCGGGTACTATTCAATCCGATCGGTCTGACGTAGCCATTCCTCAGAAATTTCAGACCTGCAGTTCACCACGGATAGGTGTAGACTTCGCGAAGGCGAGACGCCGAGGGGGGTCCCAAGAGTAGGCGACCTTCACACCGGCCAAGAGTCACACCGCAGCGGCTACTATATTTGGTTAGGTCACTGTGTGTTGTGCATTCTCCTTCGGCGAGATGACCGTCCGACCATATGGACCGCATTCCCGCGTTTTCTTACGAAAACTGCGCCCCAAAAACTCTCGGAAGTGACGCAACGCGGTCCGAATTCATTAAGGCCGACTACACACACCCAAATTTTTTGAGTCCTTACTGTAACTTATGAATGACATTATGACGATTCAAGTATTTTGAAGATACCTCCAACCATTAAAATATAATTGGGGATCGCACTTCGTCCCCAATTAATTTGCGACGTCATCTGTCCAAAGGTGAACGAAGCACCCGGCGTTTCTTGCTTGCGCCCCCCAAAATTTATTATTTCAAATCCACGTGCGCGAGCTCTTGCTTTTATGGACCATATGGTATTATGCTTCGAGCGCTCCATACGAGGTGTTAGCCAAGAATGCAGTTACGCAGTTTGTCGTTAATCGAGCGAATGCTGAATCGAAATTATACGTAGCAGGACACGTAGGTAGAGGTGTTTTAAATTCTTGAGTGTGCTTGCTAACGCAAGAGCAATTATAAGCTTATGCTAAAACGATGTAATTAGATTAGCGCGTGTTTCTCTCGCGAAACGCCATGTGTAAGGACGTGGTCTCGTTTTGAACGATTTCTAAGTGCGACTTGGGCACTTCAATTCGTCATCCTTAAAACCAGGACGAACATTTTCTGGAAAACTAAAATATGTAACACTTTTCCCCCCATGTTCTATGACGTGTACTCTTCCACCGTCGCGTCGGTTTATTTAAGAATCACCCTGTATATCTACCATCGAAAGGTCTGGGACGATTTTGTGTTTACTGTTAATATAAACGAAGGAGTGTTTCTAGAAAATTACTACATTCATGCCTCGGTTTGTACTTTATAAATGAGTCCTTTACATACGTACTAATTGAAGCCTGTATGAGTGGATTCATTAAGCTTCGATTTAACCTCCTCAAGTGCTCACTTAAAATTAGTAACGCTTTATGAGTGGCATTTAATTAATTAAATGAACGAAAACATTCTTAAATTATGTAAATTTAAAGAAAAATAACAGTCCTAGAAATTATCGCGCACGTTTCCTGCAGTAAAATCTGTGCCTTTTGATCTCTCCGTTTTATAATTGAGACGAACATCCTCGTAAGTTGGCAGCAGACGGAAACGGAAACGAAAACAAAACGAGCACGTTTTTACTGTTTGCACATGTTTAAGTAAACGTTCGTCCAAGATCTGACCGGCGATAATGTGAAAGGCTTACAAAACTACAGGACCGGCTTCAACCAAATAGAATCCATTCCCCCCCCCCACCCTTACAGCTTTTTCATAATTGAGGTTCATCAACAGTTTATCAGTGTACAGCATGAATGGAAATGATTGAAGACAGTTTGAATTTCCCGCGTCTCCATTTAGTGATTAGTTATTGGACGCGTTCAGCCAGAACAGTGCTGAGACAGCAATTGCTTTTTGCTAAGTTACAGGCAGCTGTGAGCGGTTGAACCACCTAGTCTCTCTAATTGACAGTTTAACAGATGTGGCGTCAGAAACGGCATTGTGTGCTGGCCATGTTTACAAACAAAAGCGACAAAAGTGTGTCGTCTTTAACAATTTGTATTTTTGTGATTTCTCTAACATAATGGAACAAATGATTAATCGCTTAATATTGGAGATGGAGATAGTGCAAGATGTAAAGAAAATTCATCTAGTAATAGATGTATTTCTACTAGCAGAAAACAACGAAGAAGTTTTGCAGTTGCTTAATTTGGACGCAGGAGACAATGAAGTGTGATAGTTTCAGTATTCATAGCCATTAACTTTCTGGCTTTTGTTTACGATTTCAAAATCACCTCATTCGCTGGATAATCAAGCGGACGTGCAGCGCAAATAATTTTGCTGAGAAAAATGGCGATCGCCGTCACAGCAAAGCCACAGCGCTATAAGTCAGCAAGGCGTTCAAAGCGATCGCTGACTCAGCTGAACGCGCCCGTTCTTTGTACGTAAAATAAATGAACTTTGAACCTAAATCTGCTTTGGATGAAGAAGACTTGAAGAAATCGATTAAGGGATTCCCTAAATTAAAAAAAAAACACATAACGACTTACTGGATGACACATCTTGATGACTTAAACCACAGATAATAGATCTCTCCAGATCTAGACGCTACAAAAATAGTTCGTTAAATATTCAATTTATTTGAAAATTGAACATTTGTCACAAACCATTTGCTACTTCCGAAGCTCGGTTGGCTCATTTACCGCTAGATGTCGTTTTTAAGCGACAGAGAAATAAGTTTAAAGTCGGCTTTAACACGGTAATGCGACGCACGGTTATAACATGCCGTTAATTCTCTTTTCAAACTTTGTATCGCACCTCTTAGTTATAGATTTTGTTTAAATGTTACTTATATTTACAGGTTTCGGTTTTCCACTCGGCTATTGTTAACAATAGCGCCACCACACATACGGTGAACTGTCTCCAAACTAAACCGAGTTTGTCTCCAAATTGGGGCGTCAAATTTAGAACATTTGATGAGCCCGTGTTATCTGTGCTTAAACGCAATGAAAATATTTGAAACGGTTATAAAAGTCAAGGTGTGTTTTCCCCCCAAACAAAACACGAGCGAAGGTGTGAATCACCACCACGGGAGAGTTTTATTTAAAGCCCCCCCATTTCCTTGAAACATCGAAGACTAAAAACGATGCCAGCCTTGGCTTACTTTTAAGACCGGCGGCGATTTAAAAAACCGATGAAATTGGGGTCGGCTATTAATAAGTGCATTTCTGCACATGCAGAGGCGCCGTGATCCTCTTGGCGTTCGTCTGTTTATCGATGGCGATCCCCTGCGATACTGCGAGGGCCAGAAAAATCACCGCCACATCGTCGGCCCACTTTCACATCGTGGAGGAGGCGCCACCCACGATTTGGAACGCACCCAATTCTAAGACTGGCGCAATTTTACACTTACACATCGTAAATAACAGATACATACACGTAAAGTTTCAAAAAATTGTTAATTCTGGTGCTTATTTGCACGAATCTTATGTATGTATTTTAGTTTTCCAGAAAATCATCCCCAAAATGGCGATACGTCCCTGGTTAAAAAAAAGCAGGAGTTGAATGAAATCAATACAGTCGTAGAAGTGTTTTATATTTTTATGATTGTTACGGCGCGGCATTCATCATCAGCTGTGCAACTGTGTGTTCACGGTCAAGTTTTACGTCTGACGACTCTAAACGACGATATTTCATCTCCACGGGGTCCTTAATCCAATATTTACTTCGAAATATAATAAAAATAAGTGCAAAGGAGTTTTACTAAAAAAAAAGAAAAGGTGATGGATTGCTAAATACAGAGAGATCATTGAAAAGAAATTTATATCAGGATGACTAAATTGTAGTTTGAAAGTGTCTATTGTTACAGCATAAAGGTTAATTTAAACGGTTCAGTATTCGAATGATTCAGTAAAGGTTTCATAGATGGCGCCAGTGAAAGTTCTCTCTTAAAAAAAATAAGTGAGAAGCGATTCATTCTATAGGCAGGTCATGGAATTTGAACGGTCATTTTACATTTACGTATTATGAGTCATGTATAATTAGATTCTTTTCACAGTCGACCTAAATTGGAAATTTATTGAACCACCTGATACAATGAATAAGCAACGCACTGAAAGTTTAGAGAAAAATATCTGAAAAGTTTGGCCTTTTTGTTTGATGAGATGATAAGGTATAAAGTGAAAAATGTAATTATTTTTGGGTCGCAATTTGAAACCATTTGGTGCAGATAATGCTAAAAAAATTATGCAAATTAAATGATTATGCGAATGGTTCAGTGAAAGTCTAATAGATGGCGCCAGTGTCTTCATGTGACGTGACAAAAGCCAGTGGATTGATAAAGCACTGATACAAATGACGTCACAACGAATAAGGCACCACAACGATCAAGAGGCGCCGTCGGCTTTGGTTTAATTATGCAATATAATAGATTTTTATAGATAAATATCATTATCAATTTGGTTTTAAAGATTATAATTAAAATATAAAAATTATGTGCAAGGAAGAAATGTAAATATTATATTTAAAAAAATTACTTTGTGCCACTCAAATTCGGCGCAAAAATTTGTAGTACGAAGAAATGTGCAAAGGGTGCACTATAAATTCAAAGTTATGCAGTTGAGATTAAATATTCGGTTAGTTCACTAAAAGTCTCATAGATGGCAACGTGGATGCTTCATCTTAACACGGCCCTTAAGGCCGTTTTAGACTAGCCTATTTCTTGTACAAGATTTGGTTCAATTTCTCAAACAATTTAACTTGTGCATTAAATAGCATTAAAATTTAAATCGAATTAAAAGCTATCTGGAAAAATAGAACATAATATTCTATCTCCAAATCGTATCTGCAGCCCAAAAATTTCTTGTTTTACACTTTTATGGTAGAAATTGAACCAAATCTTGTACAAGAAATGGGCTAATCTAAAACAGCCTTCAATCTAATATTTTCTTCGAAATATAAATAAAAGTAAGTGCAAGGAAAGCGTCATTCTGAGTTTTACAATAAAGAAAAGGAATGTAAAAATTACATCAACTAAGGTGATGGTTAAATTTACAGCGATCACAAAAAAGAAAATTTATTTCCGGACGACTAAGGCCAAGTTTTACAATCGTGGAATAAGGACGGAATAACTGTTCGCCGAATATCCTTTAACGCTCCTCCATATCTAAGTCACACCTACGTCACGTTATTCTAAGATTAATGCTTATCCGACGATTGTAAAATCGGGCCTAAATCTGGTGCTAAAAATAGTAGTTTGAAAGTGTCTAGAGTTACACAGAAAGTTGATTTAAACGGTTCAGTATTCGAATGATTCAGTAAACGTTTCATAGATGGCGCCAGCAAGTTGATCTAAATAAGGTTACTGTATTTAGAAGGTACCGCCATTCATTTCCGCGGCTTCGGCCCCCAAATGAAAAAGGAAGCGATGAAACGCTAAAGAAGAAAAGGAATAGATACATAACAAGTTACTGTTGCTAAGGAGTTTATGAATGAATTTGATTAACCCCAAATTAAAAGAGATATAAAGTTGACGCTACCTTCTCGACACAGTAACCTTAGATTTAAATACAGTCACGAAATAAATACAGTACCGTACCATACAATCCATATGCTTAATGTGTAAGACAAAGAAACCACGATTTTGCATTAAAATGGCCGACTTTTCTAGTGATTTTCTTTCCGGCAAATTTAATCAGACTTAACACCTGCCAAATAAAAGGTTAAAATGCCCAAGTGTGTCGAGTGTCCCGCCAATATTTTGTACTGAAATGGCGGCTGATTGCGGTACTGTAATTATTTAGGGCCAGTTGTACTATAAAACGAGTTAACCACTCGATCAAGTTAATTGTGTGTTTAAGCGATATCATTGGTGGAAACTCAAACGTTCCTCCAATGATATCGCTTAACCACAAAATTAACTTGATCGAGTTATTAACTCGTTTTATACAACTGGCCCTTAGTGACGGCAGATTTAAACGGTTCAGTATTCGAATGATTCAGTAAACGTTTCATAGATGGCGCCAGCAAAAGTTCGTTTTTATGTACAGTAGCAGGCAATAAAATCGGGCAAGAATTTGATACATCGTGCAGACTTAAGGTTCAAACAGAATGCAACGCCGTTATGCGCCAATATCTGTCAAATGAATGTTAAATACAAAGGTTCAAATGTCATTGCACAGAATGAACGACGTCAAGCGGCGCTGTACGCGAAAAGTTGGTCAACTTCCAACTTTAGCGGCGTCAAACGACATAATACATAACCAAATATAACTTCCACCATCGCATTTTCATCGGTAATTTCTTGTATGTGAATAATACTACATACGATACGTTAGGTGTAACATATACATATTATATCCATTCAGTGGCGTAGATAGAAACTTGTTTCGGGGGGGGGACAAAAAAAATCTAACCAGTACGGACTACTTAACATGTTATTTATGAAATGTAAAACTGCGAACAAAAAACAACGTCATACGAAAAACTTCTTTAGTATAAATTACGCGGAATATAATATTTTAAAACGATTTCGGGGGGGGGGGCTCGGGCCCTACGCCACTGTATACATTTGTGACAC
The DNA here is from genome assembly GCA_033060865.1 of Dorcus hopei. Taxonomy (NCBI): domain Eukaryota; kingdom Metazoa; phylum Arthropoda; class Insecta; order Coleoptera; family Lucanidae; genus Dorcus; species Dorcus hopei. Next base: position 74,671,229 of record CM065425.1, read on the forward strand.
AAGTTATTTCTATTTTTCGGTTAGATTGACTAGCCGCTTTATCTGTGCATGCTTTTTGAAGTGACAGTTGGAGCCGTTGCATTCTGTTTGACCCTTAATTTGGTAAATCAGGCTTTTATTGAGGTTAGGTTTCTGTCAAGAAAAATTTGAAATGTCAAACTTAATAAACGGAAACTTCGCAGCAATTGCAACCTTTATCTAGCAAAGTCATTACTCTCATCTTCTGAGCGGAACTTAAATGATGCATTTTATCAAAGTGCAGAATAAATAAACGGTATTGTTTTACTAGCGTCATCTAGAGGACTATCGCTGCAGTTTTAGAGCACTCACTCTTAAATTTTATGACTACCGCAGTACTTAAGGTTACTGTATCGAGAAGGTAGCGCCAACTTTCTATCTCTTTTAATTTGGGGTTAATCAAATTCATTCATAAACTCCTTAGCAACAGTAACTTGTTATGTATCTATCCTTTTTCTTCTTTAGCGTTTCATTGCTTCCTTTTTAATTTGGGGGACGAAGCCGCGGAAATGAATGGCGGTACCTTCTAAATACAGTAACCTTAGCAGTGCTATACTGCGGGCACCATCTAGAGACTTAGAACAGAACCAAATTCACTATAGTTTTTTTAAAGCAATCGCAGTAGGCATATTTATCTCAATTACAATTTCTTTTTTCCTTGTTTTATGACAAGTGTTCGACGCCTTCTGTTGAAACCTAGGTAAGTCAGGATCTGCAAATTTAACTTAAAAGAAAAAAAATGTTCGTTGCGTTTTCTACTGTGTTAAAAAAGTACCCGCGCATTTTTTAATATCTCATTTCAGTAAAGAGAAACTGGTAACAATGAAAGGGATCTAAGTTCCTTAAATTTTAATATGAAGCTGGCGCCATCTACTATCAACTAATCGAAATATTTTTTTTTCTGAGATTCAACGAGACGGCAAAAAGAAAAAAGAAATCTGTCATTTATGGTTTTTTTTTCTCTCAAAAAATGTGCACTTCAGGTAGTGTTGTATTTTGTCAAAATACAGAATAAAGAAACGGTATTGTTTTACTAACGCCATCTAGTGGATCGTCGCTGCGTTCACAGAAAGGAGAAGATTTTGTTGCGCTATGTTAAAAAAGTACAGTAGCGGACAATAAAATGCGGGCAAGAATTTGACAAGTTGTTCGTATTTAGACAAATTTGGTAAATCGGGCTTTTATTGAGGTTATATTTCTGTCAAAATTTATATTAAACGTCAGAATTACAAGTGACACTTTGTATAATATTGTTATATACCGTTTGTCCATCTGACAATGAGACATAGGGATTTAACATGGGAAAACAGAAATTGCTTTATATTATCTACCTGAGTACATATATGTATATGAAATTCTGGGTTATAATCGGAAAGATTATTGCATTCAAAGTGTTTTGATATTAAATTTGTGCAATTTTAGTTCTTAATTATTTAGAAATTAAGAAAAAAAGTTATTATTTTTTTCCGGACAAGATTAGTAAGTATTTAACGAAGAGTTTACAAACGGATGTCGTGGTCAAGTTAGTTTGTTCGTGTTTCACAACCGCAAGGTCAACAGTTCAAATCCGAATGAGGACACTTTTTTTTTCTTTTTTTAAAATATTTTTGCAAATTTGAAATCACTTACTCTTAAACTACTTTATTATTTTATTTATAAATTTCATTTTACTATTAATTATGTAACATAATAAATAAAGTTAAAACTTTAACATAATAAAATTTTGCAAACGAAAAAATACACATAAATGGAACATAATTAATATTAAAATGAAACTTATTAATATAATAATAAACTAGTTTAAGAGTGATTTCAAATCTGAAAAAATATTAAAAAAAAGAAAAAAAGTGTCTTCATTCGGATTTGAACTCATGACCTTACGGTTGTGAAACATGAACAAACTAACTTGACCACGACATCCGTTTGGAAAGTCTTCGTTAAATACCCACTAATCTTGTCCGGAAAAAAATAATAACTTTTTTCTTAATTTCTAAATAATTAACAACTAAAATTGCACAAATTTAGTATCAAAACACTTTGAATGCAATAATCTTTCTGATTATAACCCAGAATTTCATATAAATGTACTCAGGTAGATAATATAAGGCAATTTCTGTTTTCCCATGTTAAATCCCTATGTCTCATTGTCAGATGGACATACGGTATGTATCAAGAGAGGGTGCCACCCCTCCTCTTTTTCCCTTGTTTTTCCGCTCCTCCGAGATAAACAAGCAACGAAGAAAATCTTCTCGGAGAGTGTCGTCCTAAATTTTGTAACGTTCACTGTTTATGTAAAGAATATACTTTCATTGATCGGCATTAGGTTTTACTAGTAACAGTCGTAAAAATATGTATTAAACGTCAAAAATATTAGGTTGTACATTGTATAAATGGTGTGCCCGGATTTTATTGTCCGCTACTGTACGCATTTTTTCATTTCTCGTTTCAGTAAAGAGAAACTGGTACAAATGTTCCTCAAATTTTAAAATGAACTCGTCGCCATCTAGTATCAATTAATCAAACTATATTGTCTGTGATTCAAAGAGACGTTAAAAGAAAGTCTGTCATTTATGTTTTTCTTTTCTCTCAAAAAATGTGCGCGTCAGATAGAGTTGTATTTTGCCAAAATATAAAATAAACAAACTGTATTGTTTTATTAGCGCCATCTAGTGCATTGTCACTGCAGTTTTAGTGCGTACACAAAAAGAAAAAGACGTATGGCGGATTTCCCAAATGTTACTTAAATTTAATCATCTGTTAAAAGTAAACGTTGCCATGGTTACATGTGTTGAAGGTATAGGAATGATTATTCTTAATCAATGATTAAAGTTAAGTGACGTTTGTGAAACCCAGCGTTAGGCCCAGTTTCATAAAACGTAGTTAACCCCTCGATCAAGTTAATCGTGTGATTAAGCAATATTATTGGAGGAAAGTTTAAATTTTCACCAATGATATTGCTTAATCACACGATTAACTTGATCGAGTGGTTAACTACGTTTTAGGAAACTGGGCCTGTGTTGTGTTTCCTGTTATATTAAAAAACACGCATTTTTTAATTTCTCATTTCATTAACGAGAAACTGGTAAAAATTTGACATGGTAAAAACATGACGCCATCTTACTATCAGCTAATCGAACTATTTTCGCTGCGATTCAAAGAGAAGTTATAAAGAAGTCTGTCGTTTACGGTTTCCTTTTTTTTCAGATAACGTATTTTGTCAAAATGCAGAATAAACACAAAATAGATACGAGTTATTAACTGTAAAATTTGTATTAAACGTCAGGATTAATAGTGACATTTTGTATATCGAGGGCATCGTAACAGAAGGGCGTATCAGCATAGGATTACCTTCTGTTACGACGCCCTCGAATTATGAACTAAACGTCAAAAATATGAAAGTATGGTTTACATTGCGCAAATGACGTGCCCGGATTTTATTGTCCGCTACCATACCCTAGTTCTTAATTTTTTACTCTCTGCATCAATGGCAACTCTTAAAAAAATAAGTGTAAAGGATAAACAAAGCATTGGAAGTTAATAGCATTTTTTTTAATGAGATGACAATCTGGAGCAATTTGGTGCAGTTAATGCTAAAAAAAAGTTATGCAATTTAAATGATTACGGGCATGGTCCAGTAAAAGTCTAATAGATGGCGTTACTTATCTTGACGAAATATTGGCCGCGTTCAGGTAACTGCAGCGCTGCAGTGCTTTAATAAAGCGTAAACCTGAACGAGGTGCATGTGATGTCATTCTTTGCAGCGCTTTCTTCAAGCGGCCGCCATTTATCAAGCGGGGTATTTATATGCTACATCGCAGCGCTGCATTACAACGTAAAGAATTCGTAACCTCTACAATTGAATCAAGTTCAGGTAATTTAAAGCGCTACAACTTTACGCTGTGCTGCAACGCTGAAACCAATTTTTTACCTGAATGCGACCAATGTTTGAGTATGTAATGCCACTTAAATCTGGCACTAAAATTAGAATCCAACGAAAGACATAAATGGTTAAATAATCAAATTGTTCACAGGTGGTAGGTTCACAGAAATTATTTTCCTGTTGTTTTTAACTAATTATTTTTTTAAATGATTTACAAAAATTTACAACAAGGACAAGTAGGTACCTACAAGGAATGAGGCATTTTAAAATTATCACTAAACATATTTTTCTTAATTTAATTTTAGCGTTAAATCTCTTTCTTTGCAGTCTTAATTTTCAAGAGTTTCATATACTCTTTACGATCATTTAAATTGATTAGATTGTATCCAATATACAGGGTGAGTTACTAAGCGCGCCTTCTTCCATCGCTTATTTATACAACGAGGTAGAAAAAATGTTTTCCTTTCACAAGGAGATTGAGCACTACAACCTAAAATTATTTTAATACATATAGAGTGTTCCATAAAATAACGATTCTCTGCGTAACACCACAAACGTTTATTGCAAGCTTTTAAAGCTGTGAAAAAATTAAAGTGTTGTTGAACTGATGAATTTCTTTTGTTGCAGAACCCTAAAAGAAAATGCCCCGCGTAGAAAGGAAAGAATACAAGGAAACGAAAGTGATAAGGACCAAATCGCCCATACGCATGCGTGGATCTTCCCAAAACGTAGCCGAATTTGATAACAATTTAGGTAAATAAGTAAAATGATGACATTTTCCATCACAGTTCTCTCAAATAAAACAGAAATTATTATACACAGTTTTCATCAAACAAGAAAGATAAGCTGTGGGAGACAATTTCCCATTTATTTTACGTAGGGGGTCAAAGTTTCAAATGTGTAGGTTTGGTTGCCTAGCTAACTGGCATGCGGACCTGTTTTGGTACACATTTGAAACGTAGACTCCTACGTAAAATGAAGCGGGAAATTCGCTACAAACTCCCATGGATTATCTACAATTACCATTTGTTCCAGATAATTTACTAGAAGATCTGCAAAATTCGGTGTCTCGTCCAGACAGTGCCCTGGGCAGCAATGCGGTAACAACATACCGAGAGACAAGGCACACCACCGGTGGTAGCGATGGCGGAAGAAGCAACTCCTTAAACAGAATCACGAATCTCAGTGCTGCGAATCCCATTACAGAATATGCGTCGGACGATGCATATAATTATACGGTAAATGTCTTACACATTTTCCATTTCCCACTCCAATTCACCACATTAAAAAAAAAAAAAAACAATATCAAAAGTATTTTAATCATATGAATATATAAAGCTCGGATCAAAGTGCTTCTAAATCCGCGCTTTACTTATAATAATTCTTTTTAGTCACCAGATGGTACGAAAAGTGTGAAAACCGTGAAGAAAGAGGTGTACTCTTACAAGACAACAGGTGCTGGCGGAGGCGGCGAATTGCTTCCGGAAAAAACTCGAATGCAAAACAACATAAACCAACTGGATTCTTTGCTCGATGACCTGCAGCAAGTCAAGCAGACGTCCGGTAAGTCCCAAGCTCGTTCAAGTGAACCACCATGAATCACGGAAGCATTTATAGTGCGTTTGTTTTCTAGGATCTTACAATAGAACTGGCGTGGATCCAGGATTTCAGTGAGTACTAAACCGTCGTTGCTTCATATTCCCGTTAAATCCGTCAACATGTTTTGTTTTCATTCTGACTAAAAGTGCGATAAATAAAGCACATGTTTTATTAAGTAAATAAAAATAAAACAGATCAAATTCTCCTTTGGAAAAAAATACCACCATGAGTTGCAGCCAATTTTTAAATTAATTATAATTCATTTGCCCACAGGGAATACAGTAAGAGCAAAGTAATCGCGGGAAAAACCGTCGTAGAAAGAGACATTGTATATCCTGACACACCTAAAAGCTCAAGGAGTCGCACCCTAGATAGATCTGACAGGGAGGGATCTCTCACTCGCGAAATACAATACTCCTCCGAAGGTCAGTACTTCCAAACTCTTCCCTTCACGCGGTGACAATTTTTTTTTATAACAGCGGGCTCTCACGGGGACATTAAATCCCTGCGCACAGCTTCACCCTCACCAACTCGATCCGGCACTCTATCCAAACAGACAAAAGTAACGAACATCCACAGCTACCCGGTCGAAGTAATCGAAACCACCACCCCCGATATTAACCCGGAGATTCTGGCCAGTCTCGACCCGAACCTTTTACCTGCGGGAAACACCAAAGTGACCACGACCATAAAAACGTACACGTATGAGATCCCCGGGACGGTCTACCCCAGCCCGAACTCAACCGGTGAATCCGAGAAGTACGTCTACTCGCCTAATCAATCGCAGACGACCCCAAGCAAGAGTTTCGTTTACAACAAGTACGAGAACAACTCACTCACGAGGAACGTCAACTACCAAAACGACCCAAACTGGCAGACGAATGTCTACAAGGAGACCACCACGAACGTCGTTGATCAACCACCGTATAAAAAACCATCACCCCCAGTCGGCAGTGAGAGGAACGTAGTCAAAGAAACCATCAGGAACTACCAACCAGGTCCAGTCGCTTATTCGGAAAGCCCCGGCAAAGAAACCTACGTCTACAATGAAACGACCGTGACTAAGAACGTCAACGAAAACTACCCCGGCTATCCAGATCGAGATGGTGTCATCCCCCTTCCCAGCGAACGCGGTTACCCTCCACTGCAAGATTACCCGCCGAAAAAAGAGACCTACATCATCAAGGAAACACACACGAGCAACACCAACTTGGGATCTCCCACGTATCCGGGGGGTTACCCCCCTCGAAATGACCCCCCACTGCAAGATTATCCACCGAAAAAAGAGACCTACATCATCAAGGAAACACACACGACCAACACCAATGTGGGATCTCCTGTGTATCCGGGGGGTTACCCCCCTCGAAATGACCCTCCACTGCAAGATTATCCCCCGAAAAAAGAGACCTACATCATCAAGGAAACACACACGACCAACACCAACGTGGGATCCCCTCCGTATCCGGGGGGTTACCCCCCTCGAAATGAGCCGGGCCAAACGACCATCATCTACAAGCACGATACCCACAACACAAACACCTACGCAAACAAGCCGTTCCCCCAAAGTGAAGTCGACACTTTCGATCCGAAACACCCCCCTTACGGACGTGATTATCCACCGGATAGGCCGGGAGATGATGGAAGACCGGTCAATATAACTTATAAGTACACGTCGACGAGCTCCTCCACCAATAATTATAAGGGGGGGTATCCTCCGGGTGAGGAAAGCGAGCCCCTGTTGCAGCCTAGGCCGTTTCCGATCGATGACAGCGAGGGGCCGCCCAAAAAGTTGGAAGAACTCATGGCTACCATCGGAAGAGAGGTGATAAATAAATCCCCACTCGTTCTGTTTGTTTTAATAAATAAATTTGCAGCCCCCGAACAGTCCATTAAACGCTGGCTACAATGCGCATGAACTTGAGCTGGCCCAGCAAAAGAAAGTCGACACCTTAAAGCACCAACACCAAGAGTTGGAGCAGAAGAAAGAGCCGAAGGAAGTGCAGAGGTCAAAGAACGTGACAGGCCCCCCTGTATATTACCCCCCAGGGCATGAAATGTTTGCCAAAAAGGAAGAGTCCGGTGGATGGAGAGCCGAGGTAAAACTCTCTTATCATCACATATGAGTCTGAGGCCCGATCTTTCCACCTCCTGATAAATTTCTTCAACGAATAACTTTAAAAATCATCCTGGAAACCATTCATAAAAATCAATTTGCCAAATAACGTTATGAGGAACTTTATTAGGAGGTGGAAAGCACGGATTTAGGTGCACCTAAATCCATGCTTTACTATCACAATAAATTAAAAACAAATTATTTCAGGGGGCAATGGCCAAAGAATCTGGCAGATATAAATATGAAGCCGAAAGCAAGAGCAAAACGAAAACGAAGTCGGGAGCTGCGATCGTTCCTGTGTGCCTGCCTTTGTGCTGCGGTCTTCCTTGCACTATTTTGTAGGAAAAAAAAGAATCATTTTTTTTATATCGCTTTATGTAAATACCGGCTAACGTTGTACTGAACTTAACACTGGAAACAATCACCGTTACGTGCCTTATTTATTAAATTTTGATACGTCACTCAATTTCCGGTGACGAAAGAAAATCTCTAGCAATTAGATTGTGACTTCAAAAAATAAGAATTAGAGTAGACATTGAATTCATTAACATGATTAGACTTCACCCCATCTTTTTTCTTTGTATTGTAAACACCCATCTGTGACGCTGGACTCATTGGGTGAAGGCAGCAATTAATAAAACTCTATATTCATATACGAAGAGGTTAACTAATAACTTATTATTTTTTTTTAACAAATGTTGCCTTATGTGTAAAAATTGTATTTTATTATAAAATAAATAAATGTTAATAAAACCTGCTAGGTCTTTTGAGCTTGCGCGCTGTCCTGCTGGAGGCCTAGGAGAACGCAGCTCGCTTCCAGCAAAGTCAAGTCCTTTTCGTAGCCCAAGAACCTCGATGATAGCTCCAGCTCCTTGATCAACAGCCGCACTTTTGCACCTCTGACGTAACTACTGCGAAAAAACCTAATATTAAAGTAGATTCATGAATAATTGACGTGATTTAACCTGGCGAGTCTCTTAGGCCTTGGACACACGCAATGGAACTTCCAGCCGAAATCGATGTACAAGTCATCGTCGACTATGTGAAATATCCTCCCGATAACGACTTTTCCAGAAGAATCCCCCAACTGAAAACATCAATTTGCTAAAAACCTTTACAGTTAAGACAGAGATTACGTACGTCAATAAACTTCGAGTGTCTCAGTAGAGCAGCAAAAGTCTGCGGCTCTTCTTTGGGGGGCTCGTTTATGTGCTCGAACTTATCAAAGGCTTTCGCATAACCGCTCTTCTTCACTTCTACGGGTTTATCGTCGACGGTTTCGCTCGTGAATAATCTCTGGGCGCATTTCCACGTCGTCAATTTATTCACATGCCTTAAATTGCAAGCGGCGAACATCTTCCTCGAATATAGGTTATGTCTTGATTTCTTTTTTTGGTTTCTGTATTAATTATGATTGTGTTTGGCTTTTATTCAATAAAAATGATCGTTGTTGACTTATTCGTTTTTAAAATAAACTAATTTTAAACATACCTTTACGACCGAACTAAAGAATGAGGTTATGATCGCATCGGACAATTTTGTTATTTTCAGTTGGCATTTCACTCGGCGTTTTATTTTAAAAATTCGATTTGCGTTTCACTTGATTTCAGTAAATTATCATTCACTCTGTAAAACGTAGCATTGGATACAATCAACTAATTTGCTAGTTAATTATTTACAGTTTTCAAATCTGGCGAGTTTAAAACCGACCAGGGATTTCGCTAACAATGGTTGGTACTTGACATCTGCTTTTTAAATTTTATAATTTAAGTATTTTGCAGTTTGTTTTATGATTTATTGCTACGCACGTAAATACGTTATTACCTTTTACATTTATTCGAAAACCAAAGATCGACGCTCTGCAAGCAGCGCAGGAACTCTGACGACATCGCTATTATGTGCATCTCTTTTCTACAAATAGAAAATCGCAGTGCATCTCACTCGCACTCATCAAGAGCCGCGTACAAGCTTTGCTTTTTACACAGAATTACAACTTCCTGTGTTAGTAGCTTTTACGCCAACTTAAAATAAACACAAATTAAAAAATGTTTCGCAATGTTTATATCACATTTCAATTATGTACATATGTAGGTCACGTGTAGCTACACAAAATGTTCATTCCATAAAACGTTCGCAGAGGTCGCAGTCAAATTTTAAATTTCTCGATTATATAAAAATATATGGCAAGTTTACAAATTTAATAGAAATTATTTTTGTTTTAAAAACACATTTAACTTTTGCTCTTTTACTTATGCGCACGTTATTACTCGCAGCGGTCCTGCTGTAAAAGCGACATCGAGGCGACATCTATTACATTTCTGATACACTCTGATGAGGAGCGTTTAGTGCAATTTGGCAACACTGAGACGACTGAAACGTTGCTGCGGTTTAATTTTGTAACAAGGCCGACGTTCAAGTGACAGTAAACATTTTTTTTTAAATTCAGCGTGCAAAACCCAAAACTCGAAGATGTCATCAGCAGCTAAAGCCAGGGAGTCCATCTGCGGTAAGCTGGGCTTAAAACCGATCAACACGCACAACATATTATTTTACTACGCACCCGTGCAAGGGGTATTGAGTTACACGGCGCTCTCCATTAACGTGATGAACCCGACCCTGATTTTACGGTGAGCCCTCAGTTTTATCGCTTAATCACAATATTTCACATGCACAGAGACCTACAGGCAATCTTGCACTTACACATCATATTCGGCAATGTTATGTAAGTGAGGTTATGTTCCAACATTTTTCAAGTTGTGTGTGAATTGCATCAGATCAAATATTTACTTAAAACACCTTGTGATGATTTCAGGTTGTTCCCTAAACGAGATATTACGAATATACTGTTGTTTAACACATTATTGGGTTCTGGATTGTATCTGTATAATCGTCCACATTTACAGTCGGCTACTAAACAGGAAAGAATATTGTACAGGTAAGAACCCCCCTTATTACGTCCTATCTATTCTTAATTCTCAATTATTGCTGTAAATGAGATGCACAAATAGAGGCCCTCATTTTGCACAATGTCACAATAGTATATTATTTTTTCTACTTTGCGTCACTTATTGAACAAAAAAATGAAAAATATTGTCAAAAATTTGATCTCCTTGGTATATGGGGAATCTTAGTTGTAATGCGTGGCAACACTGAAAACCTTTCGTTTTAATCAAAAGTCACTTTAAAAAGTTATTAATTTTTCTTATCCAGCTTCATTGTGAGTATTCTGTTAAGTAACAAATAAATAATGAGTTATTTTGTAGAATCTAATAAATATTTTCAATTAAAAATTGACTAAAATTTCCCCAAAAACAGTTTCACAATGAGCTTCATTGTGAAACTGTTTTTGGTGTCACTATGAGTTCATTGTGAACGCAAAGTAGAAAAAAAATGTCGTCTATCTGACACACGTCTGACCTAAGTCTTTATAGGTTTGTTCTGCACTTTTCTACACTCTTTGTACCAACTGCTCCTGAGAGAGTGAGATGTATATAATATAATGTAAGTAGGAGTGAGAAAAATAGACTAAAGTGTAGAAAGTGCAGAACAAACCTCCTATGTTTTTGCAAAATCCTTTAATTATGAGGTTTCCCATAACCTAATCTATTTATTCGTGATTGACTCACAGCAATAAAAATGTTTGAAAACAATTTTTCTCATAGTGGAATTTATTCATTAAAAAAACTACTCCTATGTTATAAAAGGCAATTAAATTAAGAGAAATATTTTTTTTCTATATAGTGCTTTCGGAGCCGTGTCATTTTCGCTAGGATCAGTTTTAATTTGGGCAATACTGAGGAGCATGGTCCCGCAAAGCGTGTGCCTCTGCACGGTGTGTGGCATCGGTTCCGGACTTGCATTGATCAAAATTGCCCGCAACTACACGGACCACGTCGATTCCCTAGTCCCGAAAACAAATAAGTAGGTGTGTAAACGATGTTCGATTTCAATAAAGTAGATTTAACGTTGCCACATCTGTATTTATCTAAAATGTATATCACCTTTCATTTACACAATTATATTTTTATTGTTTTGAGTATTAACTGATTTCTCTACTTTTATTTCACATTCAATATCAAACTTAAATTGTTGATTCAATTTTAACAATAATCACAATTCGTTTATAATAATTGAAGAAAAAATTTATTGAGTTTCCGCTTTCACATGTTTTATCGAAATGTGTTTCTGCAGTTTACGTTTTAGCACGCACTGAAACGGACACTCGTCACATTTAAACGGTTTCTCCACGCCGTGCCTGTACATGTGCCTTTTGAGTCTCGTAGCCGTGACCGTCTTGTAATCGCAAGCTTTGCACTTGAACGGTTTCTCACCCGAGTGTGTGTGTTTGACGTGCGTGTTCAGAGAGCTCTGAGTGAAGGCCGAGAATTCGCACTGCCCGCATCTGTAAGGTCTTTGCTCCTTCGTGTGGCAGTACATGTGCATGTCCAAGCAGTTCTTCTGTTTGAATTCCTTGCCGCACACCTCACACCGAAAGGGTTTCTCCGCCTGGTGAACTATCTTGTGCTTGTTCAGCATGTAATACTGGGTGCACTTGTAGTCGCAGAGATCGCAGCTGTAGGGTTTCTCTTTGATGTGTTTGTACTTGATGTGCACTTGCAGGTGCGCCTTGTGGATCGCTTTGTAGTCGCACTCGTTGCATTGGTATCGACGTTCACCGGAATGTGATAGCATGTGTCGACGTAAGTTACACAGCCGTTTCGTTTTGTAGTTGCACTCCTGACATTCGTGTTTCTTCGGTTTGCTGGAAAAATTCATTACTTTATTATAAACTATCTTGGCACTGCTTTTATTATTTAGCTGAAAATTTACTGTTTCAAAAGAATTCGAGGGCATTCACCGTGTAAACGAACATATCAGGACTCAACGAACCTCACAACAAAAAACTTGAAAACGACTAAAACAGTTAAGTGTGGACAATTTTAAAATTAATTTTCAACTAAATTCGTCACCGTCACGTCTCGATAATAACAGAACTTTTTAAAATCATTCTAAATTTAATGGAATCTGTAACGTATATCTCACCTGACGTTTTTATTGAGACATAAATTCATGTGTGCCTCAAAATACCTGTAGATCGAAAACGTTTTCTGGCAAACGGTGCAGATATGGGCAGCTAAAACATTAAAGCTTTGTAAAAAAAAAATTATACGTGCATACACAAAGCCCTTTATCCAGCTGGTCACGTTTTTAGTTCAGAGCCATTTTTCTGTTCTGAAGAGGGAGCCACACTAAAGTGTTTTGCTACCATCTTCAGAGAAGTGATTGTGTGAGGGACGGGTGGTTAAAAATATAATGATAGAAGAAAGGGGATGAATTATAAAATATAGCCACAATAGTAAAATTAATAATTAAATTCTCACCCAACCATAGCACTAGATACAGAGACGAACGGACTTTTTGGAGAACAGCCACACACACTAAGACATTCTGTAAATGTCGATGATGCCCTTGGGCTTATGAAGATATACTCCACAAGCAATCTTTACGATCAAACTGCTAGAAGCTGTCTGATTTTGTGCTTTTTCACGGCCCCTTTATATTTGGTTTTTCTATAAGGTCAATTCCGATTACGTAGTATTCCTTATGTGTGGGATTCAGCACGAGGTCGGCCTGCGGTTCTTCGAATTTGCAAATGTCAATTATGTCTCACTCGGCCAAGGCTGTTGATAAAGCGAGCCGCTACCACAGTTACTTACATAACCTTTAGGTGGGCGGTCAAGTTGCATTATTGTATCGATAATTTATGAATTTAACTTCCGTACTACGCTTGATAATTATAAGATGCTTGGATTTTTCTTACATTTGCTATGGATATAGTTCGGCCACCGAACAGACGGAGTTATCCTCATGGCAAGAACACGCAAAGACGTATTTACACCAAACAGAAACAATACCGTGTACGCAGTATTGGGTTAGCTTTTAAAATATGGAGACATTTTCAATAGAATTACTAACGGATATCTTTCTTAATTAAATTGCTCATAACTCAATTGTACACTCAATTGTTTTTAAAAATAATATAACAAACCGCCTATGTATAGTGAATTTTTTTTTTAGGTGTGACCATAGGGATTTACGTGCTAAAAATTATACCTTAAGTTATGTTAACGTGCAAATTTGAAGCAAATTTTTCTTTTTATTAATAAATCAAACAAATAGGGATTGGGATATCTTGTATAACTGCAGACAATTCATTTTTATTTATTTCATTACTATATGTATACATACTTAAAAAAAATTAAGTAATACCTATGAATAGTAATAGTACAAAAATATTTTATTTCATTTATTCGGTATCAGATTCAGACGAACTATCACCTTGTAGATTAATAATAAGTGACTCCACTTGCATGTCCATAAGGTCATCCACTTCCCACAGCTTATCTCGAAAGAAAGCTACACGTTGTATTGCCTTCTCCCAATTTTGTGACGTAACATCCCCCAACGCTTCGTAAAATAGAGCTTTCACATTCTCTAATTGAAATGTTGTATTTTTTCTTGCCACCTCACCTTTAATTTGAGCCCAAATCGATTCGATGGGGTTTAGTTCACGGTGGTAAGGTGGCAGTCTCAAAACAATTTTACTGTTGGCTTTTGCCAATTCATCCACTGCATACTTCTGAATCGTTGGCTTATTTTGTTTAACCAAAACCAGCAATTCAGCTTTCACCATATTTTCCTCAAAAGCTACATTTTTGCTTCGCAGCCAGTCCTGAATCTCCTGTTTTTTTGAAGCACTTGTCGGAATTTCGTCCATTTTCCTACTATGATGGGACGCACTGTCCATTACGATCACGGAACCATCCTCTAAATTTGGTAAAATTCTTCTAAACCACTCCTCAAAGACTTCCGAATCCTTTTCCTCGTGATATTCACACGATACACTTTTTTCAGATTGAAAAATAAGAAGGCCATTCTCCACAAACCCGTTAGCAGCTCCTATGTGAAGAACTATGAGCCCCTGTCCTTTTCCGCTTGGTTCTTTGAGGCCAGTCGAGGGCCCACGGATGAATGTATCTCTTGCACTTAATACTGTCACGTCATCCCATACTTTGAAAACCGTGTGCCCCGCATTAATCCAAGTTTCACCGAGATAATAGATTTTTCTTCCTTCCTTCATGTAATTTTTGATTTCTCGTAGATACCGTCTTCTCCAATTAACGATTTCATCTTTCTCTTTCAAAATGCTGTACCTACTATGTCCTTTATAACTAAAATTAAATAAGCACAGTTACATATTTAATTATATTCAATTAGGGTTGTTTGTTAACTTACCGAAAATTAAGTGACTTAAGTAATTTTCTCATCGTCGATTTCTTCAAATTTGGAAGATCTTCACGTTCGTTCACAGCGTTTAGAATGTTTGCTACCGTAGGTGGTTCGTTGTTTAAGAAAATAGAATGCACTATTCTCCGTATTGTAGATTTTTGTTCCTCTGTTATGTTATCTAAAATAGCCTTGGGTCGGTTGTACTGTTTCGGCGGACTGAAAACACGCTTTTCTTTATGTTCTTTCAGGATTTTATAAACACTAGCTTCACAAGTACCTGAAATAAGCAATGGCTGAGAATTAAACATTATTGATTTACGGTGAGATAAATTTTTTAAATATGATGACTTGCAAATTTGCACGACTTTCATAGTGACTTCCAGCTTATTTACTCTGTCACCTTGGCAGTCAGGAAATGACACAAATTTCGTGCATTTTAAAAACTGTAAAGAAAAACATGAACATTGAAAAAACTATTAACGGCAGATACAGACGACCCTGTATTACTGAAAACAGAATTAAATAACACATCTAATAATGGTAAAAAAAACATATGGCGTTCCATTAAAAAAAAAGAGTTAGTTGTTTGAATATTCTCAAGTTTATTAAATTGCTTGAAAAACTTATGTCACTTGGAAGTTTTCTTGACATTGCAAGTGAAAAAGCATTTCAAGCGCTTTATTAGATGGCGTTGTTGAATGTCTTACAATTAAAGTCCTCTTCCAACGACGCAATAAATAGTTTTAGAAACATACACAAGGGTCATTTTAATAACTTTTGCGGAGCGTATGCATATTATACAGGGTGAATATTTTAAATCGTTTCCCCTGAAGGTTTTAGAAAAGGCAACCCATCATCCAAATCAGAAATAACTTCGTGTTTTCATAATACGAGCGTCTCGTCGCAGTAAGTTTTCATGGCTCCTCCTAAGAGATAGGCAACCCGTAAAAATCTTGTCCTTGTGATCGTAACCGGCAGCACAATCTTAAATTTATTAGTTCTGCTAATTGTAGGCTTCCTTAGTGTGTGATTGCATATTTGGATATTTGTGTAAGATTATACGATTAAAAAAAAAAAGTTTGTATAAATTTGAAAAAGAAACTCACAAAGAAATAGTACATTCTATGGATTTACTTACGAAATATGGATCCTGCACGAGAAAAATTAATTTAATTTTACCTGTGAAGAAGGAACATAAAACATGTCGTCAAAGTAGGATAATATTATGTTTAGTTAAAAGCTGTAAAGAGAAATTTATTCCATAAACGTTTGCTTAAAAACAATCTATAACAATTAGGGGTTGTTAAGAGCTTAAAGTTTATTTATAATTTAAAACAGATTTATACCTGTTTTAAAAATTACCACAACAGCAGACTACCTACGAACAAGGAATCTTTTTGATTTTTTTTTCTTCGTTTTAATTTTGGTGCATTCGTGAGAATATCTGTTACCAAAAACGCCATTAATTTTTTGTACGAACTTGAAGAACACCCTGTATACGTTAACAAAGTTCAAAGATAACTTTCGACAGTTTTTGGCCTATTGTTGAAATATTAACGTTTGTTTGAGAGCAAAGCAGAATTTCCAGAGGGGATTTATTTCGCGAGCGGAAAAATATGAAAGATGTTGCAAAGGAAAACGGTTTATTAACTTTTTTAAGAAATTTAATTATGGAAATTGTTCGGAAGATACAAAAAAAAGCTGTTCCTTGGACACACAACTAAAGACGTAGGAAACTATACACAAGGAAAATAACATTAAAAATAGCATAATTTGAATTAATTGTGCATGCAAAAAAAATTACAAAAATAATTATGCTCTGTTAGATTCTTATTCTGGACCACCGTGCATGGCAATCTCGCCATTATGTATCATCAGGTGCCGTTTCAAATAACCGAGTCGCCCGCATTTATAATCGCAAAGATCACAACTGAACGGATTCTCGCCAGGTGTGCTTCACTTTGTGTCGTTTCAAGCCCACAAGGTGTCGGCATTTATAATCGCAAAGATCACAACTAAACGGCTTCACATCTGTGTGCTTTAACTTATGCTGCTTCAAACTTCTAAAATTGCGGCATTTATGATCGCAAAGATCACAATTGAACGGTTTCTCGCCGGTGTGCGTCAACCTGTGCTCCTTCAAATGTTGGCGGTCCCGGCATTTATAATCGCAAAGATCACAACTAAACGGCTTCACATCGGTGTGCATTACCTTGTGCCGTTTCAAATATCTGAAGTCCCGGCATTTATAATCGCAAAGATCACAACTAAACGGCTTCACGTCGGTGTGCTTTAACTCGTGCTGTTTCAAATATCTGAAGTCCCGGCATTTATAATCGCAAAGATCACAACTAAACGGCTTCTCGTCGGTGTGCTTTAACTCGTGCCGTTTCAAATATTTGCGGTCCCGGCATTTATAATCGCAAAGATCACAACCGAACGGCTTCTCACCGGTGTGCTTTAACTTGTGCTGTTTCAAACTTTCGACGCGTCGGCACTTATAATCGCAAAGATCACAACTGAACGGCCTCTCGCCGGTGTGCTGTAACATGTGCCGTTTCAAATTTTTGAGGTACCGGAATTTGTAATCGCAAAGATCACAACTGAACGGTCTCTCACCAGTATGTTTCAAGATGTGACGGCGCAAACTTGAACGACATGTAAATTTAAAATCACATATCTGGCATTCGAATGCATTTTTATTCACAGGTTTGGTTTTGGTGATCTGTTGACACCTGAAACAAAGAGTCCGTTTAGCTTTCTATACATATTCGGTTGTATGGCAGTTAAAAATGCCCTTGTTTTTCAAATTTATACCCTGACTATAATATCGAATATTGACAAAATTTTATAATTGTAATAGTTTTAACTAATAAAAAATAAAACAATTTATTGTTTGCAACAATTAGCACAAGCAACAAAGTTTACATTATTTTGACGTACAGAGAAATAAATAAAATAAATATTAATTAATCACAAGTTGGTGTGTATAATTTAATATTTACAGTTGGTTCTTGTCCGATGAAATTTCTATCACAAAATCTTTTAAGCGGACACTAAATCGCGCACTATAACACTTTACGTTTCACCGTCGTTCGACAGCTTCGAACGACGGTGAAACGTAAAGTGTTATAGTGCGCGATTTAGTGTCCGCTTAAAAGATTTTGTGGTATAATTTAATGTTTAATAAATAAAATATTAAAGGGTACAGTTCACACCCAGGCTTACTTTAACTTTTCTATTTCATTTATTAGATCCTCTACTCAGCGACATCACTTCTTATTTTTTATAATTTGAATAACCTCTTCAGACAGATGACTGGAAATCGTACTGCAGCAGGAAGACCGGGAGCTAGATTTGCGCAGATTATTTTCTCGACGAGCGTACGTGTTTAGCGCAAACACCATTACAGGTGACCTTGACTTAAAATGTCCATTATTACCTGAGTAATGAATACGTAAGTGACTCTGAGGTGAGATTTGTTCTTCCCCGCGCTGAAGAATCACATTAAATATACATACAGTATCGGACAAAAGTAAAGCAACAAACCCTGATTTTTATGCGATTTCATTTTAATGCATTAATTTTCCGTCTATTTCGCCAAAGCCAATATGCAAATGCATATGATATATTTGCAATATGCAAATATAGAAACAAGCTATCATAGAAGCTTTTGTTTGATGTTTGAATTATTTTTTTTTCTTTCCTTAATTTTTCACTTGCGACAAAAGTAAAGCAACAAAATGTATGGTTGGCCGTGAAACAAGATACTAATGAAAACGACAATTGTAAATGACAGTACACAATTAAATACCATTAGTTAACAATGCCAACGGGTATTTCGACGTCGAAGCAGCTAAAAGAACGAATTGTAGACGCTTTTTTGAATGGAGAACGTCAAGCAGCAATCAGCAGACGTTTTTCTATACCTCGGTATACTGTGTGCAGAATTTTAAAGCTTTTTCAAGAGCGTAGACACTTGGAGTACATGCCGAAGTCCGGCAGACCTCGAAAAACTTCGGAAAATATGGACAGACGCATTAAAAGAATCTCCCAAAGCGACCCCTGGAAATCTGCTTCAAGAATAAAAGGCGAAATTGTTGATTTAAATCTAAGTACTCGAAGCGTATAGCGAAGACTTGTTGAAGCAAATCTGTTTGGAAGACGCCCAGCCAAAAAACCACTTATTTCTAAAAAAAATCAAGCCTCAAGATTAGATTTTGCTAGACTGCATGTTCAATGGACTCGTGAAGACTGGCATAAAGTTTTATTTAGTGATGAAACAAAGTACAACTTGTTTAAATCTGATGGAATACGTTGGGTAAGACGTCCTAAAAATGAAAGATTTAATTCCAAGTACATAGTCCCCACTCTTAAGCACGGTGGAGGAAGCGTTATATTGTGGGGTTGTTTTTCAAAACGTAGAGTAGGACCGTTACACTTCATAGAAGGTAATATGGACCGGTTCTATTATAGGGACATTTTAAGAGAAACAATGTTACCTTATGCAGAATGGAATATGCCATTAAGATTCATATTCCAACAAGATAATAACCCTAAGCATTCCTCATTACTGGTAAAAGAATGGTTTCAGGAAAATAATATTCTGGTTATGAAGTGGCCGTCGCAATCTCCAGACCTGAATCCCATAGAACATCTATGGGAGGAAGTAGAGAGACGAATTAGAACACAAAACTTTTCTAATAAACATGAATTAGAAATTAGAATACGAAGGGTTTGGGAAGAAATGCCGCAAAATGTTATCGACAATTTAATAGATTCTATGCCAAGAAGATGTGCTGCTGTTATAAAAAGTAAAGGTGGACCAACGAAATATTAAATAAACTAATGGCAGTTTCATGTTAATTAATCAATTAATTTAGGAATTGTTTGTTTTTTTGAGCAATTTAAAATTGTTGCCTAACTTTTGTCGCGATACGTAAATTCAATTTTTTCTTTAATTCAAAAAATTAATAATAATAAAGCTTTATATTTTCTCTTATTCGTATTATTACATTGAAAATACTTCGTCATAGACTGACCTTAAATATGAGACCTGGATATATTATCAACAGATGAAGATTAATTTATTAGCAGAAATTAGTTATTTGTTGCCTCACTTTTGTCCGATACTGTATATGTTAATAGCTTATAGTTTGTAACAGCACACACATGACAGAAGCAGTAAGTGAAAAATGAAAAATGTGGTTCAGAATTATAATAGTAGATTATACACAGAGAGAGTGAAGTGCATGATTTTTACCTGATGTGTAGTTTGTAGCCCGACGGCTCTACAAAACACCGAGGCGAGGGGAAGAAGCATTCACTCCCGAGGTGTATATAATATTGTTCTATTTTGGTGTCTTAACGACTACATTATGAAACCTATTTGGGTGTCATAGGTACAGTATTCTAGTCAGAGTTTAAGTTTAATCTTCAGTTTAGTCCTATATTCATATGATAATAATTATCAAAGCAATTGTTTCTATGGGAATAAACTGAAGATAAAAGTTAAACTGAAAGTGAAATATGTACTGGGCCATAAAGTAGTTCATGAAGGTCGGGTTTCTGGAACATTACATAAAGTTAACTGTCTGATAAAAGTAAACGTTGCTATGACTACACATGTTAGAACTATAGGAATATTTTATTTTATCTATTAGTTAATTTTATGAAATGTTCCAGAAACCCGACCTAATGCATGTAAAATTTTATTTTATTATTTTATTAGGTTGGCGACAACATATTGTCACGATTCCGGACAAATTTGGAAATGTTATTAATCTAAAAGTACTTTCGTTTAATTAAAACAATGCGAGTTTTATGCTGATGTGCACACTGAGCGACCTGCATTTCCAACGTTAGACGTTGAACTTGCGGACGTAAACAGAAATCGACGACACAGCGAAATAATTGGGGCATTGGGTAATTAGTACAACGCAAATCAGTTAATTCGCTATCTAAAAACGATTTGGAAACAACGAGAAAATCCTGACATCACCTTGTTGGCAACCCAGTAACTGTAGGGGTCACTACGTCTTATGCACTTTTGGTCATGACGTCACGTATATCTTTAGTACCTATATAAAATGTACAGTGTTCTATATTTCTAATCTTTTTTTTGTTATGTGTTAGTTTCCAGCTACCCCTGTTGCTCTCTTCCATTCCTAAGCTCCCCAACCCCCGAGCAAACACAAGCTCGTAACAATGTACAGCAATATTTGCTGACACTTCAAATTACAAAAATAACCTCCAAATTGAATTTTTTTTTGACAATACTTGCATCTGTTGATATCTTATTGCGTCTGCTAAAATCAGGTCCTATGAAATTTGTTTTTTTAATATACATACTATTTTCGTACGACCCAACAATTTTAACTGAAAAAACAGTGAACTACAACAGATGACTACCTATGAACAATTTATTGTTATTTTTCTGATTTCAAAAGCATTTCTTTTTCCTTTTTCGTCTTTTCTTATGCTAGTACTTAAGACAATAATAGACACATGCTTTAATTTCCGTTTCTTTTAAAGAATGTTTATTTTTTGTTACAAATTGCTACAATAAATAAATCTATTTAATTTTTACACATGAAGGAACATACAAGAAAAAAAACGCCAAAGTAGGATACCTACTACTGTGTGCAATGAAGAACTGTAAAGAAAAGTTTATTACTTATTCGAGCTTACATAAACTATCACCAAATTTATAATTTAATTTACTTGCCCCTCACTTACCATTGACAGATGACAAGCTTCTGCTGACTAAACGTATCAGCTGTTCCCCGGACTAGCAACAGTGAAGAATAAGGCGGATTAATTAAGTTGGTAAAAATTATTAAAGGGCACCAGAAGACTGTAATCACAGCCAAAACGTAATCGACCAGTCGACGTCTCCAATCAACCAAATTGGGCAGAAAAATCAACAGCTACAAGAGGCGAGACTACTCACTGGTGTGTGAACGTGGAAATCAAACTCGACGTTAAAGTTAACACAAGGGTGGGCTTACAGAAAGGAAATCAAATATTTAATTACGATTAACTATTTGATTGAGCTTAAAATTCGTGTTGCCATAGAAATCAAATTGTTAAACTAAGAATGGGTTTACAGAAAGGAAATTAAATTTTTAATTTCGATTAACTATTTGATTGAGATTAAAGTTCGCGTTGCCACGGTTTATCAATATGATTACTATGGCAACAGGAGTTTTAATCTCAATCAAATAGTTAATCGTAATTAAATACAGTCGAACCTCCATAACTCGAATCTCAAGGGACCGGAAAATTACTTCGAGTTATAGAAATTTCGAGTTAATGAAAGAGATTTCAATTGTACACAATGTGCAGGGACATCAGTAAGCTTCGAGTTTCGAGTTGTGGAGATTCGAGTTATGGAGGTGCGACTGTATTTAATTTCCTTTCTGTAAACCCACTCTAAGGCAACGCTAATTTTAATCTCAATCAAATAGTTAATCGTAATTAAATATTTGATTTCCTGAGGTTTTATTACACAAATACAAATCAAAACAAACAACACTTTACACAATTACATGTGGCTGCTTAATTTATGCTAAAATTAACTACGGTAAACGCAGCGCAACACGTACTTCGAAATTCTTCCTTGCGATTCAACTATTCGCGAGAAATGAACGAAACATAAACCAATCGATCCGCAGAACGTCAGATTAAATTAAAGTTGGAATACCTAACCTTTTGACAGCGCGTCCAGTCATGCGGCAGGGTCAACGTTGCCAACCGAAGCGCGGTGGCCGGTGGGTAGTTACGACGGCCTCTGTCATTCGCGGGTAGCGTCAACAATCTGGTTCAAACTGGATCCGCTGGGATCGTCAAGATGGCGGATCAGGTTTCCACGATCGGGCCACGGTACATTCATAGGGCAGAAGCGCCACCGGAGAACTAGGCCTCGAAGCCTGGACTAAAAGCCTGCGCCAGAAAACTGTGCCCAAACAGAAAAGCCTACATAGAAGAAACGATTTTTGTTAGCTTGTTTGTCGGCGTGTGTCGTCATATTTTACCTGAGAGAACTGGGGTCCCAGGCTTGGTAAGGGGGTTAAAAACTATCCCCAAAGATGTTCGGCGCTGTCACTAAATCTTCCAGCACAGCCGCTGGTGAATCACTTCTCCCAAAGAGCAAGAATTCCGATAATTTACAATGCACGTAAAACACGTCTAGCTTGCACCACGATCCGAACAAGAAAGGGCGCGACGAGATTAAAAATGGAGGAGGTCGCTAAGACGCGCGAAAATTACCGACGATAACCAATGATGAGTTACCAAGTAGTCACATGGTGCCTTCATTTAAAACTACTTGTAATATTGTAAATTTAATTTTAGACTAAACTGGCCTCTTGTCATCTTCAAAATTTAGTAAATTGAATTATTTCTTCAGATAATTATGAATTATTTCTTCAGATTGAGAAGTGCGCAATTTTAAAGTTTGCCGAAGAAATAATTACTATTGCTGATTAAATTTAACAATTAGCTAAAATTTGGTACTTAATTAATTAATAAAGTAATTAATAATAAAGCCTTTTTTGAAAACAGTTATTATACTTACTACTTTATAAATGTTATAGGCTTAATCCTATACACTCGTGATATCACAGTTGCCTTTCCAGTAGGGGGAGCCATAAAAACTTATACTCTGTTTACTGAAGCGATATAGTAATAAACATTTCCACAGTAGCCCGCGCATCAACTGGTGCAGTTGAGTTCCGGTGATACTTATCATAATATTGAAGGTACAACTTCAAATTGTGTGTTACTTTGTAAAACCACCTTCTGCACTATAAGATACTGCGCATAAAACTCTCCTACTTTATTTTATTACTATATCTCTTCAGTAAACAGAGTATAGATACTGCGGCGAGACGCTGGTTTCATAATGTATTAAAAATCACGGAAGTAGAATGAGTTGCCTATTTTCAATTTTTAAGGCGTTGCAATATAAAATGGGCACCATGTATAATTATTTTAAAAATAAGATTTCCGAGCCAAATTAGTACATATCTTCATTTCTTTTACTTTATACAACATAAGCGAATTGTTACATAAGTGGGTTCATAATACGTACAGTTGCAGTCTTAATTCGTGACATAGCCTTTAGGGAAAAACTGATAGTGGACATTTTATTTGTGGTTTCCAAGCAAAAAATAATTTATGACATCCCGAATTCACTTTTAAGTAGCAAGATTTGGATGCAATTGATGTTCATAGTTTTGAAAACGATGGGTACGATGTTCTGTAAGCGTCATAAATTATGTTTGCGACTGTACACAGATGAGCAACAGTATTATTAGGTATTATTGATTTAGCACTTACCAGAAGCCTCTGCGGTAAATTTAACATTTTTGACTTTTGTGTTTTCTGGATGCGACGACATGTATACCTTAAAGATGTTTAATATTGTATTTTTCTCTTCGACTGACAGTTGCTTTCTCGGTCGCTTTCTTGGTGGCGTAGTGGCTTCATTATTTACTGTTTCAGTAATCAAAAGTTTATCTGGAAAAAGATGTGAAACTTTGCACCGATACTTTTATTAAAACTAGGCATAGCAACATCTGGTTTTAGACGAGGTTTACATTTAAGCAGAGACGGTGCAAATGGCCGTAAATAATTTTCATACATTATTAACTTACCACATTCATATTCAAATTAAATCAAGTCTTAACAAAGACTGATTAATAAATAATAATAACGCAAATCTGTTGCAAAAAAAAAAGATGAATTACACTATAGTCTAGTGTAAATCGGTTTTACAGAAACGACAATCACATGTACAACATTGCTCTGTGCGTTTGGTAGGTGGCCGGACTATAGAATACCGCACAATTAGTTAATTAAAGTGCAGTGTTTATTTATTATTCAAATTGATGCAAAATTCGAATTTAAATCGGATACTAAACAAACATGGTAACTATGGCAACGGTGGAGGTTCAATGCAAAATAGTATAGAGGGAGCCACACTCACAGATTTTTTCAAACGTGACCGGCCAGATAATGGATGGCTTCTTAACTAATCTAAGCAGCCTCGGTGCATACAAACATAAATGATTTCGAATGAACTTACGTTTACGTTTTAATCCTGTTTTCCCATTGCTGCCCTCTTGTTTAAACTTTGTGTTGTCTTCGACGCAGCCTATCGCATCTTTTATACTATTATCACATACCTTACTTTCAGTGCATTTTATTTCATCGGCTTCCTCTTTAACGTCTTCATTAAAACTGGTTAAATCGGACTTAATACTGACGGCTTGTTCCTCTTTGATATTCTCGGTGATGCTGCTGAGTATTGTCGGCTTGGTGTTGTAAAAATCACTGTGCAAGTATTCGGTTTTCGTCGTCTCGTGATTGCCGTCCTCTTCTTTAATAAACACATTGTCAAATTCGTCGAGCTCGATTTTTGGTTGGATCGCTTCGTTCTCTGAGGTTTCTTGCTTCACGCGGACAGGAACGCACGCTTCTTCATCCGTCATCTCAGGAAAAATAGTTTGGTTATATTTTGTTTAATCAAACGAAGACAGTGTCGCCAATAGACGAAAACGCATTTCCACTAGACGACCGAGAAAATTTTACTTGTTATGACTCTGTACTCCGCCATTAAAAATTAATTTAATTAATTGTCTGTGGGGCTTCCTAACTTAATAAAGAGCAGCAAACACTCCTTCCTCGGGCGGGACATATTTAAGGAAAAAGAAATTTGTTCATGACAAATGTCGGTAATATAACTCCCTTTTTTGACCCAGAGTTGCCAGCTGGAAATTTCCGAATTTTTGTGAGAAAAACGGAATTTAGTGTCACATAGGTTGAGAGAAAAACGCAATTATAGCTTTAGATTGTCTTCCAAGTTGATTTTTTTTTATATGGGACAGTGCGCGAATGTACAGACGTGGACAGTTAAAGATATGACAAATTTGACGGCTGAGCAAATTTCTGAGCATTCTCGCTTAACTGAACACAACTACATCTAACTGCAATGACTTCCTTCTCCTTACTTCTAAAATTTAGAGCAATTCTGAGCATAAATTCTAATGCAAAGAATGAGGGCGATTGCTTAAGTGTTTGACAACTATCATAACATAATAAAGTAGGCCTTCACACCTGTTATGTGGGTGGCCTATACACCAGTGTATTTATTTACTTAATTACTTTTTATTTCAAAAAAGAAGCATTTTGTTAACGTTGCCCTTTTTCATCTCCTTTTGAGTTTTAAAATTTTTCTTTCATGCTGAAATAATTTTAATGATAATTAAGACTACATTTGTAACGACTGATGGGAAGGATCAAGATTCATTCAACGTCAGCGGTAGCAACGCGTCCACCTGGCGCGTCCAAGTTAGTCAAAAACTTGGGTGGATCTTCCCCCAGGCGTTCCTCAAGGTCTTCCCTAAGGGCTCTCTTCTTCAACGTATTCTTTCTCAAATGGTACACGTAGCAGGGTATGTCAGGTTGCAAAGAGAGTTGCTGCCAGTAATACCACAGCAGCATTATAAAAGACAACCAAACACACTGGTACGCCAGCGACGGTAGAGCTATCACCAAGGGCTCTAAGAGGTATATTTGCTTTCGGGTTCTCAGTACGTAGAAACTTATGTTCATCAAGGCCCACACGAAGGGCACGTGCCAGATCGCGAAATTCACGAACATCCAGAACAAAATTCCGTGCTGCCTCTCTCTCCTCAAGTTCGATATGATGAATAGGCAAGAAACGATCTTGACGCTCGCGAAAATACATACACATATCACTTCCGTTTTCGTCAAAGTCTCTGCACCGGCTAGCCAAGCGAAGGAGGACGGTGTCAGAAAAACCAACAACAACGTGACAACTGAGGTTACTATGAAAAAGATGCAGAAGACGGCGCACATCCATCTTATAATGTTACCTTTACAAAGAAGAACCTCGCTGATTTCTCTAAGCATTTTATTAACAGAAAAAGTAAAGCGTCACTGACGTTTCTGCAAAAAGCCTTCTTGATTGGCTACAGTAACCAAAAACTGCATTAAATGTTGTAGTTATGTTCAAATGACCGCTTTGTTATGTTGTTTCGCCGGTGTGGGTCAACAGGTGTTTCAACATTCCATCTTGTTGCGACATTTGTGGTCGTAAAATAGTTTCTATCGATGTGTTAATAAGTGCCGCTTCAACTTTATAACCTGTCGACATTTATAATCGCACAGATCACAACCGTATGACCCGC
Source organism: Dorcus hopei (assembly GCA_033060865.1). NCBI lineage: Eukaryota > Metazoa > Arthropoda > Insecta > Coleoptera > Lucanidae > Dorcus > Dorcus hopei. The sequence continues at coordinate 74,698,347 of CM065425.1, forward strand.
CGTTGCCGGTGTGTGTCAACTTGTGCTGCTTCAAATAATCCGACCGTTGACATTTGTAATCGCAAAGATCATAACTGTACAGCTTCTCCCCACACCCATGTCTCAACATGTGCCGCTTTAAGTTCCCGGATACCCGACATCTGTAACCGCAAAAGTCACAACAAAACAGTTTCTCGCCGTGGGTGTGTTTCAACATGTGCTGCTTCAAGTAATCGGGCCGCTTGCACTTGTAACTGCAATGTTCGCAACTGAACCGCTTCTCGCCACACGTATGTCTTAGCTGGTGCCGCTTCATGTATCCGGATAGCCGACATTTATAACTGCACAGAGAGCAGCTGAACGGCTTCTCTCCGTCGGCGTGTGTCAACAGGTGCCGCTTCAAGTAATCAGATCGTCGGAATTTGTAAGCGCAAAAATTACAACTGTACGGCTTCTCGCCGGTGTGTTTCGATACGTGCCGCTTGAAGTTCCCAAGTCGTCGGCATTTGTAACCGCAAAGTTCGCAAGTGTGTGTCTTTTTACCGACCAGAAATTTAGGTTCGGAAGTCCGATGGAACCTGAAACAAATCAATGTACACTACGGACGTTAACTATTAAGATCTGAGGCGAAAAAAATATACAAAACTACAAACGTCTTTTAAGACTAAGTTTGAATTGTAAGAAGTAACTGAGGTCGTTTTCTAGAATAGTTTGAAATACGAATTTGTTCAATAAGGGTATAACCCCAAAAATTTTTCGCCGGTACGAGACACCTTATGTCGACGTAGATGTGACCCTTCTAAATATTTTTCTAACTTAGAATTTAATACATGTCAAATGTGTTTCGGATAAAAATAAAGAGCGAAAAAGGACAAAGTGGAAACAAAATAGACAAGAAAAGTCTGTACCTATTAAATTATTGTCAAAATAAAACAGATATATATATATTTGTTTATTTGCGACACTGTTACGGAAATGGGGAGGGGAGGAGGATGAAAACAAAAGCTGTTTTCTGTTAACTTATTAAATTCCATTCAATTTCAAGCATGTACATTATTCTCTAAAAGTATTCGTCCGATTCGCAATAAAACATTTGAAAGGCGCTGTACAAGTGAGTCATTCCTATAAAATCAAATTAAATATTAAAATAATATACACACAAGGTGCTCGTTTAGGTCTTTCCAAATGTCTGAATAATCCGAACGTTACATTAAAAATCCTGTTCAAGCTTTATATTTGCACTTGAAGTATTCTTGCCTGTATGCGTCAACATGTGCTGATTTAAATTGCCGGACTGCCGACATTTGTAACTGCAAAACTCGCAACTGAACGGTTTCTCGCCGGTGTGAATAAGCATGTGCCGCTTCATGCTTCCGGACTGTCGACACTTGTAATCGCAAAAGTCGCAGCTGAACGGCTTCTCCCCGTCGAAGTGCGTCAACATGTGCCGCTTCAATTTTCCCGTTTCCCGGCACCTGTAATCGCAAAGATCACAGCTGAACGGCTTCTCGCCGGTGTGTATCAACCTGTGCAGTCTCAAATTCCCAGGTTGTCGGCACTTGTAATCGCAAAGGTCACAGCAGAACGGCTTCTTGCCGCCGGTGTGCTTGGTCATGTGCCGTTTTAAATTACCGAACAGTTGCGATCTGTAATCGCAAATGTCACACCGGAAGGGCTTCTCTCCGACGAAGTGCGTCGACATGTGCTGCTTCAATTGCACCGCACCTCGGCAATTGTAACCGCAAAGATCACAACTGATCGGCTCCTCGCCGATATGTGCCAACCTGTGCTGCCTCAAGCTCCCGGGCTGCCGACACTTGTACTCGCAGAGGTCACAACTGAACGGCTTCTCGCCTGTATGTATCATCATATGCTTGCGTATGTATCCGGGTGTTTTAAATTTTACACCGCAAATAGGACATTCGGATGCTCTTTCCTCCGGAATTATAGATTCGAACGTCCATTGAAACCTGAAACAACATAATAAAGAACAATATTAGAAAAAATTACAATTTTATGAAATGACATGACAGTAGTAAATTGATGGATAATAAAACGTAATCCACATTATTTCATCATTATATTGTGATTATATTATGTATTATGTAATACAACTAAGATATTGTAACTATTGGTAGAAATTCTACTTCAAAATTAACACTATTAATTAAATTAAAAATGATGTAATGTATGTATGTTCACAGCAGGTAGAGTTGTGCTCATATCAATTGAAGACACCGACATCGACGTAGAATTGGTTCGACAGTTTGAAGCTGACATAAATTCGCTACAATTTAAAAATTTCATGGACCAGAGGTTCTTGAGGCCACAGCATCCCCTCACCGCGAGGCACTGGCCGGTAAAAACTACCAACAGTTGTGTAATGAACATTTAAGGTGAACTGGTCATAAATTTTTCTTTTTGTTATAAATTTATTGGACATCCTAAAAATAAGTTGAATTAAATTGAGGTTAGGTAAGGTTTAAGTTCAATTTTGCATGTAAATATTATTTAAGATTTGTAAATATTAATAATTGTTGTAGAAAACTGTACTTACTTTACGTTAGTTAAGTTGAAATCAATTTTAATCATTTAAATCAATTTATTGTAAAATTTTAAAATAATGTCGGGAAACATTGTCAAAATGCAGTTGTAGAGGGCATGACAATCGGGTGTAGAGATTACCGGTCAGGTTTTGGCTACGAGATTAAGGTCGTCATGGTAACAACAATGTCAATAGGCCAAAACATATAAAAAGCCGCGCTCGTCAGTTTTCGAATTAATTCCTCCCAGCTACCGAACTGGTAACAAGTAAAAAAGAATTCCGTCCAGCTCCCGAGCTGTAAACAAATAAAAAAGAATTCCGTCCAGCTTCCAAGCTAGTAACATGTAAAAGAAATTCCGCCGGTAAACGAAATATATGCTCTCGACCCCCGAGAAATTGCCTTCCAAAACCAGAAGCAAGATAATAAATAAAAAGTGAGCAAATAAAAATCAGATTAGAGTAGGCGGTGCAATGTCTGTGATTAACTGAATTAATTAATGTAATACATTCATGGACTGTCAAATTTATTGACTTTTTATTTAATCACAGAAAGTGTGTTCGTTTGTTCTGCACTTTCTACACTTTTAACTTGTTTACTCTATTTTTCTCACTCCTACTTACATTATATTACGTACATCTCAGTCTCTCAGGAGCGGTTGGGTGCATAAAGTGTAGAAAAGTGCAGAACAAACGAACAGACCTAGACATACATTGGCTTCGTTCAGATGAAGAAAATATCGTAAACCGTTTATGATTAATCATAAACAGTTTACGCTGCATATACAGTTTTCAGTTGAACGATCGGTAGCGTTGACCGTTTTATTAAATATAAATATTCTAGTACCTAGTGCGTAAGTCTTTCTAGTAAGAAGCATCTCGAGCTAAATTAAATAACAGTGAATTCAGCAATAATTCCAACATTAGATGCTGGCATTAATTTTGATGTTATTTTAGGAGCAATAAACCTCTGGGGATCCATGCAAAACTTGCAGAACAAAAATTAACGGCCTCGAAATGAAAATTCATAAACTGCTTAGGCCCGGTTTTACAATCACAAGTTAACTTTATCTGCAGTTTATTCCCATAGTAACAACTATTGCGATCACAATCGTTACTATGGGAATAAACCGACAGATAAAGTTAACTTGTGATTGTAAAACCGAGACTTTATCGTTCATGAACTTCTCTATCACCAAACACTTGATATTGCACACCGTTTATCGTATAAATCATATTATACTTTGTAGACGCCATGTTTATTAAACACGTTTTCGCCAGGGTAAACATGTTTCATCGCCATCCTCGGAGCATAAACGTTCAGATGAAAATCATAAACCGTTTATGATATTTTCCGTCATCTGAACGAAGCCATTTTCTTCGCACCGCCTACTCTAATCTGATTTTTATTTGCTCACCGTTTATATTAGTTACGTTTTTTTGAAGGAAATCCTATTTTATTTTTAACAAAAGGAAATTCTATCCCGAAAGAAACTTTCCTAACGTTTTTCCTGTTTGCCATAACACAAAAAGGGGTGAAAGGACCAGAAAATGGGAGAAAGAGTGAAGTAAGTCAGATTTCATATACACACACACGCAACACACTTTTACACTCACACAAAATCTGCATATCATAGGAAGATTACAGTTCAGCATCGATCGCTACATCTGTTGAATCCGATCTACCCTCTGATACGAAGGTTTGAGACACCACGCACACAACCAAATATCCGGGTACCCTAGAAGGATTACACTCCGGCACTGATTGCTAAATCTGTCGGATACGATCTCATCTCTGTTACTGGATTATTTGTACACACACACACACATACACACAAATTCACCCTATCCATTCTTCATTTCCTTATCTGACCGTGTAACGGTCCGTCAACTTTCGGGGTGATCTGTAGTTGCTGATCGTTGCTCTGCTTGATGTTGGTTCGGCGGTTCGGGTTTGCTCGTCGGTGTCCAGGTCCAGAAATGAAAGCGTCGATCACTTAGCAAATACAGTTTTTATTTACAAAATAGTTCATATTTACACGTATTTACAGATTGGAATGTTTTTACTCCGGTAACAAAACTCACGGACTGGTAAACGAAATGATAAACTTGCGGACGGTTTTTTTCGGTGGCGGCAATATACGGAGTGTCTCGTGGACACTAAACAACGGTAATATACGATGTATCTTAAGGACACTAATTAATCAACGGTAACATACGGTGTGTCTTAAAGACATTAAACGACAACTAATCACCGCGCAAACTGCGCGTACGTTCTGGTTTCCGCTCTTCCCAATCGGGTCAGGGTTACGGTCAAGGGTGAAACTCCCACTCCAGGATCAAGATGTGCGAAACGCCCGCACCAGGTAAGAAAGAGTGAAACTCCCACTCTAGGATCAGGATGCACGAAACGCCCGTGTCGGGTATGAAAGAGTGAAACTCCCACTCTAGGATCAGGATGTGCGAAACGCCCGCATTAGGTAAGAAAGAGTGAGACTCCCACTCTAGGGTCAGAATACACGAAACGCCCGTGGCGGATATGAAAGAGTGAAACTCCCACTCTAGGATCAAGATGTGCGAAACGCCCGCACTAGATAAGAAAGAGTGAAACTCCCACTCTAGGATCAGGATGCACGAAACGCCCGTGCCGGGTATGAAAGAGTGAAACTCCCACTCTATTAAACTTTAATCTGCGCAAACCAAACGAAATCCTAACTATACAGGCTAATTAATATAAATACAACTCCTAACTAAATATGTACAATAAACAATAAAAATTCTAAATAAACGGTGACGGAGTGGTCACTTCGTTACATCCGAAACGAAGACCCACTAAGATTATTCGAAGAATCCACCCTGATCATCGAGGAAAGTAAAAAAGCTAGGGGTTATAATTAGAAAAGCTCAAAACAACAGAAAGCACCCCTAGAGAGATTCAAAGTATTACATAAATTGATATAGGGGTTGTAATAAGAGAAAATTACATAATATCTACACAATAAACGGCACCTCCCCCCCATTATCAGTACATTATTGGCGCCCAACGTGGGGCTCTCAGAAAAGTAAATATTCACAAAAAGAAAACACCCGCCATAACATCACAATATGCAATAAAATAATGAAATGTTTCGGATAAAAAAAAGAGCGAATTAAAAAAGGACAAAGTGGAAACAAAATACACAAGCAAAATCTGTACCTTGGAAATGGGGGGGGGGGACGAAAACAAAAGCTGTTTTTTGTTATTATTTAATTCCATTCAATTTTAAGCATGTACACTCTCTTCCAAACGTATTCGTGCAATTCGCAATAAAACAGGGAGGGCAAAAAGCAACCTCGAGACTACAACTCTTTATTTTGGTGCTTTAAAACATTTGAAAGGCGCTGCACAAGTGAGTCATCCCTATAAAATCAAATTAAATATTAAAATTAAAGTCTTTCTAAATGCCCGAATAATCCGAACGTTACATTAAAAATCTTGTTCAAGCTTTATATTTGCACTTGAAGTATTCTTGCCCGTATGCGTCAACATGTGCTTATTTAAATGCCCGGACTGCCGGAATTTGTAACTGCAAAACTCACAACTGAACGGTTTCTCGCCGGTGTGCGTCAGCATGTGCCGCTTCATGCTTCCGGATTGTCGACACTTGTAATCGCAAAATTCGCAGCTGAACGGCTTCTCCCCGTCGAAGTGCGTCAACATGTGCCGCTTCAATTTTCCCGATTCCCGGCACTTGTAATCGCAAAGATCACAACTGAACGGCTTCTCGCCGGTGTGTATCAACATGTGCAGCCTCAAATTCCAAGAGTGTCGGCACTTGTAATCGCAAAGGTCGCAGCTGAACGGCCTCTCGCCGCCGGTATGCTTGGCCATGTGCCGTTTTAAATTTCCGAACAGTTGCGACCTGTAATCGCAAATGTCACACCGGAAGGGCTTCTCTCCGACGAAGTGCGTCGACATGTGCTGTTTCAATTGCACCGCGTCTCGGCATTTGTAACCGCAAAGATCACAACTGATCGGCTTCTCGCCGGTATGTGTCAGCCTGTGCTGCCTCAAGCTTCCGGGCTCTCGACATGTGTAATCGCAACGATCACAACTGAACGGCCTCTTGCCACCGGTGTGTTTTAGTATGTGCCGTTTTAAGTTTCCCAATATTCGGGATTGGTAATCGCAGAGGTCACAACTGAACGGTTTCTCGCCTGTGTGTATCATCATATGCTTACGTATGTATCCGGGTGTTTTAAATTTTAAACCGCAAATGGGGCATTCGGATGCTCTTTCGTCCAGGATTATAGATTCGAACGTCCTTTGAAATCTGAAACAACATAATAAAGAAAAATAAATTAGATAAAAATTACAATTTTATTTATGACGTGACAGTAGTAAATAGGTGGATAATAAAACGTAATCCAGATTATTTCATTATTGTAATATGTGGTATTGTAACTATTGGTAAGAATTCTAGTTAAAAATTGACACTATTAATTAAATTAAAAATGACGTAAATATGTATATGTCCACAGCAGATGCTCAGCTGATTAAAACCTTCGACAAACGAGCTGCAATATCTGATCTCATTACATATTAACAATCAATATATTTCGCAGTTCTTTATAAGTATGTACATACTTTGTGTTTCGTGTAATCTCCTCGGATCAGTAGATTTTCTTCAGTTGCCTCAAATTTTTATTTTTTTTATTTTTAACTTTCGATTGTGGACTGTTGTCTTTTGTTCTCTTCATCTCCCCTATTTCCGCATGGATGCCATTCGATTTATAACTCGAGTTCGGTAGAACCCTATATAACTCGAGTTCGATAGAACCCTGTATATATTTCGAAAAAAAAAAAACTAAATAATTATTTTATTATCTAAATTATTAAAAACATTTTTGTAAGAAACAAAATTCATTATTTTTTTATTACTATTTGTTCATTATATCGAATAAATTAAAAAAAATTGATAAAAAGGACGATGAGAAAGCAAAGAAAATGAAATACATACATAATAGATTTTTTTTTAAATTCGAAATAAAATTAAAAAAAAAAACAATAAAAACAAAAGACGATCGATTTCACAGCACGATTCAGTGGGGGTTTTCTGCGTTCAATTTATTTTTACGAAATAAAACTTGAAAATCCTTTTTTTTTTTAGAAGAGAAACTCCCTTAATCCCTAACGATTTGAAAAAAAAATTAAATAAGGGATTTATTCTTTAAGTTGGCAACTCTGCTTAACATGTACTGCAGAAAATTCAGAAGTAGGAACTAGGAGCAGGGGTGTCCGCAGAGAACTTTCTAAGGGAGGGAGTTAAACTTGCTCCATTCTGTATGGGGCGCTGTAATCACATTCACTTATAATTTATGAATTTTTTGATTCCATTCCAAGGGGCGGAAGGGGGGAGGCAAGTTCCGGCTTTGAAGATACGTACTGACAAATTTTTATTTTATTTTTTTGTACAAAATTTTAAATCTGAAATATATCTCTCCCTTTACTTACATTAATCGAACAAAATTGTATAATTGTTGTACAAATTATAAATGCATTTAATATTGTAAAAAAAATAGATACAAGCCACCCTTACACTATGAACAAAACTACAAGTATGTACATAATTGTTGAAAGTTAGAACATAACAATTGAACCGACAGAAAACGTTATAGTCCCATGAAAGAAATGGAGGGGGGGGTCTTTGTACGTTCTAGCCCCGGCGTTGGTAGTTCTCATCGAATTTATATGATCTCAGCTTTGGTCAATGATCGGTATATAATCGCATTCATAATGAAGAATTTATTTGCAATTTTTTTTATACCAATTTTCGATCTGGCAACCATGTCTAAATTTTATTATTGATGAAGTGCAAAAGAACTTACAACAGAAAATAAGACACCTCAGTTATCATTGTCAATTAAAAAAATCTAACCTAAAAACTACAAATAAAAAATTTTGACTCATGACGCCAATCATCAATAAAGAGATAAAAATAAACGTAAATGATTAAAAAGAGTATCGTCAATAATGTGATGGATACATAAATGTTACAGTCGTTAGGTACATAATAAAATTTTCTCAACTTTGACAGGAGTCTGCACGAAGAGCCAGACAGAGAAGGGAATACGTTGCATCAAACGTGGTAAAGACAAAGACATGTGGGAATATGCGACGCGCACTTTCTTCTTTTTACTTGCATAACATGCAAATCGATTTACACATTGTATACAGCGTGCTCATTTTAATTCGTGACGCCTTATAATTAGGCAACCCATTCTGTTAACAACGCGTCGCGTTTTAAAATGAACGCACATACATAGATTTAAACAACCTGGTTCTGATGTTTATTCTTTATGTGGTTTATTAATAAACCGACTCGTATGCATTGATACTCGCAATCGGAGCACTTAAACGGCTTGTCCTCTACGTGCCTGTGCATATGCCTCTTGAGAGTCGACGGATTGGCCGACTTGTAATCGCACTTGTTGCATTTAAAGGGCTTCTCGCCGGTATGCGTGTGCATGTGCACCCTCAAATTGCTGACCTTCGTGCACTTATAATCGCAAAGGTCGCACGTTATGTACATTTCCCTGTTATGTCCGAGCATGTGCAGCTTCATGTTGTCGGTTCCGGTGCACTTGTACTCGCAGAAGTTGCACGTCAGCTCCTTTCCGTCGGTGTGCTTGTTCATGTGCTGCGTCAGGTCATCGTCGTGCACGCACCTAAACGGACAGAAATAGCACTTCAGTATTTTTCCTTTCGCGTGGACGAATTCGTGCGTCTTCAGTTCGCTCACGTAGTTGCAGCGGTAGCTGCAGATCTCACACTTGAGGGGCTTCTCGCCGGTGTGGGTGTACATGTGCTTTTTGAGGGAATTCGACTGGACGCATCTGTAATCGCACAGCTTACATTGGAAGGGTTTTTCTCCGGTGTGCGCGTACATGTGCAACTTTAGGCCGGTGGGGTGACAGTATTTGGCGCCGCAGATGTCACAGACGTGTTGCTTTTTGGCGGCACTTTTGATGTTTCGGTTCTTTTGCGCTGCTGCTTTGCGGCTGTTCATTTCGATGTTATCATAGCAACCACTGAAACAATTTTACAATCAGAAGTTATCAACTACGTAATTTTATTTTGTTTTAATTAAAAAAAAAAAAAAAACTAAAAAGATCTCGGGTAAATCCAAAAAGTAATTGCTGGCAGGTAATTTCGTACAAAACAAATTGGAAGGACACAATAATAATAATAAAAAAAGTTTTGCATAGAACACATTTAAAAGTCTCATCGCCTGTATGTGTAATCTTATACGTCTTGGAACATACACAATTTTATGTGGTTTTATTTAAAATCGCACAAAGTACATTTAATAGTCTTGTACAGAGACGTATAATAAACACATGTATCTGGACGATGAATGCAATTGGAGTTGCGCAGCGCACATTTATAAGACCTCTCGCCTCTCGCATACACGTGTGAATGCAGAAGTCTGTCTCTAATCGCAAAAAATGCCGATATACAAGCAAAAGTTATGTATAAACAGTTTCTCGCCGGTGTGTGTCAACATGTGTAGTGTACACTTATAATTCTCTGTTGCCTAAAATCCTAAAAAACACATATCCGATATATTACAAATAAATTATAATAAAATAAATAAACCTTACAATAGTTTCTAATTCCAGGATCTCAAAATGAACTTGTCAATGTGACACCTCTCATTCTCATACAACACATTTCTATTTCTAAAAACAGTTGAGTACTAAGTGTCATTAATTTAAAAAAAAATCGTTTATTTTATTAATTCATTTATCACAACATTTCTGTATTTTTAGGGATTAATTTAGTTCATGTCCAACTGATCCTTATTTTCTTTTTGTCTGGCTCTCTACACTGAGTTGCTAAACCCTCTTTATCTAAACATGTGCTGCAAAGTTATTCAAAGATCTGTCAAGTAATTTCTATTGGATTGTTAAAGCAAAAGAAAATAAAGAATAAACATACCGTCGTCACAAGAAATCGCTCTTTTAAACGACACATTAGCACAAATATGAAATAAACATAGGAAATTTAATGTTTGAAATTCCGAACGTTTTCATTCGTGCGTGTGAACCTGCGCTTGGTGTTTCTGAACGCGACCGATCATGATCGCGTCATAACCATCAAACCAAAACGTCACAAGAACTCTTCCGCGCTAACTAAACACACTTGGCGCACTAAATTAACTTAAAAATTACTCTCTTTTGTTTAATTAATTAACACACATCTTTTCTTCAACGACAAAGCGCACGTCAAATTTGACATGTCAATGCTTACTGTAAACAGCTGATTAACACTATTCTGGCGCAGTTCTGCAAACTGTTCGACATGAAATTTCTCTAAAAGATAAAATTCTTGCTGTTTTTGTGTCTCTATACCTGAATTCAGTCAAAACGACGAGTTTCCTTTTTGTTAATTTTGTTAAAAAAGAATGAAAGCCATTTTTGACCACCGAAAAACAAACGAAGTGGAAAATAATTCCTAAAGTAAGAGAAAGAGAAACAACTGACTATTGTAATAGAAAATTGAAACTCAAAAAATACCTAATAATAAACATTCAGAACATAATGGTAATTCGAAATTCACGAAGAAAAAGGAAGAGAAAGGAAAACAAATAGCAAAAATTAAGAATGTTTTCGATGACTCGAAAAACCATTAAATTATCAAAAATTTCGTGGTAACTTTCACCAAGCATAAAAATCAAGTTCTTCTTTACCAACTTATGTACAACGGCGCCAATGTAGTGATTTTGGCATTAGATCTGATGACTTTATGTTGAAATTTTTAACAACTTCTATCGTATCTAAATGAGTTCAGACACATTGAATGTCTAGTGATACTATGACCAGCTTAGTGACAAATCTAGTGACAATTTTAACCAAATCACTCAGGATTTAATAGTTTATATAAAATAAATAATTATTTCAGTTGAATCTATCATTTTGTGGTGATATCTGCCATAAAATAATTGACCATGTTCGCAAAGCATAAAAATCGCGTTCTTCTTTATCAACATTAGCTGCGTTCGTATATTCAGCTCAATTCACTCTATTTAAGTCACTTCACACTCTAAAGAGTGAGAGCGAATAAGTCATAATACAAGTAAGAGCGAGACAAAAGTGCGAAAAGAGTTAAATAGAGTGAACGGAGTTGAATAAACGAACGCAGCTGGCATTTACGAACGCAGCTACATTTTTGCAAAAACGCCGTTCTGGCAATTTACAGAACCAGTAAGAGAGCAACGCAAGAAGAAATTAATGACGATCGATTCCTGTCCTTCTTTTTGAATAAGAAAGGACAAGTTTTCCTTTCTACCATTGACTGTATTTTTTTTTTTGAAAATTTATGCAATTATTTTTCATTTTTTAATGAACACAGAAAAAAGAAAAATAAATCAGCCATTTTTTTAAAGATTTGTTTCATATTGTATCCGGATCCCTTTTATAGCCAAACTTTTAAAAACACCCAGTATATTCTAAGCTGAGTTTTATAACAACATGCGTGGTCAAGGCGGGATTCGAACCCACAATTACTGTCTGGTCCTAGTAACATTTTAGTGATTTTTATTACATACAGTGCTAGTCTAATGATCCCCCCCCCTGTTAATTTTGAAACCAAATAAGATAGAGAGTTCAGACAAAAACCAAATCAATGTACAACCTCAATCAAAAGTAATGAAACGCTCAAAACCGAAACGCTGTAGTCAGAGAGAGAAGATACTGAGTGAGATGAAGTCTTATGGCGAACGAATGTTTCCGAAGTCCTTCGGAACCCCACAACACGTTGCGCTCTCTCTAACTCGGCACCATTGCACTCTGACTACAGCGTTTCGGTTTTAAAAGTTTCATTACTTTTGCAATCAAATCAGCCTCAATAGGCTGTACATAAAAATTAAGCTAACTAAAAAAGATTGACTGGTTGAAGCCTACTTATGAAAATGGACTTGTTGAAACTCACTAAAAATCGACGAGTTGAAATCAACTTAAAAGTCAATTAGAAAATTTTTAAAAAAATTCGCGGACTACGAACTGGCGTTTTTATTACCTGCCCTTTTTTTAGAGGGCGTCAGCGTTGCTTCAATTTTGACATTTGCAAAAGCGGGATTTAAAATTTTTGTGAGTGTGTGCATTCAGTTATGGATTTCGAGGACCCATGTAACTAAAATCAATTAGTTTAGGCCAACTTAAAAAGGTCGACTAATTGAAGCCAACTAAAAAAAATCGACTTGTTGAAACTCACTAGAAAATTGACTACTCGAAATTAACTAAAAAAGTCGATTAGTTGGAACCAACTAAAAAATCGATTAGTTGAAACCAAGTGAAAAAATCGATTACTTGAAGCCAACTTAAGAAAATCGACCGGTTTAAGATAACTAAAAAAATCGGCTGGTTGACACCCACTAAAATGTCGACGAGTTGAAATCAATTAAAAAAGTTGATTAGTTAGAACCAACTAAAAAAAATCGATTAGTTTTAACCATATAAAAAATCGATTACTTGAAACCAATTTAAAAAAATCGACTAGTTTAATCCAACTAAAAGAGATCGACTGGTTGAAGCCAACTTAAGAAAATCGACTGGTTGAAACCAACAAAAAAATCGACTAATTGAAAGCAAGTAAAGAGTCGATTAGTTGGAACCAACTAAAAAAAGACCGGTTGGAACCAACTAAAAAAGTGGATTAGTTGAAACCAAGTAAAAAAAATTCGACTGGTTATAATCAACTGAAGGAAATCACTACGTCAAAGTCACGAGATTAAATGAATGTAGAATTGAAGCAGGCAGTTTTTAATAACTGTCAATTTTATACAATGTTCACAACTCGAGGAATGAAAAATCTTTTTTATTGAAAATAAACTGATGAAAAACAAACAACGTGGAAATATAAGAAACACGGTAAGAAAATTTTGAGACATAATTACCTTAGAACATCCGCTAGGTGGCGCAGTGCGCACCATGGACTTCAAAATTTTAAATGGCAAGATGTAATCGTATTCTCATCTTGTTTTAACCTCATGTAATAAAAAGAGATGGAGATACTCTGAGTGTGTACTTAGTGCACGTCAATCGAAAACGCTTTAAATTAGTGTAAATTTTCAGACTTTTTGCAAAAATCTGTTTACGACGTGAATTTCATTTTTTTATGTTGGCGATACTCACCAAACACCAAACCAGCGTTGCCAAATTATTTCCCTAGCCTAAACACTCCACTGCACTTCACCGAACCGGAAACCAAGAAAAAAATACCAATTAATTTTAATTAATCCAAAAGCGATCACGATCAGTTGATATTAAATTTCCTAAACTTCGCCGGAATGTTCTCCCTTTGTCATAATTTAGGGAAACTTTTCCAGACGTGCATGTGCAACGGCGCTCCACGTCTGACAATTCTTAAGTCAGGTAGATTTTGACAGAAGCGCAAGGAGAAACTTTCCAGAAGCAAAAGCGCCCGAAATTCGCCCCAATAACCACGAGAACGGGCGCAGGATTGCTCGGAGATAATTTCCGCGCAATCGTTAATTTATTAAATCGCAAGATCACCAATGCAACTTCGAATTTCGAAACCTTTCAGTTTAGATGCGGCCTACGGTAGTGTATATTGTGTAAGCAGCGAGTAGTTTTAAGCCGCTCGTATTCAAATACTAACACGAATATGCAGCAGGAACATTGCCTGGAGAGTCAAGTGAAGAAGGTGATCCAGAAGGACTTCGTCGATTCTGTGTACAGTGCGAACGGTGACGTTAGGATCGGCGATTGTGTTATTAAAACGACCAGCGCGAGGAAGAGCGTCAAGGTAGTAGAGGAGCGTAGTGTAGTAGAGAAATACGTCGAGAATGAGAATGAGACGATGCCCCCGAATTCCGAAGCGGTCAAAGTTCCTAGCGACGAGGAAGAACCACCGGACTTTTCATGTAAGTTATGCGGCCTATACACCGAAAGCCAAATCGATTTAATCGAGCACATGAGTGCCAAGCATGCGAGAGAGAAGAAGCACCAGTGCGACCTGTGCGACTTCCGTTGTTACACGAGCAATACGCTCAAGCGCCACCGGCAAACGCACTCCAGCGAGAAACCGTTCCTATGCGAGATATGTCAGAAGCGATTTCACTTCAGCGATTACCTCAAGCGACACATACTGACGCACCGCGAGAAAGAGAAACAGTTCAAGTGCACCAAGTGTAATTACTGTTCGGCCTACCATTGTAACTTGCAGTACCACATAGCCCGCGAACATTCCACCAACAAGTTATTCATGTGCGACGTTTGTGATTACAAGTTCGTCACCGGCGACGAACTCAAGAAGCACTTGCTTTCGCATAGCCCCCTGAACTTCGGCGACTGCGACCTTCCGGTGGAGCCCCCGAAGAGACCCAAGCGCAGTCGAAAAGAAGCTGCTGCCCCTCCTCCTCCGCCTGTTACGAATCACGAGGGCCCTTACAAGTGCTACGATTGCTCTTACCAGAGTACGCGATTGGATTTGTTGATACAACACATCGAGAAGAAGTGCTCCGCGGCTGCTATCGTCGACGATGGCAAACTACCGTCGAAGCAGAGAAAGCGACGTGCACCTGCCCAGCCGTACAAGTGTGAGGAGTGCGAGTATATTACGCCCAACGGAAGCCATCTGCGCCGTCACATGCAGGCCAAACATTCGACTGACTGCGACGTTTGCAGCTTCAAGGGGGCCAGCACCGACGATTTGAGACAGCATCGGCCCGTTCATCATGAGAAGAGGAATTTGAGGTGCTCGCAGTGTACCTACAGTACTTCTAAATCTAGTTTGTTAAAGCATCATTTGGTGAAGAAGCACGGCGTTGATGACGATTCGAAATCGTAAAGCGGCGTATAATCAGGGATGGCAAAGTATTAAAAAAATGTATAATGCAGAATGTGCCGAAAAGTATACACCCAGTATTCATTCATTCCATTTCCTGGAAAAGTTTGTGACTACTTATTATTAAGTTGTCATAATTTCAAATATGGTGGTAATGGTAATTTATTATTATTGTTTTTCTTGGTGATGTTTGCTTTTACTAAAAAAAAAAAAGAAAATTTTTTAAATTGCATTTATTTAGCTAAGAATTAAATAAGATTTCACAGGGCGATCGTTTTTGATAAAACTGCTTATTTTATAAATGAAAATAAAATTAAACAATCAAAAACCAAATTGTATTGAGAAACGATTGATTTTTATTCGGAAATTTTAATTTTTACAAGAGAAACTTGAAACTGTCAAATTTTATTGACAGCCCCAATGCCCCCAATATCGGGGCTGCATTCATAAAATATACCTTCGAGTGCACCTTGGGTGTGTAATTGTATCTCTCTTAATCATGATTATTTGCTCATTTTGCGTCTCGCTCATCTGTTTCAAGAAGTCTTGGGTTTATACTGTTACCATGACAACGGGCGCACTTTTTACGCTCAACTTTTAAGTGGGGTGTAGAAAATGTGTTTGTTGCTATGGAAACCACGCCTGATTTTGTTTTTTATGATTCATAGATGAGAAACAAGATACATGAACTCGTTTATACGAGAGAGACTGCAATATTAGCCGAGAGCAACTCTAAAGTGTCTTTCATGAACACAGTCCGGGTGTTCAATTTGAAACGTTCACCATTGCTAACTTTTTTATTTTTGAAGATGGAAGTTCGATTAAATGGGCAAAGATTCTCTAATTTTTATGCTGATTATGAATTTCTAATTAAGAAAAAAAACCAATTGCACCGGTAGTTGTCAAAATATTTGTACGACTGTACTTTTTTTTTAAAATAGCAGTGTCGTAATTTTTGTTATTCATTCGGTGGAGCTTTTCTTTCTCTTTACAGCGACATCAAAATTTCTTAAATCCGCTTGCAAAATAACGAAATAATTCGAGAAAATCATTTTCAAATGAGTAGGCCTTGTATGTACTGGGTGTTATTGAAAGTTGTACAGATTTTCTAACTGACGATAGTACTCTTTAAATAGATGCTAAATACCTAAACTTCCTTTATACAAATGTTACTGGTTTCAGAGATACACAATTTATTGTTTTTGTTTGAGAGCCACAATAAATCGTAAGCAAAAAATTTCACGGACCTTATTCACTGACAAACTTTCTCACACGCAAGTTAAGCCCCCCAGGTACCTAACCCATAGGGCCTATATCCCAGGATTTTTTGAAAATTATGAAACTTGTAAGCATCTATTTCGGAATTTTTTACGGTACTTGGGGGGATTCGGATCGAATTGAGCTGCACGTCATCATCGGCAGAAAATGACGAGGAACACGATGCCGCCGCGCGTTTGAAGATCTGACCATCCGGAGCGCCGCTACAGCACCGGACTCCCGGAAAAGGGTGGGGCGACAATAAATTGTGTATCTCTGAAACCAGTAACTTTTGTGTAAAGGTATTTAGCATGTATTTAAAGAGTACTATCGTCAATTACAACTTTCAGTGTATGTAGAAAATCAAGTTGCCTAGATAACTGACAAATGATATCTATCAAACGTGCATGTCAACAGGGTTGAGCTGATTTAAATAATTTGATTAAACTCATGTTTAAAATCGCTGATTTTAATCGAGCGATTTTTATTTACAAAATTTTAACGAAATTTAACATTTTTAATTGCAAAAATAAACCGCTGAAGCAGTAAACATTTAACATTTAAAAAAGGTACATTTTTTTCAACAAGTTTCAACAGGCACACAAGCGCCCACTTGTCGCTTTTTCTCTGTTCTTTTTTTTTTTAAATTTTATATATTAACATTTTTCGTTTATTATTCTTTTTACGTGGGGTATTCTCTGTTCAAAATTTTGTTAATTCAGCGTTCTCGTTTTACTTCTTAGAGTCGTTTTACACTTGTTAAATTTGAGAACAATTTTGTTACAAAGTGAGAGAGACAGGCTACCACAGTGAATGCTGATTGGTTGGATTGGCACTTCTCACTCACTTCGTAACAAATTTTACATGAAAAATATCATAGCGTAATACGGCTCTTATTTCAAATGATCCGATATTAATTTGGTTTCGATCCGAACTAGAATTGATTTGGTTGTGAACTTGAATAAAACTGAACGGCTTCCGATTTTTGGTTTGACTTTGCATTTTTATAACTTTTTTTAAAAATTTGTTTATGTATGTCGTGTTCTATAAAAATACCTTTTCTACTTCTCGTATTTTTTATTTAGATGGTTGATCTGTCATTAATTCGGCTTTTATCTGAACTAAAAGAAATTTGGTTTTGATCTGAACTAAAATGGATTCGATTTTGATCTGAGCTAAAATTGATTTGGTTTTGAACTAAGATAAAACTGAGCCCCATTCAGTTGCTTCACCGTTTTCATCTAAAACAATGGGTCGCCTTTTACTTTTCTCTGATTTTCCTCGAGTTAAAAATAAATCAAAGAATAAAAAGATTCTTACGATTTTTTCTTTGTTTTTTTTTGTGTATGTCACGAGCAATAAATTAAAAATCTTGTATTTTTCTTATTTTTTATTCAGGTAGCTGATCGGTCATTAATTTGGCGTTCATCTACACTAAGAAAACAGTTTAGTTTTGATCTGAACTGAAATAGATTTGGTTTTGATCCGAACTAAAATTGATTAGATTGTGAACTTAGCTAAAACTGAACCGCTTTCGATTTTTGGCTTCAAAACTTGTTCTGTTTTATTTATTTATATCTGTGACGTGCGAAAATAAACCGGCACTTTTTCTTATTTTTTCCTCAGATAGCTGATCTGACATTAATTTGGTTTTTTATCCGAGCTGAAAAGCATGATTTGGTTTTGATCTAAATGAGCTAAGTTATAAACCAAAGTTTAATTTTTATCGATGAAATACTTTTTTTTACTGAACACGCTGTATAGCACTATATTTTTGAATTTAATTCGATCAACATCTAGCGCGAACTCGTGTCACATCGAAGCTTTTTCGTGTTGCAATTTTTCGTTTTTGAGAATTTCAATTTTCCCGCCGAAATTTAAATTGTCAACTAGATGATGCGATTGAGTTGTTTTTTTTGTTTTGATTGACATATAAATTGATCTTAGTAAAATCTCTTCACAGAAATCGATAATAAAAAACTTTCCCATGTGTCACTAATATTATTAATGGCAATGTACATTGAAAACGAAGCATTTTAGGCCACTTGTTTATAGGAACTTTTTTACTCAGAATCAGCTGAGGAATCACCCCTTCAACTTTTTTACAATCATTACATTATACCCTGTATATTTTTTTATCAGATGAAAAGATTTGGTTTTGATCCGAACTAAAATTGATTTGGTTGTGAACTAAGCTTTCGATTTTTGGATGTTTTCATCTAAATATGATTTCAATTTATTCTGCTTTTTCTTGGACTAAAAAACACAAAATTTTAAATGTTCTACTAGATCTGGTTGGGTTGTTTTGATTAACGCATTTTTTAAACCAAATTTGGGTTCTATTACAAATTACATTTTTATTTTTTTTATTGTATTTGCTTAAAAAGATTATACGAAATGTCAGAAAATATTTAAAATAAGATTTTTTATGTAAAAAGTCACAAAAACCTTGATTGTCTTAATTTAAATCGATGATTTTTGATTATTTTAAAAAAATCGTGATTTTTATCAACACTGTTGGCAATTTCCTTTGAATTTATATTAATTAGAATGAACAGTATTCCATCTCGTGGCTTATGCTATTTTCATTGAAAGATCCCAAATAAATAAGTAAATAGTTTCTTGACGGAAATCCATTATAGTGTAGATAATGATTAATAAATAAAACGGGGAATTTTTTTATAGTCCAAGTTTAATCTACACACGAAATTATATAACCCAACTAGTTTCGGCTTTTCGCCACCATCAGGGGATACATCAAAAATCTGGGAGTTAATTGAAAATCATTTTGAAAAACACATTAAAAATACTTTAAAACATTATTAAAAACACATTAAAATTATTAAAGACTAGGTCGACCTCGGACCTCAGACTTCCGTACTGATAGCGTGATAGCTAACTCGTTTTAGTCTTTAATAATTTTAATGTATTTCTTTATGTGTTTTTCAAAATGATTTTCAATTAACTCCTAGATTTGTGATGTATCCCCTGATGATGGCGAAAAGCCGAAACTAGTTGGGTTATATAATTTGCTGTGTAGATTAAACTCGGACTATAAAAAAATTCTCCGTTTTATTTATTTAATGAGTAGTATTAGGGCCGGTCTTTTCATCTTCCAGTTAAAGTTATCCGCCGAATAACTTGATTTTTATGAACGGTTGATTGATTTTTATGAATTATTTCCATGGTAGTTATCCATCAGTTAATTTATCAAGAGGTGGAAAGACAGGTCCTTACGGCCGGCATTACCAACGCTTTAAGGAGACCTTAAATTTAAGTCGTGTTTAGATTGTGACATTTCTACTTGGTTTGTATAACATCAAACTTATTCGCCGAATAACTTTAAAGGATAGATGGAAAGAATGGGCCTTAATGTAACAGGAAACTTATATACGTTTATGATTTTATTTGATGAATCTATATCAAAGGAGGACGACAAAATAGAGAAGGACAATTGTTGTATAAGGAGGTCCGTCCTTCTCAAAGGAGGACGTCTGGTCACCTTAATTTCATACAAGAACGTGGCCTACTTATTCGAAACTGATTTCCTTGAATTATCTCGTTATTTTGTGAGCAGATTTAAGAAATGTTGGTATACCCGTAAGCAGAAAGAAAACCTCTACCGAATGAATTACAAAAATTAGCATTTAAAAAAAAGTACGATTGCACGAGTTTTTTGACAACTAGCAGTGCAATTGTTTTCTTGATTAGAAATTCGGAATCAGCATGAAAATTAGAGAATCTTTGCTAATTTAACCGAATTTCTATCTTTAAAAATAAGAAAGTTAGCAATGGTGAACGGTTCAAATTGAACAGACTGTGTACTGTTAGGTAGATACACTGAAGATTTTAATTTGATTTAAAATTGCGAAATTTCGTTATAGTGATTCATTTATTAATATAAAAACTACTCTCAAGGATTTTATTGAGAAAATAAAAATCGAAGAGAATCGAATGCAAAAAGTAAAATGAGGTAACAAGTGAAAAAGTAAAAAAGAAGAAATTTAATGGCAAAATAAAATGGGAACAAGATAACACAGCAATGTGTGAAGAAGAATAAAGAAAAATCAAATCGAAACTTCATTCATAAGAATGATTATAAAAAGCCAATGGACTTCATTGAGAAAATGAGACAAAAAGTGTTTTTGCAAACAATAAAACAGATATGAAATTAATTTGCCTGTAACAGTTTTTCTTGAAAAATAAGGTCGAAACCGCCAAATTCTGTTAAGACCATAATTATATCGTAAATGTAGAAATTAACAAATTGCTGATAGATCATTAAAATAGAAACACTCATTTTCATCGGGAATTCAACCTAATTTAAATTTGTTAAATTTTGTTACAGTGATTCATTTACTAACGTAAAAACTGCATTCAAGGATTTTATTGAGAAAATAAAGGAAATCAAAAATCAAAGAGAACCGACTGCAAAAAAGAAAATGAGGTAACAAGTAAAAGAAGAAATTTTTAATAGCAAACTAAAATGAGATAAAGATAGCATAGCAATGTGATGAAGGTGAAAACGAAGTATAAAAAGAAATTGAATCGAATCTTCATTGATAAGGAAACGATCATAAAAAGCCAAACAATTTTATTGAGAAAATAAGAAAAAAAGTTAAGGTTCGCTTTTACAAAAAAAAATTAAATGAATAAATAAATAAAAACTGCATTATTTAGGAACAAAGTTAAATAAAATTTCACAGACGGTCGTTGACAGATTTTTGATAAACTTAATAGTAAATAAACAAAAACAAAATAATGAGAAACAGTTTCTTTTTCTTCAGAATTTTTAATTTTTACAAAAAGAAACTTGATTTTGCCAAATTCAATTGAAACCATAGTTAGTATAAGAAATTAATAAAAATGCTGTTAATTGTACATCATTAAAAACAGTTACTTTAAAATTTTAAAATTGTATTAAATATGTAAACTACAGACAAGGATTTTTTTGACAAAATAAAGAGAAAACGTTTGGCAAAAATCAAAGAGAAATAAATTGATGACAGCAAAAAGGAAATCGAAGTAACAAGTGAAAAAAGTAAAAGAAATGTAATAGCGACGAAACGAAATGAAAACCAGATAACACAGTAACGTAAAGAAGGTAAAAATGAAGAAGCGAAATCGAATTGAAATTTCTTTTTTTGACAAACTAAGAATAAAAAATGTTAAGGTTCGCTTTTACTAAACAAACATTAAAAACTGGCGTTTCCGATTCGCCGCTCTAGAGCACTCTCAGATAGTGGTGGGCCTATCAATAGTGTTTAGTATCGATGGACCTATGGATAGCAAAAACTATCGATAATCCTAATACTATCGATAGGTCCATCACTCCTCTCAGAGTATCTCCATGTTTTATTATTATAGTCGTCCCAGTTTTGTATCGGTTTTATGGTCTTGCTATAAAAAAGCGGCAAAAAGATCGGTACTGCAGTCTTCTTGTCGCCTCTCTGTCGCTTTTTTATAACAAGACCATAAAACCGATGCAAAACTGGGACGACTATACATGAGGTTAAAACAAAAGTTTTAATTTTCGCAAGAAAAACTTGAAACTGCCAAGTTCTATTAAAACTATTTATTGATAAATGCAAATTGCTGGTACATAGTTAATTACGTAGTTTTATTCGATTTGAAACTGCCAAATTTTGCCACAGCGATTCATTTATTAATGTTAAAACAAATTATTTGCTTTAATAAATGATTCAAGACTACAAACTGTTCCATGCCCGTGCCAGATTGTAAAACACACCTGCTTATAATTTTAGTTTTTGTTAAAGCACGTCTTGTTTCTTTTTATACACAAAAAATGCAAGCACTGCACCATTTTAAGTTTTAAAATATATAAAAAAAATTGAAAATGTTACTATTTCTGTATTAACAATGAATGGGCTACAAACTTCTTTGTATTGATTGAAGTTAACAAGTAAGTAGTTGGGGTACATCAAATACACAATTTTATTTTAGCTCTGATGGATACTGCTTGTTTAATTCCGGCACATTGTGAATATTCATTGTTAAAATGAAACATTTTCCCTTGAGACTCTCAGACTTATTGAGATATAAGCAGACTTCGGACATTTCGGAGCGTTGCCATAGCTATGCAATGAATGGGCACTTTTCACTGGTTCTCGTATTTGCGTAACCATGGCGACGCTCCGAAATGTCCCAAGTCTGGATATACATAAGTCACCGGTTTATTTTGAATTCGGCCAAAACACACTATCGTTGGTAGTTATAAAAAACAGACCACACGCGTTTTCGCCCATTTGATTAGCATTGACTTCCGGTCGAGTTTTCTGCTGCATCTGAGCACGTGCGTAAGAGAGAGACGGAGATAACGTAGTTCGGCGTTCGTCCGCCTGATGTCTCCGCCTCTCTCGCTAGCTCGCTCCATATCTCTCTTGCACACGTGCTCAGATGCAGCAGGAAACTCGACCGGAAGGCAATGCTAATCAAACGGGCGAAAATCGGTGTGGTCTGTCTTTTATAACTACTATCGTTCGCCTACAAATTCCAAGTGCTTCATACCTTAATTCGTTGGTTTATTTTTTTTGCATGCACTTTTATAAATATATTTATTAACTCGTCTTTTTTGAAATCGCGTTAGTTTTTCAAACGTGTCTTTGTAATTTATACAAGAACTCAACCGAGTCGTGAACATTTTTAACTGTAGGCAGTATTAAATGAATTAATAATAATTTATTTCACTTGACGATTTATGTATTGTTACTTACGGCTCTTGCAGGAGTCGAAACATTGTTATTTATTTTTATATAACTTGATAGACTTATGGCTCGTTTCACGATGGATAAAATGGAGCGTGAGAAAGTGAAAAAGTAAAAGAAAAAAAATTAATAGCAAAATATGTATAGCTCAAGAAAAATACAAAGAAATCGAATCCGAACGATTTTATTGTGAAAATAAAGAGAGATATTTTTTGGCAAAAAAACACGATAACAACTAAGCTATGCGTTATACATTTTTTATACTGTGCAATTATGTAATCAACATCATCATCATCCCTGGAGTTAAGTTAATCCACCTGTGACTGTTTCATAATGACATTTTTTGCTGACTTAATTCGTGCATGAAAACAAAGTATGATTTGTAATAAGGAATTAAACATGTAGGTAGTAAATAAGTGTTATCGTTAGGAACTGTCTGTATATATCGTAGTGTTAGAATAAATTCAAACCTCCTGTATTTCAAATCACTAAGTAGCCGTATCTTGTATGTACTGATTGCTGTGCATTTTCGAAGGTATTTTTTTAATAAATAATCGAGCATCATATTCCTGCTTATTTTATTTTTATTGTGTCGCCCATCAACATCGATAATTTGTGAGAAAAAAAATAGTATACTGGGTGTCACAAATTTAGTGTCACTGACAATATCTCCCTTAAACGGCAAGATAAACAATTTTATTATTCAGGTTTTGTTGAAAATGGCTTGGAAAGCTCTACAGGATCGAGACCTTTAGACAGAAAATAACCCACAACCCCATTCGTTCAAATAGTACTCTTATAGTTTCTTAATTTTTTAATGAAGTACTTTATATTCTAAATACAAAAGTATAAGCATAAGTAATTTCCTATTAAATTTTAATTAAAGAAAAAACAATTATAGGCATGTAGGAGGTAAACAGAACAGAGCAGAAAATTCATAAAAGTAAATTTTGTAATTTTGATGAAAGTAATCCCATTTTACAATACCTGTGCCTATATGTATAAATATGTATAGTAATATTTTTTGATTAAAACTTAATACGAAATTATTATTTATTATTACTTATACAGTCGTATTTAGAATCTAAAATACTTCATTAAAGCATAAAGAAACTATAGGAGTGCTATTTGAAAAAATGGGGCTGGGGGTAGTTTCTGAGGGGTTGCCGTCTGGAGGTTACTTTTAAGTACTCTGTCTTGTAGGGCTTTCCAAGCCATTTTCAACAATACCTGTATAATTTTTTTATCTTGCCGTTTAAGGGAGATATTGTCTGTACTGATAAATTTAGGACACCCGGTGAAAAAAGTGTAAAAAAAATATTTTACGTCTTTCTTTATAATTTCGACATTTGTTTACCTCATTCCTAAATATTTTCTTCTACTTTAATTTATTATTTTTATTAATGACGCGTTCGGCCAACAAATCAGCTGTTATGCTTGATTTGGCGTTCGCTGAACTTATTGCGATTGTCTGTCTCACATTTACGTGTATCAAAATAGCTTTGGTCTCACTCCTTTTTTATTCCACCCCCCCCCTCTCCTCTTAGCCACCGTCAGCAGAGATCAAATCATAGACCAAATGGTTGCGACTTGGGGTTGTGAATCTGTGGTTGTGAAGATATACAAAAAAATTCTTTGTATATATTTTCTTTTCACTTGTACACTGTACACATTTAGGGGGTCAAAAAAAAAGCTGCACAGGTTACTTTTATATACATATATACCTATATTTGAAATCACATCATTTCACAGAATAGTTACATATAATTTATCTTAGCCAGTACTTGAAACAAAATTATTGTCAAGGATTATCATCGTGATTGACTGCGCGTTTTATTGTCGTTTTTTTTTTTTTTGTAACATCAAGCGTTAGCATGCCTCTTACAACGAAATACAACATCTTACTCGGGCCTAAGTTGCACGTTCTCGATGATCTGCAGTAACTGCTGCATGGTAACCGACTGGTACTTGCAGTTGCCTCGCCTGCTGATTTTATTCTCGCTGTGCATGTTCATGTGTCGCTTCAAATATTCCTTAGTCGCGGACTTGTACTCGCAGAGGTTACACTCGAAGGACTTGAGATTCGAGTGCTTCGCCTTCTTGTGACTGCCCAAGCTGTTTTTGTAGGCGGTTGTGAAGTCGCACTCGTCGCATTTCAGCATTTTCTGAGTGTAACCGTGCTTGCGCTCGATGTGTCGCATGTAATCCCCCACGATCATAGTCTGGTAGTTGCACGTGATGCACTTGAAGCGCTTGTCTTGGCTGTGCTTGTTCTTCTTGTGCTGCTTCAGAGCCGGGAGCGTAACCGCCTTGTAATCGCATGATTCGCAAGCGAACGGTCTGTCCGATGTGTGCTTTCGCTTTATGTGCTCGAGTAAATCACGCTTTCTCCTCGTGACGGTCGAGTAATCGCAGTGGTCGCACTTAATCTTTTCTTCGGCTGCGCTGGTGACTGCGTCTCTGTGCGTGAGCATGTGGCTTTTGAGCCCCGAACTGTTGACGCATCTGAAGCCGCAGGTGCTGCACTGTAAGGGTTTCTCGGAGGAGTGCTTGTAACCCATGTGGCTTTTGAGGTGGCTGCTGCTGATCGCAGCGTAGTCACACTTGGGGCACTGAAAGGGCTTCTTCTGATTTTTGTGCTCGAACATGTGGTTCCTGTAGGTGTCGCAGCGGTTGAAGCCTTTCGAGCAGATCTCGCAGGAGAACCGCTTTTGCTTCGAGTGCGTGTACTTGTGCAGCTTCAGTGAGTATCGCTTGTCGGTCTGGTAGTTGCAGTCGCTGCATTTGTACTGTTTGTCTACGCTAGAAAAAAAAATCTAATGAATTCACGTCCGGGAGTTTCGTGCTAATTTTACCTGACGCCTTTCTTTCGGCAGTGTCGCATGTGTTCCAATAGATATGATCTCGCAGCGTAAGTAAGATTGCAGTTCTTACAAAGATATGTACCTGAAAAGGCGGTGCTTTCAATTGTAAAAAAAGAAAGATTATCTTACGTACTGGAAATAAGTTAAAAAAAAAATAGGTGCGGTTTGAAAGTTGCGAATGAAAAATTGGGCTATTTGAGTGATATTAAAAACCAAAGTTGCATTGCGTAAAGTAGATTGGTTTGATTCAATTGATGCGAGTTATTCCCCTGCGAACTCTAGTTAAAGGCAAGCAACCCTAGATGTCCCCCATTTAATCTAAAACTTGGTCACCTTACCCTTAGCAGATGCAGATTAGTGAACCCAATGAAAGCAAGAAATTGGTCTTGAAAATGTGAAGCATCCAGGTGTGTAAGTTCCAAAAATGATCCTGCATATTTTATTTACATTTTCACATGCAAAAATTTCATAAAATTTAATACACTGTGTCAATTTTAAGTTGTGACGCCTTAAAACTAAAAATATAGGCAACCCATTGTACATCTGAAGTCTTGAAACACGAAGTCGTTTCTCATTTGTTTGATGGGTTGCCTATTCCAACATTTTCAGGGGTCACGATTTAAAATAGTTACAGAAGATACATCACATTTTAAATTTAACTGAATCCATGTTTTTTCATTCAAGGACGTTGTACGTATAAAGATACCCCTAAGCCCTAAGCCCTAAAAGTGCACTTCAATTCTCATTCTGACTTTAGCCTTAACAGGTTGTTTTTTTTTTTAATAAAAAGATTTGCTTGCCTTATTTTCAGGTCATTCCCCATTGGAAACTGCAACTACTTGTTCTGATTGAAGTGGGTAATGTGGTTTCAGGGTCTTATAGGAATGAGGTCTGAAAGGGTCTCCTGAAATCCAGATCACTTATAGATCTCTCCGAGACAAACAAAATGACATACAGAATGAGCTCTCTGATGAAGAAATAAAAAGAAATGAAAGAAAAGTGTCTAAATTAATAAATACCCTGCGCTTCAGCTTTTCCACCTGTTGCATGATTGTCTCCATTATCACTATTTTTACCCTCGTCTATGATTGTGCCCAGACTACCGTAGAGTTCGCTAAAGAATTTCAGCTCCTCATCCATGTTAACGTTCAGGTTGAGTTCGCTTTCTAGGTCGAGCTTCATGAAATCGTCACAGTTGCTGACGATGTCTGCACAATCCGAATTCATGTTGTTGGCACAAACGATGTACTACTCTGAAAAATCGCAAGTGCTCCAATCTCCTGTTTAAATGAGATATTAAAATTGCACTCACCTTTGATTAATACGTTCTGCAATTATCAAACGGCCCCCTTGCTTTTTCAAGCTGTGCGTTTCTAGTAAATGTAAAAATAATCTGCCTTTATGTAAAGCATTGCACTTGCAGCACACAGCTTCGTTCCTGCCTGTGTATTTAAAATTAAAGCCCGGCTCTGAATTTCCCAGAAAATATTGATCGCTACAGGCGTGCCAACCGTCGCAGCTCAAACGAAATTTTCGAGCTTGCTTGCTTGTTCAACGCGTGGAGTGGCGAGGAAAATCAATGTTTTATTAAAATATGCAGTTTTTGGGCTCAAACGTTTGTAAAGTGTTTACGTTTGCAAATTCGTCTGGCAATGGCTAGCTTGCGTTATAAAATATATTCATGAAGTGACTTTAACATTCAGTTTTTACAATAAGTAACTAGTTATGAATAAAATGTGCGTTAAGCAGAAGTAAATACAACGCTATCTCAAAATTAAAAGCCACCAACCTAGCAATTTAGTTTGTAGATACAACCGGCAACGCTGTTGCAAGTACATGCACACCTGCTAATGATAAATTTAAAAGATTTCTGTGTTTTCGAGGCATCGTATAAGATTTAATGCATATTAAGCGTAATATGACATTTCAAATTTTGACGCTAGATTACTGACGCGCGACGATGTGAAGTACCAACCAAAATATATCTAGGAATTTTGTGTTTTGGCAACATAAGTCAACAGGTGGTGGCTTTTTAATTTTGAAACAGACGATTGGGTCTATTCTGTAAGCATTTAATTAGCAATTGTTATGCTTGTGACAATAAAATCGATAACTTACAGCTGATTTTTTGATTTCCTGGCCTGACGACATTGATTTTCACAGATTTATCAAGTAGCCAGATTCCCTGTAGAGAAAGAGGAATTGATATTAACTTAAGAGTGAGATGATAAATACACCCATTTAAAAAGCATTGCACATCCTATGTTACGTGACATAGGCTTCTAGTGACATCCTTGTCGGATACATGAGCCAAAATTACTAACAGATATTCGCTATTTCACTCACATACTGATATCAATCGAGAATGCAGGAAACATAAGGCACTGTCTATCTACCCTGTACCAGATCATTGTTGATTTTAATGCCCACTTGCACCAACTTTTTAAGCAGAGCATAAATTTAATACATAGCATTTTCCACTGGCTGCACCGGTGTGCATTCAGGATATCTCTATCTCGTTTTATTACATAAAGCTGAACCGAGATGAAACTACACCCAGTGCACACTAGTGCAGCCAGTGGAAAACGCTGTAAGTTATGTTTAGAATGTGACATTTACGTATGGTCAGTATAATGTCAAATACATACATTCTGATTAACATTTAAACTTCAACTTAAGTATCGATTATTACAATGTAACTAATATTTTGTTAAATCTGTAAATAATGTCACAGTTTAAACACCACTTAAATTTAAGCTCTGCTTAAAAAGTTGGTGCAACCGGGCGTAATTGTCAGATTGTCTTTAACAATGTTGCCAAACTGCGCGTGGCTAAAGAAATTGAAAAGTGAAGTATAACGTGTAATTATTATTTAAGCAAGGATTTTGGTGCACACGTTGTGGAATGATGAACAGTCGTAGTTTCATTAAAAATCTTTTATTACCCGCCTGTAAACAGGGTTCACAACTTAGACGAAATTTCACTAAATTTGGTGTAGAACATTTAAATGTAGTTGCTTGACATGAATTTGGCTTTCATTTTTTTCTCCATGGCGTTTATCATAGGTGCTTATTTTATCTTTATTGTAGAATAAATGTTGGTGTTAGACCTTCTGTCTCGACAAAAAAATTAAAAATAATAAGAAAGTACAGAAAAAGCTCTTTAGCTTGAAATAATGCAAGAATATAAATTTATAAGTAAGTATAGTGAAAGGATTTGATACTCTGCCAAGAAAATCGATATGGTTCTGTTGATAATGTTACAAATTTTAAATAATTAAATTACAAGGTCAAAACTCAACCGTGCGATGGCGCGACTAAGCGGTAAATTATAAGGTACTAAATCAACACTCCGTACAGGTAACGCAATCCCATTCCACTCGTGAGAGGATTGAGAAACAAAGATAACAAATATAATTGTCGCATGTGCAATAAGGAAGACAACAGTTTTAGGGAATTCTGTTTACCGCAATGTCACTGGTTTCAATTTAAAAGTGTATTAGGTTATGTCTAGTTAGTTATTTACCAATTAAAAAGTTGTAATTTTGAGAAGTGCAGAATGTTTCTTTTACGAAAAAGACGGAATCATTAAATGTCATGCGATAGAAGTTTGGGATGCGATATTTAAACTCAATTTTCTTAACCACTGACAGTAACTTTGACAAACGTCACTTCAAATAATATTTCCAACTGTTTTTTATCCCTAGATGAGAGAAATGTGCGACAAGGATAGATATAAAAAAATCACTAAATGCGTTACCTCTATACGAAGTATGTTGATTTAGTACCTTAGTAAATTAAAGTATTTTAATTGTTGTAACGTGAGCCTCGTTACTGCGATCAAGCTTCAAGAGGTCACGGCAATTTCAAAGAGAGGGACGGAACTCTTCAAATTGGGATGAAAGCTAGAAAGAACGAAGCAGTGGTGATTGCAGAACATCTGATAAAAAGGGGATCACTTTTGTAAGGACGAAAAGGAAATGGAGCTTTAAAACCTAATCGACAATAACAAACCAAAAGTAATTGCAGGAGGCCGTGTAACGATTTTGAAGCTAAAAATTCCGAAGCGAGGCGATTTGGAAGAACAAAAAGGAATCGGTGGAAATTTTATAGACAGCAGCCATACAACGAGAGAGATACCTACATAGAAATATGTGAAATGGGAAAAAATGCCAAAAAGACCGAAGCAATGGTGATTACAGAACTTCTAATAAAAAACGGAACCACTTAGAAGGACGAAAAAAACGGAGCTTTAAACCTCATCGGTAATAACAAATCAAAAGACACTTCAAGACGCCGTAATGATTTCGAAGAGAGGGGCGGAAGCTAAAAGGTCCGGAGCAATGACGATTGTGAAACTTCTGACAAAAAGGCGGAAGCCACTTGAAAGCACGAAAAGAAAATAGAGGAAATTTTACGGGCCTCATCGCTACCAACAAATTCAAAGTAACTTCAAGAGGTCGTAAAGAATGGATGAAGTCTGTGAAATTGGGATAAGTCCTAAAAGGCCAAGGCAATGGCGATTGCAGAACTTCTAACAAGAAAGGGGTCACTTGAAAGGACGATAAGAATTGGAGAAAATTTTACATAAAATAGCCCAGCAACGATTTCAAAAGGATAGAATTTTCGGTGAAATGGGAAAAAAGGTAACAAGATCGAAGCTATGCTGATTGCATGTCTTCTGACCAAAAAAGGGATTCCTTTGGAAAGACGAAAACTCGTGGAGGAAATTTGGTAGATTAAAGTCTAATCGGTAAAGAAAGATATTGAATGAATCGAGCTTGAAGGCTTTACAAATTGTGGTCTTCTTTGACGTTGGAGAACCTATAATCCTTGTTCGGATTAAATAACTTGAAAATCCAACGCGTGGAAATTTTCCTTTGGCGTCCTTCGACATTGGTAGAGTGAAGGTCCTACCGAACACTTCTGTCTTTTTAGATTCTTATGTTATTAAGGATTTGGCATAATCTTATCTCCTTAAACTTACCTAATTAAACCAAAACCTTTTTCATTTCTCTTATATAACCCCGTCTTAAACGTCTTTCCCTATACCTTAAACTTACCTAAGCCCCTGCACTCCACCTCCTTGTAATGGTCTTCTAATGAAAATTACAAATCCGTCTTTAAAATGGCCGGTCGAGTTTTGGAACTAGTCATTGAGCCCCACATACCAACCGATACAAACTCATCCATTTACTTGGGGACTCTAATTTTTAAAATGTGCCAAATCCAATTTATAGGTTGCGCGTGATCGTATTGCAAGAGACGTGTTATCAATTCGCTGTAATTACGTTAAAATCTAGAACTATTATTTTCAATTCATTCAAGACAAAATTGCCGAATATTGACTAGTGTCGTAATTATAATAATTAACACCACGACCTACTAGATTTCACGAGACACAGTTCTTAAGCGGCCTGGGCAATATCTCATTTAATATCAAATTCACGGAACTTGAGCTCTGCGTCATCAATCACCGAAGTTACAACCGACAATTATTTCAGTATTATTTCTTTATTAACGGTGAATGAGAAAAAAGGATGGAGTTATTCTTCTTATGTCTGATGATGCAACACCAGGGGCCCAATTCTTGAAATCATTCGACATCATGTCGTATGCGACATGACGTCAAAATGACGTAATTCTCGAAAGATTTGTATAGTTTTGTTTAAGAGTCTACGTCATTTTGACGTCATGTCGTCATGTCGTCATACGACATCTTGTCGTATGATTTCAAGAATTGGGCCCCAGGGGCGTTTTATTTATGACGTAGAGCTCTTCTCTTATGAAAACAACTTTAACGCAAAGTTTCCTCGCTCTGGCGCTAGTTACCTAAATAAGAAACACCATAAATAAGAAAAGAAAAAAAAAACATGAAATGACGTTCCGGATATAATTCGCTTCGGATTTTTTAGGTGAACTAATAAATTGCGCAGGCCGGATAAAGACGCGCTGTTTCGTAAAATCTAGTAGGTCGTGCTTAATACAATACAGAATTCAATGTTGCGACTGCCAACTTAATTTTGGTACGAGATCTGGTGACTTTCTACTGAAATTTCAAACAATTTTTAATGAGATGAAAATTTAGTGATTTCAGATGATAACAATTTTAACCAAAATACCCAAAGTTTAACTCTTATATTCCTTACAATTTTAAATTACTTAAACTTATGATATTATAAATCATTAATTTATAATACTATAAGCAGTGTTGCCAACCGTAGCGGAATGCCTCTACTGTCGCAGATTTTCAAAGTATGTGGCGGAGATTTGTTCTCTTGTAGCGGAATTTAGTTGTTTCCTACTGAAGTATTGTCAGTAAACATAATTAATAAATAATAATCAAAAAAGATGAAATCATTCATCCCATCCATGTTCCGTTAAAATTTTTTTTTCATCTGCATTCGGAACGCTATTGGTTGATTTCGGGTCGCTAGCCACATTACGAAGTGGGCTTAAGCAATAAAAAATGTTGTTTCCTGATTGTTTTTAGTTTTTAACATAATGTTTAGATCACAAACTCTTTTAAACGGATACTAAATGGCGCACAAACGCTTAACGTTTCGCAGTCGTTCGACAGCTTCGTCAGAAGTGAAACGTTAAGTATTTGTGTGCCATTTAGTGTCCGTTTAAAATAAAAGAGTTTGTGATACAATTTTCATCAGACAAGAACCAGCTTTAATTATAATGTTTAGAATTTAGAACGTAGCGGAATTTCTCCTTTAGTAGCGGAATTGAATCATTTGTAGTGGAAAAGTGTTGCAAAGAGTTGGCAACACTAACCACTAGCAATTATTTTACTTGATTCTCGGCCGGTATTACCAACGTTTTAAGGAGACCTTAAATTTAATTCGTGTTTAGAATGTGATTGATTATATACAAACCAAGCAGAAATGTCATAATCTAAACACGACTTAAATTTAAGGTCTCCTTAAATCGTTGGTAATACCGGCCGTCTGTCATTTTATGGTGACATTTGTTATGATCCGAGAGATTTTTAAATTTTTTTATCAACTCTTGCCATGAAATCTGGACAGTATGTCTTAGCTTAAGTGAAAATGATGTACAATCGCGGTTTTAAAATTTCGCACGATTTTTTATCAGGCAGCCAGAATTTCTCTAAAATATATTGTTTTGTAGATAGGCTCTTTCCTCAATTTTGACACTAAAGACATTTAACCAAAAGTCAGATCGTTTGGTTATATTTTAAGAACAGCAAGATAATAAAGTATGAGAACTGAAATAACAGAATAAAAGTAGCGACCAACCATCTCCTCCTAATTTTGCGATTGCAAATTTTTGACAAGCCGTCAAAGAAAACCATATTTACAGCGGAAAATCGAATCGTCCGAAATTATAAGGTCGCGATACGCGTACCTTAAATGCACCTCCCGCACGCGAACCTCACCCTTAAAACCTTGTGATACAAGGCTCACAGAACTGTCAAATTGGAGCACTTAAGCTGCGTATGAGTGTACGTCATTGCATTCCTTGATTCTGTTTTACAGTATAGCTAAGACATGCCCCATCCAATTTTACCTAAAATCCGGCCTCTAGTAATAAATAATAAAATAATACGTAAAGTGTTCGTTCCATCAGATTAATCAAACAACCAAATTGTAGGTGTAAAAATAAACGAAAACAATAGTTGGCAAAAGTTTGTAAATAAAAAAAGTTTATGTTTGGGTTTTATTTTTGTGGGCCGATCCTTGCGATACTGCAATACAAGGCCAACCCGTGGTGGGAGCAGAGCAAGTTCCTTATAATTCCCCACCTCATTCCAAAAATCAGTTTAATATACTGGTCCCGCATGCGGGACGTATCAGATATTAAGCTGATAAGAACAGATACTACACTTTGATCTTAGCCATAGGCCGAGAAGCGATACCGTACAAAACTCCACGAAGGGTATTTATGCCGGAATAGGTCACACTTGTTGAGAAATGTTAAACGAGCGCCATCTGGAAGCTAATACATATAAAGAAATTCAGGAAAGTCATTTAGTCATTAGTTTTCTTTAATATCGACATAATTTATTTTGTATTGGGAACTGGCAAATGATCTAGATGGCGCTGTGTTTACAGCAAATATGGCCGTGTTGAGGGGATAAGTTGTTCATGGTTGAGTGGTTAATGGTTATACGGACAATAATTGTTAATTGTTAATTGTTATTAATCAACAAGTAACATCAAACAAGGCAAAACTGTGGCAAAACTACTATGATATCTATTATGTCAGTTTTACAATCCCCCCATCAATAGTTATGGTTTACACTAGGGGGAGACTCTTTCGACGCCAGTTCCCAATAGCAAACACAATTAAAACTATTCGTTTTTAAATACATAAGTGTGATTTTGAATTCGCAAATATTCATTTATCGTCGTATTACATGCCTGATTTCTTGAGCTTAAAATAACATTACAATTTACAAATACCTCCCTGTTTTTTTTAATAATTTAAGTAAATTCAAAATTAATCAATTAATTATAACATTAAGGGTGGGTTTACAGAAAGCAAATCAAATATTTAATTTCGAATTAAACTAATCACGAATAAGTTGCCATAAGAATTACATTGCAAAGTGTCAAATTAACAACGTCATTAAAAGTTGATTGCAATTAAATTTTCTGTAAACTGGCCCTACGTTTTTCTTTTCGCTTTTTGTTATGTGTACTAATTTAGTAATAAATAATTACATATTATTCAAGTACTTCAATTACTCAGATATGATTCAGTTGATTTTATTATTATTTTGTTGAGTTCAGAATACATTAATTCTACTTTTTAAGGAAAATTTTAAAATAAATGTAAGTAGATAAATTTGTTTCTTTAATTCTTCGTGTCTTTCGAGGAAGAAAACGCAATTATTCGTACAAACACTTATAAATTTAAAGTCTATTTCAAAATTATGTTTTATTATTTTTTTTTTTAACGAAAAAAATTGAGGCCGAATCATTTTTTGACAATAAGAGAAAGCTTTTTCTTATACAGGGTGCAGATTTTAAAATAGGCAACCCATCAATCAAATCAGAAAACTTCGTGTTTAACTTGAAGGCTTCCGCGGCCATCGTCCATGTTTGAATTGGCTTCTGGTTGGAACCGCGTCACGGTGACTTCTTCTACTGCCGACGTTGCAGAAGAACTTCTTCAGGGCTGCTGCTGCTGCTATCAGTCTTAACTACTAACGAGAAGCAGCAGCAACACCACCAGCTGCCCTGAGTTCTTCTGCAATGAAGAACGAAACGTCGCGTCGTCAGTAGAAGAAGTCAACGTCAGCGTAAAGGAGTAACAAGTAGAGACACTTGCTTCGTTTTCGGGGACAAATTCTGAGAGCGCGTGCGCAATCTGGGCGTCTTTTTAGTCATTTGACCAGTAGATGGTATGACGTTCTATTCGACATTGGTCGCATTCGTAAGAACCAACTGTTACTGCTACGCTACTTTTGCAACTGTTGCTGTCTGATAAACGCTGCGCTCTCAAATCTGTCAAATTTCAAATTAGACAGTAGAAATTAGGGCTTTATTAAAAACCATGTAACATGTAACTTTGTTACAAGTCAAGTATAGATATATTACAGTTCCTCCAGAGCAATAACTTGCAAATTCGTAATATTAAATTTAACAATTATTGCTGTAAACGGTAATAAATATAAAAAGTAAATCAAATTTAAAGCCAAATTACAGCATCCTATTTAATTATTACAATATTACTTACAATTATGACTTCTAAATGAGAAAGTGCCACATCCGCCATTAAACTCAACATGTTCCAGAAAAGTAGCGTAAAATTATTTGCTCCGAAACATGGCCGACCGTTCCGGAAGTAGCGGTAAAGTAGCGCTTAATTTGTAAGACATATCGGTAACTGTTCCGCAACTGTTGGTTCTTACGAATGCGACCATTGGCGGCTTGAAATTGAAAATCAAGTTCACAAGGTTGTCAAGTTTTATAAAAGTCATGGATAAAAAGGATGTGTTGTAAAACACTGCTTAAGTTTGTTTCGATTTCCGAAAGATTTATGGCCGTATGCACAGACATATCTCAAGGTGGACTTAAGGAAAAAGTGACACTCATGGCCGTATGCACAGACAAATCTTTAGACTTAAGCCAAAGTAAACCTTTACTTTGAACAATGTAACTATACGGCGCACAATTTGATACGAAGTTAGCGTTAAGTATCAAGTCCACCTTGAGATTTGTCTGTGCATACGGCCATTAAAGCTAACTTCATAAAGGTTTACTTTGGCTTAAGTCTAAGATTTGTCTGTGCATACGGGCATTAGAAAGGTAAAGTATGTTTTTCTTTTGTAAGTTTTTTAACTAAAGTCCCTAGATAGTATAAAGTACGGCAATAGGGAAGCCATTTTCTGGCTCATTATGCGCGGGAATTTTAAAATGAAAATTTTGTTTGTCTACGACCACTACTGTAAATGACGAATTACGTACAACACATAAATTAAGTAAGCGGGTGTTTACAAACGTCGTGCGTAAAGTAACAAAAACGCATCTACTTTACGCACGTTTATAGTTAGATCTACGTAGCCGCATCACATTAGATTGACAGTCGTCGAAATTGCAAGTGTCATTGCTGATTATTTTGAACTTGAATAATAAGGTAATTTTTGTGGTCGTAGATAAAGTTGTTTAGTACAAAACTCGAGTTGTAAAGCAATTACGCACTTGTGGAATTACTTGCATTCGCCGCTGCGCGGCTCATGCGCAATTTTTCCACCGTGCGTAATATACTATTTACAACTCTCGTTAAGTAATATACTATTGATTTTCATGACAACGGAAAATAAACGTAAACAAACGTAAATGTCAATTTTTTAGAGTCTTACTGCGCAAATCTGAGCATGTAATAAACTGTACTGTTTGTCGACTAGTAAAATTCTCCCATAACACGATTAACCATTGAGAATCGTTAAAAATAAACAAAATCCAATAACCGTCATAATCCACGAATGAACAAACCAGGAGGACCACGGGGCACGGACGAGCACCTTCGAGTTTCGAGCAAGCATAAATATTTTAAGATGGCTACACACGTAACTGCATGCTTGACAAGCATGCATGATCAATCTCTTTGTACAAGCACGCTTGAGCGTTTGTAGGATAATTTTGCAAAAGCTAATCAGAATGCTTGTGCAAAATTATCCTACAAACGCTCAAGCGTGCTTGTACAAAAAGATTGATCATGCATGCTTGTCAAGCATGCAGTTACGTGTGTAGCCACCTTTACACATAACTCAAAACTGCAATATTTCCGTCACCTGCAAAAACTACTCCATTTTTTTTCTATCAAAATTCAAAATTTTAAGCAAAAGGATTTTAATATTCATATCTTCAACGTCTTTAGATTAATATGGCTTATTTATTATGGTGTTTTTAATATGATTTATTTCGTATTTCTAATTCCTTTTGGAATTGTGTCACGTGACACAGGCGCCATGTTTTGGCTAGTTCTTAAAATTTGGTCCTAAACTGTGTATTGCCGTACTTTAGTAATCTAGGGACTTTATTTTTTAACATGCCTCCAGCGACATCTCATAACTACTAACTGAAGCAGCCGCTGTTCTGTTCAGAAGCTGTTGAAATTAGGTACAACCTCAATCAAAAGTAATGAAACGCTCAAAACAGAAACGCTGTAGTCAGAGAGAGAAGATACTGAGTGAGATGAAGTCTTATGGCGAACGAATGTTTCCGAAGTCCTTCGGAACCCCACAACACGTTGCGCTCTCTCTAACTCGGCACCGTTGCACTCTGACTACAGCGTTTCGGTTTTAAAAGTTTCATTACTTTTGATTGAGGCTGTACATAAACATTAAAGGTGCCGACGGCGAGTGTCCCTACTTGTTATTCCTATACGCTGTCAACGTGACGCGGTTCCAACCGGAAACCAATTCAAACATTAACTTCGTCTTTTCAGAATGCACTAAAAGCACACGGAAGTAGAATGTGCTGCCTATTTTCTAATTTTAAGGGGTTATGATTTCAAATGAGCAGCTGTACATCCGAATCATCAACCATTTTTCTCGTTTTTTTCTTGTATTGGTATTTGTATCCGATTGTCTCTTGTTTTTTTCACATCTTTGACTTAAAAAAAAGGAAACGTCGAAGACCATCAACTTCCGTTTTATTTTGTAATTTTGATCGTCTTATTTTACGCTGATGATTTTTTTTAGAACTGTTCAATAAAGTAAAAACTAACTTAGACAATTAATGTCTGCTTCTGGTGACTTTTTAGTGAATTTAAACGTTTAGATTGGGCCTTTCGCGCAAGTCGATCGCAAACATTGACTGAATCTACTGTTGTTTAATAAATAATAAAACGTAGTTGGCAACTCTGCTTGAAAGCCGATGCTTAACGTATCAAGAAGAAAAAAATATTTGAATATGATGAAACCAAATCGAAAGTATGTCAAATTAATAGATACTACAAAATAAAATATAATAGGCATTCAACTTCATTACGTGCACATATGACATGCAGTGTTTTGTTTTTCTTGTCTAACTTTTGATGATGCCTCTGTATATGTGTATTCAGGTACAATTTTTTTTTATATATTGCATAAAAAACGAGTTTTGTTTTTAAATTAAGTTAAATAATGTATAATATTATGAAATTGTTCTTTTTTTTCGGTAAATAAATGCTGATTATCTTTTTAACAAAAACAATTACATGAAAATTAAGGTTATGTAATAAGAATAAATAAAAAATATTTAACATTCATTCACTCTTAAATAATTACATAATATTTCGTTAAATATTTATTATTAACATAATAACAAAGTACGTCGGGACGATGTTGGCATGATCAAGAGATAAGTAAACTATTTTTGCACGAAACTGATATGTACTCAAATTACCGTTTATCGGTTTTTCAATAAATTGTTCGAGATGCCAATGTCTCATCTGATATTTTTAGAATCGTCG
This sequence comes from Dorcus hopei, assembly GCA_033060865.1. Taxonomy (NCBI): domain Eukaryota; kingdom Metazoa; phylum Arthropoda; class Insecta; order Coleoptera; family Lucanidae; genus Dorcus; species Dorcus hopei. Next base: position 74,737,499 of record CM065425.1, read on the forward strand.
CTCATGCAAATTTGAAGAAAAAAATTTATCAATCCTTGTAGCTACTCTGACTCAGGTGCTCTGATGTAATAATTACAACTAATTTTGTTGTCCACACGAATATTAACAATACGTACTAATTTTGTTGAACAAACAACATTGTAATAATCAGTTGAATTTTATTACGTTTTGTATTTAGTAGAATCAAAATGTTTTAAAAATTATTAAATGAAATTGTAGGGGCGTTCAAAAGGACCAGCAGAATTCAGCTTGTGTTTCGTTTCGCTAGTAGCAAACAAAAGTCGGTTTGGATGTTGTTGAACGCATATATTGGAACGGCTGGATAGGTCTTTTTCTGTTCTCTTCTGAGACAGATATATAAACAAATGCCTTACATTAAGTGTTTGAAGCAGCAAATTAAAAGTATCATTCTTTTTTCATCAAATTTTTTTCTTTGACGCAAGCTTGTGTTTATAAGTATTTTTAAATTCCGAATAACAAGTCTCTTATTTTTGTGTTTTTCGTAGCAAAACGAAAAATATCGATGCTAAATTTCGCTACCAGCTAATCGCCTGCGTTCAACCACTTAGCTTCCGGTTCGCTGAATTTTGTTGACCTCATTGAACGCACCTGATAAGTTTAAAATTTCGAAATTCCAGCAAAAATTCGCGAATCATTAAATTGTTTACGTTTATGCTTTTCATGTGCATCTTTGTGTATGTGTTTTTAGTCAGCAATTACAATTGTTATCTTTATATTCTATTATTTATTAGGTACATTCGGTGGCTTACGTATAATTTCTGGCCAGAGACGGAGATAAGGAAATATTTTGCTTGTAATAATGAGTAAGAAGTAAGTAAATAACTTGATGAAATATAATCATTATCTATGAAATACTTAAGACAAAAGTGTTAATGCAAAAACGGGATTCCGGCCTTATCATTTTAAATCAGAAATTTTTGAGTAACTGTGGCACGTGTGTTTTTTAGTTTTTTTTTCCACATTTGAAAATACACACTTACATAACATAATGTAAGTAACATACCACCTGATATTAATTCGGTAAGTCACATTTCCAAATTGTTTATTATAATTTTTGAAATAAACAATCCTTGTAACCCAGAAGTTTCCTTTTTGGTTTTTCGGAAGTGATAGGCATCAGGACTTATCTAAAAAATGTGGCGCAAAATTGAGAAAAAGATTGATATGTGGTTACAAAATCTAAATTAAAAGATAGACGGGCACCACTTGATGACTCAATATTCAATTAAAGTTAACGCGCTTGATTGTTTGTATCGCTTTAATAATAATATCCGCGCGATAAACGCTTAACAATCTCGATAGCAGTTACTTACATGTTTAATTATTAAACCATCATGATACAGCGCGTGCCAAATACATACGTACATACATATCAGCGTCTAGAAATTTTACTTGTAATTGCAGCTGAGAATAAAAATAAATAAACAAAAGTTCATGCCAACAACGTCTAGATCTAATTCAAATTAAATTCCTGCGATTACTATTTTTAGAAGGAATGAAAACGTTGATGTACAGGGCGCCCATTTTAAATCGTGACCCCTGAAGATAATAGTATAGGCAACCCAACAATCAAATCGGAAATAATATTGCGCTTTCATTATGTGCTAAAAGCACACGGAAGTAGAATGTGTTGCCTATCTTCTAATTTTAAGGGGTCACAATTTATTTAACATAGGGCACGCTGTTGTTAAAATCGAAAGTATTTCATCAAAATTTAACGAATCGAATACAACAACTGAGAGAAACGCTGTTAGATTAACATTAACAGTGCGCCTATGAAATACTTGGGTAAAACATCTGTTGGAATAAAAGAACCGCACTGCAATAAAGTTTTTACGGCTGTATGAATCGGTTTGGTGTGTGACTTTTTCAAGGTCATTTGTATCACAGACGTTTCGAAACGGAGCAAAGAATTTGTTTGATGTTTGCGACACTCGTAATTTATTGCCCTCCAACAACAGTTTAGTATTTGGAGCAGGGCCGGCCTTCTAAATAACGGGGGCCTGGTGCAGCAAGAATTGTGGGGCCCTCTTTTTAAGGCACTGTATTATAAGAAGGTTTAAATCGCGACATTTTGCGATTCTTTTTGACCTAACGTTGCATTCTCGAGCTACGCTTCTGCTGACGAGGCCCCGAATAGGGCCGAACCAGAGGGTGCTCGGGGAATCCACTGCAATCAAAACCGATTTGCAACCAAAATTATTAAAAACATAGGGGATCACGGGGGCCAGGGCTGTAACTAGGAGATGACGAAGGCGAATCGAATCCTTTAAGCACAGGCGTTACTTTTGAGACACCCTGTACACTCGTTTATTTTATTCCCGTTTTATTTATACAGGATCTTTAAGAAACATGTTTGGAAAATTTACCCAGTTATAGATCACGTCAATACAAACACAAAAGTCTTAACGAACGTAGGTCCGGAAAAAGCGCTTTATGAAAAATTGTTATTCGGATAATAATTAATCGTGCAGTTTTGCAGGAGCGATTGAAAACAGTCGACGGAATCTTTTAGATAAATATTCCCCAAATTAGTTCGCAACGACTCACATAGATGTCGACCCTCAAAGTGTCCTCCATGTTGTTTTTGATGCCTTTTTCTACGAGGTTTAATCTAGAGGCTTAATCAGCATGAAAATACTCGACGGAATTCAGTTAATTTCAGTAGAGCAATTTTTAAATTAGTTCACGAATAGCCACATAGATGGCACAAGAAAAAATGCTTTATGAAAAACTGCCATTCTGTTCATTTATGTTGTAGCTTCGCAGGAACGATTGAAAATAATCGACGAAATTTGTTTGTTTTCATTTAAATATTTCCCAAATTAGTTCGCAACGACTCACATAGATGGCGCCCCTCAAACCGTCTTCCATGTTGTGTTTTTGATGGCTTTATACGCCAGGTTTAGTCTGGAGGGATAAATTAGAACACTCGACGTAAGTTTGAAACTAAATAACTTACGTCGAGTGTTCTAATTTATCCCTGAAACTTTCAGTCGAGTGATTGTCAATTTAGTTTATGAAAAGTCACAGAGATGGCACAAAAAAAAATAAAATCTAGAGGAAGTACTGTTTTATACTACCTAATTAATGGTGAAACTCGTCAAGATCGATTAAAAATAAATAGTCGAGACGGAATTTAGTTGTTTTATTTAAATATTTCCCAAATTAATTCATAAAGATTCACGTAGATGCAAACCGTTTTTCTTTCATATAGTGTGAGTACCACCCCAATAAGCTGTACTGAATTTCAGATGTGTTCAACGACTACAAAAATCAAGGTAAATACTTTTTCTTTTTGTTATAATCGTTTGTTTAGGGGAGTGCCAGCGGGGGGAAGGGGAGGGTATTGGATGTTGTTTGTGATGACTTTTACAGGTGAAGTTTAATCTAAAAGGATTTTTAAAAAAATTAGTTGATTTTATTTGAGAATCTTCTGAGTAACTAAAGTAAAGAATCACAGAGATGGCGCCAATCGCCCTACTTTTTGAAAGAGGATTTAATTCGTCCCTATCCAGGGCCGGCCTTCTAATTGACGGGGCCCGGGTGCAATAAGAACTGTGGAGCCCTTTTTTAAAGCACAGTATTATGGTATGGAATACGGGAGTCAGGGCCGTAACTAGGAGGCGAAGGTGGCACACATGTGCAAGCGAAACAGGGGCGCCTAGTGGATGTCAGTGAATTTTGTTTGTTTCGGGTTCCTGAATCGAATCCTTCAAGCACGGGGGTTACTTTTGAGACACTCTGTACTTTCGTTTATTTTATTTCGTTTTCTTTACATACTGTATTTCATTCATTCATTCATAACAAAATAGTACGTCGACGTTTAGAACTGAACGCAAAAATGCAGACTCTTTCGACAAACCGATTCTAAGACATGGAACTGCATGTATATTTTTAAATTTTATATTTATACAGGGTGTTTAAAAGACGTGTTTGGAAATTTTACCCAGTTTTAGATGGCATCGTATAAACACAAAAGTCATAATGAACGTAGGTCAGGAAATCAACCGTTTCCGAAATTTTTTGAGATTTTTAAATTGAACTTATTTATGCGCAGTGGGCATTGAGTTTTGGCAGTAATAACACAATTGCTTTAATTTTTATGGAAGTGAGCATGCGTGGAATGGAAGTCAACTGTAATTGTTTTTAATCGAGATTTTATTTTAACACTACTAACCAGGGCTTTGAACCGTAATTTGTTTTGTTCCGGTTTTCGTTCCCGTTCAATAAAATATATATATATCAGTTCGGTTCCGGTTTTCGTTCCGGCAAAAATAGCGGTTTTTTCCGGTTTTCGGTTTTCGGTTCCGTTCCGAATAATTAATTTTTAAATTTTTTAATATTTTTATTTATATTAAAAATGTATTATCGCATTAAATTATCTTTCGTGTTAAGACGAGTACGATTACACTATGAGACTCCGCAAATGAGAATGTGTCAATGTGCGTGTCTGAGCGTATATCGAACCGAAATGAACCGATATTTTTTTTCGGTTCTACTCCGGTTTTCGTTCCGACAAAAATAACTGTTTTCTTGGTTTTCGGTTTTCGGTTCAGCTCCGGTTCGAAGCCCTGTTACTAACGCCCGTTCAATTGAAAAGTTCATCAAGTTGGTTTTAATTTTTTAACGGCAGAATAAAGTGCGAAAAAGTGATGACTTCCTAAATCAACTGACGTTTAACGGATGACAGTTGTCCAACAGTTATAGTGTATTGCATATAATCTAATGAATAATGAAGAATTCAAAGCCTACTTGATGAACTTTACAACCGAACACTGTGGTTTAAGAAATAATTGAAATTAATCTCCGCTCCGTATCCGTAGATACGTATTTCGGCAGCTAAGCTGCCATCTTCAGTAAAATTTAAAAAACACTACATGAAATCTAACAGTTACCTACCTACCTACCTGATCATACTAAAAGTGATCGGTGCTAATAGTATCTAAAGTTAACTGTCAAAACCTACAAAAAAAAGCAAATCAAATAAAACGGAAATACGTGCCTATGGATATAAAATTATTGTGGGCGGAAATTAATTTCAATTACTTGATATTAGTTTAAATTTAAATTGAAATTAAAGTTGCTAGACTCGTAATTTGTCGTTAAAAACCGTGTCATCCCGATTTGACGTTTAATAATAATAATAATAATAATAATAACAAAAATTTTTTAGGTTTGAAATTCGCGCTCAAATATTTCCGTCTCTTTTTGTTTTTTTTTCGAACGTTTCCGTGTTTGCAATTCGTCTTCAAATGTTTTTCGAAATTTTCTTTTTCGTTGTTGCCGTTCTTGTTTGAAACTATGTCACAGTGGTTTCAAATTAATCAATTTTTTTTTTGTTTATATTTTCTGAAACTTTTTTTCGTAAACATTTCAATGTCATTCGTTTTTCTTTTTCTTCTTTTCCTTTTGAAGTCATTGTTTTCTTTCTTCTCTATTTCGATTAGGTACATTTTTCCAAAATGTCAATTTTTTTTATATCTATATAATCTGTAGTGAAAATATTACGATCGTCTTTTCTTTTTATTTCACTTTCTTATTTTCATTTCGATTAGGTTTTCTTCGTAAACATTACTTTCGTTATTTGTTTTCCTTTTTCTTCTCATTTTGAAGTTATTGTTTTATGTATCTTCGTTCTTCCAAGAGTCATAAATGTTTTTCTTTTCGTTTTCTTTCGCCGAAAACATTCTTTATTTGTTCCTTGTTTTTAATTGTTTACTGCTCTTCAGCAATTAGAAATTTCTTTTCAAATTTGTGTGTTTCTTTTCCTGTCGTAAACATTATGATTGGTCGTTTGTCCTATTTTTTTGTTTCTTTGTGAGTTTCGAATTTTGATTATATCTCGAATGTTTTATGATTGATTAACTTTTTTGAGAAATTTTAAATCTACAAGTCGTTCCTATTTTTCTTTTTAATTATTAATGTTATTCGTTTTTCGTACTTATTTATTTTTTATTTTTCAATTCGATTAAGTTTCTCGATCGTCAGTTTCAATTCTTAATTTTCCTCTTGTTTTTAATTGTCTTTCGGAAATTAAATATGTAATCAAAAATTGATATTCAATTTTTTATGTTTTCTTTTCGTAAATATTGGGATTGTGATTTGATTTCTCTTTTTTTTATGGATTTCGAATTATGCTTTGAATGTTTGTTATTAAAATATCCGAACGTATTTTTTAAACACCCTGTCTGTATTTAGGTGTGTTTTTGTGGAATGTATAATTTGGATTTTGACAAATTTGTATTTTTTTGAGCACGTTATATAGAATTTTGCCACAAGCGCTAGGTTGTCTAGTCACCAGTAAGGACCTGGTGAGGGCCCCCTTTGTGGTCGGCCCTCATTTGGAGAGTGATTTTTCATAATTAATGGTTTATGTACAGTGGGACTCCATCGCTGTAAGAACTTGGCCGAAGCAGACTCATGTGATGGCCCCGATCTAAATCTCTGTGATTTTTTTATGGGGCCACATGAAGCAAATAGTATATGCCGTTCCAATAAACACATTAAATGACTTAACAGCGAATATTCACAACGCCGCGCCGCGCCGCCGACAGTATGCGAATCGCTTCTTCGCCGTGCTCGGCTGTGTCTCGCTAATGACGGACGTCGCTTTGAACATTTTCAAATCAATCGCGCTAAACGTTTGTTTGAGCGTACGGTACAGTGATTCAACTTTTTTGTATTTGTGTTCTATGTGCTCTCGCGGCAATATGGCTAAAATTTCTGCACTTATTTAACAGACACCCTGTATATATTTTTTTTGGCAGTCAATTCGAAGTCTATCAATTTACTTAATTGTTGTATCAAAATTACTACCTACTTATATGTAAGTAAATACTGCGAGAGGTACCTACTCTGTTCTCAATCCAAAAAAAGTAGGTCTACTTCCTCTACGCATAAAAATACTAGAATATAGATTTTTATCTATGTTTGACACCATACTTCTCCAGATCGATCGAATTAAATTGTTTTCGTTCGTTAAACAGTTTCTATTTATAGTTTTTCCGCTTCGCGCAGTTTATCTGCGCCAATGAAATTGCATTGGGTACGTTAAGGTCCTGTTGATTTTCACGGTGAATTTTCAACAGAACTCAAGTCTGAGTACCTACGGGATTAAAAGTAGGGGTATAAAATAGTAATCGAATTTAAAAAGAAGGGCCACATCATCGGTAAGTATTATTATTATTTATACCTAAGCGATTTACCTATGTATATAAAATATAGGAAAATACCTGAGAGCATTAAAATAATACAAATTAAACACATTGCTAAATAAGATCATACACCTACTCGTCTTATCTATATTAGTTAAAGTGGTATTAAGTAGTTATTCAGTAGTTGATAAATGTCGTTGGAATTTTACTTAAACATTTAAAAATCTTCGTTTTTTAATTTTAAAGTTATTTAGACAAAGACGACTAAATTAGAGCGAATTAAATTATGCCCTTGAGTGTTTTAAAAATAGCACGCAAAACCGAAAATTACTGGTTTTCGCAAACTCAAAAAAATCGTGAAGGTTCCTGGAAAATTGTTAATCCCTTTAAAATAGAACAACTGCAACACAAATGTACATAAGTCATTTCTTAAAAAAATACTTCAACATTAAGTTTGGCAACAAATCAAGTTATATGTATGTAGTTACGAGGGGAGGTCAACAAGTTTCTTTAATTTCACTAATTTCGTACAAACAATAATTTAGATCTGTTCTATTTATTTTTTAATTTGAGAGCATTTTGCAACGTGATGTTTACCACTTCCTCGGTAAAGAGTTTTTTGATTTTCGACGATTTTCCTTTGTCAAATTGTTACGGTTGATTTCACTCATTCACCGTTCGTTTACTTGGCTACTATCTCGCAGTTATTTCGCCGTCCTCACTGCGCTTTTGGTCTATCATTTTAAACGGCCTCTGTCATTGTGTGCTATCTGTTGACCAGTTCGGTGGATTTGAATTCCGCGCCGTGCTGATCTTGGGCTGGCGCATTAAGATTTTTGCACATTTGGTAGCGTGGCAATGTGCCAAGCGACATTTTGTTTCACGGGTGTGATTTACTGTTGATCCCTTGAGCATTTCCGCTATCTTTGGTTTGCAAATTTCGGTGGATTTTGTTGGATTCACTCAAGACGGTACGGAATTTGAGAGGTCCTTCGAGCCTGCTGCCATCCCCCAGGACGCTGAGGTCGGAGTATAGCCAACGTGCTCGAATGGTTCACGGTATTGTACCTCCTGAAATTTTTCATCATCTACGGAGTGTTACTCTTTACGTTTTGGTCGGTCACATTTGTAGCGGTACTACTCCGTTTTTATTGTCGGAGATCTCTGTTTAATCTCGCACCTTTTGTGCATTGATTTACGCGTGGTGTTATCTGTTTTATTTGTGCGGACGTCGCACTTACGTTGGGCGTTCGGTTTTGCTACAATAATCTCGGGCTTATCCCGACGTGTATATTCTCGTTTCTTTGATTTGTACGAGACTGCTTCTCAGTCCTGTCTGTAAACGAACGTATGGGATCCCGGATAGTGGACGTTTTATGTTATAAATTCTTTTTTTAAGAAAGAAAAGTGTAACGCGGCTTTTTGCCCCTTTGTGATATTTCGCCACTGTGTTCAGACTACTTTTCACTATTGTGGCTTGACGGGACGTTTTTTTATGTCCACTAGTTTTTCTATACCACCATTAAAGTTTATTTACTGTGGCGGTTGCACTTTTTTTTTTACTATTATCTGTTCTTGGATTTCACTTTTGCGTTCCGTATTTAACTGGGGATTCTCTTTTTGGAACGGATTACTTCGGCACTGAACCGATTGGTAAGTGGGAATTTCTCTCCTGTTGAGAAAATTCCTTTGGTTGCAAGTTATTGCGACCGTCAACAAGTGGCGTCCCTTTAGATCTACAGTTACCTGTGCGAAACTGTTTGCCCACGGCCTTCTCCATTGACTCGGGATTTTGGTCGCAGCATCAGCCCCAAACATCGGGCGTTCCAGGTAGGTTTGTCTGTATCCGTTTCGACACTTCTCGTTTTATTATTCGCTATCAGGTAACCTGACGTACACGCTCGCCCGTGGGACTAGTCTGCGATTAGTCCTATTTCCATTTCGTTGTTTCATATTATTTTGTTTTGGTTTTGGGTTTCGGTTTGTTTGGTAAGAGTGTGCGCAACAAAATATAACCAAGACGACTGACTTTTCGTATCGGTAATTCTAGAAAGGTCAAAAAAATCTACCTACGTTACATCTACGACAGCAAAAAACTTCTTTATATAAATAGGGCAGCTGTGCAACCTTCACCTTGTTTACCAATAACATATTTCAGGTGTTCATAACTTGCAGCTGCGTAAACCTTGATCTTGTTTACTAATACCGTACTTCACGTGTGTTTAGCAGTAGGTAATTTTTATCTTCTTGAAGCAGTCTTGCAATTGTTCGAGATGCGAATGTCTCACCTTATATTTTTATTATAATCGTCGCTCATGCAAATTTGAAGAAAAAAATTTATAGCTACTCTGACTTGGCTGCTCTGATGTAATAATTACTAATTGTGTTGTCCAAACGAATGTTAACAATACGTAATAATTTTGTTGAACGAACAACGTTGCTTTAATCAGTTTAATTTTATTTCATTTCGTATTTATTAAAATTAAAATGTTTTAAAAATTATTAAATGAAATTGTAGGTGCGTTCAAAGGGACCAGCAGACTTCAGCTTGTGTTTCGTTTCGCTAGTAGCAAACAAAAATCGGTTTGGATGTCGTTGAACGCACATCTTGGAACTGCTGGTTAGGTTTTTTTTTGTTCTCTTCCGAGACAGATGGATAAACAAATGCCTTACATCAAGTGTTTGAAGCAGCAAATTAAAAGTATCATACTTTTTCTTTGTGACATATGACGCAAGCTTACGTTTATAAGTATTTTTAAATTCGAAATGACAAGTCTCTTATTTTTGTGTTGGCGTAGCAAAACGAAAAATATCGATACTACTATCGATACAGCTAGTTGCCTGCGTTCAACCACTTAGCTTCCGGTTCGCTGGATTTTGCTGACCTCATTGAACGCACCTATTAAGTTAAAATTTTAGCAAAAACTGGCGTCTTTGTATCTCTGTTTTTAGTCAGCAATTACAGTTGTCAACTTTATTCACAGTACTATTGCATTCGGTGACTTACGTTTAATTTCTGGCCAGAGACGGAGATGAGGAATATCGGATATCGGTAATTCTAGAAAAGTCAAAAATATGGTATACCTATAACTTACAGCTGCGACAACAAAGAATTCTTTTATGTAGATAGTGCAGCTATGCAACCTTGATCTTGTTTACTAACACTTCTTCACGTGTATATAACAGTGATTGGCATCTGTGTTGTATACACGTATAAAACAAGTCTTGATAAAATTTGTACTTACCAATCAATAAAGTTATTAATTATACAATAGTTTAGATCGCGACATCTTACAACAAATTTTTAAAGATATTAGATTATTCAAATATTTTTGTGTTGCTGCGAACTATTGCCTAATCCTCAAATAAAACGGTTAATTACTATACTAAGAATTCAAGCAAAAAAACGAAGTTGTTATAAACACAATATACAGGATCGGAAATTCGGGTTTAGGACATAGCAAGTTTGCTTCGATTCGGTTCGCGGAGGACTGATTTCCAACGGCCGGGCGCCGGCGGGGCATCGAAAACAAGTGGGACTGATTAGGCAAAGTTCTCTCTTTGTTTTTCTAGTGCGTTCCCTGTCGCACGCATTATAACAGGATGTCAAGTTGAACGTTGACCGAATCTGTATGATAACAACAAAAATTAGGATTTTGGAACGACGCTTGCTTAGAGAAAGGGGGGGGAACTTTCTATTTAAAAAATGTATTACTTCGGCGTGCGAACGCCACGTTTTTTAAATACTTTACAATGCGAAATAAAAGCAGGAAATTTTTAAACAAATACAATACTTCTACTTAGTAGAGAAACTTGTCATCTAAGCCCGTTTTAATTTTTGAGACCAAACAGACCAGTACTGTTGCTGATAAATGAATTTTAAGCATTGCCCAACAATTTACTGGGTGTTTCATTTCCACAGGAATCGGCTTTTTGTATCTCTGTTGGATATGAAATGAGGATTCATTTCGTGCAACTTTTCTTCACTTAATCTATCCGCAATTCTTATGGTTTGGAAATTACCAATTCACGCTGGTAGAGTAACTATGGGCGTTCTGCGCCAATTCTTTATGGAGATTTAACATACTTGTATGTATGGTTGCCTACCTTCAGGAGCAAGGAGTGTCGGCAGTCGACGTGTGTGTGTAGATGTTGCATACGCGCAAGGCGTAGGAACGGCGTGTGTGTACAAGTTGCCTATATGAAAGGCGTGTGTGTAGAAGTTGCACACGTGCAAGGCGTGAGAACGGCGTGTGTGAAGGTGCAGAATCAATTTTTTTTCCAGTAAGAAATATTTTTTACTGAAGTTCGAACTCGGGACCCGTCGCTTAGGAGTCGTGCATCTAAATAACTCGGCTGTGAAACCAGTTGAGCGTGTATTTTTAAAAGGCAGTAAAAAAACCAAATGTCACCGTTTTGAGTTGTTGCGGTATGACGTGACTCATGACTCAGCAGGGTGTTTCATTACAGGATGGGAGACATCTATGAACAAGGGAGAAAAATACAAATATATCGACATGGCCAGCAACATTAACATTCACTGACGTGTATGTATGGCCGTGTCAATTCGCCTAAAATTCGGTTCCGGAAAGCATGCCGTGGAGTACTCCCCTCAGCGCTCTCTATTAAAGATACTGCAGAACTACTGATAGTAACGTAATGGCAACTGCAATTACTTAAAAACTCACAAGAGGCGCTGAGTGGAGTACCCGTCAAATTTTTAAAAGTCAAATTGAAACGGCCATACATACACGTCAGTGAATGTTAATGGAGCCGGCCATGATATCGAAAGCAGAAAAGAATGTAAAAATTATTTGTTATTGAGAAAAAAAATTGATTCTGTACCTTACAGACACGCCGTTCCTACGCCTTGCACGTATGCAACACACACACGTCGACTGCCGACACTCCTTGGCCCTGAAGGTAGGCAACCATACTTGCAAGTTTACACAAAGTTGAATCTCCACAACGGATTGGAGCAGGACGCCCATAGTTACTCCACTCACGCTCGATTTGAAACAGTCTGTATAAGTTGAAAATTATTGAAAGATATATGTACATATATGTATTTGACAATGAAATTATTTAATTGCGTTTTATTGTAAAAAAATATGTAAATATATTCCGAGTATCCTGTAGTGTACAGGGTGTTCCATTAAATTCGGCATAGTAGGCGCATTACCTTATAGACTTATCGTATCACACCCTGTGTACAATTTAATTTGTTTTATTTACTTTCAAGTCATTTTTTATCGAAAAATACCTACTTTGCTGATAAGATAATTTCGTGGCTGTAACTGTATAAGGAAACAGAAAAAAAATGTGGACGATTGTCATCGGCAATCAATATTTATTAAAGTACAAGCCGTGACACATGGTTTTTTTATCAATCGAAAAACCAATTTCACGATTTCGCGTTCTGATAATAATCCTGCTGACAAGATAAGTGACTCGATATTCGCCAGTCGCCGTCGCCCAGATTAAACAATTATCAACCAGTCGCTTGTTCGCAGTGTATCCCGATGGAACAGTTGCGTGCGTTTTTTTCGAACTAGCCCATGAAGAAGAAGATCACCCTGACCACGATGCCGGACGACGGAACGAAAAAGAAAGACCCGCTGGAAGCGTGAGTGTTCTCTTTAGCATGGCTTCGTGAGAGTGTACAAAATTTGATTTCAGGGAGTTCGTCAAAGACGATGCGAACCTTCTCGAAGATGAGTACGAGGCGGTTGGGTTTTTTGAAATGGTAAGTTCCGGCAACGATACAACTTTTTCCGTCTTCAGATTTCCTCTTGCAGTTCAGATATGCCACCAGATTGGACAACTTCTACATGTTTTTGGGCACCATAGCGTGCATCATAACTGGCGCGTTGCAACCCATAAACATGTTGGTCTTCGGTACTCTCACCGGCGATATTATAGCGTACGGGGCGCTCATCAGAGGAGCCAACTACACCGAAGAAGAAAGGGTGGCAGCCGCCGAAGACTTCATGGAAAGCATACAGATGTTCGCCCTCTATAACTGCTTGATAGGTTTGGGGATGTTTATCTTCAGTTATTTATCCACCGTCTTCTTCAATCTCAGCGGATTAAGACAAGTAGGTACGTCTCATCTTATTACGAAGCAGATTTGAACGCGTTGGTTTTAGATTTTGAAAATTCGGGGGTTGTTCCTCGAGAGGGCTTTAGATCAAGACATAGGGTGGTACGATAAGCATCAGACGGGGGATTTTGCTAGCAGGATGTCTGAGTAAGTATATCTATGTATGCAGATTGGCTTACATAATACTTACCCCCTTTTTAAACAGAGATTTGTTCAAACTAGAAGAGGGTTTGGGGGAAAAAGTGTCCATGTTCATAAATTTCCAAGTGGCCTTCGTTTCTTCTCTCATCTTGGCCTTGGTCATGGGTTGGGAGTTGGCTTTGATCTGTTTAATATCCCTCCCGGTCACAATGGTTGCGTTAGGCGTGGTGGCGCTGGTACTTTGATCCAAGCAGCCTCCTCGCTCTTTAATAACCGAAGAGTTTCAGTTGACTTCGAGGTTGGCCAAGAAGGAAATGGACGCTTACGGGGCAGCCGGCGCCATCGCGGAAGAAGTTTTCTCTGCCATAAGGACCGTCATGGCGTTCGGCGGGCAGAAGAAAGAACTGGTGAGGTACAGCGAGCACCTGGTTTTCGCCAGGAAAAACAACATACTGCGTGGACTCCTTTCGGGCATCGGCTTTGGCATCTTGTGGTTTTGCATCTACGGTAGTTACGCCCTGGCGTTTTGGTACGGCGTAGAATTGATCCTAGCCGAAAGGCATTTGCCCCCGGAAGAACAAACCTACGACCCAGGGACGATGGTCACCGTAAGAAACCCATGGTATTCATAACCAGAAGCCCCCATCACTGATCCACATCGTTTCAGGTGTTCTTTTCAGTTATGACGGGCAGCATGAATTTTGGAATGTCCGCCCCGTACATAGAGACTTTCGGAATCGCACGTGGCGCTGCCGCTAAGGTATTCGGCGTCATCGATAACAATCCAGTTATCAATAAATCCAAAGATAACGGCAGGAAATTGGACAGGGTTCAAGGAAACATCACTTTTAAGAGCGTCAAGTTTAACTACCCGTCGAGGGATGACGTCGAGGTAAACCATGACCTGAGAGGGTTTAGAATTTGCAAACCATGATATTTTCTTGAAGGTGCTCAGAGGTCTCAGTCTGTCGATTAAAGCGGGGGAGACGGTGGCTTTGGTCGGAAGCTCGGGGTGCGGAAAATCCACCTGCGTTCAAATGATACAGCGCTTTTACGATCCAATGGAAGGCGAAGTAAGTTTCGTTCTTTCATCCGGTGGGGCTTTACTAAAGTGGCACGTACGCTTATGTTATTTTGGGGCTTTAGATAGCAATAAATTAAAATAACGAGAGGCATCAGACCGTGCTAATTTATCGCAACAGATACCGGAGAAGTGTTGATAAAAATAATTTAATTTGGTGAATCACAAATGCCTTTTAAAATACGTCTTCTTTTTTTTTAATATCTAAGTTTCCCATCTTTCTAGATTACTCTAGATGGTCACAATTTGAAAGACCTAGACTTAACGTGGCTTCGAAACAAGATAGGGGTGGTAGGACAAGAGCCCGTACTGTTCGGCACTTCCATAGCGGAAAACATAAGGAACGGAAACAAGTCGGCCACCCAAGAAGACATCGAAAGGGCAGCGAAAAAGGCCAACGCGCATTCCTTCATTACGACCTTACCCAAGGGGTACAACACCCTCGTCGGGGAGAGAGGGGCGCAACTATCGGGCGGCCAAAAACAACGCGTCGCCATTGCGAGGGCCCTCGTGCGTGAACCCTCGATTTTGCTCCTGGACGAAGCGACTTCTGCCCTCGACACCAACAGCGAAGCTAAAGTGCAGGAAGCTTTGGATAAGGTAACCCCAATCACCCCCCCCCCCAAGGGATGGCTTAAAAAGAATCTACCCTTCTAGGCAAGCCACGAATGTACAACGATTATCATCGCCCATCGTTTATCGACGATCAGGGGAGCAGATCGGATTTTGGTAATCTCGAAAGGGCTCGTCGTGGAAGAAGGAACGCACGACGAATTAATGAATAAGGAAGGGGAATACTTCCACCTGGTTACGACGCAAGTGGCGACTGTTTTGGACGGGGATGACAGAGGTAATGACGATACACCCCCCTCCCCCAAATCAAAATTTTATTAATGAGTTTGTAGGTCTCAAACGATTGGAAAGCGAAGTGGAAGACGAAGATGAAAAAATCGCCGTCACCACAGAGGAAGAAGTAAGTAGTGCGCGCTCGTGTTGATTTTTATTAACGTAATAACCAGATTGCAGAGGAAAAGGAGAAGAAAACCACCGCGTCTTCTCTTATGGCGATCATGAGAATGAGCACTCCTGAGTGGTGGCAAATCGTCATCGGTTGTATAACTTCTATCATCATGGGCTGCGCCATGCCCGTCTTCGCAGTCCTTTTCGGTGAAATCTTGGGCGTACGTTCACAGTAAACGACAATTCGGCCTTTGATTTTCATTGTTTTTCTTTTAGATCTTATCACATCCTGATCCTGAGTACGTAAGGTACTGGACGAGCATCTACAGTATTCTTTTCGTCGTGGCCGGCATCGTCACCGGATTGGCGACGTTCCTCCAAGTGAGTTCCTCCAAGTTTTTGTGTAGCCCCCGTGGACTTAACTTGCTTATTTCAGATTTACATGTTCGGTATAGCCGGTGAGAAGCTCACCGAGCGCATAAGGAGCAAAATGTTTGAGTCCATGCTCCAACAAGAAATTGGTTGGTATGACTTAAAAGAAAACGGCGTCGGCGCATTATGCGCTAAATTATCCACGGAAGCAGCCAGTGTTCAAGGCGTAAGTTAACCCATTTGATCGTTGGAAGGCTCAGGTTCTTCCAGGCTGTAAAGCTGTGGAACATGATGTAATAATAGCAAGGGTATTAATCAGAAAAGTACCATTAACATTACAGTAAAGGTTTAGTACAATTCGTGACATGATTCCTACCTTTAGGTGGCTAAGGCCCAGTTTCATAAAACGTAGTTAACCACTCGATCAAGTTAACGATTAACGTGATCGAGTGGTTAACTACGTTTTATGAAACTGGGCCTAATTAGGACTCAGCTGTAGAGAGGAACCCAATTTGTTACAAAAAATTAGGATAAAAACGAAAATCATCAAATTATTTAAAGGAACGCCCTGTATATTATTGCATTTTTGATTTCGCGGGGAAATTCTAGCCTGAAATCATGTGTCGCATCGTGGGTCTAACGTGAACGGTTGGGGAGTTGTTAGGTGACCTTGAAAACACTAAATTTTAAAACGAGTTGCCCCCGATTGGAATTGCGTTCAGCAAAATAAATTTTACAGCAAAAAGAATGTTTTGCGGTTACGTACAAAAATAAAATAAATGAAAACCCAAGTGCTCACATTTTTTTTTCAAAGGAACGCCCTGTATATAATTGCATTTTTGATTTCGCGGGGAAATTCTAGCCTGAATTCATGTGTCGCACTGTGGGTGTGACGTGAACGGTTTGCGAGTTGTTAAGTGACCTTGAAAATTCGAAATTTTTAAAACAGATGGCGCTAGAGTCGAATTGTTTTAATTTTTTTCTTACTCCTGAAGTTGAAAAAGTGTGTTGCGGTTCCGTACAAAAAAGGTGAAAAGAAAACCAAAGTTGTCACTTTTTTCTAAAGGCACGCCCTGTATATTATTGCATTTTTGATTTCGCGAGGAAATTCTAGCCTGAATTCATGTGTCGCACTGTGGGTCTAACGTGAATGGTTTGCGAGTTGTTAAGTGATCTTGAAAATTCGAAATTTTTACAATAGGTGGCGCTAGACTCGCATTGCTTTGGTGAAATAATTTCCTTCTTAGTTTTCAAATTGAAAAACATTTTTCGGAGTTCCGTACAAAAAAAGATGAAATGAAAAACCAAAGTCGTCACATTTCTTTAAGGAACATCCTGTATATTATTGCATTTTTGATTTCGCGGGGAAATTCTTGCCTGAATTCATGTGTCGCACTGTGGGTCTAGCGTGAACGGTTTGTGAGTTGTTAAGTGACCTTGAAAATTCGAAGTTTTTATTATAGGTGGCGCTAGACTGGCATTGCTTTCGGTGAAATCATTTCCCTTTTAGTTTTCAAATTGAAAAACATTTTTCGGAGTTCCGTACAAAAAAAGATGAAATGAAAAACCAAAGTCGTCACATTTTTTTAAGGAACATCCTGTATATTATTGCATTTTTGATTTCGCTGGGAAATTCTAGCCTGAATTCATGTGCCGCACTATAGGTCTAACGTGAACGGTTTGCGAGTTGTTAAGTGACCTTGAAAATTCGAAATTTTTAAAATAGGTGGCGCTACTCTCGAATTACATTCGGTGAAATGATTCGTTCCTTACTTTTGAAATAAAAAAAAATGTTTTGAGTTCCCTACAAAAGAAAATAAAATGAAAACCAAACTTGTCACATTTTTTTAAAGGAACGCCCTGTATATTATTGCATTTTTGATTTCGCGGGGAAATTCTAGCCTGAATTCATGTGTCGCACTGTGGGTCTAACGTGAACGGTTTGCGAGTTGTTAAGTGACCTTGAAAATCCGAAATTAAGGAAAAAAGCAATTACGCTTTATGACATTTAATTTTAAGGTTGACGCTTCTCTGGGAATTAAAAAATACACTCACGATCACGAGCAGGAACTGTAGTTATTCCTCGACGGTCTTTTGTCTTTTATATTTCCATTTCCTGCTAATGAAAAAATGTTCCGAAACACTTTCAATAGAGAAGCTTGCTGTATTTTACATCGTGTGTTTCTCTGCTAAAAGCGACATTTATTTAGCCGAGCTGCAAACCATGCCGAACCTATCGGATAGTGACTGAAACTTACAGAAAATTTCACTCCTACTGCGCGGTTTATTTCTCTGATAAACGGGTGGCTCTTATAGCCGAGATACAAACCACGTAACATTTGCATTAATATCTGCCAACGCGTCTGCACGTCCATTTCAATACCGCCACTAAATAATTACAGTACCGCAATCAGCCGCCATTTTAGTGCAAAACATTGGCGGGAAATTTAAACATCTAACAACGACACATTCGGGTATTTTAAACTTTTATTTGACAGGCGTTAAATTTGATTAAACTTACCAGAAAGAAAATCACTAGAAAAGTTGACGATTTAAACTTGCCAGAAAAAAAATCACTAGAAATGTCGACCATTTAAGCTTGCCGGAAAGAAAATAACTAGAAAAGACGGTCATTTTAGTGCAAGAACGTTTTCTTTATCTTACACATTAAGCATATGGACGAAAATGGCCACTAAAGTTGACCAAAGTGGTTACTGGAGATGACCAAAAAGGTCACTGAAGTTGACCAAAGTGGTCACTAAAGTTGACGAAAGTGGAAAGTCAGCCATTTTAGTGCAAGAACGTTTACTTTATCTTATACATTAAGCATATGAACGAAAATGGCCACTAAAGTTGACCAAAGTGGTCACTGGAGATGACCAAAGAGGTCACTGAAGTTGACCAAAGTGGTCATTGAAATTGACCAAAGTGGTTACTGGAGATGACCAAAGAGGTCACTGAAGTTGACGAAAGTGGTCACTAAAGTTGACGAAAGTGGAAAGTCAGCCATTTTAGTGCAAGAACGTTTACTTTATCTTACACATTAAGCATATGAACGAAAATGGCCACTAAAGTTGACCAAAGTGGTCACTGGAGATGACCAAAGAGGTCACTGAAGTTGACCAAAGTGGTCACTGAAATTGACCAATGTGGTCACTGGGGATGACCAAAGAGGTCACTGAAGTTGACGAAAGTGGTTACTAAAGTTGACGAAAGTGGAAAGTCAGCCATTTTAGTGCAAAAACGTGATTTCTTTATCTTACACATTAAGCATATGGATTGCGGTACTGCTTTTATTTTGTGACTGTACATTTCAATGAGTCCAAGCGCCATCTCATCATAATTATATCGTTGCTTAAAACATTAACATACGCCACTACGGAACCTTTTTTTTAAATTAATACCCTGACTGTTTTTATAACAGTCACGCCATCTAGGAGCTTCTCGATGATTCGCAAAGTTCCGACGCGCGCTCTAGATGGTGCTGGAATCGTATGTGAAAGTTCTTCACTTTTCTCGAAGAGGAAACCTCTATAGCATTGTTTCTCAACCTGGGGGTCGCGGTGATATTAAGGGGGGGTCGCGAAAATAGCTTAAACAATAAAAAAATCATTTTATGATGTCATACATGTTTGTTCATACCCGTCGCTGTAAACGCAGTGACATAAAATTATAGGAGGGGGGTCACGAAATACGCTTTACCCGCACACCTGAAACATGTTGAAAGTCAAAACCTTTTTATTAAAGAATTAAAACTATATCTTCTAAAACATTGTTTCTATAGCTTTAATGAATACATTACAAAACAAAATGCTTAGTCTGTAATTAATTGCTTCTGTATTCTGTTTGTATTGTGTCAGAGCCCTTTACACTCTGCAAGTGTACTGTCACTTATTACTGTTCGGTTACGCCTGTCTATTTTATATATATTTGACAATGTCCACGTCTAACTTGAAGGCTTCCGAGGCCGTTGTCCATTGGCGTCCGGTTGGAATCGCGTCACGTCGGAACCGGTTGGAACCGCATAGCTGCTACAGTCTCAACGACTAACGAGAAGCAGCAGCAACACCACCAGCAGCAGCAGCCCTGAGGAAGGTCTTCTGCAATGGAGAACGAAACGTCGGCAGTAGAAGAAGTCAACGTGACGCGGTTCCAACCGGAAGCCAATTCACGTCTTTATGACAAGTCGACAATAAAAATTATTATTATTATTATTATTATTATATTAATTTTATTTGTATTTACTATTTGGGGAGTCGCGGAGCTAAGAAGGTTGAAAATCGCTGCTCTATAAAAACATAACCGGGCGTGAGATATTAATCAGAACGAAGTGAGCTAGTCACAGTTTTTTGACGGGGCTTCTTACGCTCGTCCCACTGGACTTTCCCCCAGGCAGGGATTGCAGGCACACACTCAAAATTTGTAGAGGAACATAACCGCAGGAGAAAATGGTCCGGTGAACATAACATAACATTTTCGAATTTCTTTCCGACGGCAATCCCCCTTCGTTTATCTTTAAAAAAAATTCGTTGCAATAATTCTACCCTTAAGGGGTTTGGTCCCATTAGTTTCGGTCACCAGAGTAACCTAAGTTCCCTACCCTTTTGTAGGGTGTCCGGTCCCCTTAATTTCAGCGTATTTAAATGGCCCCTTGTCTAAATAGCTTGATGTTTAGTCTAAACGATTTCCTTCCGCGCCCGCTTATCACTTGGGAATGTTTATTTTAAAACGAAAGTACCAAATTCCTTTCTCTTTTGCTCAAAGGAGATATTGTAGCTTTTAATTAGTTTCAATTTAATTTCGTTCGTAACGTTTAAAATGAATCTGAAGTGATATATATTTTTTCTTTAGGCAACAGGTCAACGTATTGGTACGATCTTACAGTCGATAGCCACGCTGGTCTTGGCAGTCGGACTTTCCATGTACTTCGAATGGCGTTTGGGCTTGGTAGCTTTGGCCTTCACGCCCTTCATCTTGCTCGCCACCTTCTGGCAAGCGCGCCTCTACATGTCGGAAAACGAAGGCTTCCATAGTTCCATGGAGAACGCGACCA
Organism: Dorcus hopei; assembly: GCA_033060865.1. Classification (NCBI taxonomy): domain Eukaryota; kingdom Metazoa; phylum Arthropoda; class Insecta; order Coleoptera; family Lucanidae; genus Dorcus; species Dorcus hopei. The sequence continues at coordinate 74,758,387 of CM065425.1, forward strand.
AAGTAAGCCCAAAATTCACCCGTCTTCATCAGCTGATGAGTGCGTTTCTTTTCAAGGTTGCGGTCGAAGCAGTTGCCAACATTCGCACGGTGGCCTCTCTAGGCTCCGAGAAGTCCTTCCACCAGCACTACGTCACCGAGTTAATGCCGCACCATAAGGAGGCCATAAAGAACACGCACTTCAGGGCGCTCGTCCTTGGCTTGGGTAGAAGTCTTATGTTCTTTGCCTTCGCCGCGTGCATGTACTACGGTGGGGTTCTTATTCGCGACGAAGACTTGCCTTACGAGACCGTTTTCAAGTATTAAACCCAAATGCAACCCCCCGAGTACTTTTCCCAAAATCAATGTTTCTTACAGAGTATCGCAATCGTTGATCATGGGAACGGTGTCCATAGCCAACGCCCTCGCGTTCGCCCCCAATTTCCAAAGGGGTTTGATAGCCGCCGGAAAGGTGTTTAATTTGTTGAATAGGGTGCCCGAAATTAGAGACATGCCCAATTCCTCTTCAACCCCTTGGGTGAGTTTTCTCCCAAGCACGGGGTGCCCCAACTAAAGCCAAAATGTTTCTAGGTGAAAGGCAACATCGATTACTCCGACGTGTTCTTCTCGTACCCGACGAGAGAATCCAGCATGGTGTTGAGGGGCCTAGACCTGAAAGTCGTGCACGGAAACACCGTGGCCTTGGTGGGTCCCAGCGGGTGCGGAAAATCGACCATAGTCCAGTTGATAGAACGATTCTACGACCCGAAGTCGGGAAGCGTGACGGTCGACGGGGAGGACCTGAAGAGTATGCAGCTGGCGACCCTGAGGTCGCAGCTTGGGATCGTATCGCAGGAGCCGAATCTTTTCGACAGGACCATTGCGGAAAACATCGCCTACGGTGATAACGACAGAGAGATCGCGATGGAAGAAATTATACAGTCCGCCCGAAACGCCAACATTCACAATTTTGTTTCGGCTTTGCCGCAAGTAAGTGCCTTGAATCTCCATAGATGGTTTTGATTGCAATGGATTCCTCTGGATAGCCCTATTTGGAACCTCTTTAGTAGAAGAGTAGCTCGGCCTTCCTATGGACTGCTGTTTCGGCCCTATTTGGAACTTCTTCAGCAGTGGACTCCACTGCAATCAAACCCACCTATCCCAGTTATCTCAGAATTGAGCGCGTTAGTAATTCATAGTGTCTTGCAGGGCTATGATACAAGATTGGGGGAGAGGGGTACCCAGTTATCTGGGGGTCAAAAGCAGAGAATAGCAATCGCGAGAGCCCTGGTGAGGAATCCGCAGGTTCTTCTACTGGACGAGGCAACCTCCGCCCTCGACACGGAAAGCGAGAAGATCGTCCAAGAAGCGCTGGACGCCGCAAGGCAGGGCCGTACTTGCATCACGATAGCCCATCGCCTGAGCACCATACAAGACGCAGATGTGATTTGCGTCATAAAACTCGGACGGGTTTGCGAAATCGGAACGCACGCGGAATTGTTGAGTCAGAGGGGGTTGTATTACAGGTTGTATACTTTGCAGAGCGCACCGAAGTGATAACTCAATCGTGTACATATTTTTAATAGTATAATTTGTTTCGTTGTTAATTTATATTGTAGATAACTATTATTTAAATAAAATGGATAATGCTATTTTTTTTGACGACTATTCCTTTGACAGTTCGACAATATTGATTGACACTTCATGTGTCAGTCTAAATGTCGCCGCGACGTTTAAGACTTTGGTTTGTTTGGACGCACCTCCCTTACAAAATTGACGCCGCCTTCTGGTGTCAGTCTTCAACCTAGTGAATATGTTGCCGGCCAGGGACGTTATAAGATGACTACGAATGAGATCACCCACATGACAGATGAGGACTTGTTCAATCAGTGTGTCGATAACTTCTACACGGTGGCCAGCATCCAGGGCCGGGTCTCGTACCTCCTCATGTCCATCTACGCCGTCAACCCAAACATTTGGCACAAGTTCTGCAATTACAACCCCTCGCACATCCTCTTCAGCAACATGGTGTACGGCGCGACGGTGTACGTCTTCTCCAGGCCGGCGATGAGGCCCATCAGTCTCTTGAACAGGCTCGTTTTCAGGTACCACCTTTCATAACCACCCCCCCGGGTAAATACTTTATCGCAACAGTGTTTTGGGTTCTATGATGTTCAACTACTCGAGCATGTTGGTCTATGAGTACCTCAAGGGCAAACTGGAACACCGCCCCATCCTGCTGACCGGTCTGGGCTTCCTCGGCGGAAGGATGATGATGCTGCACTTCTTGGCGTACCTGTACCACGTGGATCGAATCAGTCGCGTCGATAGGAACATGTCGAGGAACGTGGCTTTCGACAGTATGTAGGGGGTCGCATATACTCAACTCGTATGCACGAAAATCAACGGGCGTATCGTTTTAGGTACGTATAATAAGAAGAAGAAGGAGGAGAAAGAGGAGGCTGAATTCTACGTGCCGTATTGAACGAGAACGAGTCATTGGGGGTGCGTTAATTTCTGTAGGATCGTAAATAACATTTTAATAAAGTGCTGTCAAACAATGGCTTATGTTTACAAGAAGAACTTACCTTTTATAAAACAAGGTTGGACTCTATGTCAACATATGTCAGTACTGTCAAAATTGGTTTAGTCTTCGGTCTTGCGACCCTTCGTAAAACCACCTCGAACCTTTCTTGAAAGAATTCTTAGTCTTGGTTAAGGAAGGACCCTTGCGTCATCGCTTTCACATTTTCTTCCCCCAAGACTCTCCTTCAGTTTTGGTCGTGTTGATAGGAACTGGGAATAAATTAAAATCTCTAGGGGTTAGATCTGAAGAGTATAGGGTGGACGATGGACCACTTCAAACCCAACTGGGCGAATTGCGTTCTGGGAACTTGAATAGAACTGGATAGAAAAACGTTGCAACATTTTAGCTGTCCACGAAAAGCTACCACCCCGAAAGTGTTATTTAAATATTTAGGAAAGCAATGGATTGGACATGGAAGAAAAGATAAAAAAATAATAAAATTGAAAGCATCCCTAAGGGCGCTTGCAACTTTTTAGCTGTTCGTGAAAAGGTACCCCTAAAGTGTTTGCCTTTGTTTCGAACGAGGGAAAAAAATTCGTATTTCAAAATTTCTGCCAAACACCCAAACAACATAAACAAATATCGAGTGCGCGTTTCAAAACGCCACCTGTCGGTTATTACGTCAAGTTTCCTTCCACGATGATGGATTTAGAATTAACAGTAAGTAAGACAAGTAAGTAAACAACTTGAGCAAACAGAGATCATTTATTTTATTAACAAAATATATGAATAAGTATAAAAATTATAGTAAATTACACAGAACATCTTAACGTTACGATAATAACTACAAATATATCACTTTTTTGTTTCATTTCTTTTTTTTGGAATGTTTTCTTCTCTGTTTATAAAATCTGTACGTTTTTTTGTAATTAACACTATCATGAAAATAATTGTTATTTTTGATGCATCTATCTACCTCAAATTCGGACATTTTTGTTAGTTCATCCGTTCCTTCTTTGAACCCCCGTTCGTCAGTCTCCTTACACGCTATTTATCTCGACATTTTTTTCTTACTTCTACAGTTTTTGATGTACATTTTCTTGCGTAAATCAGATTTCCTTGAAGCTGAACTTGTTATTTAAAAATAAATCAGCGTAACTTATCAATCACAGTAAATACGTAATGTCAAACAATTAGATATCTACTGGATTTTTCGAATCCGTGCTTCATTTTTGCACTTTTTCAACACTTATCGCAATAAATATAAAACATCGTAGAGCTATTAAAATAAATTACAGTTCTAATCATAAATTAATCTAAATAATTTGGAATTCCTGCGGCGTTCACGTACGGTATACATTCTATACATATACAGGGCTCACGAGAAATGAGAGTGATCGTGGGAAGTCGTCGTGAGTTTTTGGGCTGTTTCTTCATGGCTGTGGCTGTGAGAGTGTTCGTGACCCGCTGCAAAAAAAAAGAAAAAATGTATTAATAATTATGGATGAAATCAGTAGTGAAGCGAAAAAAATTAAAAACATTTCTATTAACTAATAATAATCGTGAGCGTGGAAACGTAGTTCTTGTTAACAAAAAATTATTTTAATTAATTTATTTGTTCAATAAAATTAAACTTCTTGGATTGGTCGCCGCTCACTCAAAAAAAAGACAATCAAACGTGGCCTTATCAGAATATAATCCGAACTTGCACTTTTTTTTTAATGGAACACCCAGTATATTAATGCATTTTTGAATTCGCGGGTAAATTCTAGCCTGAATTCATGTGCCGCATGATGGGTCTAGCGCGAGTAGTTTTCGGGCCCTTTGTTCAAGGTCACCGACGGCACCCGAGAACCGCTTGTCGTAGACCCATATTGCGACACATGACTTCAGGCTAGAATTTACTTGCGAACTCAAAAATGCAGTAAAATACAGGGTGTTCTGTTGAAAAAATGTAACTTTAGGTCTTATTTCGATAAAACAAGGTTCGATTGTTTTGCTTTATTGCGAGCTCAATGAGAGCCGCTGCTTTTGTATTGCATCCTTACACGTTTTTCAGTTCAGGCTAAAATGCTACGCCAATGTTTCTCTCGTCTCTCTTTTTTTTTTTATTTACGTTCTTATTTGAGGATCTAGAAAAACAGTTACAGGTGTTTCATTTCATCAAAGAATCGAATGCTTCTCACAAGTTAAATAAAAATAATTAACGAATCGTTCGAAAGTCAACTGACACGAAAAAGAAAAGGAATTGCAAGGATACGAGACTAATTCCTCGCGAAGAAACAAAAGAAAATTGAAACAACCAACAACTGTATCGAGAATAGACGAATTGAGATCAAAAGAAGATCGACGATTCCTTCCTGACGGAGAATGATTGAAAATCGAAAGGTCTATGGGTGAACAAAAATAAAATTACACAACAAATAGTCAAAGAGACAGAAGAGAACTGAAAGAACAATTATGAATGACATAGAATGACACGAACAGAAAAAGAAAAGAGATTTTATCCGGCAGAGAATGATTAAAAAATAAAAAGGAGAAAACTACTAGAAAAAATAATTTGATAGAAACAAGAAGAAAACAAAAGACATCGAAATACTAAGAAGAGAGTGATTGAAAAACAAACGAACATCGACTGTATTCACAGTTTTTTTAAACCTTCCGTTAGCTTTGACAGATTCGCTTTTGGTTTATCTTTTTTATCGAATTTCATTGTTTCTTTGATCACTGGTCAGAAAGAATAGCTCAATAGAAAAAAAAAGATATCGAAATACTTAGAATAGAATGATCAAAAAACAAGTGAACATCGATTGTATTCACAGTTTTTTTCTTTTGCTCTTTTGTTAGCTTTCACGGATTTGTTTTTTGTTTATCTTTCTTCATGAAATTTTCGAGTTTTTTCTTTGAACACTCTTCGGTTAGAAAGAGTAATTCGATAGAAAAAGGAAAAGAAAACAAAAGACATCGAAATCTACACTAAGAACATTGACTGATTTTTTGTTCATTTTTTTATGGAATTTTCGATTTTTTTCTTTGAAGACTCTAGTCAGAAAGAATAATTTAATTAAAAAAAAAAAAACGGAAGACATCGAAATACTATGAACAGAATGAACGAAAAACAAATGAACGTCGACTGTATTCACAGTTTTTTTTGATCTCTCGTCAGCTTTGATGGATTTGTTTTTTGTTCATCTTTTTCATGGAACTTTCGATTTTTTTCTTTGAACACTCTTCGATCGGAAGGAATAATTCAATAGAAAAAAAATGGAAAACATCGAAATATTATGAATGGAATGAACGAAAAACAAATGAACATCCACTGTATTTACAGTTTTTTTGGATCTCTCGTTAGCTTTGACAGACTTGTTTTTTTGTTCATCCTTTTCATGGAATTTTCTATTTTTTTCTTTAAACACTCTTTGATCAAAAAGAATAATTCGATAGAAAAGAAAAGAATACAAAACACATTGAAATGTGTACTAAGAATAGAATTATTGAACTTTGACTGCGTTCACAGTTTTTTCTTTTGCTCTCTCGTTATTATTTTTTAAAATTCTCTTGCTTTGCGTTGGAGAATCGTTGAGAATCATTGTTACGGGTGAAAATCTCGTTAAAATCATTTTTAGTATTGTCAGCCACCCTGTATTGCGAAGTATTTAACATGAACATTTCGTTATTGTGCCATGCGCATTTCGTTTGTGCGCCGTTAAACGAGAGCCTACACTACACAATACAGAGTTCTTATCGTCTCCCTCTGTCCTGAAGTGAGTTAATTCTGTTCTTCTATCAACCACCCTCTTACATGCGCTGAAAACGCTTGCACGTTAGCCAGTCCAGTCCTTCGTGGCTCGCTGTGTACATGTGGTGCCATTGTTGTGGTTTTTGTGCTTTGCAATCCTTCGGCTGAAAACGCTTGGAGATTAAGCTTTGCTTACCGGATTTTAAAAATCGTCGCCCCTGCATTTCACAGCACTGTTTAATGCTTCTCCAAACCTAGTCCCGGCAGTTTGAGATTAACGCATGTGTTTTTTTTTTAGGTTTTTTGTTCGTAGTTTTGGGTTTTGCGTTCTACGTTTTGCAGTTTGTTGCTCTATCCTGTTGCTTCTACCCTTCGATTTATTACGTTTACTACAATCATCGCACCTTTGGCTACCCAAAGCGTTGGTGTTGATTTCGGGGGCCATTCCGTCTTGAAGTTACCGCAAGGTCAGTGCGACTACGGTTGCATTTACCGCTATTACTCCCCCGTCTGTCCGGACTTGAACTCACCCAACCGCTGTTGGTGGACTGCGCCGTGAGAGGTCGCTGCGAATTGCGATACGCCATCTTCGCTTCAGTAGTCCTCCACCGGATTCGATATTCTACGGGCAAGTTTTTTTCTTTTAAGTTTTTGTTTGCAGTTTGGGGTTTTGCCTCCTACGTTTTGCAGTTTGTTGCTCTATGTTCTACCCTTCGATTTATTATTACGTTTACTACGATCATCGCATCTTTGGCTACCCAAACCGTTGGTGTTGATTTCGGGGGCCACTCCATCTTGAAGATACCGCAAAGTCAGTGCGACTACGGTTGCATTTACCGCTATTACTCCCCCGTCTGTGCGGACTTGAACTCACCCAACCGCTGTTGGTGAACTGGGCCGTGAGAGGTCGCTGCGAATTGCGATACGCCATCTCGGCTTCAGTAGTCCTCCACCGGATTCGATATTCTACGGGCAAGTTCTTTTCTTTTAGGTTTTTTTGTTTGGAGTTTGGGGTTTTGCCTCCTACGTTTTGCAGTTTGTTGCTCTATCTTCTACCCTTCGATTTATTATTACGTTTACTGCGATCATCGCATCTTTGGCTACCCAAACCGTTGGTGTTGATTTCGGAGGCCACTCCATCTTGAAGTTACCGCAAGGTCAGTGCGACTACGGTTGCATTTACCGCTATTACTCCCCCGTCTGTCCGGACTTGAACTCACCCAACCGCTGCTGGTGAACTGCGCCGTGAGAGGTCGCTGCGAATTGCGATACGCCATCTTGGCTTCAGTAGTCCTCCACCGGATTCGATATTCTACGGGCAAGTTCTTTTCTTTTAGGTTTTTTGTTTGCAGTTTGCGGTTTTGCCTCCTACGTTTTGCAGTTTGTTGCTCTATCTTCTACCCTTCGATTTATTATTACGTTTACTACGATCATCGCACCTTTGGCTACCCAAACCGTTGGTGTTGATTTCGGGGGCCACTCCATCTTGAAGTTACCGCAAGGTCAGTGCGACTACGGTTGCATTTACCGCCGTTACTCCCCCGTCTGTCCGGATTTGAACTCACCCAACCGCTGTTGGTGGACTGCGCCGTGAGAGGTCGCTGCGAATTGCGATACGCCGTCTTGGCTTCAGTAGTCCTCCACCGGATTCGATATTCTACGGGCAAGTTCTTTTCTTTTAGGTTTCTTGTTTGCAGTTTGGGGTTTTGCCTCCTACGTTTTGCAGTTTGTTGCTCTATCTTCTACCCTTCGACTTATTATTACGTTTACTACGATCATCGCACCTTTGGTTACCCAAACCGTTGGTGTTGATTTCGGGGGCCACTCCATCTTGAAGTTACCGCAAGGTCAGTGCGACTACGGTTGCATTTACCGCTATTACTCCCCCGTCTGTCCGGACTTGAACTCACCCAACCGCTGTTGGTGAACTGCGCCGTGAGAGGTCGCTGGAAATTGCGATACGCCATCTCGGCTTCAGTGGTTCTCCACCGGATTCGATATTCTACGGGTATTGACGACGACAGCTGCTGCCGTTGGAGGCGTGAGGACGTAATCAAGGTCAGACAAATAAATGACAGCGACGGGCATTTAAAAAAAATAAATTGAACAATTTGTAGCAATCTCATTTTAAACGAACTTCAAGAGAGTAGATATAATCGAAGCGAATTTAGCAAAACACGATCTTACTTGTGTGTCAATAATAATGTTCTTTTTTTATTCATAAAATCTACGTTGTAACTAGTGCCGAATTTATAAATAGAAAACGAATCGATGCTAACTACAGCTTGGAACCGCCTGGCAAATTTCAAAACGAGAGAATCGTTGCAGAACGCGAAGCTCAATGGCGATGGCTCAATCGCCGATGGTTTCGCTTTCTTTGATTGGCATTTGTTATCTAATGGATGATTAATTTGAGTCGAGTGGAAAGAAAGTACCAGTGGAATTAAGTACTCTTTGCCTTAAGAAACATTCCCGTTTTCATTTTACTTGTCACGTGCAATTTATTGCGTTGATTTTCTTGAGGTTTTCAATTAAGGCCTTTAATATGTGCAGCATAAAGTAAAGTACCTATTCCTGCACTTGAAGTAAAAGTGTGGTTTGGTAATGGTCACGATTAAAAGTTCGCGAACAATTTAAAAGTGGTCCATTTGATGTTTATTTTCCTGATCACTTGCAATTCGTCCCCAGACATTCCGTAGCCTTAAGCAGTTAAAAACAAACCGCTGTCAAACCGCTCAAACTCGATTGTTAAACGTGATCCGTGTATTCGGATCCTAAACCGATTTGTACGTGTAAGCTCCTATACAACGCGAAGCGGCATTCTGCACGCGCAAAAATAATTATGAAAGGTAAGACCCAACCCATATCACGTCCGCAAATAATCTTGCGCAACAAAAATACCGTTAGGCATTAAAACGAAAAAGAGAACGCATCGCTGTTTCGAAACGAACGCATTCGATTAGCATGAATCCAAGGTGAGCGCAACCTGACGTTTTTCGTTGACGTACTACAAAAATACAAATAATGCAACTACTCGCATACACTCGTAATTAGGAGACGCGTAAAATGAGACGTAAAAGTTACTGACCGCGAATGACCTTCGGCCGTAAAGAAACTTTTGCTTTTTATACGTGCGCGTATAGGTAAGGTATACACGAGACGATGGCGGTGCACTGGACCGTACCCTACTTTCTAAAAATCCATCTCGCAATCAGTCTATCTACGAACGATCCGGATGGGTTTGGGTTGGGAAAGTTTATTGATTCGAACGTAGTAGATGCTCTCGTTTTAAAACGGAAGTAACTGTACATACAGTCGCGCCAAAGCTAGACTAATCAGGGCTAAAATACACGGATCACTTTTAGTCCTAACTAAGGTTGAACAACAATGTGTTCGATGATGGTCACGATCTTAACTCATAAAAATATTTCATGCATATTTTGGGCCATACTACTACCCCCCCTCTCGTTAAGATTGTGACACTTTTTTTTGACAGTCTGTATTTAGGTAATTAATCAAGAGGCATGAGGTATAGGTCTGCACTTTTCTATACTTATTGCAACAACCGCCCCTAAGAGAGTGAGATGTATACAATATGACGTAAGTAGGAGTGAGAAAGGAGTTAAAAGTGTAGAAAGTGCAGAACAAACGAATAGAGCTTGCGACTACAGAATCGCGATATGAAACACAAGAGTGAATAATTCATGTATATTTCGGTTTGACTTTTTTTTTATACTTGATGTGTATGATTCGTAATTTCATAGTAAACTTAAAACTACTCTGTTACTCAGTCTATCCGAGGACAACGATGGAAATTTTATTTATCTTGATAAGGTGCTAACTCGTTCCATCCATATCCTTGGGCAATTGCTTGTACACTCCCTTCCAAACGTATCCGCCCGAATCGTAATAAAACACTCCTTAAGACCACGCTTTGAAAGGCACTGTACATCATCTTGTTGGATAACTCTCGACAGTTAAATAATTAAGTGCGAAGTGGTGAAACAACGAGAAATTTCGTTTGCTTTTCGAATTAGGCTGTCGCTCGCATCATCGCTTCTTAGCAACCGCGAAGTCACGGACGAAGAAAACCTTCCTTTTTCCACGAAAATTCGTCGATTTTGATGGTAGTTTTATTTACTTTAGCAATTCCTTTGATTGACGGTTGCAAGTGGGGAAATAATCGCTTTGGAGAAGTTTTGTTCAAGGACGAATTATTGGGGTGAAGTGGCGCGTGTATCCTCGCCCTTAATAACTGCGACCACGAAGAAAAATTCCAATCAATCGAATTAACTGAACTTTTCTACATACAGGGTGTCATCAATCTTGTGTAGAACATCGGTATGGGTAAATTATAATCGATTTACGAAAAGGTGTTCAATAGAAAAGTAGCCTTTAACTTTTCCGCAATATTATAAAGCAGGTCTTGAGTTAGAACAACGTGAAACGTCATTGGGGGTTATAAACAAAACTGTTTGACAACTGTCATTCGTTCGAACGTCAATCGGTTTTCAGGAAGTCATCAGTTCTTCTTTCATTAAAAAAAAAGGTTATGTCACATTAGTTATTAATAGTAAAACTGTTTGTCATTCATCAAACGATTTTAGGAAGTCATCTCTTCTTCTTCCATTAAAAAAAGGTTATGTCACGTTAGGTTATAAGCAAATCTGTTTGACAACTATCATTCAGTCAAACGTCAATCGGTTTTCGAAAGTCATCCCTTCATGTTTCATTAAAAAAAGATTGTCGCGTTAGGTTATAAGCAAAACTGCTTCACAACAGTCATTCGTTCAAACGTCAATCGGTTTTTAGGAAGTCATCCCTTTCTCGTTCTGTCTTCTTTTGTTAAAAAATCGAAACTAACTTATGAATTTTTCAATTGAACTGTCATTTTTTAACTATATGCAGAAAGAAAGACCATTGTTCGCCAAGCATTAAAATCGAATTCTTCTTTAGCAGTGTTGCCAATGAACGAAACCACTATTCCCCACAATCGACGACAAAAATACCCGCTTTTCCCCGATCCCTTGATATAAAATGAAAAAGTCAGAAGATTTATTTTTATTTAAATGCAAATGCAAAAGAATACTTTTAATATAAAATAAAAGCAAATACTGTTAATATAAAACAAAAGTAAATATTCCATAATCTAAATTATTTCATTGATATGTTTGGTTGGTTTAAATGTAGGGTCCGTTAAAATCTTTGAATATAAAACTATCAGGAGCGAGTCTCTACTGTAAATGCTAGATTGAAATGTGCGACGGGAGTAGCCATTTTGAACCTCCACATAAGATACATTACTTGTTGACGTTTTGGATGGTGGTTGTGTTTACAATTATTTATAACGGCTTGTGGTTCTTCCCTAACCATGAGAAATAAAGAACTGGGAATTACGTTTCATAGGCAAGTAGTATTTAAATACGTTTAATTTGTTTAAATGCTAGGGTACTTAAAGGTATTTATAAAAAAAGAATGAGGTTATGATTCAAGTGAAGATCATGGGGTAACTTAAATATTAGCTGCAGTCGAAATCAGTTCGTTTTTATCAGTAGATCACTTAAAAGTGATTTGGATCAGTTTCTTTTATGGTTTTTAAGATTAACGGAATTTATATGAATATCCTTTTGAGACAGTGCGCCACTTCTCCCGGAAACAACTTTCCACAATTTGCAAACTCCATTCCGGACTCATTCATTCATTTAATATGTACTCCTTCCTGAACTTTTATATTCAAAGGCTCCAATTATCGAAAATATCCATTAAGATTTACTTTTTCAATATCTATTACATGATTACTAAAGAATAAATAGATCTGCGCGTAAATTCAAAGTAATCATCAGGCGGTTTATGAACCGTCAACGGCAATCACTTTTTTGAAATCTAGTTTACTGATCGCAGGATGTCGCGATTAAAACTTTTTATTGAAAAATATAGTTGGTAATGTTACGGTAACATTAAAGGTAAAGTAACATTAAAAATGAATTACCGGTAATTTAACAACGCTAGATTAAATGATAGCAAATGCTTTATGTTAGGAAATAGAAATTAGCCAGTTGATGGTCTGATCGAAAGGGTTAATATGATTCCCTCCTGTTAATTCTTTACTCGTAGGATTTGGACGAGACATAGCAAGCAGAATATTCTCTGCCCACTCTGTATTTTAATCGAAGTTGGAGTAGAAAACTAGTTTTGGCTTCGCAAACGTTACGTTACTGCACAAAGACCAATCACAAATTCTAGGTTCGGCGTTACGAAGTTTACGAATTATCGAATATCAAACTTACCAATCACATCAACGATCACTATCCACTACGAATAGTGACGTGCCAACATCACACTATGATATCGCCAACTTTTAATAGTTAAGTACCCGATTTTCCCGAAAACTTCAAATACCCGAACGATTTTCCTTAAGTCTCAAAATACCCATTTTCGGGTAATTACTAGGGTGGGTCATTTTTATATGGAAAAAAAACGAATATTGCGCTTTTGATTTTTAATAGCAAAATTATGTTGCCTTTACATGAAAAGAGAGTAATGCTAGAATTTAAATTTACAGTTGGTTCTTGTCCGATGAATTTAAAGTAAATAGCACCTCATCTTCAGGTTGCGCTTTGCCTTGGAAATACGAATACCTTGAATATATTCTGATAGTCATATAACATAAATGTCTCAAGGAAATTTGGGTTTTTAGAATAAAATAATCATTTATTAATAATTAAAAAAATAATACAACAGAAAAATTAATGAAAATCATTCAATATTGAAATCTTTCTTGCTATCGAATTTAGGCGTTGCTGCAAGATTCGAGTTTTAATTTTATCCACCTTCTCTTGCCCTTTTAGTATACAGTTTTGATGATAACTCTGTTATTATTATTATTACAAATACGAACTTTTCATGGCATACTATATGGCCTTTCTTGTATAATTTCAAAAATTCAAACGTAAGGATTATCTCAAAGTTTGGTTTTTTGACCCACCCTAGTAATTACCCGCATATTGGCAACACTGTTTTTTAGCGACGTTACCGACGTTACGTGGAAACAGTGTTGCTAACTATTAACAGTCGTTTTGCCTCATATTGGAACAAATTTTTTTTTATGCCCGTGTTTCTCTCAAATTGCATTTTTAAGCTATTTTTATATATTTTCGTCAAGATTTGAATAAAAATTTAAATAATTTTGTCTTCAAAAATTACCTTTGGATCAAAAAATATCTCTTTTTGCAATTTTAAGGCATAAACGCTACCACGAATCTGGAAAATTCCCGTGAATTGGCAACACTGCGTGGAAGCTTAAAAGAATTTATTTACATTTCAGTAAAAACGTCGTTCTTCACAATATGTATAAAGAAGAAAGCGAAAACAAAAATGAATTACGATCAACTCCTACTCCTTTGATTTTTTTTGACAAGGAAAAATGTCATTCGGAAGTTTGCAATATGTGAGAAAATAATAATTAGTGATGTTCACCAAGCATAGAAATCGAGTTCGTCATTACCGACAATACGTGCAAACAAAAGAATTTATTTACATTTCAGTGAAAACGTCGATTTTAACAATATGCAGAAAAAAGAGTGAAGAAAGTGAAATGCGATCGATTCCTGTCCTTTTTTCTTTGACAATATACAGAAAGAAGAAACAAGAACCAAAATGAATTACGATCAACTCCTATCCTTTTTTTTTGACAAGGAAAAATATCATTCGGTAGTTTGACATTTGTCAGTTTCTTTTTTAATAAAATCATAATATGAATACATAATCATTTCTTTTGCAATTGGTGCACGTGCATACAATGTCACAAACCAACATATTTTTTGTGGAAGTAATTTCTAAGATAGTTGGCACCCATCTATCCCACTTATTAAAAAAAAAAACTCGTTATTTATATTGGTTGTTACTTGTCCATATCGTCGTTCTAAGACTCAAATCAGATTACATCCTGTACATAGCAAATTGTTCATTTAATTGCAGAACTGTTTCCAAATTGTAAAAATAAAACATTTCTTTCAGGAATAGCTTATAGATAATAAACATGTCGTTTATGTGGGGGGGGGTGAGGGAGGGGGGGACGTTTGCTGTATTCATGGGATTTGGACATTTTTTACCACTTTCAGCCTCAGCTGGCTTTCTAAAAGTCGGTTGATTATTTATAAGGTACCTAACTTCCAAATGGCTAATTTTAGTTAAATTCATTGTTGTTTCAGGTTTCATAATTTTTGCGTAATTCTGCGAATAAATGGACTTGATTTCTTAAGGACAAAACAAAGAAACGATGCAAACTGGCTAACTAGCCAAAAGACATCCAGTCTGACATCCAAGCTGAAGACAAAATTTACACAACAATAAAGTAGTTCCTTTAGGAAGAGTCTTGTCGATGCCAAAAGAATGTCCTTCTTGTTAGGGGATGAGGGGGGAGCTGGGACTTTTGCTATATTCACGAGACATTAGACATTTTTTGCCGCTTCCTATCACAGCTGGCTTTCGAAAAGTCAATTAATTACGAGGTGACTTCCAAACGCCCAATTTTGGTTAAAGTGTATTGCTTCACAATTTTTGTCTAATTCTACGAATTAACCGCCTCGATCTTTTCAAGGACGAAAGAAGGAAATCGTGCAAACTTGACCCAGGAAGCAGCACAGAATATTTCACAGCTATTCCTCAAAGGTACACCTTCAAAGTCAGACGACCGCCATCAAACGGAACAATTTGGTACGTGGATATGTTCGATTAAGAATCTACAGTTACTCCAGCTAAGTCAATATTATTTTGAGACACGCTATATTTCTGTAGGAAAAACGAACGGGAATTCTCGGGGATCGGTATTTCGATGGGTTCTTCCCAGTGGTCTAAAAAAACCTTGACGACTGATAAAGACAGGAGAGTAGAAGCATGAAAAGAAAGGAAGAAGAACTGGAGAAGAAAGATGAAGAATTCGACGACAGAGTCCGCGAATATGAAGAAGAGAAACTGGAACGGAAAATCACAGAGATAAAGCGAAAGTTGGGGAAGTTCAGATCCGGGACGAGTTTGAGGAAGAAAGCAAAAGAAACTTTGCAAATTCAGAACCAAAAGTGAAAGTCTTGGCAAAGCCCAAGATGGAAGTCTTTCAAAAGTCAAACAGACTTAACTCATTAGGCCCCACACTAAAAATTTATTTCAATCAATTAGGTATAGCAGCAAAAGCTCCAAGGGTTGGTTAACGTTTAGCATCTAAAAGGTGAAGAGGATGACTTTCGTGTGGGCCATTAAGCAATGAAGAGAAAAGATTGTGGCAGCGAAAAAAAATTAGCATAACTTGCGTAACCATTTCAATTGTTAATGTAAAAATACAAACGAGTCGATCAACAAATCTATTTTGGTCTTTATTAAACCACACCAATCGCCTCGGGGTTTCCCCCAAATTTAAACGTGGATTTCCCCAAAAATACATTTCACCTCAAACCACAAAAAATCCTCGCGTTAACGATTTAGCGTCGCAATCATCGTCCTTCCAAAGTTCGCGGCGGTAATTTCGTCAGACTTGTTTGTCACCGTTCGCGTTCGTTTGACATCTTATTTACAAAAAAACCGGAGTTCGGAAAAGCAGACAGGGTCAACGAAGGTTAAACAGATAACACACTTACTGGCGTACTGTAAGGAAAACATGACCGCGAAGCCGGCCATGATCGCGATGAGCTGCCATACCCCACTGTGGCGGTTGCTCCTCTCCCTCGCCAGCACCTCGAAGAAGACCACGTACAAGAGCGTACCGGCGGCCATGCCCTGCAAGAACACCGACGTCACGTCGAGCTCCGACGTTTCCGCCTCGCTCAGAGCGATCCCCATTCCAATACCTAAACCAAGTTGTTATAACCGGGGGCGAATCGAGGGGGGTCAAAAAAAAAACAGACCTAGGGGAGTGACGACGGCGAAAGTTCCAATGTACACCAGCACCAAGGCACTCTTGGTCTTCGACGTAACCAACTCGATCCCCACGCAGAAAGCTATGACGAACTTGTGCGTGGCGATCGCCCCGAAGAGGTACCAAACCTTCTGGACGCTGTTTTCCAAGCCCACGGCCAGTCCTTCAAAGACGGCGTGGAAGCTGAGGGCCAAAACTGCGAGGAGGCCACTAAACGAATTCTTAATCTTCTCGTCCAGGTGAAGGTGGTCGTGATCGTGTTTGGGCGAGCTAGGCGTGAGCAGGTCCTTATTGGATGTGCTGATGCAGCTAATACTGGTGTCGTCCTTGTTCAGGCTAACCCTGGGGATGCACAGCGAGTCCCTCTGAGGACACCGCGAGGAAAGAGAGCGTTGCAGGGCGTCGTGCTGGTGGAGCTTCCTGTCCAAAAAGAGATGGACGAGCTCCTCGATCATGTACACGAAGAAAAACCCCAGGCAGAAGACGAGCTCGGAAGCCGGGATGCCCTCGGGCAACACGGGGATCTTAATCGAGTCGTCCAGGCGCGCAAACCCCTCCCTGACTTCCGGTTGTAAGTGGACGAAAGTCGTGAATAATAGGACCCCCCCGCCGAAGCACAGCAGCAACGAGATCAGCAAGTTGTTTTCACTGTCTTTCGTCATCTTGAAGAGCTTGGTTAGTTTGATGGGGGAAATCCCGATGAGGAAGGAGCCCACGCCCAAGACGACCATCGCGACGACTTTCGCGATGATTAGGTCGTTGGTGCCGACCACTTTTAACGTGCTTGAAGCCTCGGCGTCGTACATTTTTGTTTTAGTTTTTGTTTAATCACTTATTGGTTAAGTTCTTTTAGGCGTCATTTTTTAGGTGCCTATCGTGTGATTTGACAGTTTCAAGTGAAGAGGCCCTGCATAAAGTAACAACGTAAAAATTTAGGTCAACTTTAGTCCTTGTAATGTGCAATTTGGCAAAATTTCGTTAATAACTAAAAAAAAAAGATTTGCGCGTTTTAAATTTGCCCGCCGGAAAGTGGAGCAAAAATGGCGGAAGTTGGGGGGTACTAGGTAGTTTATTATTAAATATTTTCTCGACTGTAGAATGTGAACTTTACTAAAGCGTCCTTGACGGGTGCTGGTGTTTCAATCTCCGAAAGAATTTTGTTGTTACGTAAGTCTAATATTAGTAACAAAAAGAATGATAACCCAGTTTTTTGCAGTCGCCTTAATTCGTTTCCTTATTGTGTTGTGTAAAGGTCGCGGTCGGTGCATGATCTTTACTGCTTCTCTTTTTATTTTTACTTTTAAAATTAACGCCACTTGGTGCTACTTGGTGAAAACATGTGACGCCAATATAATATTTCAAAAAATTTATTTACGCGAGTCAAGACATGTACAAAAATGTTCCCAATGGCGTGTTTACCATTGCCACTTCCGTTCTTCAAGAAATCATGATTGTCGATGAAAAAAAATGCGGTATACTCTGTTTCTAAGTTCGATGCCCCCTAAGAATTAAAGTCCAGTTGATAGGTAATAGGTACGTAAAGATGATACAGAATTTAAGCCGAAAACAACCGATCTATGACTATAGCAGCAATGTATAAGTACGCAAAATATTTTTTTTTGGCCCTAGGCTGCGTTTGGCAAGTCCAACGGCCATACTTAAACGTAAACAACGAAACACGTGCTCATAAAGTGCTCCAATGAAATGTTAAGTGGTTTACGAAATTTATTACGTCATGTACTACTCACTCATCGGACAGGGATGTGCAGATGGATTTGTATACGACGTATAAAGCAAACTCGCAAAACTCGTCCTGCAAATGAAGTTCCGTTGTACTTTGACAGCTTTCTCGAGAGTCGAGATTAATTTAATTAGGAATCTATTAAATTAATAAATAACGTCACTCAGTGGAAGTGGCCCTAAATGAAAAGAATCAAAGATTTACGATAGAAATGCTGAAATTAATAAGCAATTGAAGACATTAGTCATAATCGACGTAGTCAATATAGCCAAGGACTTTCAGAGTTAAAAATATTTGGAAAAGAAGGAAGGAAGGAAGAAGAAAAAAATAGACGTAATGAGGAAGTAGAGGACCTGCAAGGAAAAGCTGAAAGTAGAAAGTTACGAAATTAAAAACGTATTTAAATCGACGCCTCTACGAAATAAAATGACCCAGATTCTAGTGATAGATAAAGTACGATAAGAATTTAAGTCGAAAACAACATGATCTATGAGCGACTAAAACGGTAATACGCAATCGAATTTTGATAGCCCTAGGTTGCATTTGGGAGGTCCAATTTAGTAAACAAGAATACAACGAAAACACATGACTCATCATAAAGTACTCGACCGAAACAAATGCTAAGCGTTTTCGTAAGTGGTTTACGAGTTTTATTACAACGTATACTACTCACTCATCGAACAGGGATGCGCGCGTAGCTCGTCGTATAACTAGGTTTCGCTGTAAGCTCGAGATCAATTTAATTAGGAATCTATTATTTAATATAAAAAAATATATTTAATTAAATTACTATAAAATTAATAAATAAAAAAACAAAACTATGCTAAGATTAACGTCATTAAGTGAAAATCAAACATGGGCCCTAAAGAAGAATTAAAGAGTTAGGACTATCAGAAAGAATGAACAATAATTAGACGACGCGACAGTCAAAGATATCTGGAAAAGAAGGAAGGCATGAGAAGAAGAAGAAGAAAAAGAAGAAAATAATAGACACAATGAGGAAGCAGAAACTGGAAGATGCAATTGAGAGATCGAAAAGAAAGGATTAAGTTATGAAATTAAAATTAAACGAAATACGTATATTAAATTTGGGAAAGCTGTTAACCCACAGAGTTGGAATAATTATTACGAATTTGTTACGTAAGAGTCTTTTTCATTCGTTAACCACTTAACTGTTGATTGCACATTTTGTTATCTTCACAAATTCACATTAAAATTGAAAGAACAATTGATACTTGGTCAGTTGATCACTACTTGATCACTAACGCTTTCATTTTTTATTATAAAAACGAAAAAGAGAGCGCAAGAAATCTGCGTATAATAAAAGAACTTTAACACAACAACAAATTGAAGGTCAAACTTTTTTTTAATACTACTTCGGACAAAATTTTTTTATACGGAAATTGTTTCACAATTTACTAATTCTTCCAAATTTATATATTCATGTAAAGGAGGGGGGGCATATCTTTTTTGTAAGGAACTTTAACCGCTTTATATCACTCAGTTTAACTACGTGGCGAAAAAAATTAATGTAAAGAGAAAATAGTTTCACAACTTCCTAGATTTCTATTGCGTGCCCGCCTTGAGCAACGATGATCTGAGATGATAACACAAAATTGGTTCAATTTGCCCGCAAGGTCATATCGACAGATTCGAAAGGGACCGGCGACTTTTACTTTGCATACTGCTTAATAATTATTTACTCATACTAATGACCCCAATTTACTTGAAACTGCCTTTACACGTACGTGCATACCTCGGAAACACGCGCACAAAAAAAACGATCGCGAAACTTGAAAATGGCACTCGGAAAGAAACCGGGCGACACTAGGAGAGGAAGCGCACGCCGACGACGAGTGCCTTCACGTAGCACACGGAGACGTCGACGAAGACTGAAAGCAAATCGCCGGCTTCGACCAGTTCCATTTCTACTGGCTATAGTTGTTTGCCGTGAGTGGTAATAATAAATGGGAATGTTAGATAAATAAATGTCAGCTGACTCGTTCGACGTTGCTGCTATCCATTGTTCTCTTCGGTTTTACCTTTGTTAAATGTTACATTCACCTGATTATACGTTAATACTTTCTTACTTTTTTTTCTGTTAATACGGTATAATAGTTTTTATCGTATGCATGCATAAAATGACACTCCCTCGCATATTAGTGCCGTAACAACAATTAAATGACTTTTGCAGTTGCGAAAAACACAAAAAATTGTATGAGTACGGTATATAAGAATAATACAGTATGTATATAAGAAAAAAATGTAGCAAACAAAGTAAGAATCTTTTGTAAAAAGAAGAACATCATGGATGACGTAAAGGTACTTTCGTTTAACATGCCCTGACGTAACAACAATTAAATTACTTTTGCGGTTACAAAACACAAAAATATTACATGTATATAGTACGTATATAAGCACTATACAGTATGTATACAAGAAAAATGTAGCAGAGTAAGAATTTTTCGTAAAAATCACGTAAGATACTTTCGTTTAACACGCCCTGACGTATTAGTATTGTAACAACAATTAAATGAGTTTGGCAGTTACAAAGCACAAAAGTATTGCATATATACAGCATGTATAAGTATAATACAGTATGTATATAAGCATTATGATAGTATGTATACAAGAAAAAATGTAGCAAACAGAATCTTTCTTAATAAAAAGACGAACAACGTGGATGGCGTAAAGGTACTTACGTCTGACACTCCCTGACATATCAGTATTGTAACAACAATTAAATGGCTTTTGCAGTTACAAAACAAAAATATTTCATGTATACAGTATGTATATAAAAAAAAAGTAGCAAGCAGAGTAAGAATCTTTTGTAGAAAGAAGAACATCTTGGATGGCGTAAAGGTAATTACACCTGACACTCTCTGATATATTAGTTTTGCAATAACAATTAAATGACTTTTGCAGTTACAAAACACAACAATATTGCATGTATACAGTATGTATATAAGAAAAAATGTAGCAAACAGAGTAAGAATCTTTCGAAAAAGAAGAACATTATGAATGACGTAAAGGTACATACGTCTGACACTTCATCAAACCATCGGACAGTAAAGGTATTACCGAAGAAACAAAACTGAACCATTGAGCAAGCAACTCTGAAAAATGTATTAAACATGAATATGATTAAAGCGTTGGCAAATTGTTAAAATGATGATGAATCTTTTTGTATGATTTATGCTTTAACAGTTAATCTGTTGGTGCAACAGTAGACTCAAACGTATTACATGGAGCAGCAGCAACGAGAACAGCAGTCCTTTTGCAAGAAAGGACTAAATGTCAACAGAAAAAAGTATTATTGGAAGCCATAAAAGAAGACAGATACGCCTTCAAGTTGAACTATGTCTTCTTCTTTTGTAATCCTCTTCAACATCTCCCTACTTCAATGAATGTCAGAATATCACAAGTTAATGCCATCTACTAATTATTTGGCTGTTTGTAGAAGAATTGGTTTCACATTGTGGTACAGAACAAGGATAAAATTTTAACGGAATATTAGTAAATAACAACTTAGGCTTAACGGTTAAAAGCAAGTTTTCGTCTTTTCTTCTTCTCCTTCTTTCGCTGGTCCTCTTGCGTCTGGTAGTAGAGTCGGTCTGCCTTAGCTGTCTCCATTTCTCCCTGAAATCTTCCTTTGTTTTTTCTTCTTACCCATAACTTTCATTGTAACATTGATCTCCCTTCTTTTTATACCTTTTCCTACATCTCTTATCTTTTTCTCTCCGTCGAACCCAATAATTTCTTTTTCCATCTGTCGGCGCAGTTCCTTTCTTCTTCTTTGGTCTTTTAACAACCACAATTGGGATAGGCCTTTCTGAGCTATTTTTCTACTCCATTTTCCATCTTCCTCCAATTCTTTTCTCGACAACGATCTCCATTCTTAGATCCTGCAAAGTGTTCTTTCTGCGTGGTTCCATTTCATCGAATGTTCTGTCTCATCATCTTTTCTCTACCCAGAATTAGGATAGGCCTTCCATTTTCCTCTTGTGAAGTCCTGGAGTTCTCCCCCACAACTATATCTAAACCACGATCTCCACTATGACATCAATCATTCTTAGTTCTCGTGAAGTGTCTTGTGTCTGCGTCACTCTTTTCAATACAACTCTTACTTTTTTCATTGCTGAATCCATGAGTTTTTCTTTCTGTCTCTTCTTCATCTCTAGTCCTCTGAGCTATCTTTTCTACTCCATTTTTTGTGAAACCCATCTTCCTCCGATTCTTTTCTCGACAACAATCTCCATTCTTAGATCTTGCAAAGTGTTCTTTCTGCGTGGTTCCATTTCATCGAATGTTCTGCCTCATCATCTTTTCTCTATCCAGAATTAGGATAGGCCTTCCATTTTCCTCTTGTGAAGTCCTGGAGTTCTCCCCCACAACTATATCTAAACCACGATCTTCACTATGACATCAATCATTCTTAGTTTTCGTGAAGTGTCTTGTGTCCGTGTTACTCTTTTTAATACAACTCTTACTTTTTTCATTGCTGAATCCATGGGTTTTTGTTTCTGTCTCTTCTTCATCTCTAGTCCTCTGAGCTATGTTTTCTACTCCATTTTTTGTGAAACCCATCTTCCTCCAATTCTGATTTACCATTGTTAACTGAAGACAGGCATCATCCTGCTTTAAATGTAACACTGACCCTTACAATGCCTGAATCTATAGATAATTTTAATTCAATTTCTAATAAAAGGAAATACAATTTCCGCAAAGCAGATTTTGTTGGTCTGTATGAAGCATTATTGCATACAGATTGGTCAAGTTTAGATGACTCCTTGAATGTAAATGATGCAGTTGAACACTTTTATCGAATCTTGTATTCTAAAATCGACCAATTTGTTCCTATGTATAAAGGTAGAAATTACAAATATCCTTGTTGGTTCACTAAACAAATAATTAGTGATATTAAACTAAAACATCAAACTTGGAAAAAATTTAAGCGTTCTCATTCCGACTTTCATTTGAAACAATTCAAAATCTTGCGAAAATCTATCAAGGATCAAATACTTGTTGCACATTCTAATTACATAACTGAGGTTGAATCAGGAGTTATTAATAATCCTCAATCGTTTTGGACTTTTATTCATTCTAAGACCACCTCTTCCAGAATTCCTGGACTTATGGTTCTTGATGATAAACAATTAGACAATTCTCAAGATATAGTTAATTCCTTTGCTACTTACTTTCAAAGTGTTTTTACCCCTTCGTCTATTGCTCAAGATAATTTAACGTCCCACTTACATCTTCCAACTATTTCTCTACCGTTAATTAACGAGAATGATGTCCTAAAGGCAATTAGTAAGCTACAGAATAAATTAACATCAGGTTCAAATGGCATCCCAAGTTTCTTTATGAAAGACTGCTTCAGAATTCTTGCTCTACCGTTGGTAAAGGTGTTCAATTTATGTTTAAGCTCATCTGTCTTTCCTACTCAATGGAAAATTTCAAAAATTACACCAGTATTTAAAAATAGTGATCGATCAAATATTAAAAATTACCGACCCATTGCTATCATCTCTAATTTCAGTAAAATTTTTGAATATGTTGTATATCACTCTATATGTAATCAAACTCACAGCCGTCTTTCATTTGATCAACATAGATTTGTAAGTAAACGATCAACGGTTTCAAATCTTATAGTCATCACTGATTTCATATCTCACAGCATGGATAATAATATACAAGTTGATGTTATTTATACTGATATGGCAAAGGCTTTTGATAAGCTTGATCATTCGCTTATGATATCTAAACTACATTATTTTGGTTTTGATCTTTCAACTATTTGCCTTCTTAAATCCTATCTATTCGATCGGAAACAATTTGTTGAAATTAACGGTTTAGAGTCATTTGTCTATACAGCAACTTCGGGAGTTCCTCAAGGATCCGTCCTTGGTCCTCAACTATTTAACATCTTTATTACAATGACCTTACAATGAACATTTCAGGACATAAACTTCTTTTTGCTGATGATCTTAAATTTTATAACAATATTTCTTCCATCCACGACAGTCTATCCTTACAGAAAGACTTTTGTGCTGTGGCATCTTGGTGTCATGAGAATAAATTGTCTTTAAATCTTGCAAAATGCAAAGTCATGTCTTTCACCAAGAAAAAATATCCTTTTTACTTTGATTATTCGCTTGGCCAGCAAGTAGTAGCTAGGGTTAATTCTCATTCTGACCTTGGTGTTATTTTCGATTCTCACTTAACTTTTAACGAACATATTTGCACCGTTATTTCTTCTTGTCACAAAAAACTAGGATTCATATATCGAAATACAAAATTTTTCTCAAACCCTCTCTCATTGTTAAGGCTTTATGAATCAATTGTTCGAGCAAAACTTGAGTATGCATCACCAGTTTGGAGTCCTTACTATAATATTCATATCAATGCGCTCGAAAACATCCAAAGAAAGTTTCTTAAATACCTGTGTTGGAAGTTGGATGGTTCGTTTCCTCCTCAAGGTATTAACCATAATGTTCTCTTGGAAAGATTTCATCTTCATACACTTGAATCCCGACGTAATATTGCCAACCTTAAATTTATTTATAAATTGCTAAACAATAACATTAATTGTCCTAAGCTTCTGAGTTGTTTGACATTTAAAGTACCGTCATTTAATTCTAGGTCATGTGAGATTTTTTACTTGCCTAATCCGAATACGAATTTATTAATTAAATCACCATTTTATAGAATGTGTTCTCTATTCAACAAAATTAGCCTAATAGTTGATTTTTCTTATGATTCTTTAGATGCTATTATTAAAGCCATGGTTAATGCGTAGTTATTTATTTAAGGTGTTCCTTATGATAATTTTTAATATGTTCTTTATTATGATTCATTGTTATTATTCACTGTTGTTAAATATTCCTGTACACATTTTTATATTATGTTATATCTAGTTTAATATGTGTTACTTTCTAACGTACTATTTATTAAGTCGATTCTTATATTGTGTCCTTCTGGGTTTCCTATTGGACAATAAAGATTATTATTATTATTATTATTAGTTCTTTTCTCGACAACAATCTCCATTCTTAGATCCTGCAAAGTGTTCTTTCTGCGTGGTTCCATTTCATCGAATGTTCTGTCTCATCATCTTTTCTCCACCCAGAATTAGGATAGGCCTTCCTTAGCTGTCTTCCATTTTCCTCTTGTGTAGTCCTGGAGTTCTCCCCCACAACGATATCTGAACCACGATCTCCACTATGACATCAATCATTCTTAGTTCTCGTGAAGTGTGACTCTTTTTAATACAACTCTTACTTTTTTCATTGCCGAATCCATCAGTTTTTCTTTCTATCTCTTCTATCTTCATCTTTAGTCCTCTTGCTAACTTTGGGCATATGCCTTCTTAAACTGTTGCCATCTATCTTTATCTTGTAAAACTCTATGGCCTCCATTTCTTTTGCTTAATCCTTTTGTCTTTTATTTTTCTGTTCTCCGTTTGACTTTTAGATTCGTTATTTTATGCTGTGGGTGCACCACATGAATTACATAAATATACAGATCCTTTTTTACTAAATCTGAGTTAAGAAAATATACCACGGAGTGACGCGACATGACAAAAGCTACATAAAAATTCTTTGACTTATCGATCGACATAAAAGTAAAAA
This sequence comes from Dorcus hopei, assembly GCA_033060865.1. NCBI lineage: Eukaryota > Metazoa > Arthropoda > Insecta > Coleoptera > Lucanidae > Dorcus > Dorcus hopei. The sequence goes on from CM065425.1 coordinate 74,783,913, forward strand.
AAAATGAACCGCAGAAAGTGTTTGAAAATAGTAAGAACCATGAACAAGCTAAAAGGTATTTGAAATGTAACTTCCAGTGCCTTGTAAGAATGACAAAGATGATGAAGTAGGAATTAGAACATGGAAGCAAAGTTGAACTTCGTGAATAAAGGAGACATTAAAGGATAGATAAATGGAAAGGGCAAATCGAACCAATGGAAAGGAGACATATTACTGTTGTAAGTCCAGTGTTGCCAACTACTAACGGTCGTTTTCCCTTCACATTGAGATAAAAATTCCCTTTTATACTTGCTTTTCCCTTCAAGTTGCAATTTTAAGCTATTTTCATGCATTTGCCTTCAAATTTAAGTAATTTTGTCGTCAAAAATTCCCTTTTCCTTAAGAAATTTTCCTTTCTGCAATTTTGAGGCATAAAAATTTTCCACGAATCGGGAAAATTTCCACGAGTTCAGTCAACACCGACTGTAACAACAATTAAATGGCTTTTGTAGTTACAGAATACAAAAATATTGCTTGTATACAGTATGTATAAGTATAATACAGTATGTATATAAGAAAAAAGTAGCAAACTGAGTAAGAATCTTTTTTTGTAAAAAGAAGAACATCGTGAATGATGAAAAGGTACATACGTCTGACATTCCCTGACATAGGAGTATCGTAACAACAATTAAATGACTTTTGCAGTTAAAAAACACAAAAGTGTTGCATGTATACAGTATGTATAAGTATAAAACAATATGTATGTAAGAAAAAATGTAGTAAACAGAGTGAGAATCTTTTGTAAAATGAAGAACATCGTGGATGACGTAAAGGTACATACGTCTGATACTCCCTGACATATTAGTATTGTAACAACAATTAAACGACTCTTGCAGTTACAAAACACAAAAGTATTGCTCGTGTACAGTATGTATAAGTATAATACAGTATGTATATAAGGAAAAACTAGCAAACAGGGTAGGAATCTTTTGTAAAAAGACGAACATCATGGAAGACGTAAAGGTACTTACAAGTCTGACATGTTTTTGGTATTGTTACAACAATGAACTGACTCTTGCAGTTACAAAACAGTAAAATATTGCTTGTTTACGGTATGTATAAATATAATACACTATGTATATGAGCATTATAGAGCATATGCATATAGAGTAAGAATCTTCTGTAAAAAGTAGAACGAAAAAAAAATTCAAAGACATGGTGAAAATAAGCAATCATTCAAAATGTGGTACCTACCCACCCTCCACCGCAAAATAATGTTAAAAATCCGAAATACAAAAACACAAAATTGTTTAAACGTTAGCTGAGATAACCCGATGTCTTTACAAACGTTATTAAATCAAAACAAGCTTCCCTGCTACGTATTTTGCAATAAAGCACGCGACGGTCGACTTAAGAAACACAGGATGTTATTTATTGCAAGAGCTGCTCGATAAAGAAATCAATAACCGTACATAATAATTATTGTTTGTAGCCGTCATAAATTCCGTTGTTCGATTGATTTTCCCATTCATCGTTATCTTCGCCTTTTACATATTAAAGCGTCAAGTAGACAATGGGGATTGTTCGCAACAAACTCGACGCGTGGGATTATGTAATTAATCGATTTTCAACACGAGTTAAAACCAAAATAAAATGGCCATGAAGGTACTCACTCTACCAGGTGGGCGTTTTTTTTTAAATAAATTTGTTTAAATAAGTCGTGAGTATTCAAAAACGTCACCGTGCTAAGCGTGACATGCTAATGCGAATCGCTTCTTCGCCGTGCTCGCCTGTGTCTCGCCAATGACCAACATCACATTGAACACTCGTTACAGTATTTTTAAGCCACTGTAGTTAGTGAATGTTTGGTTGAGCGTAGGCATGGCTTTAGGATTCGCGCGTGCGATGTTTTATTGAACCAAAAACTTTTTTCGCCGTTCAAAAACGGAACACGTCGTAAGAGCCAAAGCTAAATCAAACGTGAAGCGTTCACGGAGATCCCAAAGTTTAAAGGTCGTGCAAGCCGAAATGACTATTTCAGGTATTTAACCGGTGTTAGTCACGCGATGTATTTTATACACAGAGAAAAAAAAAGAGATAAATGCTCTGAGCCTAGCCGAGCGATTCATCGACGGGCAAATAAATTCCTCTATTTACGCCTTGTAAGCATGATGAATTTAGGATTAAAAAAAAATAGAGGTTTCCCCACCACGGCGAATGTTACATAGTCCAAAAGCACTTATGATTTCAATCACGTACTGATTACCTCATTTTAAACCGCCGGTCATTAATTAACCAAATTTGTTAGGAACATATTCCTGGAAGTGTTACGAGCAAAATATTTACCGGACTTAATTAAAGAAGAAAAAAAAATTATTCATGAGTTGCAAATTTCTTTTAATTAAGTTGTGTAATGAACTGCAGGTGGTGAGTTGACTTTAAACAAACCTACCTACGTTCGCTATAAATAAATTAATTGTTATATTTGCATTCATTTCGTTATAGATTCTTAAATGTGAAATTCGTGACAATATACTAGATTTCATATAATTTTTAATGTACCATGCGTTTGATAATGACGTTCATCTCACAAATCAAAGATCCCCGACACGTATTTGTTAATCACGGACACGATCTACTGCTTTGAATTCGTATCTATCGGTTCATTAATTTTTTTTGGCGATTGGATCTAGAACTTTGGATTTGTTAACGGACTAAGTACATATTTGATAACAATTATTTAATTTCGTGCATTTTTTGTTGGTACATTTTATATAACGAAAAAATTGAAATTAGAACAGAAAAAGAAAGAAGGATTCAAACTTGTAAACATTTTTCTCGAGAGCTCAGTTTTTAAACAATTTATTAGATTTTACTGGAGTAAGCATGTGTGTACACAAAGCGTGAGTATCTTGTTGATCATGATTCATTGTCGACATCTTCAGACCTTGATAAGATAAAAAATGTAAATTATTATTGCACTTTAATGGAAACGAACAAAAAAAAAGAAAACAACTGCAGATACTACACGCGTTCGTCCGCAATAATAAAAAGAATGGTTTCGTTTTCGTAATTAATTTCTTCGAATCGAAACATTATAAACATTGCCTGTTTTAGGTTGATGTTTCAATTAATCTAATAAAACAATAGAAAAGAAACGAACACATTTTTTTGTGCGGACAATTATTTGCCGACACCTACTTAACAAAATAACAATCGCCGGCAATTTACTGTATAACGAATTTAAATGCGTTACGTAAGATCGACCTTGCTTGTGAAAAACGTACCTGAAACAAATGCTGTTTAACATTATTTTTCTTTCTGCTCGGGCAAGTCACGTCTGGCATTTAAAACGAACGCAAACTAATGAATTAATTGCGGATCGTAAAAGGCGATCGCATTCGCATATTAATGGAAATTAATTCACATTCACAATTTTTTATTTTATCCTTGTCGTTAAGTGCAACAACATGTCTGAATTCACGTCGACGCGACGCGACGTCTTGTTAGTAGGTACGTAGAAAACACGCTCGCGAACTTATACGGGCGTGTGGGTGTCGCTTTACGACTCACTTCGCTGCCGACACTCAAATTTAATTTTTTTTCTCGGATATTTTAATTTTCATTCGTTCTAATAAGTTAGCAGCGAACGTCACGAGGTCGTTGCTGTCTCTATTTAGGATTTTTTTTTGTCTTGTAAGGAAACGCGATTGGCGCAAATTCCGCGAGGAATTCGACAAGGTCGTGCCGGTCGCATACTTAAAGGTGTTTCGGATTCTTCCTGGAGTGCCGATGTGGGTTATGACGCGAAGGTGAACCGGAGCCGGGCCAGGTCGCTCAAATCCGGGTGATTTAATTTGAATTCATTAAAATTTCGTCCGAGTAAAACCGATGAATCATCGGTAGGAAGTCGCCGCCAACTTGAAATTTGTTGAGGTTGGCCGTTTTCGTCGTCGTCGCTTGAATTAATTACAATAATTAATTGATTAATTTTAAAAAAAGCTAATTGTGTACCTCTATTGAATACATTAGCATCTACATAAAAAATGCCATCCAGGATATACAGGGTGACTTAGCATGAAACCTATATTTCACCATAAATGCTACCTGTAAATAGAGCTAATATGTCCTTAACAAAAGTTAATTGTTTACGAGAAAATTGCAGTTGAAAATTGTAAACAAGATCACGTTGCGGCACTGGCGGTTACGTTGAAGAAAACTCGTACATTTCGCAGCTGTTTCTAATAAAATCTCTGGTTTCATGTCTCTGAACGCGACCTTCACTTCGTGTAGCGATTTTCAAATGTCCTCGATCCGAGCCCTCTAAGGTACCGTAAAAAATTCCGGAAGAAAAGCTTGCAAATTCGACAAATTAAAAAATCATATCTCGAACCTATAGATTTAGTACCTGAGGGAGTGTTGTATCGCGTAAGAGAGTTCAGTAAAATCGCTGCGTCTAGTTTTCGACAAATTTTGGAAAAAGTTCAAAAATCGCGGTTTTCTGGCTGTCATTATAATTCAGAACCGGAGTCGGAGCCGAGCGTCCGCAGGTATAAAGATATTACGCCATCTTTGATTCCAAGATGGCGCCGATATGACAGTCCAGTTCGTCTCGTCGAGGCCTTTCATTTGACATGCGACACGACGGGTTTATCTCTTAGAAGAAGATTTAAATGCAGAGTCTGCCTACAATTTTTTTATTTATGTACATCCACGACCGGTTTCGTCCAAAGGACTTTTTCAACTATAATTAAACAAAATATAAATAACTTATTACTACTAAATATTAATACAACTTACTTTAAATATTGTAAAGACCGTAATTATTGTAAATTATCATATAAAATATTATTGTTGTAAAACTAGGTGTAAGAATTTAGGTAGAACCTTAATATAAAATTTTTTGTATGATGACAATTTTATAATTAAATAAAACAGTTATGTTAGTTACCGAATTTTTTTTATATTGTCACGAGGGGGAATTTTCTAAAAACCACAAGGGTTTTTTTTTCTATGTTCCGCGGATAAAAATCATAAAAAGTATTTGAACGCGGACTTGTGTAATTGAGGGCAGCTTACGACCGTGTTGAAATGTAAACACAATAAGGAGGTAACTGATACGTAAATGTAATAACACATCAGCGGAATTTATTTCAAACGGAGCCACGTGCTTATACGCGCGTATATGAATTACGCAAAGGGACACAAAGCAGGTGATGAAAAAATTCAACGCGCGACTTGGCAAAAAAGGTGTATTTAAAGTGCGGGCCAAAATTAGGAAGGCAGTCGTTTTCCATCGGACCGACTCAGGGGACACTAGTGCCAACCAACGAGGGGACGCCAACATTGCCGCCGCCAACGCTCAACAACGCCATCGCCGCCGCCCGCTTCATCGTCGTCGCCACCCCAGCTGCAGCCCCATCATCCGTCATTGCCGCCGACAACATTGCCGTTCGTCCTAAAGAAGTACGAGGACCATCTCCCCCGCCAGCTGCCGAGAGACGACGTCACCGTAGTTCTGTACTGGCCGTCGCTGTTCCAACCCGATCACCCCGTAGGCCGAGCAAGGACGTGTCGTGCTCCAGCCAAGGAACATTGAGATCAACCATGCAAGTCGCGGACCGGCCTTGAACTTCGGCAATCTTCCCGGCTAAGGAAACGTCGCCGCTGCTCCGTCTTACAATTAGTCGAATCAACAACCCCAGTCGCCGCGAACGACCCAGGACCCCACCCCAAGTTTCACGGACAAACCACCCTCAACCAAATTAATCATTTACGTAAATAAAGAGGTATTAATTTTGTAAATCATTGTCTTTAAAGCTTTACCCTCTGATAAACCTACGCACCCCAATCAACCCAAAGGCTAAGGACACACCGTCGTCACATAGTGGAGGCTTAGCGCGACGTGGTGACAATATCTTGGAAGTATTGATTAATGTAAAGTATAATTGCATAAACATTTTAAGTAGCGACATCTTTCGATTGCTTTGGACGAAACCGATCGTGGATGTATATAAATAAAAAAATTGTAGGAATCTTCTTCTATAACCAACCTACAAACAGTAACGGAAACGTACAATAATATTAGTTTATCTCTTACGCGACGATTTTCGATCGTTGCATCGCCATCTTTGATTCCAAGATGGCGTCGGTATGACAGTCGAGATCTTTCATTTGGCGTGCGACACGAAGGGTTTATCTCTTATGCGGCGATTTTCGATCGTAACGCCGCCACCTTCGATTCCAAGATGGCGTCGGTATGACAGTCGAGTTCTTCTCGTCGAGACCTTTCATTTGATATGCGACACGACGGGTTTGTCTCCTCGAACGCAGCGGGAAAGCCATGACGCGAAACCGCCAGTGTGTATACGGCCTAACTGGACCCCGGATGTACTTTGATTGTAAGTATTGCTTCGTAGAATTTACGCTAATCGCAAAAAAAAATAAAAATAAATAGAGACATCAACGACCTCGTGACGTTCGTCGCTAACTTATTAGAACAAATGAATATTAAAGTTTTCGAAAAAAAAAAGATTTAAGTATCGGCAACGAAATGAGTCGTAAAGTGGCACCCACACGCCCGTAAAAGTTCGCGAGCATGTTCGTACCTACTAATATAACGTCGACGTGTATGCAGACATGTACGCAGATAATTGGAGAGATCTGGACAATACTTGCACTTAACAACAGCAATAAAATAAAAAATTCCATTATTCCAATGAGTTTCGAACCGAACGCTAGATGGTTCCAGAAGTTTGCTAGAAAATTCGAGAAAGAAAAGATCTCTACTACAAAAGCAATTACCATGCAATTTACTGTAAAACAGAGTGCGCCATTAAATATGGAAACTTACTACGTCTTGGATGAGATTACTTTTGAAACAAACGTCAAACCTACGTTAATGTCAAAACGTCACAATAAATGTTCGGAATATTGTCTTTCACTTGTCGAACATAATTGCTTCCTCCTTTTCGAATTCGAATTTTCTAATGGAAACTATTTTTGTTCGTTGGAAATAGTTCTGGCCACAATTTTAAAAAGATTTCAACGTTTGTTCTTCGACTAATCTGGATATTAATTGTCATAAGCAAATTTATTACTTAAGACGTACGTTTTGAGATTCCAAAGCTAACTCTGGCCTGTTTTCAAAAAATCGCATGGTATTATACCGCAACGCAGAAAGTTTGCAGTTAAAATGAAGCGTTTCACATTTTCGGAAGAAACCGATATGCTTTAGAGATTCCTTGTAAATGTGGTCGTCGCGCGTTCTATGGCAACACCATCGCCCTTAGTATAATTAGCAGTTAATCGTAATTCTTGTTTTTAAATAATTTAATTAGTATTGATCATCTGAGTCGCCGACAATTCAATTTTCAGCCTGCATCTACCTTCTCGATTGTATTCCAGTGAGTTTAGAGTCGAACGCTAGAGGGTTCCGGACGTTTGCTAGAAAATTCGAGAATGAAAGGATCTCTACTATAAAGGTAGAACTCGGCGAGCAATTTCAATCAGATATTATTCCGTAAAGTAAAACATTGCAGGTAAAATGAAGCGTTTTACATTTTCGGAAGAAACCGATATGTTTAAACCGTTCCTTGTAAATGCGATCGTCGCTTCCCGCGTCAAATATCCCCGCCCTCTAGTATGATTTAGTAGTTTACTATGATTTTTGTCTTCAAATACAGTTCATTTAGTATAGGGGGGCCGTAGTAGGGACCGTCGATGATTCAATTTTTGGCCGATTATTGTAGTGAGTCTCGAGTCGAACGCTAGATGGTTCCAGACATCTGCTGGACAATTCGAGGAAGAAAGGATCTCTACTATACTCTGCTTTTTTTTTTCTGTAATACCTGTCAGTGTCAAAATTCTAGAGTTAGTGTTGGACCACTGCTTTTATCACTAAAGGTAGAACAGAAATTTTTGAAATTTGCAAACATTCCGGTAAGAGGTGCTAACATCAGAAACATTTGACAGGTATTGCGTTAAAGATTAAAGTGTTTTCATAACTGTATGTTAAAAAATCGTTTAATTACTTTAGAAAAATTAAATTCACAAAATAATTAATCGCATTTAAGGCGATCCCCCGTATTTTGACGCACGTTTGTCGGCTGTAAATTCTGATAAATAATATCATTCTCGTTGGATTCCAAGCGAATGCTGATTCGCGTACAAAATTTCGTTTTATCTTCCGGCCCAACTGATACATACGTACGTCACGACGGCGACGGTGGATCAGGATCACAGGCAGTATTGCAACATTTTTTTATTTTTGTTCCAGTCGCCTGTAATATATGCACTTTGTACTTATGTAAGTGTGCGTTCAAAATTAGTCATACTTATAACATTCCTCATCCAAGATTTCTAAAACGCCTTGCGTAAACCACAACCGATTTCAGCGCACGCAGGAGATCACATCAAAAAGGAATTTAGAAAGGACGCGTTCTCTACATAGGTCTATCTAGAATTACCACGTGCGTCACTCTACCTTACAAAGAAATTAATGCAACCATGATGATGCGCGTTTCTTTTTCTCAGATGGATTCGTCGAACTCCTCGGACGTCGGCGTGAAAGTTCGAGGTTCTGCGGGGTCAATGCAAATAGTTTTCTTCACGCTTCAGCGGTGCTTCGGCTTCACGCTGATTCACACTAGAAGGAAATTATTGAGCGTGTGGAAATCAGCTTTTGATAGTGAAATACCGGCGACATCTATGATTCGGGGAATTCCGAGGCGCATTCAAAAACAGAAATCGGGTTTGGGTCCGAGCAAAGGACAAAGTTGATTTCGAAAATACACTCTTGGTATTGATCAACGAGTACAGAATGAACGGGAGGGAGTCATACTACCAATAGTTTCTTGTCCAAAGTGGTAACTCTATGCCATAGGTGTGCGTGCGTGCAAGCGTTTTACAAAATTCTGGGACGACCACAAAACCACTCAGTTCACCATTGTTTACAATACACTTACTTCACTAAAGTTAACTAAATAAGATCCTAGAAATGTCAATTGTATTCTAGACAATGGAGTTTTATCATAAAAGTACATATTTGGAAGAAACTTACTTACGTTACGCTTGCTGCGCCACCGATCATCGAAAAATTACAAAAGTAACCTAAAAGTCATTCACTTTTTAATTGAAGTCTACAGGGTGTTTCAGTGATGATGCACCAAACTTCGAGGAAACGTTTCTGACATTATTTCAAACAAAATATTTTAACACAATTTTGCAATTGGAGCAACTTGAAATTTGCATTATTTTGAGTCAATGTTTTCATAAATACCGTAGCGATTTAAATTTCTGTGGCCGTGAAACAAGACGAGCGATTTAAATTGTTTTATGAATGGCACGCGGCTGCAAGAAGACAATAAATATCTATCGTAAACGAAAAAAATTATGAGAGGCTTTTAACTCTGCCCTTGACCGAAATTCGTGTTAAGGCGGCTCTACATTACATGGCAAACTAGCCAAACGTTTGTGATGTGTGAAGGTTCGCCGAATAGCGTGTATGGTAGAGCATTTGTCAAACTCCTTCCAACGTTGGCATTCGTATACGTTCCGATAGAAGTCGGTAAATGAGACACTTAAGTGCGATTCAGCAACATCGTACACATTATTTGACAAACGTTTGGAAAACTGTACACATCACCAACGTTCGACATTCGCCTAGTTTGCCATGTAATGTGGAGCCGCCTTTAAAGATGAACACTTTGAAAGAATGTGCATTTAGCGTACGTTTTCGTCCCACTAACATTTATGCAAACCGTAATTACATCAAATTTGCCGAGTTTTAATAATGTTCGATAATTAACGCTTGTAATGGGTTTTTAGTTATTCCTGTATCCAACATGTACATAATATGATGTACACAACGTCGGCCTAATTTTAAAATCTCGTAAGTCATATAAAGGCATTTTACAGGGGAGCACAAAAACCATCTCATTTTCCAATAAACTGCCGACTTACGAGTTTTGATTAAAGTCTTACAGATGTTGCTACGATCGAAGACAACTTACGAAATTTGAACATACTGTAGCCTTGAATCACCTTAACAATAACATTCTCATAACTAAACTCTCCAAAGGTCAAGCCCGAATGCATAGGCGCTTCGAAGCCGCGTATGGCAGATCGAATTACGGCGCTGCAAACATTATTTCTTCGATATAACGAGAATATTATGATCAACTTTATCACATTTTATTTTGTTATTTGCTGTATTTTTGACCATATGATATAATTAAAAAAAAAACGAAAACATTCGTTTAAATAAAACTCGTTATATCTATACATCACGCAGCCGTAAACAGCTGTAAACTGTTTACGAGCAGCATAACGAGATTTGTTTAAACGAATGTTTTCGTTTTTTTCTTTAATTATACTCGTTATGCTGCTCGTAAACAGCAAATAACAAAAACAAAATGTGATAAAGTTGATCAAAATATTCTCGTTATATCGAAGAAATAATGTTTGCAGCGCCGTAATTCGATCTGCCATACGCGGCTTCGAAGCGCCTATGCATTCGGGCTTGACCTTTGGAGAGTTTACTCATAACTCAATTTTGTCCATTTTCGGACTTACAAGGTTTTGAAATTAGGCTGACGACAACTAAGTAATTGAACAGTTGACTAAAATCGGGAAAATTAGTAACTAGAATTATTGTTTCCGCCGCGCCGGCGCCGGTCTGCCAAATTATTATTTGCCTATCAGACTGAACTTGGTCACATGAGGTAGAAACAAATTCGGAAGCGGGCGAATTACGAAAACGGCAATTACCTTACAACATATGTTAAAATAATTTGCGTATTCTCGAAACGTGTAATCGCCCATCGCACACACCAACACACTCACACACACACTTACATAATCAATTTAAAAATTAAAAGTATAAACTACGCCAGCTAATTACTCGTCACTACAACGTTAACCAGAACGGAGTGAACGAACTAAATGTGTTTCATCATATTATCTGAGGCGCGACAGTTTATGGGGTAATAAAGCAATTACACGAACGTTAAGGCAGGCTAAGAATTCGGGCCGCTCTCATCTATTGTATGTTTTAAAAATATACGATTCTTCTTTCCCTTCGATTATCTCAAAACTTATTCATTTAAAAAAATATATTATAGGAAACTTTTATTTCTTTTCACGATATCTACCAACATACCGAGTTTGGTGCATCTTCACTGAAACACCCGGTATAATAGCTGGAGGTCGATTTTTAGGTGAAATGCTTTTGTTTAGTTTTTAATGTTTCAAAGATTTTTTAAAGATATCTCTTCGTTTCGAATCCTTCGAGTCATTTGACTCTTATTTCTAATGAAACGAAGATATATCATTAAAAAATCTTTAAAACCTTAAGAACTAAACTAATAACCTATCAATATATCGTTTGTATATACCGTGCCTTCAAATGAATTCCTGATTAAGTAAGCTGTATTTCTTTTTATAAAGTTGGCGACATGCAATACAAGAGTGAGAGGACAGCTGTCAATTACTGTCAGTGTCATATTATCTGATCGTGAATCACATAAAAAAATGTGTAAAGTGAACGTAAAATCCAGAGCAATAATTAAAGAATGCTAAATCCTAAAGCAGATGCTGATAAGGCTGTCCTTCAGTTTGAATGCACAAACGTACGCTGCGCTTCATGTTTTGAAACGCACTTGTCAAGTGTTGAGGTTATGTTATCACAAACAAATGTCAGTGCTACAAACCTTTAGGAGAATAAACATTGAAATCATAGCCTACTTTAATCGGGAATTTAATTGAATGCACGATACTACTAATCACATTTGCTAAATAAACACGTAAATGTGTTCTAAACTCAGGTAGGAACACAAAATCCGGCGATTATTTTACGAAAACGGATGTCAACAAACCGCCATATTGTAGAAACTCATCTACCGCAAAGTGGTAACTTCCGTCGAATGTAATTGCATTCTCCCACTGCCGTTAATTCTTAACTCGTCGGTATCGATTCGCAACGTGTGAAAGTGAAACCTGCGCTTATTTTATACCTATAAAGATAATTCGGAAAATTTTTGACATCTCGGTATTTGAAGCAACATTCAATTTTCGGGGGAAAAAGATGAAGACCTTCATTTTAGGGATTCTTTTTTTAAATTTCAGCAGAAACTCTAACAACTTTAACAAAACCGAAATACTGGCAGTAACAAGAATCCCCGAAGACACACAAATCAGTAGGTGTAGAAGGACAAATACTTACGACAGACAGACAGACGTTCTCCCTAATCTACCCTAAACGCTACGAGCGGTACCTGAGCGAGTTAGCCCTTCTCCGCTCGGGCCCCGACCAGAGCCATCGGATTGAGATACGCCCAATCAACGCGCAGGGCAGCCCACCTTTCGGTGGCTGACACTATAAAGTGTCGTCCTGCTACCAGACTGGTTCGGGGTTGCACGCCCCTCACCCCCTCTGGTCAAGGGAGACCTATCTAATCTCTACTAGCTAACCAGGCTAGTGCCGGAACTGAGATCCGCAGTTCACACGTCGGGATGGGGTGGGCATCATCCCTAGCCCTAGCATGCGGGCCATCAACCACTGCCCCCGTGCGTCCAACCCAGTCAACCGGCGGAGGTCCCCTCTGCTCGCTCCACTCCAGAGGAGGGGAGGGTATCCTCCGGGCTAACCGGTCCCCACGGTACCAGTTTGCTTCACTGGTGGGAAGTTCGGCCACGACCGAACAAGTCGGCCGAGTCCTACAGATTAGGTTACGTGCAACCCAGGCATTGGTGCGCCAACTCGGGACGGTGGGCTCGTCACACCCATAGGAACTTTATCATACGTCCACAATGGTCACGGCCGAAGCCGTTGGATCCACGCTTTAGTAAGCAAGGTAACCCCCCTGCCGGGAAAATACTTACGACAATAGAAAGCTTAAAATATCCAGGAACGATTTTAGACAGCAAAGGAAACTTAGAGGCCGACATAAACAACAGAATATTAGTAAAAGCCAAACTAATAAAATAAAAGAGAAGTTAGTAGAAGAACAAAGATAAAAATCTTCAAAACAGTCTCTGTACCCATCCTAACCCATGGAAGCGAATCCTGGGTGCTTACCCAAAGGTTAATATCAAAGATAACTGCGATGGAAATGGTGATATTAAGAAGGATAGAAGGACTTACAAAACTGGACAGATTAACTAACAACGAAATAAGAAAAAGGTTAAACGTTGAACCCTTAATACGAGTACATAAAATCAGATGGTTCGAACACCTGATAAGAATGAATGAAGATAACCCAGCGAAGCAAATATGGGAGGCAGGATGGGACCGACAGAAAAAGAAAGGAAGACCTAAGAAAAACTGGAATCAAGAAATAGGCGATACATTAAAAGAACGAGGAACGACATGGACAGAGGCCAAAGCCAGAGCGAGAGATAGGAAAAATTGGAGGATCTATTGCAGAAGCCACAATCCCGACACCTAACAGTACAAGGGGAATCCGATATATGTATATATTCAGCAGAAACTCTTTCATTTTAGGAAATAATTGGAATGAGAAGAAATGCAACTGGCCCGAGGTTAGATCAATTGAAAGAGGAGTTTGGACCTTGGTTGTGATAGCACGCACGAAATGCTATGTAATAGAAGAGAGTCTTTTTTATATCGCAAGTTTCTTCCTTGATTTTCATCCTCAGTTGTTTCGAAAGGTCGCTGCGATTATTAAAGATTTTGATAAGTTATAGGTCAAAATCCAGCCGTACGATGTCGCGGCTTACTGGAAAGGTTTTGATAGTTTCTTTTTTTCCCTAGGTAATTATTAAGCGACGTGGGAAGAGAAAAAAAATGCTTGAGATTAAATCAACTAGAGGAGAAGTTCATTGACCTTTTCGGTGAGGATTGGCCCTTGTCGCGTGATTATGCTTCGCGATAGCATATTGCCATAACAGAAGTAGCTTACATCTTCTTTACATCTCAAGTTTCTTCCACGATTTTCATCCTCAGTCGCTACGATAGTTTACTTCATAGATTTGCTACGTACCAGATGGTTTGCAAATGTTGAGATGTACAAATTGACCGGCTTACTCGATGGGTTGGGTCGGGGTCACACGTAACCCCAAAACAGAATTTAAAAATAAAATAAAAGTCACCAGTAATGGGCACTTGTCTTTATTGAAGTGATGATTGTTCACGTTAAAGAAATATAAATTGAACCGAACGGGCTCAACTAAATAAACGATTAACTAAGGACAGGTTAAGTAAAATTGAAACACGAAGCACGGATCCGTTTTTCGCTCACAACCAAAAATAAATATCAACTCAAACGTTTAATTAAAATTATAAGAAAGAAGCTCCGACCTTTAGTCGTCCGAAGGTGGAAGTGCATCAGCTGCACCAACGTCTTTCGAGTATCGAAAGTACGGGAGGTAGCGTCCAGTATGTCACCCCGAGATTCCTAAGGTACTAAATCAACACTCCGTACAGGTGAGAACTCGTGAGTACTCGTGAGAACATTCAGAAACAAAGATGACAAATATAATTTAAAATTGTATTAGGTTATGTCTAGTTAAGTTATTTACCAATCAAAAAGTTGTTATTTTAGGAAGTGCACAATTTTTCTTTTACGAAAAATTTCATGCGACAAAAGTTTGGGATGCGATATTTAAACTCGATTTTCTTAACCACTGACAGTAACTTTAACAAACGTCACTTCAAATAATATTTCCAACTGTTTTCTTATCCTTAGATTAGAACAATGTGCGACAAGGATAGATATAAAAAATCACTAAATGCGTTACCTCTATACGAAGTATGTTGATTTAGTACCTTAGAGATTCCGGAGGACCAGCTCATTCTTTCGTCGATTTTGCCAACCCATGTGGTTATCGGTCGCTAAATCGGCTGACCGAAGATGGACGCAACGAAAGCCACCGAAATACAGCCACTTAAGGCTCCAATAAACTTCGGTAAGAGCCCCGGAGCGAACCTCTGTTGGAAAGTTTCCTGTAAAACGTCCGGAACAAAAAGCCTAGATAAATCCTATCTGACTGTCTGCAGAAATCAGGCTTCGAAGGGCCTAGAAGAAAGCCTCTTGTTGCTTATAACGCACTTATCAAGAGTCGGAGTAAAATCCTCCGTTCGAACTTCACTTTAAACAAATCAATTTGGTAAATTTCTCAACATAGCGGGAAAGTCCAAAAACAGGAGGCGCTCGCTAAGCGAGGAGCAACAAGACAAGATTTTTGCTGCGCTTTGTTTGGAGCGTTTTCGTAAACATACCATGCGATCATTTAAATTTATAATTAGAGTAGGCTATGAATTTTGAATTGGGTTGGCAACACTAACTGTTGACAGCTTAATTTGAGTGTGAATTGTCAAAGTGACGCTTCGCCAACAGATGACGCTATTTATTTATTTATTTATTTAAATGAAGTGATTCTGATTGATTGAGAGGAAATTTGAAAAATATTTTAAGTTAAAAAAATATGTACACATTTTTGAAAATGTACAGAGTGATCCAATATAATCGAGGACAGTTTGAATTTCGTGCGTATGTTTTAGTATATTTCAGGTTGTTAGAGTGGCACTGTTGACATTTTGCGGTGTTTATAAGCAGCACGTAATGTTTTTTTTAAATTTCATAAAAAATAATTTTGTAAATAACAAAGTAAATTGAGAGTAATGTATTAGATGTGTTTTACAGGATTCGTTTTGTGAAATTGTTGAATTCAAGTGTGTTTTTCAGAATATTTTAATTTTATGTAAATAGTTTTAGAAATAGGTAATTTAAAATTAAATGTTTATTATAAATAAATTATTTAGAATTTTTGAAATGGGATTTAAGCTTAGAATTGTAAATATTGGAAAATTTTTTTAATAATGTCATGATAATCCCGATGTTAGAAGGAAACTGTAGATAGTAGTAAGGAGTTCGGAAGATGAACAAGTGAGGGCGCCGTATTTAGCTACTGTAAGCGAAAGTTCCCGGTCGCACTTTATAACCGCGAGGCCCGGAACACGGAGGAAGTGAAACACGCGGTGCGGAACCTGATGTACGTAAGCTATAAGGGCGGTTTTGTGAAAAACTCGTCCAAACGTATTAAACTTCTCTTTAAAAAAAAAGAAACTCTGAACTTCTTTATGGAATAAATTTGTTTGTGCAACTCTTTGAAATTGAACTAATAAACTGGCGTTTTTTTTACGTTTTATTCTACGAAATATCTTTTCTATTATTTACCCACACACGCACACACACAACACACACTGACACAGATAATTTTGAATGTGGAGGCTCGCGAGTGCCATCTACATCCCAAATTTATCACACAACAAATACACTCTACCAGCAAGAATTGGTCTACGAGTTACACTGCAAAATCCACCATCAAAGTAGGAGACACCGAAGTAAGAAAAGCAAATAAGAATAACGATGAACAAATAAGATTTAGAAAAAAAATTGCAGAATACCCTGAGATACCATAACATTGCAATGTGTTGCGTCAAATTACAGCGTCACTTTCTTGTTTACATTGTGCTTTCCGCGTTGTTCCAGATTTTCATTAGATTTTTGCTTTTTGGTAAATTTCTCAACATGGCGGGAAAGTCCAAAAACAGGAGGCGTACGCTAAGCGAGGAGCAACAAGACTGAGCAGAAATAGTTGTTAAGAGAAGGCAGCAGAATTACGTAGGAGAATGAGCATCAGTAAAGGAACACATTAATTAATCATTTAATAAATTGATTATTTGTTCTTATTATAATTATTCTTCCTCGGAAGGGTGACTATGGACACCACATTTGGGCTATGTGCGTCCGGCAATCACATCCAAATATAAAGAGAAAGGATCATCCGATCAAACTACGAAGATTTTTTTTTTTTTTAAAGAAAATAGCAGTCTTCGTTACCTTCACACGGGTAATTTTCGCGCAGATCGTGTCGAAACAACTTTAACAACCACCTTATCTTCCGCGACATTAACCCACTTTCTGGTAGGTTGTCGCAAGAACCGTCCCGACCCCAAATCGTAAGCGCATGTAAGAACAATTAACTTCCTCGCACGTCAAGCGAAATTAAAGAAAGGAAAAAGGCAATTTGCGAATTGCCCTTGATTAGGCGAGTAGGTGGAATTTGCATTATCATTTAAATTCGTCTTTTAGTGTCGTTTACGTGTGGGCGCCTAATTTTAGCGGATATACGTGATAAATTATTCTCGAATTATCCATCTCGAAAATAATTGGTTCAAAAAAAATTTTGGAACAACCAAAAGTGAACGAACGACCTCTCAATTTGGCGAAATTTATTTTGAATTACGCAGAGTGTACATACAACATTTTTAGATTGCCCCTTCTAAACAAAAAAACATAAACGAGGATAACACATTTAATAGCGAAAGAAAAAAAGAAACTTTTTTCGTTAAGACACGGAGAAGCAGGCCCTCATTTTAATTGAAAATACACTGAGAGCTTCACTGGTATTTCTAAACGCAGTGTTCTCGAAACTTGATAAATGAAAACCCTGTATAGAGCATTTCATCTATACAGGGTGTAACTAAAATAAGGGGTGCAAACTTCGGTTTGGTGCAGTTAATAAACGACCATGCAATTAGCATACAGTGTTTGATCTATACAGGGTGTTACTATTAATTAATACGTATTTCAGTCCAATGTATTTCTATTATTTTTAAGAATCATCGTTGTTACTGCTTTACTGCTAATAATAGTGAATTGCCTTTAATAAACAGTATTAATTTAATTTCCTCGAGTTTTACCCAAACGTTTCCCGAAATCCCGAATGTATCACGTTTAACGGAACTCCTCTCACTTTTAATTATCGCGTTATTAACGACGCGGCGCGTCCTAATAACAAATAAATATTTTTAACCGCTTGCGTAACGTTTCCAACTAAACAACAACTCGACAATCTTAATTACCTGCCCGCCGCGCCATATACAGGTATTATGCGCTAAATCCTTCCAAGTAGTAAGCTGTTGTTAACATTTGCGATGCAGATTCGTTCTCGCCGCAAATCTGTCACGTTAGTCACGGCCCCGTATGGTTTTCCCCTTCGTAGATTATCATTAGGCGCGTACGAAGCTGGCGACGTACGTACGGAATAAAAAGGAGTTGCAAATTGCATGCGGGAATTCACGGCGGAAAGCCACGCAGTTTCTATGCCACTTTTTTAATAACCATAAACCATGACTACCTCTCTTTCATATCCATAAGCGAAAAAGCTCGTTTTAATCATCCCTCTCCCAGGTGTAAGTAATTCCCAGTGATCGAGTGATCTAATTAAATAGGAACGTGGAAAATTTATTTTTCTAGAAACTAGAGTTGTAAGGACGTCTGAAATCAACATTGTAAGTAGAAATCGAAACAAAACTGGTATTATCAAAACGGGGAGAAGACCATTGAAAGGCATCAACTTTTTAATACCCATTTCTAAGTATACCAAAGGAGTGGCATGGATGGTCACTATCTTGCTGATAAGTGAACGAAATGCGTCAAAATTTACGAAAACCTCAATGCAGTTGGCACTTCCCACTTCAAACCTAGATGTTACTAATTAGGTTTGTTCCATTAGGAGGTTCTGAACCATCAAAATTAATTGCCCACCAAAGTAATGATCGGTTTCAACAGCGCCATCAAGTACACAACTTTGATGAATGCAAGCTCTTCCTGATGGAACGAACCTTTTAGATCTAACAAAAGTGATGATGGTAGCAAAAAAAGCAAGATGGAGAAGGTCAAAGTACAGGAGAAAAAAAGGGCAATGAAATGGGAGTCAGTAAGGAAGAAAAAGAAGGTCAAAGTACAGGAGAAAAAAAGGGCAATGAAATGGGAGTCAGTGAGAAAGAAAAAAGGGATGAATCGTCCGAGGTGAAATAGGAAAGAGGAATGGCAGAAATCGACAAGCTTGACAAAAAAAAAATATCAAAAGGAATGAAGAAAAAGCAGAATAAAACGGAGGGCCAAGATTGATCATTCCCTGTGTAACAGGAAAGAGCAAAGGTAAGAATCAATTAGGAAAGCATTACAAGTATATTAATGAAGTGGAAGTCAGTGAGGAGGTAAAAAGATAATGAGAGGAACGGGTGGTTAAAAAATGATAAAAGAAAGGCGACTTCATGATTTTCTTTTTTAAAATAAGAAGCAATCAAGAAACGAGCAAAAGGGCTTTGGGTATATTCGAGAAACCAGTTGGGAACAGACGTATAATAATGAAAGTATGATAATAAAAAGGGAGTCAGTAAGGGAGAGAAATACAATCAAATTCAAGCTCAAGGAGAAGGACAAAAGAAGTTAATTAAAAGAAGAAATCACTCGCTGCGAAAAGAACCTAGAATCACATTAAGCAATGTCCAATGAAACCATCTCAAACCAGCTTTGTTTGAATGACGAGATGACATTTCATGCGAAGGCTAATCGACAAGAAGTGGCCCTCTTTGTTTGTCGAAATCTAAACAGGAAATGGGAGGACGATTTATAATTAATTCCACCACATATGGGGATTGAAACGGTCGCGGAATTTGTTTTCAAACACGGTTATTGCGAATAACAGTGTTCGGACTGTACGCTGTAAAAATGCGACCGGAGGGCGCAGCACTGTCCCTTTCAAGAGGATGGAACATCCAGCAGCGAGTCTTTAGAATTCTATAACGTCGGGCTCCACTCAAATTGCACTACAGTCTCACAGACATCGTAAACCTGTTATAGAGTAACCTTTAGCTTTTTGTTCGTTTAGATTTTGTATGGTTTGGGTCGCGCTAAAATTGTACTTAGATACATGTCAGCTATGGAAAAAGAGATCAAATTACGTTGCAAGTTAAAGTGTTTCGCTTTAGTCTGTTTTGTTTCAACAAGCACAGCCTGGTCACTTGTAAAGTTAAGTAGTTGCAGATGGGGAGAGACCACCGCGAGGCTGTAGGACAAGCTAATTGGGGTTGCGTAATTTATGAATGCGTACAAGAAAATGTGCAGGACGTGATTGGGAGCTAGAAGCAGCGAGGTTGTTCAAAATTTATTTTGCGAAGTCCGAGGGGGTTGGGTTAATTTTTACTTTGGGAAGACAGGAACGCGAAAAACAGACAGACAGGATTCAATCTCTCGAGCGAACGGTCGAATTCAATTTTAATTTTGACTTAGCGGGTTACTTTGGTGCTTGCAGTCATTCCTCATTTTTTAGCTAAATCATTTATTTCGGTACGGTTAAATACAGTGTGTTAATAGAAAGGGCAATTAAAGAAAACCGCGAATACGTTCGGAGTCGCGTCGCGAGTGTGTCTAAATTAGAGTGCGCGTGTGCGTCAAACTATTTTTATTTACATTTGAATCGAGTATTAAAACTTCACAAGTGGCATCCACCTTGGTATTTCACCATTTGTTTTTGTGATTTAACCAACTAGATATATGTGGAGATATTCTCTGGCAAGTTGGAAACACGGTAACGGTTGGTTTCGATTTGTACAGGGAAGTCGCCAATTTGAATCACTGGTCTGACGCAAGTTATATCTGCCGCCGAAACCAACGCTGGGTTTCACAAACGTCACTTAACTTTAATCATCGATTAAGAATAATTATTCCTATACCTTCAACACATGTAACCATGGCAACGTTTACTTTTAACGGATGATTAAATTTAAGTAACGTTTGTGAAATCCGCCACAAGTGTGCCAGCACAATCTAAAACCAGAAATCAAGGCCAATTAATTGCTCGTTACGAATTTCGTAATTACGAGGCCGAACAATTTTAACCACCTATTCATAGCCATCTTCTTAACAAGGTTTCGCTCATACCCTGCTCCCAATCAGTAGTGTGTGAACCACACTGTGGTCTTTGCCGAGAGATTTGCAGGTTAATTAGAAGCGATTTGCCGAGAGACTGAAAGGTCATAACCACACTTGGTCGAGTGCCGAAAACAGTCGTTTGGGTCCATTGCGCAATAAATTAGTTAGATTGGTTTAGCCGACGATAAACGACGAAGAGGGATTTGAAAAAAGGAGTACATAGTACCACCCTCTTAAGGCGATTGGACGTAACGAGAGAAGATCCTACCCATTCGACCTCTATTAATTAGTTTAGCTAACGATAGGGTTTCCCATCACCTCCAAAAGGAGTCCCTGAAAAACTGGCGATTGTTATTGATTGTCTTGCAAATTGATCGCCGAGGGCGGCATTTTGTATCACAGACTTCCCCAGAACGTCTGATTGATTAATTAATTAATTACTTCCATCGATTAAGTACACTGTAGACCCACTGTGTCACACTGTGCGTAGGTTGATTGAGCAGAACGAGTCTTATTCTTACATATTCTCTCAATGCGATTTCTCATGGCAAGGATGGTATTTAATTTATGCTTGAGACAATAGTTTGAAAAGAAGTTAATGAATCGGTTTTTGATACCAGTCTAGAGTACGATCTGAAGTGGCAACCACTAGCACCAAGATGAATCTAAATTGAACTTAAATTAATTGTTAATCTAATTAAGGAGCAGAGTTCTCCAACAACTATTTGCGTATGCACGAAACCACCGGCTGTGTGGTTTGAAGGCAGTTAGGTTGCTCCTATATTCGAAGGTGAAATCTGTTAAGCGAGTTCCACTGTACTCCCCGATACAAAGAGTTTTCACCTTTTTTTTCTCAATAAATAATTAATTAAAAATCTAACTTCCGTATTTTCATTCAAACGTAATTAGTTCCTTCGATCTCTCGAGTTACGCCGACGCACCAAAAGGAACTGAGTTACAACAACGTAAGTCCAGATTTGAAGCAATCACGAGCCGTATTAGAAGTATTATTATTTTCTTGCGGACAAAGGTCGTTCAGCCGTAACAAATAAGTAGGTTAACAGAATAGTCCTAGCGCCGACCATAAATCTTAAGTAGCAAACCTGTAGCCGTAGACAGATAGGGAGTGCATGCCCAATTGCAGTAACAAAATTTTGGGTGACCCTCCTTGGCAATTCAGGTAAACTGCCGGTTCCGTTCGGTCCAGTTATTTAATTTGGCGATAAATTTAATTTGTTTTGTTTGATTATTTAGTTGTTCGTAAAAGTCAACAAACAAGGTAACACGTCGGCGTGTTACAGGATTCTTTTCTCGATTGTTAAAGCTTTTCTTTTTTGTTACGACCTTAGTAACATCGCTACCTCATTCATTCTGCTTCTACACGTCAAGTGTGATCCTCAGAAGGCCAAGGAATTAAAATCACATCTGAGATAATTTCAGATCCCATCGGGTTTTGTGGAAACATGATTTTTTAATGCCCTGACTTTTTTAGGATGACTTTAACCCAAACCATTCCTATTGTAAAGACATTTCATAAGAGGGCTAATTGAGAATGAGAAGAAGTGGCACTCTTTGTTGGTCGAAATCTAAACAGGAAATGGGAGAACCGTTCATAATTAATTCCACCTCCTCGATTGTTAAAGATCTTTTTTTTGCTAATGAGCTTAGTAACATCGCTACGTCATTCGTTCTGCTTCTACATGTCATCAAGTGATCTGATCCTCAGAAGGCCTAGGAATTAAAATCATATCTGGGCTAGGTTCAGATCATTTCAGATCCCATCAGGTTTTATGGAATGATGGTTTTTAATACCACGACTTTTTTTGGGTGACTTTAAACTGGATCACTTGATATTTACTTCTACAGGATTTGAGGTTACACAGGATCCAGTAATTGTGAGGCGAGATGAAGATGTGCAAAATAAAAAATAAGGAAGAAACACAAACACGTGGAAAGTAAGGAAAAAATGACACGAATTATTTATGTAAATAACCTCACACCTGTGTAACTTCGAACATATTTTTGCCATGGAAGGTGAAGAACCTGACGATACGCATTCCGACGATAATATTTAAAGCGGCTAATTATTTTATGGCCCGTTTACTAATTATGATAACGCGCTAAATAACATGCAAGTGGAACTTAACACAATTGCTTCGTGGACCTACGAGTAGTTAAATTAATTATTAAAAAAATATATTTGGGTTTGGGGGCGTGTTTAAAAGGAAAAAAAATCCTTTCTTGTTACTTGGTTCAATTATTGCTAAACCAATTTAATTTATGCAGTAAAATTTAAATTAAATCAAAAACTATCTGCAGCCCAGAAATTTCTTGTAGTCTAAAACGGCGTTAAGTTTTCTCCATAGAATTAGAAAGTGCCCCAATAGCTTCGCTTATGGAGACGCTAATGGGTTCGTTCGTACGTTTAAATGAAGTGCACATGCATTTAACTGGAAGTACATAGTAAAAAAAAGACGTAAAGTGAAATGGCAACTCCAAACGAAAACAAAAAAAGAAAAAAGATCCAAGAAGTTGTTTGTTGTCGTTCGGTTAATTGCCTGGAATTTGCTCGTTTCGAGCGCGACAGGACGGCTTTCGAAAGCTGAATTTTTTGCGAACGCGCAAAAAAAAGGAACCACGCGGTGGTATAAAAGCAAGATTGTTAAATGGAACCGGTTCGTCGGCCTGCCCAGGCTGTTTATTTTCTCTTTGCCCGAAGGATTCTGGCCTGGGTGGTTCGTGAAAGAGTTTTTATTTTTTACGTATATCAAGTGAATTGATTTAATGAAATATTATTCCAATCGACGTTTCACTCTTTAGATTGAGAGCTTTTTCTTGTATCAGATTTGGATTCGCGTTTTCACAAAAAAAAAATTGTTCCGCATTCACCATTGTATGACGCGTTTCAGTTTTTTTTTTAACACGGCTTATAAATATGAGCGACGTTAAATTGAGGTAGAGTCTAATATAGTATGCCAGGTTGAATGTATCAGAGTTTTATAAAACACGTGAGTGTTTTATAAAACTCTGATGAAATTCCGAACGACGCTAAAAATTAATGCAATCGATTTAAACTGCGTAAGGTGAAGTGAGAATAAACATTAGTTGATGTATAAGACCGTAAGGAACTGAACAAATTTTTATTTTATTGTGAACAACAACTTAAATAAACTTTCTTTTAAAAATACATAGCAATAATAATTACGCCTTTGATTGTTAGTTGTAAGTGTGTGCTACGGTTAAGAAAAATTCCAAATACTTTCAACCGACCGACGTTCAACCGTGTTGGTTGACAGCTTTTAAACAGTGCAGAGAAACGTCAATTAGAAAGTGTTCTAAAAGTTGTCGAAATAACGATTTTTATCTTTTGTTGTGTAAACTTCCAACAGAGAAAAGAAAAAACTTCGTCATATGTATCTTGTTTTCATTTATATTCACGTTATTAATGAATTCCCCCCTTCTTCATGTGGTTTTATTATTTTATATTTAAATACGAAATTAAATACATAATTATGGACAGGAAAATACACGTAATTAGTTTTACATAAGAATTAATTAGAAACAGTAAAAAAACGTGCATAATAAAAGTTTAAGTTTCAGTTTTTTTTAACACAACTTATAAATATGAGCGACGTTAAATTGGGGTGGAAAATTTTGCAAAATTTTGTATAGATGGCGCTGATGAAAATGTCACCTCTTCGTTCTTTCTTCTGTGTTTGGTTTCAGGTTCATTCTTGCCAAGACATTTTCTTACATATTGTGTAATTGCGTTAAATTTAGTTTCTAAAATTATACATAGATGGCGCTCCATTTCGTTTTTTCTTCAAATTTAAAATTCCTGGAATAGGATTTGGATTACTAGACCTGATTTTCATTCGATCACTTGATATCTGGACATAGCACTAAAGCCAATGTCAAGTTTCAGTATTTTTTTTGTTTCAATTTCAGACACCTTTTGTTTTTCAATTTTTGTAAGACTCGCCGAATTTAATCTCTAAAATTTTGCATAGACGGTGCCAACGAAAATGTCAGCTTTTCGTTCTTCTGCCTTTTTCGTTTCGGGTTCTAACGCTGTAATCACCTTTTCTTTTCCCATTTTCGCAAGACATCTTCTCACCACAATTTCTATATTTATAATTCGCTGGGTTTAGTTTCTAAAATTGCACATAGATGGCGCCGATATAAATGCCTTTGCGGGGGGCTCGCACATCGCTTGGCGACCAACGAAGCACGTCACGATCATCGAAACATCAAACTGATTAACTACGAAATGATAAATGTTAGGAACGTCAAAATGACAGACGTCAGATAATATCAGATAGACAAATACGGGCGAGGCGTCACGTTAGCCAGACGTTAGCATCTGCGTAACGAAGCAAGGATGACGATCGTCACAAATAAACAAAATTTAGGCCGCCCCTTGACGAATAAAGGGAAACCGCATTCGTTCATGATTGGCCCGCAAATAAGTCGCTAAGACAATAAGATACAGCTCTGATCGATTACACGTTTAGACCAATGAAGCAGAGTTACTTCATCCCCGCAAGGAAACTAGGAAAAAGTCCTATAAAAGCGAGAGCGCTAACCGCGCCAGCTTCAGTGCGTTCTGTGTAGCCATTGTCGGGAACACTCACAAGCCTCCCGTGCAGTAATTGTCAGGTGCAACCCAAAGCCTTCTGTGCAGCCATTGTTAGAAGCATCCACCACCACACACACCTCTTGTGCAGCCATTGTCGAGAGATCACTCATATTGCACACATTTATCGGCATCATCAAAGCCAAATGTTGTAGAAGAGGACCACATCAGGTACGCGAATCGTTCCCAGCCACTCCACACATCGCAGGAATTCGTAATCACTTTCTGTTTCCCCATTTCCCAGGAATTTTGTTGCAATTTGCAAATTTAAAATTAGACGAATTACGAGGTTCACTAAATCTGAATTTTTTTTATCACTCATTTACTTGTTTGGTGTAAAACCCGCGGTTGAATATGTACCTACGTTATTAAAAAAAAAAACAAATTAATTTCTCAATAACGAATAACGTAGTAGTATGTACGTCGTCATCTTTCTCAAAAATAAAATTTATGACAATCCAGAGCAAGACGGTGCTAACTTTAGTCAGTCTATGACTTTCTTAATTTTGTAGGAAATTACTTTAGTTTCATTTAACTCAAATTGTTTCTTATTGATATATGTATGTATTATAATTACAAGCGAAAGGAAAATAGCAATATTAAAAATTTGAAAACAATAATAAAAGTTAAAAAAAGAACAGAATTGAAAAAGTTGTCATTTTTAAAATATTTCTTTGAGTCGTTAGCAAGTTATTTTTGTTTTTACAGAAATACGCAAACGTTAACAAGAATTTAAATTATGTATTTATGATTTTATTAAATTTAATGGTTATCTTTTTCTGCTGATTTTTTTTTACTTTGTTTTCTTTCTGTCTTGAATTTTTATTTTTATATTTTGTATTTCATGCCGTTTGTAACTAAATTATTTGCAATCTGCATTTAACAAATAATAACTATGTACATATACAGGGTGTTTCGGAATAACTGTGACTAACTTTCAGAGATGATGGAGAACATCGAATTAAGCATTTTTTTAAAATAAAATAATTTCCGGAAATTCTTTATTTTCGAGATAATTCGATGTGAAGACTCTACAGTTTTGAAGTAAAATCCAGGCGAAAAGTAACGTTATTGTTTATTTTTATCGAGTACATATAATAACAGTTAACATTCAAAAAAAAAATAAGAACTGTTCCAAGTTACTGCCGCCATTATCGGCGCACAAAGTATACCGATGAATTTTTTGCGGCCGCAGACATTTCAAAAAACATTTTGGGCATTATCTCGAATAAAAAGAATCCGGAAATTATTTTATTAAAAAAAAATTGCCATCATCATCGCTTGAAGTTAGGAATGGTTATTCTGAAACACCCTGTATATTACATTTTTACAACTTTTATGTGTATGTATACATGATTATGTATTCCCGTTATTAGAAGAGCCAAAATTTCATAATACACCATCGTAATTTCCGCAGAAGTGGTAGAATTGAAGATTTATAAAATAATGAATAACCTCCAATAAAACTAACAGGCAATGGAAGAGAAAAAGAATTTTCAAACAAGTTATAGTTAGGAAACCAAACTTAAATAACTGTATCCATAGTCTTAATGCGTTATCATTTTTTTTTTAAATTATTTTATAGTCTTTACAGTATTTTTAAAATTTCAAAGCATTTTTGTGTGTTTTTAACGTTTATAGCTTTAGGACTTTTATAGGTTTGAAACGATGGCGAAATTGTTTTCAAAACAAAATCGGTTATTGCACGTTTAATTTCAAATAACAAACACGTGTTCGAACTGTGCGCTGTAAAAATGCGGCCCTGGTAAGTGCGACGCTCTGTCCCTTCTCAAGAGGCTGTAAACCACCCGGAGAGTTCTTTAGAATTCGATAATGACGGGCACCATTCAGATTGCACCATAGCTGCGCAGACATCATAAAACAAATCTACTTGACATTTTGGATTGTTTCGTTTAGATTTCTGTATAGAATTTGGTCGCGTTAAATTGCAGATAGATGTCTGTTAGGTAAAGATATCAAATTACGTTGCGAGTTGAAGTCCTTCGCTTTAGTCTGGTCTCTTTCAAACAAGCGATAGAGACTTTTAAAATGTCAGCCTGGACACTTGTAAAGTTAAAATTATGAAGGGTTCATTTGCGACAGATCACCCGCGAGTTGTATCTGATAAGCTAATTGGGGGTTGCTTGATGCATGCGGAGCATCTGGAATAGGCGTGATTGGGAACTAAACGCAGCGATTACCATCGGCCGAGGTGATTTCAAAATTTAGCTGCAAAGTACGAGGGGTGTGTTTAATTTTTACTTGGAAAGGACGGAACGCGAAAAACAAGCAGACACGTTCGAGGCTCTCTAACGGGCGGTTGAATATTTTAAATTCTGACTTGGCGGTTTTTTTCTTTAGCGCTTGCGGTCATTTACTCATTTTTCTAGATAAATCATTTATTTCGGTACGGTTAAAATACAGTGTATGAAGAAAGGGCAATTAAACCAAACACGTGCGCGTCGCGACGCGAGTGTTTTAAATCAGAGTGGGCGGAGTGCTGTGCGCGAATTACGGAATAAACGGCAAGGTAATTTACATTTATTTGTATTTCTTCATCGCACCTTTGGTGGTATCAATTGATTGAGAATAATTTAATTTGCATTAATTAGTGTCTAAAGTAAATTTGAGTATTACCATTGCATTTAGATAATTTTAATCAAACTATTTTATTTACATTTGAATCGAGAATTAAAACTCCGCTAGTAACATTCACCTTACAATTAGTAAAATTTGTTGGTCATTGTTTCCTTTTCCGCCAAAAATTTATGTTAGTGCTTCTTTCAATTTAATTTATATATTATTCAGTAAGAATCTCTTCATTTAATCAATTAATTAATTAAATCTAACTTCGTATTTTATTTAACGTAATTAGCTCCTTTGTTCTCTCGACTTATTTCCCGACGCACCAGGAAGAATAGGTTATCACAACGTAGGTCCAGGTTAGCAACGATCACGAACCGTATTTAAAAGTATTATTATTTATCGCGGGTTTCCCGCAAGGGTCATTCAGCCGTAACACAAAAGTAGGTTAACCGCATCCCTTCTTAACGCCGCAATAAATCTTAAGCAGCAGACTTAGCGCAGACATAGGGAGGCATGTTCCATTGTAGCCATAATATTTCGGATGACCTTTCTCGGGAATCTAGGTAGACGGCCGGGTCCGTACGGTTCAGTTATTTAAATTGGCAATAAATTTAAGTTGTGTTTGTTTGGACATTTTTATTAAGTATTTAGTTGTACGTAAAAGTAAACAAACAAGGATTTTAACGGGCGCGTTACAGGTTTTTTTACTTAATGAAAAAATAAACATTTTTGCTTTGCTAAAATGAATAAAAAATGTGGAGAAGAGTCTCTGAGCAAGGAGAAGAAAACCCGTATATACCATGAGAAAAAAAAGGTACAAGGAAAATGCTGTGAAAGCAAAAAAAAAAAAATTACAGTAAGAAGTTAAATATATAGTTACAGGAAAATGTCTTTCAATTCACACACAAAAATATTAAAAATTTTAAAACAACGCAGGTAGAAAACATTAAAAGGAAAAGACGCCCATGCAAAACATTAAATTAAAGAAGTAAATAAATAAATTTGCAAAGGAAAATAATTCTAAAAAATTCACGTTACAAAATATTTACACGATCACATCTTAAGTCACGTTTAAATGCAAATGAACTAATAAAATGTAGCTAAAGTGTTCAATTATTATGAGTGTTAAAATTAAAATGGACAGAAATGACAAAATAAAAAAATTCCCATAGCACAGTGCTAACTGGAATAGCTTACATAAGCTCATGTGTATTTACAAGTCAATTTACGAAACGCAATAAAGAATCAATCACATTTATGAATTTAATTAAGAGCCTGACACAGAAATAATAAAAAAAAAACAGAAATAAAAGAAACAAATTCAAAAAATTAAATTAAAAAAAAATGTACAACATGCATTTGAAAGATTTTTTTGTAGGGAAATAATTGCCAAGATAAAAATTTCAATCTACGTATAAGTAATGGCCATAAGGACCTTGTACTAGTGTCTTTTAGTTAATTGTTGATGTTCTTCAAGGCAATCCACCGACCGTATAGATATAGACCGGAGGCACGTTCCGAAATAATCGCCGTGCGATTCGTAAGTCGACTGCAATATTCTCATTAGCACCGCTTAACACTTCACTTACACATCGGTATTTACGAGTGTCACGAGCAAATATTATTTAGTTTCTCATCTCGAAACCTGTTGACATTTACGACGACAGGCGCGCAAAAAGTGCCTGCAAACTTTAAACCCGAGAGTTATGTCAATAACGTCTCTCAAAAAAAAAAACCAAACGAAAAATACAACACTTCCGAAAATAGATTAAATATATTATAATTAATATTCGTTAGGGATTTTAAAGTTTCTCAATCGATTAAAACTCTGACCACAGGAATTATTTCAAGAAACAATGTTAAGTCAGTCGAAGAATAAAATGATACCGAACAACTTGTTTGGCCTCATCAACAAGGTGCAACTTATTCAGAAAAAATATTTATTAGGGGCTGGAAATCCCTAGGCACTTTAAAACTTTGAAAAAATTGACCTGGTGGTCACTGGCCATCTTATTTAACATAACACATGAATTTCTTTTTTTTTTAAATTTATTTGAGGGGGGGCACAGACGCCCATTTATCTCCCTGCGTACGTTTGGGCCTTTTTTTCAGTTTCCTATAAAAGATATCACACGTCAAAGTCGACAAAACGAAACAAGCACATCTCTTTCAGTTCCAGAAAACAAAGAGGTTCAGATGTAAGAGGTATTGATTTTCTTATGGCAAATTTAATGAAAATGGTGAATAATTCAATTCCAAGCTCTTTCATCATCGATCAGTCGACGTGATTAAAATTTTCGACGATTTTTTTTTTGACCTGTCAGATTTTCGGCGCGATTAAAACAACCGCTTCTTGCGCATCGGGCCGCCTCATCGTTTGTTGTTGTGTATTATTTATGCAAATTTATTATTACATAAGGCCTGACCTTGCCTGTCTTGCAGAATGTAAGCTTTTGTTTGGCGTTCTTCTCGTCCCAAACAAGTCACGTTTCGGTTCGAGTTATGTAAGTCGATAAATCGACGTCGAAGAATCAAGTTCGAGTTAAATGAACCAACACGAACTGATTTCGAAAGCTTTAGCTAAAATATTTCAATACATAATCCATCGATATCAGCTAAATTATAGCGGGTGTTCATTAAAAAAAAACTGTTCTAGATAGCCATGGATTTGTTCTGAACGTATGGCGTAGGGTGCTCCATACGAGTGGGCGTCGCCTGCATTTCTAACCTCACTTTAGCTTAAGGAAAACATCTCAAAAATAAACGTTTTCCTTACAAAAAAGTTTTGATGAGTGTCTCCTTTCTAGAGACATTTCAAGGTTCTGTGTTTAATCATTCTCTAATACAAATCACGACATACGTTCCTGACAACCTACTTGATCGTTTTTTTTTATTGAACACGTCATATGTGATGGCGTTTCCAACAGGTTTTTTTAAAAAATTTTGCTTGAACCACGAAGCTCTACGTTTCCACAAATCTATTTGCATTTCCGCTACGAAATTTCGGCGAAACGGTGTGACCTTGAAACCCGAACAGGTCCGGCGCCTAAATCGCAGAAAACCAGTTGCAATAAATTTGCCACTTTTTTGTAAATGTATGCATGACGTCAGACTTTTAATTCGTTGTTTACCAAAGGAACGCTCTGAGCCCATCGTTATTTTTATTATTACAAAAAATAAAAACGAAATTCTGTTTTTTTTTTGGAAGATCTTCGAAGAGGTCTTCAACAAGAGAGGTTTTTTTAAAGTCCTCTTTGTTCGCAATAGAAAAATAAAAGCAGACTTACCGAGTATGGTGAGTCCAAACATAACGAGGAAGCCGCAGAGGATGGCCAAATACTGCTTGA
Organism: Dorcus hopei; assembly: GCA_033060865.1. Taxonomy (NCBI): domain Eukaryota; kingdom Metazoa; phylum Arthropoda; class Insecta; order Coleoptera; family Lucanidae; genus Dorcus; species Dorcus hopei. The sequence continues at coordinate 74,815,208 of CM065425.1, forward strand.
GTCCCCCAGTCTTGTCCCTTTGTATTATTTCGAAGAAGACGACGTAAAGAAGAGTGCCCGAGGCCAGACCTTGTAATATCACCGAGGGCATGTCCGTGGTGCTCTCGTCGCTAATGGCGATGCCGATCCCTATGCCCATGGGACTGACGATGGCGAAAGTCATCACGTATATCACAGCAAGGTAAGTTTTCGTTTGGATCGTAACGAGCTCGACGCCTATGCAGAAGGCTATGACGAGCTTGTGCGCGCTAACCGCGCCGAACATGTACCAGACGGCCGAAGGCGAAGCCTCCAGCCCCACCGCGAGCCCTTCGAAAAGTTCGTGCACCGAAAGCGCGAGCACCACCAGGAGTCCGCGGATGCTCTTCACGACGGTGTCGTCGATGATGATGTGGCTGTGCCCGACGTGGCTGTGGTCGTGCGAGGCCTCCTCCATGTGCCGCACGAGCTCGTTGGTCGAAACCGACGGACTGTCGTTCTTCTCGCCTCGCCTTATCGAAAGACTCCTGCGCAACATCTTCAGGTCCTCGTTGTGCTTCTGCTTCCTTTCCAGGTAGACGTGGACGCACTCTTCCACGAAGTACATCGTGAAGAACCCGGCGCACATCAGCAGCTCGGCCAGGTGGAAGTCGAGCTCCGGAAGCTTCCCGACTTCCTGGAGTTCCCCAATCTGCTCGGAGACCTCCGGCAGGAGGTGGAGGAACGTCGTGCAAAGGAGGACGCCCCCTCCGAAGCCGAGCAGGAGATTCACCACGAGGTTATTTTTGGGGTTGTCCTGCCACTTTAGCCATTTCGATAGCAACATGGGGAGCACCCCTAGGGTGAATGAGGCTAAGAAGAGCACGCACATGGCAACCGTTTTGGCTAAGACTGGCGAGCCGGTTTCTTCGCTTTCGTGGTCATGGTCGTGATCGTGACCATCATCGTCTCGCACTAAGTATTCCTGGAGCAAATCCATTTTATCTGTTGGCAAAAGTTCAAGTTTATTTAATCCGAAAAGTATTTGTTTATTAACTAATTCAAGCGTCACCCACACAAAAGCCTCTGGAAATTGAGAAATCTAGTAGAGTCGTCCCAGTTTTGTATCGGTTTGCTATAAAAAACCATAAAATCGATACAAAACCGGGACGATTATAATTTCACAGTCGAAAAGAGGCGGGGCATTTCAACGCCCATGCATAATTTATGAAGACTCTGTGTACAATGCGTTGTTACATAAATCTGGCATTAATTCAATGTTTTGGCAAATTGTTTGCTCTTTCTATTTCGATCCTGTTTTAAATTCAATCTGGCCAGACATCTCGTTGAAGTGATTCATTGATTTAAATGAAAGTGTTTTTGCAACGATCTGTTATGCAGAAGAAGGCTTTGTGTCTGTGCTCATTATTCCTTCTTAATCACGTGCGTTTAATTAGCGTCCGGCTATTTTCGTCGAATGCTGGAATGTCGGTTCTTGCGTCAATATTTTCGGTGCATAAGCGGTAAACGTTTACCTTGGACATTATGGGGAGCGTGTTAAGGAATACTTCTTCGGGACGAATTCCTCCCAATGCCGAATTGAATATTTATTTGCGTAGCATACCTGCATTTATTATTTTCTTTACTAGCCAGAAATTAAAAAAAAAATGTACCTATTGAAATATACATATGCCAAAAATTCCGAATGGTATTTAATTAAATTACAATGTATTTTATTTTCGATATTAAGAAGTGTTTTTCTAATCAATTATTGCTTTTATTTATTTATTAGTTTCCAACAGTTTCGATTAAATCATTTTTTATTAAGTGTAGATTAGTGAGAATGTTGCAGGCAGTTGGGAGACCCAAAGCACCTCGAACAGCTGTTTCAAGCTTTGTTTCATTCTCATCAGCGGGTGCATACACCACACTAATGCCTTATAAAAGTAAGACGCTTTCGTTTTCGACATAACTTGAATTAATTCAATTTAATACTTTTAGTAAAATTTTCTGAAATCTTTTAATTTTTTTAATAGAATTTATAAAATTTGAAAACAGAATCCTTGGTTCTATATTCTTGTTCGGGCTTTTTATTTTAAAAAAAACCTAATGTTGCTAATTAGGTGGATTAAGAAATACATATATTTCGGAAATGTATTCACTTGTAAAACTCGAATATTAAAATAATTTAAATATGTATTATAAAACTGTTACTGCTATTGGATATAAAACTGTATTAGGAAAATGTGGTAAATACAACTGAAAATTAACAAAAAATTGATTTGTTTATTTTTAATGTGTTCAAAAATAAAGGTTGCCAACGTTGGCGTAATATTAAATGAAAAAATGTTTTCGTAAACTTTTGGAATGAATTTTTTTCACAAATTGTTTTGTTAAAATTAAAATCAAGCATTTCCACAGTTTTATGAATTAAAAAAAAATATTTAAAGTTGGTTCTTGTCCGATGAAATTGGTGAAAAATATATTTCACTTCTGACGAAGCTGTCGAACGACGGTGAAACGTTAAGTGTATTGTGTGCGATTTAGTGTCCGGTTAAAAGATTTTGTGATATAAAAAATATATTTATTTGTTATGAAAACTTCTGATTACTAAAAAAATTAAATAATTATGTGGACTGAAATTCCAGTCAAGGAAACTATGTATTTCAAAAATAAATTTTCAATTAAAAATATAAAATAATACATGTACACCTTTGAAGTCGCTTCGAAACGACATTTAACTCTTTAGGTTGAGAACTTATTCATGTGAATCATGTTGCTTTTTAATACAAATTTACAATGAACTAGAAAGTACTTTTTTTTACTTTCATTGTCATAATTGGTCGTCAATTGTGTATATGGAAAATGTTGCAAAATTTTCCCCGTTGTTTTTTTTATATAAAATGATATTTATACATTTATATATTTAATATTTATATTCTTTTCTATATTGCCTCAAAAAAGTTTCTTTGTATTTCTTTCTATTACATATTATTATATTTACATTTACAGTTGGTTCTTGTCCGATGAAATTTGTATCACAAAATCTTTTAAGCGGACACTAAATCGCGTACTATACACTTTACGTTTCGCAGTCGTTCGACGAAGCTGTCGAACGACTGCAAAACGTAAAGTGTATAGTGCGCGATTTAGTGTCCGCTTAAAAGATTTTGTGATACATATTATATTTACGTTAAATTACGTTAAATGATTTAGAAGAGAAGTTAGAAAATATAGAGACGGAGTTTGTCAAAAGAGATAAAAGAAAGTTTTATAAGGATGTAAAAGGATATCGAAGATAAGGATGGAAACTTAATAGGCGATGTGGAGGCAATAAAACTGAGGTGGAAGGAGTATTTTTGTGAAATTCTAAATGAAGGAATGAATCAGGACGAGGAATTGGAAATAGAATATGGTAGGGAAGAAGGAGGCCAGACACCGGAAGAAGGAGAAATAAGGGAAGTGTTAAATACGCTTAAGAATAATAAAAGTCCGGGGGAGAACGATATAATTATGTATATGTAGAGATGCTAAAATGTGGAGGCGAGCGATTACAGAGGTATTTAGTGGAACTAATTAGAGATATTTGGGAAAGGGAGGAAATTCCGAGTAGATGGCAGGAAGCGGTGCTTGTACCGTTGCTGAAGAAAGGAGATAGGAAGAAGTGAGACAACTGCAGGGGAATTGCTTAGCTTGATGTTGTGTATAAAGTAGTGGCTATACTGATCAAGGAAAGGTTACCTGGAAGATGGAAGAAAGAATAGGGGAGTACCAAGCAGGGTTTAGGAGTGGGCGGTCAGTAGTAGATCACATACACACGTTAAGACAAATACAGGAAACGGCCAAAGATTTTCAGAGATTTTAATAAGGCGTACGACAGCATAAGGAGAGGAGAAATGTTTAAGATTCTGGGCCAGTATGATATACCAGGCAAAATTATTCGCCTTGTAAAAATGACACTGAGTGACACCAGATATAAAGTAAGAGTGGAAGGACACATGTCGGAGAGTTTTGCCGTAGGGAAGGGTCTGAGACAGGGTGATCCCTTGTCCGCTGTCTTATTCAATTTGTTTTTGGACCAAGTCATACGAAAAAGTGAAATGCAAACGGAAAAAATTATATATACCAGGAGTCATCAGTGTATTGCATATGCCGATGATGTCGTTATACTGGCCCAAACAAAAAAGGTACTTGTAGAGGCACTTAAGCGGTTTTGGGAGGAAGCAAGGAAAGTAGGACTAGAAGTAAATAGTAAGAAAACGAAGTATACGGAAATGGGAACACTACAAAGGAGAGGGGGAATAAATAAGCTGGTAGTAGAAGTTTATGAAAAAGGAGAACTGAAAAGTGTTGAGATCGAAAGAGTAGAAGAGTTCAAGTACAGGGGCAGAAATGATGTAGAAATAAGAGAGAGGATAGAAAGAGGATCGACATGCGCGGCGACGTTGATGAATATCCTAAGATCAAAGGTGGTATCGAGGAAATCGAAGCTAAGGATATATAAAACGGTAATTAGGCCAACGGTAACTACGGCATGTGAAACATGGACACTAAGTCAAGCATCGGCAAGCAGTCTGGAAATTTGGGAGAGGAAGATGTTGAGAAGAATACTAGGGGGGAAGAACGTACATGGAATGTGGTATAGAAGGAGTAACATGGAGCTGTATGAAGAGTATAATGAGCCTATGATAATGGGAATGATTAAAGCACAAAGGATAAGATGGATGGGACGTATTTGGAGAAAGAATGAGGAAGCAATGGTTTGTAAGGCAATAAATGATGGAGCGGTCTGCAATAGACGAAAAGGGAAACCAAGGATAGGATGGAGGCAGCAAGTAGAGAGTGATCTGAGGACTATGCGAATCAGGAACTGGATGGAAACAGCTAGAAAGAAGAAAACGAAGATAAAATGATGACTCATTGTACAGGAAACATTTTTTAGGACTTCACAAACATAAGAAGATTTGCATGAAATAAATTATTTTTTAATTGTCAATTAATAATATTTTTGCATTTATCACGAAAAGCTTTTTTTTAATATAGCCCGTAGAAAATTTATGAAAAAAAAACAGCCTTGCGGCTTTCGTCATGTCACGTCATTTCGTCCGATATTTTCTTAATTCAGATCTATACGATCCGCACACATATAGTAAAAAAATGCTCAGTGAGATTTATTCCGAGATTTGATAAGAAGCACTGTACGTGAAAGACTAGGCATTCTTTTATGTTTTTCGAAGCCTGATTTCGACAATTGTAAAATTTATAAGGCGACGTTTTGTTGTATGCACATATTGCTATATTATTTTAACTTTGAAGTTTGAAAATCGGTAACAAAATCTTATTTGTATTCATGATTTTGATTATTAATTGTAATTTAGTTCGTGATTTATCATATATGTATCAAGTTTTTATGTATAAGTTTCTATAAAAAGAAACGACGAAAGCGAAAAAGTAATCTGGCGGAAAAAATAAAATAAAATAGTAGCGATGCAAACGAGACGGAAATACGAAGAATAAGTTGAATCGAAAACAAAAGAAGATCGAAAATTCTCCGGTGGAGTGTGGAAAAGTTAAGATACCAACAGAAAGTAAAAGAAGAATCTTCGCGAAGCACCAACGTTATTGTGACGTTATTGTGAAATAATTTGTCGAAGAGGAAAAAGAAAGAACCATCAAAAGGGCCAACGCAAAATTATCTGACGGAAAAAAAACAAAAGAAAAGCGAACAAATAAGATAAATGAAAACAAAAAAGAAAAAGAAAAAAAAACAAAGAAACCAGCAGCCAAAGGAAACCAAGTAAAGAAGAATTTCCAGGAAGCGCCAATGTTATCTATAAAAAAATAATTCAATAAGGAGAAACAACAAAACTCTTGAGAAAACTCAAAGACAAACAAAAGGAGAGTCAAGTAAAAAGAATTAATTACGAGAAGGTCAACTAAAACGAAAAAATTAATTTGACGAAACAACGAGATGGAAACGTGAAGAATAAGTTGAACGAGAAACAAGAAGCAAATCGAAAATTCTTCGGTAGAGTGTGAGAAAACATCGACAACAATAGAAACTACAAGAGAAACAAAAAAATCAGAGGGAAAAAACTGCATATAATAAAGAATCAATGAAAAAGACGAAATAATATGATGAAAAGAAATATTAGGTTGTTCGGAAAAAAATATCGTTTTCTTTTAAATTCAGAACATTTATATACTATATAAATTTTGATTAAACTGTATAATGACCATTTGCATCAGCGACCTTTTGCCATCTTTCTGCTAACAGTTGTATTCCACGATGATATCACCCAACTTTTCTGGAATCAAAAAATTCTAGACATAATACGACATTTTTTTCCGAACAACCTAGTAAAAGAGAAGCGAAACAAACGAGATGGGAAACGAAAGAAGGTCGAGAATTCTTCGACGGAAAGTGAAGAAATAAAGAGATCAACAGAAAATAAAGGAAGAAACTCCAGGACGCAATAATGTTATTTCAACCCTAGTGAAACGCAGATAATGAGATGGACGAAAAATAAATTGAAACTAGACCAGATTTACCGATAGAAAGGTTTTGAAAACCAAAGAGAAAAAGAAACTGAAGAAACGTTAATTATTAAAAAAAAAAAAAAAACGGAGACTAAACGAAGTAACACAATAATTGTGTCTTTTGATTTTTTTTACATTTCTACGGAGGCACATTGAAGATAATTATTAGGCATTAGAAAATGAAAAAAAAAAATAGAAAATTTTACTTATCCTGTAATGTGTGCAAATCGATTTATAGTTACAGTAATAATTACGTCAGAAAAGAGGATCGGTGGATTTTTATTGTAAAGCGTCAATGCTTCTTTAAAAAAAATTGTTGGAAACCACCGATTCCACGAATTTAAGTGATACATCGTTACAGTTGTAATACTTTTGACATATCTACCATATGACGGATGATTGTACCGCGTGATTTTTTAAATTTTTTATCAACTCTTGCCATGGAATTTGGTCGACATGTCGTAGTAGCTTTACCGTAGAACAGCATAAAGGAGTGCAATGACGTACTTTTCCCTTAAACCCCCCATACACGCTCGAGCATGTTGGGCGAGCATGTTGGTAAAAGTAGTTGGAAGCTGGCTCGGCGAACATGCTTGAAGGTGTTTGGCGGTTGGAATGCTGTGCTCGTTGTGCGGCTTGCTGATCCCTACCAACATGTACCGAGCGTCGAACATGTGTATGGGGACGTGTATGGTGATTTCGCGAGCATGTTGGTGATTAGCCATAGTTTCTGATAGTCGTGTGAGAGGTGTACACCAATTTTTCTTTTGGATAATGTCGTTCAGTGAGAATAAAAACTTTTGGACAGCATTCATAAGTGTTAACCGAGAACAGAGGGCCCTATGGGATGTAAGAAGCAAAGAATATAGCAATAAGCACATAAAAAGGAATAGTTATGGTGTGCTTATAGAAAAGGCTAAAGAAATAGCCACCCACAATCGCAATCGTAGTTTCTAAATTCATCGTCCAAGCAATGAGGCTCGCGGTTTTAAATTTTGAACTGAAGTTGGTTAAGTTCGGTGCGTGCGTGTGTGGGAACCGTCGAGCATGCTCGGTTCGAAGTTGGGTTCGAGGTAATTTCTGCGAGCCGAGCATGCTCGAGCGTGTATGGGGGGTTTTAAGTTAAGACATGCCGTCAGATCTCATGGCAAGAGTTGCTAAAAATTTAAGAAACCACTCGGTATATTATAAATTATATAAGAGTTCTTTTTGAAATACGTTTACGTTATCACCAGAGAGTGGCCAGTTTTAGGTTTTTAATACCAAAAGTAAACAACAGTTTGCCTTGAATAAGTCATTTATCAGATGTTGAATGACTGTAGACAAGTAGGTAAATATATACATACATATAAATTAAATGTACAAGATTCCGTAAAAATAATTTTGATTCGATGGTTATGGTTTGGATGACCTTAGATTTACCTACAGTGGCGCACCCAGACATTTGTCTTGAGGGGGGGCTTAGAAATAATAATTGTAAGAACATAAACATACAAGGATAAAATTAATAAAATAAAATTAAGTTACTGTGCTCCATTTTTGCACATTTCTCATACTTGCACGTAATCCAATAAAAAATTCTTTGGAAAATAAAATATGTATTTCGTACCGAACAATAAAATAAACATTCTATTCGCGACAAGAAATAGATGAAAACAGACGAAAGACAATCAACTAAAATAAAGTCGATCGTAGAGGTAAAAGAAATAAAATTTGAAATGAGGGAAATTCGACAGAAAAGCGTTTCAGTCGAATGACTCAAGACAAAATGAAAAATCCAGTTTCGTCCACCACAGAAAGAAAGAACGGGAAACAAGGGAAGAAATTGAAAATAAAAAACGATCGGTTGAAACAGAGTCGTTAGCAATATTTAAGAAAGAAAACAAAAGATGACCGCCTGAAGTAAAGTTGTTAGCATCAATTAAAAAAGAAAATAAAAGACGATTGATTGATACAGAGTTGTTGGTTGTAATTCTAAAAACATCAAAATTTGAAATGGAAAAAAATTATTTTAGGTCGGAAATTTTGTGGTACAATAAAAAATACCATTCGACGACAAAAAGGAGATCACTAACAAAAGTGACGATTTGCTAATCGTTGTAAAAAAATAATAAAATTCGAAATGAGGAAAGTTTAACCACAAAACTGTATCAACGACATTTCCGGCCGATGAAATTGAATGGATGAAAAATTCGGTTCTCACGAAAAACAAAACAAAGGACGTTCGCCGGAGACAAAGTTAGCAACAGTAGCAGAAGTAAGAGGTACCTAAGTTTCAAACACGAAAGAAACTACAAAAATTTAACAAGGAAATTGATTCAAAAAATAAATTAGTTCAGTTTTCTATTAGTATAAAATGAAGTTGACGAAATTTGAAACTAGGAAAATATCAAAACAACAAAATATCTTTTATAAATAAATTTCTCAAATTTTAGTTTAAATTGAAAAATATTTAACATCATTAAAAAGGAGAAAAAAAAAAATACAAAAGATGATAGGGACGAAATTTCAAAATTCGTTACGAGTGAAAACCTGCCAAAAAAAAATAAAATGACTTGCTTATAACGAACTTATAACGAGCACCGGTTATAACGAGAACTCGGATATAGCGAGGAAATTGAAAAATCCCGTTTCACGTATTTATACGTATATTATTTTCGTATATAACGAGCAGTAACTTTGGTCCCTTGAGCCCTCGTTATATCCGAGTTATACTGTAGATAAATAAATAAAACATTTTTAAATATCTACGGCATCTACCATTCTATTAAAACACCCCGTATAAGTCTGAATAATCGACGTTTTTTTAATAGAATAAAAACATTTAAATTTTATTATTTTAATTTAAAAAAAATTAAGTGATGGCTACGTTTCTTTTATTTCTGGCGTAGGACTAGGACCATTACTTCCCCAAATTTTAAGCACACATATTTTCCCAGCTTGCACTTTTAGATTTAGTAAATAAAAAAATTATACTACGTCTTTGAAATTTTACTTCTTGACACAGAACAAAAATTTACTCGACACCCTTTGCGTTCGTTTTAAACGTCGCCCGGTCAAAAATATAAGACACATTGCGAAATAAATCATTTAAATACATAACGGGTGGCAATGGCAAGTCATGCAAGCACGTCGTACTTTCGGACATTCACTCGGTGATCAACAAAAAAAAAAACGAAAGAAATTCCAAAATAACTTACGTGAAGCCGAAGGCCGTAGCGTTCCGCCGTAACGTAAGAAAAACCACACGATTTTTTGAATCGAATCGAACTCGATTACCGACCGGTAGTTGGAGCTGTAGTGCAGGTTACCTGCGTAATTTTGCCGCTTTTATAAGGTGGTGGGGATTGGACGTGATCGCAGATACATTATGTTAAATGATGTGTTGTGTAGAGTACTCTGGAAAGTACGTAGTACGTAGTACCTACCTGTGCTTAATTAATCAGAGAAAAAATCACCTACGGGGGGGATGGCGAGAACGTACCGAAATTTTGCTTCGCCGATGTCGATTTTTTTGACACGCTCGGTCTATTTGGCATAGTTACCAATTATATTATGCAAATCGTATAAGTATTTCTACCATGCGAGCGAAAATAAAATGATTCGGAGTAGGCCCATCTTCTATTTTAACTTTGGACAGGTCGAAAGTTAAAATAGAAAAAGAAACGGAGACGTCTTTTGGCTTGTCAAAAGATAAAATGGAAGAGAAGGAATATTTTAGGTCATGGCCTACTCTCAACCATTTCATTTTCGATCGCATGGTATAATTAGGGTGACCATGCGTTCACCATTGTGTTGGGTTTAAGCAACCATATTTGTCCAACAAACAATCATTTATTCAGTAAAAAAAAATCGGTCTTGCTTGATTGTAACTCGTATCTTACGAGAACAGAACGCTAGATGTCGCCCATGTGATTCGGCATTTAACCCTTGTACAGTGCAATTCTTAATGATTGATGAATGAGGATACTTTGAACTTGGCGCCATATTTTTTTTAGTACATTTCAATTCTTAAATGTGGCTACAATGAGCGAGTGTTCACCTCACAGTCGTTATTCTGCTTGTTTGGTTTTCGGAGGCGCATCTTTGACGTTTTACTTCTTTTTATTTTGCTATTACTGTTCAGAAAAAGTGGCAAAGGTGAGTGACAGAATCGAGTGTTGCCAACGTAACAACTAATAACAATTTAGTGTGGCCGTCAATTCAAATCATCTCCAATCATTAAAAATAACACTGTATATGTTTAACTTACGGATAATTTTGTTCTGATGAACAGTTGTGGCTTTTGCATCGTGACTGGTTTCGACTCGCGTTATTTTCAACTAAATATTACAATCGACGAAACAACAAACAACATAATTAATTTGTAGTCTCTTCTTTCGGACGAACAAAGGTCATGAAGAGGTAAGAAAACGGAAGGCTTGCGAAGAAATTTCTTCTTCCTGTTTATCCTGTAAAATACATGTCAAACAAACAATTTATTGACGATTTGCCTAATTTTCTTCTTTTTTATTTAGTAAATAGGAATAGGTTAACCAAAGTACCCGAAAAGGTAAATGAATTAGGATGGTGACAATAATTTTGAATAAAGAACAGTAGAGAAAGAAGAAGACGTTAGGACACGCGAAGATTACTTCTGTGAATTCTTCGTGATCAAATGAGGATTATCATGTCTTTCTTCTTTTGATCTAGCAAAAGTCATGAACGAAGAAAATTAGGAAAATTTAGTTTTGTGAGTTTTATGAATGAAATATATTTTAATTTTCTTCTTCTGAATTACTGAAGACCAGGAAATGGAAAGGAGATCGAATGCTCATTTAATAATTCGTGAAGAAAACGTTTCGTGTTCGCTCATCCACTTTCGTGCAATTTATAAGAAGTTTTGTTTTGCTTTTTTTTTAATGAAGAAAGTAACTGTACCTAATAAATTTCCCATGATTCCTTGTAAATTTCTTCTTTCTAGTCTAGTGAAGATTATGAGCAAAAGTATTTAGAAAAAAGACCAAAATTGAAAACAAAAACAACTGGATGTTGCAGGTTTTATGAACAAAATATGGATAGTTAATTTGGTGACGTTGATTTTCAATATTTTCTTCTTCTGAATTACTGAAGATCAAGAAATGGAAAGGAAGCCAAAGGCTACTTGATTTGTGAAGAAAACGCCTCGTGTTCGCTCTTCCAATTTCGTGCAATTTATAAGAAGTTTTGATGTGTTTTTTTTTATGAAGAAAGTAACTGTAATTTTCTTCTTTCCAGTCTAGCAAAGGTATATATTTTTTTTTTAATGTTTATTGATATTTACAATCCGTTCGGTAAATGTGTTGTGTGATGTTTCTTCGATTATTAACTAATTATACAATTAATTCATTATGTGACATAAATTAGAACTAGAGATAGTTTCTTATTTAAGAGTTACATATCCTAATTAAATCTAGAATTTAAATCGTTTTAACCGCCTCACTTCACCAGCAATATCTATTAATTTAGTGGCTAGTTCATTGGGGTGCACTTCGAGTCTGTTTCGATATGTTACACAACATTTCTTGATTTCTTCGTGATAGAAGAGACTTGCAGCTCTTGCTCGATGACAAAGTTTGGCACATACCACGGCGCATTAGCAAAGATATTGTCACGATGTCATTATCTGGGAAAATAAGTAAATTTTAATTCGTTTCGTAATTACTGCAATTATGTGCATTTCATAATTATGCGGAATCAGCACCCATTGAAGTTTAGTAGGACAAGCCGCCTTACACATACTCGCATTTCACTTACGCATAAATGCAAGCTCTGCGGAATGTAAGTGTGTTGTTTACATGTGCCAATTAGAACGTTTTAAGAAAACAAATTTAATGCTGACATCTTTTAGAACTTTGTACTTTGGACCGAACCCCCAGCCACCAGAGATTTAAGAAATGTATAAAAGATTGACCCGCAGGTAAAAAGAAGAGTTATTAAATAATCAGTCATGTAGAGAGCATTCAGCATTAAGTAATTAAGTAGTAGAGGGAAGTTATTATTAGTCATGAATTAATTAGTGTGAGACCAAGTGCGCGAAGCCAGTGAGTGGATTCTACGAGCGCAGGGCTGGCCGCTGCGCCGGACCAGGCCTTTCCCCCAAGTATGTTAAATAAGTTCGTTAATTTACTTTTAAAGTTAAAGGGACTTGGAAAGATTAAGTTAAAAAGACTTAGAATAATTATAGGCCTTTTCGGAAACTCGCTCGGATTACTCCGGTTAATTTATTTTCTCACTCTTACATGCACGGGAAACAGAGTCGTTGTTTCTCATATTTCTACCCGGGTTGTGCTCCGAGCGAGTTTCCGAAAAGGCCTTGTGTTTCAAATAATTTAGTTTAAATAAAATTGGTTGAAAGACACTTCCGTAATCTTAATCCATAAACTTAAGTTTTATTTCTGCTTTTTTAACGCGATAATATGAGCAAAAGTATTTCGGAAAAAGATCAAAATTGAAAACAAAACAAAAACAATTGAATAAAGGCTAGAACAGAGAAGAGTGTAGAAAAAAGGAAACAAAAATGTAACCATAAGGATAAGAAGAAATCAAGGTCATATTAAAATTGTCATAGATTCCATGAATATTGTTCTCTCTCTGATATAATTCTTCATAATAACATAACCAAAATGATAATCAATTTTTTTGTGTATTAGCAATAGAAAAGAAAGTAAAACGAAAGGTAATGAAGCAATCGAAATGAAGAAAACTGCTTCTGCTTTGCAACTCATTATCATAGTTACCCGAATTTTACAAAAACGCTTCAACGGCTTTTCTCATAAGATTTTGGTAACACAGAGGGAAGAAAACGAAGATATAAAAGTGATTCAAGCAATTCGCAACCACAATTGATAATAAAAAGAAATTTTATCACACAACATTTCGAGTGTTTTTTATTAGTAAAGAAAATAAATAGAATAAAACGTAGAAAGAAGAAAACGAAGATAGAATGATGACTCACTGTGCAGTACTTCACAAATATAAGAAGATTTGCGTGAAATAAATCAATTTTTAATTGTTAATTAATAATACTCCACGTCCAAACGCCCCAGTACCTATATTTCTTGCATTTATTGCGAAAAGTCTTTTTTTTAATTTGCCCGTAAAAATACTTATGAAAAAAAAAGCTTTTGTCATGTCACGTCATTTCGTCATGTATTTTCTCAATTCAGATTTATACGATCGGCATATATTAAAAAAGTGATCTGTACTTGTGAAAGGAAATGAACGGAGATTTATTCCGAGATTTGATAACAAGCACTCTACGTGAAAGGCAACCACCTTTAATCAAGGATTTAGGTTAAGAAAACCGAGAGTTATAAGGAAGAACGACTCGATTATCAATGTCAAGAAGGCGAAAACCAGAGTTTTCAGGGATTTATTTCTACGGAAAATGAAGATGGTTTTGAAATTGTTTTTTTAGTTTGTATATCGTCGTTACTTGAATATCTTTCAAGGGAAAAATATTCAATGCATTATTTTATGCTTTTCGAAGCCCGATTTCGACAATTGTAAAAATTTATAAGGCGACGTTCCTTTGTGTGCACATATTGCTGTGTCATTTCAGTTTTGAAGTTTGAAACATGTTGTAACAACATCTTATTCGCATTATGATTTTGACTACTCATTGTAATTTAATTCGTAATTTATCGTACATCAATTAAGTTTTACACATTGAAGAAAAAAATTATGAATCCAAGGTATTTCAACAAAAACGTCGCTATTACTGAAAAGTTTTGTTAAGAAAAACGATGAGCATGAGGGGAACTATTAAAGGATGCAATCGTCATCACCAGGCTGACACACACATACCACTCTAAAAGCAGTTCCGATGGATGTACACCATCCATCATCGTGGAGGATTTGCAGTTCTTGAAGGCACCTCCGAAGTCAAACTTCCTAGACCAGGAGCAAGTCCAATTTAGCCGATTTAATAACATGTACGGTTTCATTTGTTTGACAACTAAAATCGGAATTACATGGCGATTCATTCAAGGTCAAGCACGAATATGTGGGATAAATAATTAGAAAGTTATTTTTTGTATCAAGATTTGGATTCGCGTTTTCACAAAAAAAAATGTTGTTCCATATTCATCATTGTATGACACGTTTCAGGTTTTTTTAACACAGCTTCTAAATATGAGCGACGTTAAATTGGGGTAGAGTCTAATATAGTGCGCGAGTTTTATAAAACACGCTAGTTTGAATATTTCGGGCGACGATAAAAATTAATGCAATCAATTTAAATTACGTAAGGTGAAGTCAGAATGAACATTAGTTGACGCACGAAAATCGTAAGAATGTTAAGAAAAATTCAAAATACTTTCATTCAACCGACGTTCAACTGTGTCGGTTGACAGCTTTTAAACAGTGCAGCGAAACGTCGTGTCGATTAGAAAGCGTTCTAAAAGTTGTCGAAGTAACAATTTTTATCTTTTGTTGTGTAAACTTCCAACAGAGAAAAAAAAGCTTCGTTATATCTTGTTTTAATTTATATTCACGTTATCAATGAAATCGTCTAAAAAATATTATTCACAATTATATAATTCCACCTTCTTTATGTGGTTTTAATATTTTATATTTAAATGCGAAATTAAATACATAATTACGGACAGGAAAAATACACGTAATTAGTTTTTTCCACTACTAGTACTATAGCCTGTCATTTTGACATGTGTTAGGTTGCTGTGAAAAACAATTTCTCGACCTGACGTAAATAATTTTATTATTTACCGGTAAATAATGAACATCAATTGTTAGGTACGCTTTCAGGTACAATTCTTTTTTTCTTTGTCAGGCAATAGATTGTTTGCCACTTGTCCGGCAATTTCCTGCATTTCAGGCGGCGTACAATTTAAATCGCCGTACATCGTTTACCGTACTTACTTTATCTAATTGACGATTTGGCAAAAAGATCGACGTAATGTTTGTGACAAATTAAAAAAATTAAATCGACTGTCATATCCGTAATACAGAAAACTGTAAACCTTTCGTAATTTGAAATACATATTTGTTCAAATTAAAGTTATCATTTGCACTAGTAGTGGAAAAAATAGTATATACACCACGGTAGAGAAGTCTTATAACCCTCGGTCCTTTACATCCCGAGGCCCTTAGGGCCGAGGGACTTTACATCCCGAGGCCCTTAGGGCCGAGGGATGTAATCATACCCTCGGGTTATAACACTAGACTTCTCTACCTAGGTGTATAATATACTATTACATAAGAATCAATTAGAAACAGTAAAAAAGTGTGTATAATAACAGTTTTAGTTTCAGTTCTTTTTTTAACACAGCTTATAGGTTTGTTCTAGCAAACAATTTCTAATAGTTTGTGGTGTACTTTTTCTATACGCATGCGTAATTCGTGATTGTTGTCGAATTAGTTTCGAACTTTTCTTTGCTAGAACACGGCTAGAACGTTTCCCTGATTGTATGTAGGATACAATACGACAATTCGCGCCAAGTCAGTTAAATCTGTATCTCTACATTGTTGTTCTTGTTATTAAGCCAAGTATTAACCTCGTTTGATAAATTGCTTAGGAAATAGGTAGGTATGTAATAAATATTTTCCGCTGTTTTGCTGGTCTTGTCTAAGTAATATATTTACTTCAACATAATTTTATTTTTTGTCGCTGGTTCTCCTCAAATAACTCATCACTTTCACTGGTTGTAAATGAAATACTGTGTACTAGATGCAACAGATATTAATCCATCACATCAAATAGAAGGTCCACCGGTCCACGAATTCATTAATATAAATATTTTTACCGCGCGGCCGTGCACGTTGATGATTCGATGTGCGCATGTCACAATTACAAATTCGCAAAGAATACATGAATTGTTTGGACTGTCAGCAAACTACAATCCACAGCTGCTAGAACATCTAACTGGTGACAAGAATCTTAAAATTTTCACTGCTAGAACGCTAAAGTGTTACTGCGCATGTTCAATACAATTTCTAACAGTTATGTACTGCTGCTAGAACAAAGCTTATAAATGTGAGCGTCGTTAAATTGGAGTGGAGACGAATACAACCCGCGAGGTTGAATATGTACGTTATAGAAAAGTAAACAAATTAATTTCTCAATAACGAATAACGTAGCAATATGTACAGTCTCAATCAAAAGTAATGAAACGTTCAAAACCGAAACGCTGTAGTCAGAGTACAACGGTGCCGTGTCAGAGAGAGCGCAACGTGTTGTGGGGTTCCGAAGGACTTCGGAAACATTCGTTCGCCATAAGGCTTCATCTCACTCGGTATCTTCTCTCTCTGACTACAGCGTTTCGGTTTTGAACGTTTCATTACTTTTGATTGAGGTTGTACGTCGTCATCTTTCTCAAAAATAAAATTTATGACAATCCACAGCAAGACATGCTAATTTTAGTCAGTACATCTCAAAAAGAAAAAATTGACAAAATTTTTATGTTTATTTCTAGGCATTCCTTAAAAAAAGTCCTGAAAATAATAATATAATTACTATCTGTTAAGTAGACTTGTATTTTTTAAATTAAATTATTTTGCAAATGTGGTCAGATAAATGAATGGTAATTAGTTAATTATAATTACAATGAATACATTAGGCAAACGAAATGTGTGTTTTCTTGTGAAAAATGTAGTAAACAAACAAAAAATATTTATAAACAAATATTTTCGTGAGTAATAGTTCTAATAATACGTAATAACGTAAGCCAATGTTTAAACTTTTTTTTTTCATTTTAAAATTCCAAGTTATTTAATACAGGAGAAACCGTGCGCAAAATTAAAACATGTTTCAATTTGTTTCAATTTTGATATCCCTACACGGAGAGAATTACGTTGTAAAAGTAAATATAAATATAGTAATTTTTACAAAAATTTATATTACTATATGTGACAGCAAAATCATTTTATTAACTTAAAAACATATTTATATTAACTGTTATATATTTAAATTTATAAAAAGATATTCTAAAATGGCTAAAATATAAAATATAATATCGTTTAATATATTTATACTTTAACATTTATATCTACGCACAGATAAGAAGCTACGGGATTCACACGATCACCAACCTTTGCAGCTGCACCAAAAAAAATAAGTACTCGATTTAAGAAAAAACGTATATTAAATTACAAATTTTATAAAAAAAAAAATTGTGCAAATCGGTTTTGATTACAGCGGATTCCTCGAGCTTGCTCTGTACAGCTGTTTAAGGCCTCATTGGGCCTTCATCAACAGAACCGTAGCTCCAGAACTCCACCACAGAAAACATAAATATATTATGTTATGTTGTGTTGTCTATGAACTCCACTGCAAACCAAACCGATTTCTCCTAGGTTATATGCCATTGCGATGTGAAAGTAATGAACAATTTAAGTAGTGACATCTTTCGATCGCTTTTTGACCTACAAATTTTATGTTGTAAACATCATATCTGTAGGACGAACTCATAAATGTTACAAAATCATATGCTTAATGTAATATAATCGCATTGTCATTTCTTTTAAGAGAAAAATTGACTTGCTTTACTTAAACAATTTTGCTACTTTTAAAACAATTTATTTTATTATTAATGATACTTTTTTTACAACACGGTTTTTAATATACATTTTTCTCAGTGTACATAGATGTGGAGGATTACAAGAAGTTATAACAATGTTTTAATCAATCATATCTTCTTGTCGTAAATTTTAATAACAATTTCGAGATTTTTATTTAAAATTAACGGACGTATTGGTATTTATTTCAAAGTAATAACCATTTGGCGTGACAGAGAACTCCAAATTTTCTTTTTAAAGAATTTATTAAGTTGCATACATTTGGAACTTCAAGACTGGCATTCTTAAGTTGGGCTTTAACCTTGCGTTCATTTTTAACAACACGAACTTATTTTTAGCCCGTAAGTCGCACATAATAATTACAATAAGAACATTTACCTTTTAATTATCAGCTTTCGCTTCATCATTATTTGCTCGCCACTTTTCCTTTCCTTACGCATTTATTTTTTTGAGGTTTTAAGCATTTCTTGTATTTTAAACTTTCCAAATTTACTTGCTCTTTATGTTTCTTGACTAAAGGAAAAAAAACACTCACTCTTTCAACAATAGATACTCCAAATTTATCAGCTTTGAATACAATTCTACGTGGAAAATTATTTATTGCATTAGTTGTTTATTGTATTTATTGTGAAAGCGACACTATCGATGGTCTCCGTTTCGAAGCGTCATTAGATACCTTTCTTTATTCAGACCCACATTTCAGATCCACGTTGTTACATGCCCAGTATTTAATATACTCGTATCGTCGACATGATTGAAAACAACGCAAGTTTTTAATGCTGTGAGGTACGCAATTTAAAAAATGAAATAAACGGAAGAGGTCCTAAATTACTCTCTTGCGGCACACATCTCGTAAAGAAGATTCTTGTACTCTTTGCTGCTGGGCGGGTAGGACTTCAATGAACATGTAGGTTTATAGTTATTCAATACATCTTTAGCCCCCCCTTTTTATGAATTGGTTTTATTTAGTTTTTCTGGAAATATATATTGCAAAGCGGCTTCACTAATTCATGAATCGATTTCTTCGGTAATGTTTTATTTTTAAAAATTTTTCAGTAGTATTAATATTTTTTTTTATTAACGTTGAGTATGTCTTCCTGGTCTTTGGATGTAAAGAAAAATTGACCGATTACGTTTGTCAATAAAGCCTTTTTTTCTTACATTGTATTACGCATCATGTATGCACTTTTTTATGCTAAAAATATTTTCCAAATTATTCCTCCACGACAAAATTAATAATAACCTTTGCCTAAAATATATAACTTTTTACTATACACGTTGACGATGTTTTTTAACGTACCTACATCCGTTTTTGGAAATGATTTGCCTAACAATCGTCCAGCATTTGACATTTGTCAAAGAAACTCCTCTGAGGTACCTTGGCGTTTACTAAGGGAAGATGCAACTTCTACAACTTTATGAAAAATAACATTTTCTTCTATATTTCAGGAAAATAATTTTGGTTTTGTATAGCTGATAAGAACATCTTGTATTATTCTTGGGTTATCAAAAGACTTGGCACTTTTCTGATGTGCGTCCAGCACTTTAAAAAAAGGGTAATTACGAAGCGATTGCGTTTATTTTTCTCTGTTTGATGAAAAGTACTTTCGCATTGCATTTTGCCTCTCCTTGTTCATCAATCATCTAATTTTTTTTACGCACTTTAATTGCTGGCCATTGGAAAGTCCCTCACCCTCCAATGCATTTGGTTCACGTCCAGCATTGGTTGTCGAAGAATCTAGGCTCCTTTCTTGCTGATTCCGTTTCCTTAGCTTAGGGCTTAGAGCATTGTCGATATTAACAGGATCGTCCTTCACACATTGATGCCCATACTGATTTAGGGATTCTATTGACAACTAGCCATCTAGGAATTTATTTTCCTTCATTTTGAAAGCAGGGGAGCTTTTCTCTGGTATAGTAAATTTTGAAAATTTGTAACTGATATAAATTTCAGAGGACCCTGCCTCGTATATCAACATCGGGATGTTAAATTAACTTCAGATGCATCCCTCTTCTTCTGGTTTCCGTTGCACCGCGTCACGATTCCCCTTTATTGTCTTTCTTACAAAAGGAGTGGCAACTTCCAGTCAGTGTTCTGCTCCTTTGGAACTGCAACAGCCCCGTGGAAATCCTTTTGTCAGAAAGGATGAAACATTAGCGAAAAATGAACGTAAGCCAATGTTTAAACTTTTTTTTTTTTTCATTTTAAAATTCAAAGTTATTTAATACAGGAGAAACCGTGCGCAAAATTAAAACATGTTTCAATTTGTTTTAATTTTGGTATCCCTACAGAGGTGTGGAGGATTGCAAGAAAAATTAATTTACAACAACGTTTTAATCAATCATATCTTTTTGTCGTAAATTTTAATAACAATTTCGAGATTTTTATTTAAAATTAACGGACGTATTAGTATTTATTTCAAAGTAATAACCATTTGTCGTGACAGAGAACTTCAAACTTTTTTTTTAAGAGAATTTATTGAGTCGCATAAATTTGGAACTGGCCATTTTTAAGTCGGGCTTTAACCTTGCGTTCATTTTTAATAACACAAAATTATTTTTAGCCCGTAAGTCGCACGTAATTACAATAAGAACATTTACCTTTTAATTATCAGCTTTCGCTTCATCATTATTTGCTCGCCACTTTTCCTTTCTTCGTGTATTTATTTTTTGAGGTCTTAAGAATCTCTTTTTTTTAAACTTACTTGCTCTTTATGTTTCTTGACTAAAGTAAAAAAAAAACACTCACTCTTTCAACAATAGGTACTCTAAATTTATCAGCTTTGAATACAATTCTACGTGGAAAAATTATTTATTGCATTAGTTGTTTATTGTATTTATTGTGAAAGCGACACTATCGATGGTCTCCTTTTAGGGGCAATTTCCGTTTCGAAACGTCATTAGATACCTATTTTTCTTTTTAATTATTTTCTTTGATTTATTTATGAATTGGTCAAGTCCTCAACGCTTTGTTGCCAATTTATTGGTGTGAGTTGGGCGCCATTCATTGTTGCGGTATAGGTTAGCCCCACGTTGAGCGGCGCCAATTCACGACACACTTTCTTATAGCGTCATTTCCTCTGTTCATTTGTACTCCAACGTTATTTAATAAACGAAAATCTTTTGCAGGTAACTCGATCAGAATTAGCCAGCGAAGACTCGTTTCACGCCGAACAAAACGAATAGTTTCATGTAGAAAAACACGTCATAAATCAATCTCCGATCTCCTGATATTTATTGATCTACCTCTTCACAAGTTGCACGATAAAAATATACAAAATTAAACGCTCGAGTCGCACAGGTGATCGATAAAGATAAAGTGAGCGATTGAGCAAATGAGTGAGTGCATTGTTTAGAGATAACCTTGCGATTTTTACTTTCTAACCGTATGCCAAGGAGGAGAAAGTCCGCGGATTAATATAATAAGCGACGAATGGAATTTATACTGCAGTTAATAATGGGAATTTACTACGAATTGCAGCGCTAATTTTTTTTTTAATAGATCGACACCGCTCCAACAATTTTCCAAAGCAAAGAAAGAATTTGGTGGAGAAAAAGGATAGGTGTTAGGATACTCACAAGGGGCACACCTTTGCATACAGGGAATTTTCAGTTCAGGAAGGCATCAAAAACTTTATTTTCCGTTCATTCATACTGATGTAACTGTTTTAAATTCGCCGTAAAATTAATTCAACTATATTAGCGCATGCGATAACGTATGCTAACCGATTTTAATATTAGCGTGTTGTTAGACGAGATAACAAACAAATTACTCACATGTGGCAATTCCAGTTAAAAAAAAAATCGACGTAGATACACAGTAAGATAAGCATAATTTGGATCATATTATAAAAAAATGTGTTGTACAAACAATTACAGTCAATCTGGTTTATTTTTTTCAAATATCGAAGTATGGATTTATAATCTATTATAATCTTTAGGTAAAGCTACAATTTAAAAATAATTGGGATTAACCTCTGACCACTTAAATCAAATCTGCGAGTGTTCAAAAGTCTAACAGGAAGTGTCAGGGTCCTTATTTTATAATTTCGTTATCTGTGGATTTGGTTTTGCCTCATGCTTTTATCTCTCTGTTCAAAAGTGACACTTCAGTTTGGAATCATTTGCCGAAATATCAGAGCTATAATTATCTCAACCTTCAAGTAGGTACATGCATTTCTTGTTGTAAAGAGTTTGCGAAAGAAATAATCCTTTCGTTCTGTTTTTCACATAAAAAAATTACCTTTTCCTCATCAGCTTGGGACATAATTGAAGTATCACGCGTGAATTTTTGGAGAAAACTGATGTTTCTTTCATTGACTTTATTTTATTTTTTAATTTTATTAATTCTTTTCGTTTTTTGTTTAGTTAAAAATGATTTTATTTCCTCTCTGGCACTGCAAATGCTTAATTATACGTTTATTGTTGATTTCTTAATTGACTTACCATTATTTATTTAATATTAACATAACGTAATGTTATAATAAAAATAATTTTCAGCACTTGTAGAAACAAAGGCGATAGGAAAATATAAAGTATAATTGGAAAGGAAAGAGAAGAGAAGTAAAAGATGTGAAAACGAACTCGTACTTTTATATAAAATAATAAAAAAATTGTACAATTTTAACAAAATATTTGAAGAGTCGACGATGTTTCATATAAAGGTTGTTTGGTTTATTGCCATGCATGTTGTGACCTTTTTAGTTGGTTTCTATCTTCTTTTGTTCTGTTGCTATGGCAACCGAATTGGTTTTTTTAAATTTTTAGTGGTTTTGAAAGAAGCGTATATTTCTCGATTCAGTGATAACAATCTTGTCATTACGGGAAAAGAAAAAGAAAATAAAATAAAGGAGAAAAAATCGATTCAGAAATAAAATATGTACAACTATTATTTTTGGTCAAGAATGCTATAAACATTTGATAATTAAAGTTCTACAAAACAAACAAGAAATAATAATAATAATAACAATACTAATATTTTATCGCTTTGTCATGTCATTTCTTTTTTGTTTCTTGTTGTAAGCAAAGAAATCGGCAGTTTTCGGCGGGAAAACCTTGAAAATTAAATAAATCAAGCTTTCATTTGTTCCTTTGTATTTCTTTTTTTTGTTTCTTTTTGTAAGCAAAAATATTGTACATTTCTGATGGTAAATCAAACAAATCAAGCTTTGTTCATTTCTTTGTATTTTATTATTTTTTGTAAGTAAGAAAACGTACATTTTTTTGTAATGCAAAATTTCGCTTTATTTCCTCAAATAAAATAAAATAAAATAATGAGAACGAAACTTGTGCGCGTTAACTGTGTTCACGTGCCCGATTGTTTCAACTATTTTTTTTATAGATTTGATATACCTACCTATCTACCTTCAGTATAAGGTGTACTTACCATTATTCGTACTGGACTAAACCGGACCTGGGTTTCAGAAATGAATAAATGAATTTACTCTCAGAGGGGCGCGTTTTATCGACCTACCGTCATCCCGCCCAAGCCCAACTCTCCCCGCTGCGAACCTTGAAAAAAAAAATTGCTGAGACTGCAATTGAACACAAGTGCGATTGAGAAGAAAAATTGCTGAGACTGCAACTGAACACAAGTGCGATTAACCACTTATCTCTCTCGTGAGTGTGGAAATTGAAAATATTATAATCAACTTATTGATATTCGCATATCTGCAATAGCAAGCTGGTGAAAACTTGAGAAAATAAAAGTTGATCATGGGATTATGAAATTTAGTCCCAAATCGTGTAAGATCTGGAGAACAAAAGAAACAAAAACAAATAAACTATATAAAAAACAAACCGCTTTCGCCCATAAACTCTAATTAAAGTTTACCTCAATGGAGTACAAGTAGAGGACGACACTACCTCAGTGGAGTCCAAATAGAGGCGCCCTCTACTTGAACTCCATTGACTCCACTTGACGTCATCAATCACACTTTTTTCACGTTAATTAGTTAATGCAATTTTTATTTTTATTAGAGAAAAGAAGTATGAAAATTTAAGGTAGAAATTAAAAATGTGTTGCAAGTCAAAAATTGGCCGCAAGATGTCGCCACCTAAACTGCCAAAAAATCAACACGAAAAGAATGAAAATTTGAGACCAAAAAAATTAAATTAACTAATATTGCAAATTGCTTCTTAGATTTACCTCAAACGGGTACAGTAGAGGGCGCCACTTGACGTACTTTTCGGCCATTTCTTCAAATTTATTTCGACGGTTGATTGACGGAGAATCCGTTTCTGATTTTCATTTATTTTAAGTTCTGTTTTGCACCATAACACACAGTGGCATTAAATTATAAATTGACAGTTACTAACACTTTCTTTTTGCACGTCAATCAGTTGACGTGATATAAATATTATAATTAATATGATGAAAAAGTTCAAGTAAAGAAAGCACAAATAAAAATAAATAAAACAGTAAAATAAATGAGGCGGGTAGTTTTAATTGCGTTAATTAATAAATTAATAAACAGAATCAAATCAGACAAAACCATATACGTAAAATTTTTGGTTGCAAGTCAGCTGGATTGCAATGGGGCCCCCGAGCATATTCAGTATAGGCATTTCGGCCCTATTTGAGGCCTCATCGACAGAACAGTAACTCCATTGCAACCCCGAAAATCAACAAGACATACGCAAAGATAGCGCGTAAATGCAAACATGTCACATATACGTAATTTCAAAATACAAATTGAATAACTGATTTTCTAATAGTTTTTTTCATTCCCTTTATTTTTGTTAACTAATACAGGTAAAGCTTCCTTGAAACTAACTCAATTTTTACTGATTTTTAATTTTTACTTGTTTTGAATTGAATTAATCAAAATAAAAAAAATTATTGAATGATAAAACCAGCCAAAATTATGAAATTTCTTAGCCGAAATATTTTGTTAATTAATGTGTGTCGAACCTCGACCTGTTTTTAACAAAAAATTACAACAAAATAAATAACAAATCGTAACTTAATAATAAATATAAAATGCAGTTGCAAGAAATCGGCAATTTCGTAGTAAATCATTAAGCCCAATACGTAAATTATTCACCTAAAAATTACGTAAACAAACGCCTTGTTTTGTCAAAAGCTTCGCCAATATGAGTCAGGGCTGACCTTTGAAATGAGGCTGCGTTCGGAGAATTTCCGACTGCATATTGCATTACCAAGCAGTCGCCGAGTTTACTCATCAAAAACCCGCATTATGTAAACATAACTAAAAACGAAAGATCGAGGGATTGGAATGTCCGGTTTAAAATGGTATAAAAAGGAATGGAGCTTTACGATAGAGTTCACATAGCCCGCAGTCGTTTGATCGCATATATTGCTCCCAAATCCGAAGGCGAAATTAACATTCACAGAATGCCTTAGCCTGCGTTGTATAAAAGGTTTAAGCCAAGATTAAAGTTAGAATCTGATAAAGAAAATGCTGTACGTCATAACAAGTGTCACATTCTAACTTAGGAATAAAGTTAATCTTGGCTTAAACCTTTTATACAACGCAGCCTTAGTGTGTGAACAAACTCCGAAAAATCCGTCCGTCTCTCCATGGTTAGGGTAAGAAAAAAATATTAATTTAATTTCCAATTTGTTATGTTATTAAAAACTAACAATTACTTTAACTGATTTACGGAATGCTATTTCTTCTTTAGTTTTAAAATTGTTTTGAATTCGTTTGGCATTGTGTTGTACCTACAATGTTCTTCTGAAGTAATATGTAATTTTGCATTTGTCCAAAAGGGTAATAATTTGATTACATTATTATATGCAATCAATTTTCTATCTTGTTTAAATTGTCTCAAACGTTATTTAGTAATACGTGACTGAGTTATTGTCTATTGTTTAGAATTTCGCCTCATGTTAAATTCTTTAATTTGATTTGTAATTGAATATACAGGGTGTCCCAACAGTGTGTTCTCGGGCCATATCTCCATAACTACTGAAGATACAAAAAAAATTTCAACACAATTTCTTTTTTAACTTAAGAGATCTACTGCACAAAATTATTTTCATCTATACAGAGTGAATCAAAACAGTGGTGCCGGACACAACTTTTTTATTTCAAATGGTATGTCCTATATATGAAATCAAATTTGAATGGCCTATAAAATTCTACACATTTTCTGTATTCCATTACCTATACCTAAACCTAACCGTTCTTGAGATATTTAACATTTTGTCTAAAAACTGCCATTTGCAGCCACTAATTTATTTATTCATATTTTATTTATTTTTAACTCTAAGAAAAAGATTTTTGGTACAGATGTAGATGATACGTAAGCTTATGATAAACCATTATTAAATGTACTTTTATCGCTACAGGGTGGTCATGGTAATAAACAAAATCTCAGAAATTTCAAAATGACAAAATTCAATTTTTTTAAATAGCATGCCCTATATTTTTCTATCCTAAATTCTTCGTTTAATAAAGTACTTTCATTTTTGTTAAGTATGTCTTGTACCTACCTGAGATATTTTCTGAGATTTTCAGATCTATTTGAATTATTTCTTTTAAAACGAACACTTGTCTAAGGTGACTGTGGAAAACCGGCAAACAATGAACCGGTTGACATTAACAATTATTTTTCAAAGTGTTAGACTGTTGGGAACTTGTTAAGACATGAATTATTAGATTTATTGAATTATTTCTTTACTAAATGGTTACATAGCCAAAGTTTGTTGGATCCGCTGACAACGGGCCTAACGCTTGGTCGGGCAATTATAGGTGTGTGTTCGAATACCCTCCTGGTACATATGGGTCCTATGTGAGAGATGGAACACTTATGTGTCAGATTGTGTTCAGGGTTCATTTTGGCCCCTTCGAACTAGGTTTTCTGCGTTTTCCCGGTTTGTAAAACGAATGCCGATGGAGATGGAAAACACCTAGTAGGTCGGTCGCAGCCGCAGCCGGTAATATTACAATAGCCAGCTCAACGCATCCCTGACAAGCTCAAAGAGAGCATGTATGACGTAAGTATAAAAAAATGTATAACTGTTTAAAGGAGTCACGTACTTGAACTAACTAATGCCTGTACATTATTGTCGCTTGAAAATTAATTATTAAAGTCAACAGCTTCATTTGTTTGCCGTTTTCCACGGCCCCCTTAGACAATAACTCGTTTTAAAAGAAATAATTCAAATAAATCTAAAAATCTCAGAAAATATCTCAGATAGGTATAAGACATACTTAACAAAAATGAAAGTACTTTATTAAACGAAAAATTTAGGATAGAAAAATATAGGGCATGCTATTTAAGAAAATTGAGTTTTGTAAATTTTGAAATTTCTGATATTTCGTGTATTACCATGACCACCCTGTAGCGATAAAAGTACATTTAATAATCGCTTATGATGAGCTTATGTATCAACTACATCTGTACCAAAAATCCTTTTCTTATAGTTAAAAATAAATAAAATATGAATAAATAAAATAGCGGCCGCAAATGGCACTTTTTAGATAAAATGTTAAATATCTCAAGAACGGTTAGGTTTAGGTATAGGCAACGGTATACAGAAAATGTGTAGAATTTTATGGGCAATCCAAATTTGGTTTCATATATAGGGCATGCCATTTGAAATAAAAAAGTTGTGTCCGGCACCACTGTTTTGATTCACTCTGTATAGATGAAAATAATTTTGTGTAGTAGAACTCTCAAATCAAAAAAGAAATTGTGTTGAAAATTATTTTGTATCTTCAGTAGTTATGGAGATATGACCCGAGAACACACTGTTGGGACACCCTGTATACATTTATATAATTTTTTAAATTAAATGTCATTTTAAAAGAAAAGGTAATTTTTCGTCAATCCCAAAAAATAGATGTAGTGGCGGGCAAGGGCTGAAATCTCATTCCGTATAAAAAGGGCGTAGTAGCATATCTGGCTAAGAAGCTCAAACCAGATACCTACAAACAAAGAAATTGCCACTTGGGTCCTCTATGGTCTGATTAATATTTCAGTGAAGGAGTGAGGAGAAGAAGTGAAAATTGTTGATTATTGTGGTGTAATTAATTTGGGCAGTTTGGGCATAAAAATAGAACTTCTCCCTTACTCTTGTCGAGGCATCTAGAAAGGCATAGTGTTTCGACGAGGCCTTGTAAAAAATTGATAAAGTTGAAAGTAAAGGATAATTCATCCCCTTCTCTTATCAGTTTTTTTAACCACCCGTCCCTCACACAGTAAGAAAGAATATGTATAAAATTAATTCGAATTTGAATTTATTTCCAATTAATTATTATTTATAAGTTTTTAGATTAGTAAAGTAGGTATTAATTTTTTCGCATTTTAAAAACCCTGCAGTTATCTTCTTTATTTGTTAACATTATTTACATTTTTTCTTTAAATAAAATTTTCTTAC
Organism: Dorcus hopei; assembly: GCA_033060865.1. Classification (NCBI taxonomy): domain Eukaryota; kingdom Metazoa; phylum Arthropoda; class Insecta; order Coleoptera; family Lucanidae; genus Dorcus; species Dorcus hopei. The sequence goes on from CM065425.1 coordinate 74,843,613, forward strand.
TATTTTCGGTATTAATTTGAAATTGAAAAAAAAAACTTTTCGGCTTAACTCAGGAATGAAAGAAAATAGCATCGAAAAGTATTTAAAAATTAGTTAATTCAACAAGTACAGGGTGATTTATAATTAACTTACTGCTTTTATTTTGCACGGTTAATTAACAATCAAAACCACCCGACGTGCAATCCATTCATCTATTATTATCAATCAATCAAAGAGAATTTAAAACAACTATCCTTTTCAGATTAATATATGTATGTGTTGTTCTTTTTTATATTTTCGTTCTGGGAACGCTCCAAACTTAATCTCGCTTGGCAACCAAGGTATTTTTAGCAACCACAATAAATTAACAACGAGAAATAAACTTTACTGTGTGTACCTATTATCAGAAAATAATAATAAAAAAAACAACACGTTCTGTACAAGTGAGTATCGCTTTATCTCCTCCGGGCACATCTATTTTTACAACATCTCAGAATAATAACAAGTAACGATCAGAGCATGATCGTTTTTTTTTCTTATTGGCTTCAATCGATGCGTTTTTCTTGCTAATTAATTTACAGCGTCGAGTAAACAACGTTAGCATTTATTAGTGTTTATTGTTTTTGTTACTCGGAAGGCGATGCAAATTTAAATTCTCGAAAGCGTTGGGTAACTTGACAGGGAAATTTATGAAAATAATAAAAAAAACAAACTTTTTTTATTAAATTTCGACGAAAATTAACTGAGTAATCTATACGGATTTTAAATTCTGAATATTACTGTTTCTCAAAAATCAAAACTATGATATTTTTTTGTACTAAGAATAGTAAAGGAGACGGACTTTCTTTTCTAACTCAAACACTTTATTAATTTCAGAATGTTTTCCCCAAAAAGTGATTGCCATATTGGCACAGACAATAGAGGAATTTCTTCAACTGTCTCCTCGTTAGTTTCTCTACTCAGACTCACATTTCAGATCCACGTTGTTACATGCCCAGTATTTAATATACTCGTATCGTCGACATGATTGAAAACAACGCAAGTTTTTAATGCTGTGAGGTACGCAATTTAAAAAATAAAATAAACGGAAGAGGTCCTAAATTACTCTCTTGCGGCACACATCTCGTAAAGAAGATTCTTGTACTCTCTGCTGCTGGGCGGGTAGGACTTCAATGAACATGTAGGTTTATAGTTATTCAATACATCTTTAGCCCCCCCTTTTTATGAATTGGTTTTATTTAGTTTTTCTGGAAATATATATTGCAAAGCGGCTTCACTAATTCATGAATCGATTTCTTCAGTAATGTTTTATTTTAAAAAAAATTTCTGTAGTATTAATATTTTTTTTTATTAACGTTGAGTATGTCTTCCTCGTCTTTGGATGTAAAGAAAAATTGACCGATTACATTTGTCAATAAAGCCTATTTTTCTTACATTGTATTACGCGTTATGTATGCACTTTTTTATGCCAAATTATTCCTCCACGACAAAATTAATAATAACCTTTGCCTAAAATAAATAACTTTTTACTATATACACGTTGACGATGTTTTTTAATGTACCTACATCCGTTTTTGGAAATGATTTGCCTAACAATCGTCCAGCACTTGACATTTGTCAAAGAAACTCCTCTGAGGTACCTTGGCGTTTACTAAGGGAAGATGCAACTTCTACAATTTTATGAAAAGTAACATTTTCTTCTATATTTCAGGAAAATAATTTTGGTTTTGTATAGCTGACATGAACATCTTGGGTTATCAAAAGACTTGGAACTTTTCTGATATGCGTCCAGCACTTTAAAAAAAGGGTAATTACGAAGCGATTGCGTTTATTTTTCTCTGTTTGATGAAAAGTACTTTCGCATTGCATATTGCCTCTCCTTGTTCATCAATCATCTAAGTTTCTTTACGCACTTTAATTGCTGGCCATTGGAAAGTCCCCCACCCTCCAATGCATTTGGCTCACGTCCAGCATTGGTTGTCGAAAAATGTAGTCTCCTTTCTTGCTAATTCCGTTTCCTTAGCTTAGGGCTTAGAGCATTGTCGATATTAACAGGATCGTCCTTCACACTTTGATGGTCATACTGATTTAGGGATTCCATTGACAACTAGCCATCTAGGAATATATTTTCCTTCATTTTGAAAGCAGGGGAGCTTTTCTCTGGTTTAGTAAATTTTGAAAATTTGTAACTGATATAAATTTCAGAGGACCCTGCCTCGTATATCAACATCGGGATATTAAATTAACTTCAGATGCATTCCTTTTCTTCTGATTTCAGTTGCACCGCGTCACGATTCTCCTTTATTGTCTTTCTTACAAAAGGACCGTCAACTTCCAGTCAGTGTTCTGCTCCTTTGGAACTGCAACAGCCCCGTGGAAATCCTTTTGTCAGAAAGGATGAAACATTAGCAATAAATGAAGTCTATAGGGTTCTTATTTGTCTTGCGTTAGCACTACTTTATTAATCGTCACTTTAAGTAATCGGCATGGTCCCCTTTCAAATCCTTCCATCTTCAATTCGTTGAAATTCGTTGAAATGGAAACACCTCTTCCTTTCCTGTAAGGTTTTTCGAAACTTGAGTGGTTGTAAGCTTTAAAAAAAAAAAATATAATGCGATGCTTTTTCCTGTGGACACCCTGTACGTACGTGAATGGATTAGCATTATCAGGACCCCGGATTTTTCCGAAGGCAGACAAATTCCGTCCTGTCAACAAATATTACTTAATTCGATAAAAAAATCGATGTCTACAATAAACAAACACACGGCGACACGATAAAGTTTGTTGGTGCTGTGTGCAATGGCCGAATTTTATATAAAGAACAATTATCAGCTTAGTCATCCAGTACGAAACGCGAAACGTTCGGGCGAGGAAAATGCGGGTGTGCGAACCGCGGAAATTTCGAAACAACCCGCCCGCCCACCCCTCCCAAAAGAAGCGGCGCCCTTCTTTCGATGACGTCCGTGTGAAAGTGTTGTTGTGTGCCAGTTTTTCTTAACAACAAGTTTTATCATCCGTGAATCAGTGCGTATGTAATCAAGAGAAAAAAAAAAAACAACAACAGACGAAAAGGTGTTGCAAAACCCGCGGGTGTTTACCGCGTTTATAATCATTGCGACAGTCGCTTGTTTTGTACTGAATGGATTTTTCCTTGCAGGGGATTCCACGACGAGGTCGCAGAACGTTCTATATACATACATAAGGAACTGGCGTCCGATTAGATATTATGAAATTGACGACCTGAAGAGTAAAAGTGTTAAAAAAATTAACGGCAATTAAATGAAGAGATTAAGAGCAATTAATACTAATTTTTTTGTGCGTGCCTTTTCGAACTATTCAATTAGGGTCGAAACACTTAAAAATTAAAAAGTATTACATATTGCAATGGCATACTTTCGGAACGTATTATTTTACTGAAAAAAAAGAGAGTTATGCAGGGGGTTTGTAATATATTTAGTGGAGAAAAGAATAGAATAGAGAATAGAAGAAATAAATAGGTTTTTTCAGGATCAGGTACTGGGAAAAAAATTCAAAATTTTAAAAACATATTATAGTTTTGCATAGACTGATTATTTCATTAGCAGTTTATATGTATATACAGGGTCATTCACGTAACATATAACAGTTAATGTCTCATTGTCAGTAAGTACAAGTGCAATCTGTGCGTTACAGAATTATCGGCTTCATTAAATGACAACATCAGTTCCGTTTAAACCGGAAGTACCTTCAATTTTTGTTTTTCAATTGCTGGATCGATGCACACACATATTTTTAATTTCTGCTGTAAAGGTTTTATTTAAGAAATATAACATCTATATGAATTCGTGAGGGTTTAACGATGTGTCGAGGTCCATAAAAAATGCATATACATAAGTGAGTTCACACCATTTAATTGTTTCGGCTACATACAACAGCCATCATCGGGGATCCGCAAGTTTCAAGAAAAATTTCTAATAAAAGTATTCAAAAAAACGATGTCTTACGTACATTAACTAATACAGTTAAGTGTAGACGTTCAGTTATAATATAATGTAAATTTGCCTGAATCAGAGTTTGTAGAACATATTAAAAATAATGTAAAAGGAGACAACACTAACATTTTCAAATTAATTGACAAACAAATTTCGTCAGATGGTTGTCGGTGATGAAGGAATTCTTGAAAGAAATTGTGTATACTATTCCATTTGAAAAACAAAAGTTGCATAGACCCCTTGTTAAACCGGAAGTGAAAAGAAATATTTGATACCGCGACTTAACAGAGCTTTCGATTCCATGTAAAAAATATATATCAAGCGAACAACTCGCGCTTGTACTTGCTGAGATATTAACCGTTACATGTTACGTGAATGACCCTGTATACGGGGGATATCACAAACTATAAAAGATACAAAGACGGTTGAATTACAAAAAAGTTGCGCTATCTTGGGGTCTGCAAACATGTGTAAATAAATCTCTTTTAACTTCAGTCGTTTCTCAAATATCTTCAAAAAACTGAAAACTCTCAATGTCGAAAATCTTGAATATTTTGTTTATTTATTAAGATAGAGTTACAAAACTCGGTAATTTTATATTAACTTCGATGGACAATCTAACACAGTCAGAAGAAATAGATTAGGATCGCCAGTTTCGCAGATACGACTGCCAAGTCAACTATTTTTTTTCTTAGGGGGCGCTATCTTAGATATTCGTACCATGTGATGCAAAAATAAAGTCTGTATACTACGACACAGTAGCTTCACTCGAGTATAACTGTCACATTTGCCATTTTGTTTGATACCTACCGATTTGGAAATTACATTACATTTCCATAAGGGTATCAAACAGTATGGCGTCTTTTTTGACACTGACGTTTAAGAGTCGCTACTGGATAATTACTTACACTGTGACTATGATATGATAAACTTACACTTTTGTTTTAAAACAGATTATTGAGTTACTAAGAAACAGTTTTTCAGAAAATTACGTTTTGTTATGTAAATACGCAAACACCTTCTACAATTTAATAAGATTTGTTAATTTACTAATAATTTTATTCCTTGATGTTTGTAACCATCCACCAACTAGATTTTATGAAAATACTTCACTTCACTGCTGAACAAGAGATGGCGCTTCAAATATTTCATTCATTACTACGTCAGTTTACTCGAGGGTTAATCTAAAGGAGTTTGGCAAAAATATTTGGCTTTTTTGGCAGCTGTTTAAAATAGTTGCAAGGAAGCTTTTGTTGTTGGTCAAGAGATGGCGCTTCGAATGATTCACTCGTTACTAATTCTAAGTCAGTTTACTAATAGCTTAATAGTCAACTGATGAAATCGATTTTAGAATGAATAGGTTTTGTAAACGAACAAAAATACAATCTCGTAGTGATCTAAGAAATAACTTAGAAAGTTAATCAAGAGATGGCGTTGCGTATTGTTACATTTAATTCTCCCGAGAACGCGCTGGACACTTTCACAATTTATCTCGTCAAAATAGGTTCCCTTACAATTCGTAAAATATTAAGAAGCAATTTATGATGTCTCTCAAGAGATGGCGCTGTCTTTTACTAAAAACTCTCGCGATTTATTTAACATAAGATACAAAGGACTTTCAAATAAAAAAACTTCTCAGGCAGGCCGTGAAAACATTTGATGCAATATAATTTAAATGGAGTAAAAGAAAGTCATAGCCTGCCTGAGAATTTCTTTATTTGAAAGCCCGGTACTTCTCAGTGTGTTCGAAAGTGCAAGAAAGCTTTGATCGCCGGACAAGAGATGGCGCAAACTGTAAAAATTCACAAAAAGTATGCAGAGTTAACTTACCCCCTCAAATTAAAACCCTTCTAAGAATTTTTTAATCAACGAAATTCGTCGAGTTGCAGCTACTAAAACAGTTGTAAACAAGTTGTTGTTGTCGACCAAGAGATGGCGCTTCAAAAAATTCATTCGTTACTAACTATAAGTAAATTTACTTGTTATCAATTGATGGAATTAATTTGAGAATTATTAGATTTTGTAAAGAAACAGCGCCATCTCTTGCCTGATAATCGAAGCTGTTCATCATTTTCATTCACCAATTATTGATGTTAAATGTAATTCAAACAAAATAAATTGTGCGCGTTCTCAGGAAATTAAATGTAATAAAACGTAACGCCATCTCTTAATTAACATTGTAAGTTATTTCTAAGCAATCTATGATCGCCGCAAGATTACAGATATAAACTCGCGGCGGTCATAGAGTGCTTAGAAATAACTTACAATATTAATCAAGAGATGGCGTTGCTTATTATTACATTTAATTTTTTGAGAGCGCGCACAATTTATTTCGTTTGAATTACATTTAAGGCCCGTTTGACACTATGATATTTCTTGTGCAAGATTTGTTATAAAGTGAGCGAGAAGTGAAGAGGAGAAGAAGAGAAGATATTCAACCAATCAGAATTCACTGTGGTAGCTCATCTCTCTCACTTTGTAACAAATCTTGCACAAGAAATATCATAGTGTCAAGCGGGCCTAACATCAATTTGTGAATGAAAATGGTGAAGAACTTCGATTATCAGGCGAGAGATGGCGCGCTTTTAACACGTAGCGTAAAAATTTAAAAGGTGATTGTGTTTATCTAAAGATATGTGCCAGTAGAAAGCATTTCTTGGTTCTGATAGTCTCTTCTGAATTTCTTTAAACTATTTTCATGAAATTCGTCCAGTTGCTTCCCTCTAAAATAATTGCACGAAAGATTTTGTTGTTGGTGAGTAGATGGCGCCTGAATCGTTCATTCGTTGCTAGATCAGTTTGATATTAATTTTATTGTTAGAATTAATTTAACACGTGATTTTATAACTGTACGCAAAACCGTTCTCCACAGACCATAAAATATTAAGAAGTAATTTATGACGACAGTCAAGAGATGGCGCGCTGTATATTTAGCTTCACAGTTTTACTGAAAATTCTTGCAAGTTATTTTATGTAAGTTGTTATGTAACCTGTATTTTGATGAAAGATAAGCAATAAGTAGAACGAAAGGCTTTGATTCTCGGACAAGAGATGGTGCTGTATACTTAGCTTTAATTTTACTCTAAATTCGGATTGTTTTTCGTAAATTACATTTTGTATTTTGATGAAAGTTACGCCAATAAAATAAAAGTAGGACGAACGGCTTTGATTCTCGGACAAGAGATGGCGCTGTTTACTTAGCTTTAATTTTACTGTAAATTCTTGCAGATTATTCTGTGTAAAGTACATTTTGTATTTTGATGAAAGCTACGTCAATAAAATAAAGGTAGGACGAAAGGTTGATTCTCCGACAAGAGATGGCGCAGTACAGTTAGGTTCACTAATCACAACTTTACTGAGAATTCGCGCAAGTTATTTTATGTAAGTTACATGCTTAATTTTGACGAAAGCTACGCCGATAAAATAAAAGCAGAACGAAGGGCTTTAAAAGGCGCTAACAGCAAAACAATTCAACTTTTAAAGCTTATGTTATACATACTAATTTCGATGACGATCATTATAAGGAACACTTATAACTAGAGATTGCAATCACATATTTTGACGTCACCAGTAACGAATGAGTAAGTTGTTCATGAAAAACGGGCAGATTTATTTTTAACTGGTTCTTTTCATTGCGCAATTCTTTTCGGAATAATCTGGGGAGCCCCCTTCATACTGCGGCATATGATGACTGATGACGTCGAAATATGTCATTCCCATCTTTACCTATAACACCCCACGTTTTTTAATGTGCAAACTGGCTCGTGATTAGTGTGTATAAAGTTTATTCTTATTATTATTGTTAAGTTGGTAATGTAAACTTTGATTTTCAAGTGTTTAAGTGTAAGTGCACTGCAAATTATGTCACGGCCGGCTTTGAATGTCAACAAGAAACAAAGTACAATAAAATTTCTTTCAACAATACTCGACGTGGATATTTTGAATGATCCGTTCAATGGTGAAGATGTTTTCGCCTAATCTATCAAAGTCTTCAAGTCAAAGATTACTAGGTGAAAAAAATAAGCACAATGAAGAGAATCGTTTATACAAAAAACAAAGTATTTCCAGCTCTGTGTAATTCCGTTAATAAATACTTGATTGTGGAGGGGGCACCCAAACGCCCGTACGTGTTCGCGTCGTTATAAAGTCGCTTGTTTAACTTTCGCAAGCACACGATTTACGACACGATTGATTATGATACAGCGAAGATGCAGTAGCAACAAAGTTGCCATAAGTAGCTATCGATGTAGGTACTGCCATAAATTTGAAATCGCCCAACAAAGTTACCATAAATAGCTATCTATGTAGGTACTGCTATAAATTTGAAATCGTCTCTTCGAGCATCCAATAGAATAACAAGGCCAGCGGGTTTCCTTTGAGCAGCGAGAAAAAAATTGTGAGAATGTAGATCTTCTCGCTGCATTATATTTTCGTTCTAAAAAAAATTGGCGTTTGTGTCTGCTTGGAAGTTGAACAAAGATTGATTTCTTAACTTCGCGTACTTGCTCGCGCACATGTACGCGTGTCTAGGTATCACTTAAGACAATTTTTTTTTTTTGCTCATGATTAAGAATGACAGTCGAATTTGTCGTCATTCTGAGATTAAAACCGTCGATTATAAAAAGTGCGAGACCGATTCGCACAGTTATTTATTGCTTAACTGTATAAAATAGCCCACTCTCAAAAAATACGGAGATAATATCGCCATTAAAAAAATTGTTATCAACTAAATCTTGTACTCGCCTAAGTTATGTGTAAGATAACAAGCCTGGCGTGGCTTTGTACTGTTGCTAAAAGAATCGAGGTCTTATCGCATTTCAAGACGAAAACTCTACTTATATCCGATGATTACGTTGTAGTAATAAACGGTGAGCAAATAAAAATCAGATTAGAGTAGGCGGTGCAAATAATTTAAAAAAAAAGTCAATAAATTTGACAGTCCATGAATGTATTACATTAATTAATTCAGCCTACTCTAATCTGGTTTTTATTTGCTCACTATTTATTTTTTTATTGTTTTAAATAAAATTTAAAATATAAAGGCAAACGAAATTTATATTATTATTAATATCAGGCTTTTACCAATAAAAAATTACGAAATTTATTTTGTTTTATTATTTTATCCTGAATTCCGTTTCTTTCATTAATATAAAACAATATTAAACTAAATATTAAACATTATTATCTGTATTCAATTATTTGGCTAGCAGATGGCGACACACTCAGAACCTAAACACAAGCAGAACTAAGAGAAACCGGCAAAGTTACGACAGAGAGCGCCATCTGTTGCTCGCGACATTCCTAATTATATTTATTTTGGTTCGAAATTAATAAAATTGGGTGAATTAAAAAAACTTTCTATAAGGGTGAAAAATATATTTAGTAAACGAGCAAATACGATAGTTTTGAAGAAACAGAAAAAAACATGATTTCTTATCAATTCAAATAAAAATTCAGTCGAAAGCAGAAAACAGTTTCCTGTAATCGTTCTTTCTCGTTTCTTCATTTACAAAAGGCATTTGAAATAGTTTCATAAAGCTTGTCGAATTTCGGAACTTAAAATTTTTTAAATATCACCTGTGAACTCGTGTTTAAACCATACCATTTTCAAACAGAACAATTACAGGAAACTGTTTCTTTTTGCTTTCGACCAACGAGTTAAGAATATTAGGAGGGAGTCATATTAACGTTAGTTGCTCGTCCAACCTGGTTACTAAGTATGGTCGCGGTAAGTTATGGCTTTGACTATATACTATTGCTATCATAAAAAACTAGGACAAGACTTTTTAAGCTGTGTAAAACTGCTACTGACCATAAATTTAAAATTATTTGAGATGGTCATTCATTGTCAATCATAACTACAGTAAATATTGTTTTAAAAGCTAAGGTAGCTGCTTGCATAGGAAAGGGTGTCATAGTTCGACAAATTGCTCAGAATTTCAACGTTAACAAAATACAGTTACTGACTTGACAGTAAAGTAAGATTCAATATAATAAAATAATAGAAACGCATGGCTACTGGATTTAAAAGTTGTCCTAGTTTTTTATGATATCGATAGTACATCTGGACTGCTAGCGGTTTTGAAAATGTGTCTCCAACATGAGCGACATGAAGTTGCCAAGTGGCGTCTTTGGAAACTACAACAGAGATGCAAAACTACTATAAATTCGGTTCCTTGAACCGATTCTCTTGTCCTTTAAGTACAACTGGTACTGAGGAACGGTGTCGGTTACGTTTTACATCCCTGAACTACATAAATTGCAACTTGAATGTTTGAAATTTTGACACTGGTTGTCAGAATAGGTTGGTAGCATCGTCCGTCATAGTTGCTTAATTATAACCTGTGTAAACTTTTCGTCAGATTTGTTACTTTTTTCAAGTTGGAGTGTTGTGCTATTTAATGGAATGGGTCGCAGACGCTACTTTGCTGCGAATTGTGATGCAATTGCTTATAGTAAAACAAGACCGATGAAAAAGAATCGTTTTACGGGTAAGTACTAGTTTCGATATTGCTCGTCAGGCAACACGGTAGCGTGGTTGATGTTGGGGACATAGTGCTACATTGGGTACGTTCCGCCAAAGATAGCACTTACATTTCGCTATTGCTACGTAGCAGAGCGCTAATTTGCAGCGTATTAGCTAATTGAGGACTGGCTGAACGGATTTTTTGTTTTACTCTGTAAAGCGATTTAAAACATGGCGGCCGCTAGGTTTATCGCTCTCCCTTAGCAGAAGTTCAGCTTCGGCTTGAACACAAATATGACGTCACGCTAAGTGGCGCACGCGAAGCGCTACTTAGCTTTCTGCCAGGCTGAACGCAGGCATTGTAAATAATATGCTGCTAGCAGTCTAGATGTTTATAGTCAAAGAGTTATGCGCGCACAGAGGTGTTTTACAAGATTCTGGAACGATCGCAAACCATATAGTTTAACCACTGTTCGTTACTGCACTAAATTTAACAAAATAAGATCCTTGAAATATCAACTGTATTCTAGACATTGGAGTTCCATCATAAATGTACAGGAACGGACAAGAATTTGACATGTCGTGCGTATTTCGACAAATTTGGTAAATCAGGCTTTTATTGAGGTTATATTTCTGTCAAAATAAATAAATAAAATTTGAATTAAACGTCAGAATTACTAGTGACATGAATTGAACGTCAAAAATATTAAAGTGAGGTCTATATTGTGTAAATGACGTGCCCGGATTTATTTACTTGTAGAGAACTTACTTGTGACATTAGGCCTGCTGCACTATTGATCATCGAAAGATTCCAAAACTAACCTAAAAGTCGTTCACTTTTCAACTGAAGTTTAACGATACACGTATTGATATCGTTGGTGTGTACAGTTGCGGACAGAAAATTTCGGATGTCACTGTCATTCCACTGACTTAAAAGTTAAGAAATTCCTATATGTTTACGTCAAATGAGTGACAGTGACATCCGAAATTTTCTGTACACAACTGTACTACTAATAACAGTTGCTAAATAAACACATAAGCTCGTTCTACACTCGGATACAAGCACAAAAACCGGCGATTATTTTTGATTTGCCGATGTCAACAAATTACCATATTGGCGAAACTGACCTACCGCAAAGTGGTAACTTCCGTATCTTCTTCTTAAATTGAGAAAATTTCGTAACTTACACTACTAGAGTATTAAATAATACTGATAAAAAAATGACAACAATGTACATATTTGAATTTTTAATTACATTCAAGTAGTATTTTTAATTCTTTTAATGGAGTGTACTATATTTCATGTTCGTATCGTGTTCAGATCTCGAGACAGTCTTTTGTTCCTCCGATATCATTGGGCCCGTTCAGACGACCACAGCAGGTGAGTTGCTGGGTCAGCAAATTTCCTGAACCGACACGCTAAGTTCCAGCAGCTGTCATTTCTACACAGCGGAATTTATTTACGCTGACTTGCTCAGCGCTAAGCGTTCATTGGTGGAGGTAAGTATAAACAAACATAACCTTAGCAAGATCTTGTATTACGGGCCGCAGACCATTCAAATCTAGCCCATCGTCGCATAATAATTCACACAACAAAATGTTTTCTGCCATTGTATTTAAATTAATAAATTTCAATTCATAAAATGTTCAGAAACGAGGTTCAATAAATTTTAAACTTTTGAAATGACACAAAAAATTGCTGAGAAGTAGCAGTCCGTTCAGAGATACGTGACCGCTGACTTTCATCATGCTGAGCGCTGACTTGCAGCAGCTGTGTTACCTGAACGGGCCCATTATTACACAAGCGAGTAAAGAAGGCCATGAAACTTTTGTTAAATTTAAATAAACCCTGTGTGCAATGTAAAGTCCCTAGATAGATAAAGTATCGCTATTCATTAAGCCAATGTACATCTAAGGGCGTGTGCCGAAATTACCAAATTGTAACCAGGTTGGTTGTGGTTGCTAAATATTGCATTCCGTAAATACCAGATTCCATTTACGAAACGCAATATTTAGCTACCACAACCAACCCTGGTTACAATTTGGTAATTGCGGTACACGCCCTAAATTTGACTCAAAATGGCGGATAAACACAACAAATCTTGCCGCCGTACCTTGAGGGATTCTAAATAATCGAACTCCCTTTTCGGACCGATTTTTATAATCTTTAATGCTGCAGGTCGGCATTTTTATTAATTATGAGATAATTTTTTTAATCCGTTAGTCAGACAGAACCTGTGATGACGCTTAAAATTGCGTTTTCAAGGTTTAGCGCGCTTATTTTGACTCAAAATGGCGTTAAATTGCGGTACTTTATCTATCTAGGGACTTTATTAACTTGTCCAGTAGGAAGAAGGACAAACGCGTCAGTTTGGCAACCGTGCGTGCAACCCGCAGTAGTTGTGGACTTGTCGTAATGTGTGTTGTTCTTCGCGATTTCGTGCAAAAGGGAAAACGCGTGCACGAAACGAAAATGAATTTAAGTTAAAATGTGCAATCGACTACTTCACCGTCTATTTGTGAACAGCGTAAGCGTGAGAATAAGCAAGATCGCGCGTTACGTGGTTTGGTATTGTATACCTAACCTATAATCTTGCTAACGTTGCGTGAAGTGTGGTGGCATCAGGTATCTGTTTGTTTATCGTGTCGAAGTCTTCGTGCAGGTGTAAAATGCTTACTGGAATAGGTACGTAAAAATTCAAAAGCGAGATATGAAACGTCGAAACGTTATTTCACTCGCGGGTGAATAGGAATGTGATTGTGAACAGTGTTGTCAGCTCGACGAAATTTCCCGATTTTAAAGGAGTAAGTACGGAAAGCGCCACTACAAAAAAGGAAATGCAGGGAATCTCTGTGAGTCATTCGTAAATTAAAAGGGCACCACTTGTTGCTTGCATTATGTGATGTGGGGAAAGCCGGAAATCCACTGGCGTGATAACACGTGAAAATAGTGGGTTGGGAATATGTGTGGCGTTTCGGAAATTCCACCGGGACAACCGGATGTTAAAAGTGCGTCCAGTTTAAATGTTCTAAAACTAGCTCAGGTAAGCGGCCCACGTGGCCTAGTTGCTTTGTAATTTGAGGTTATGTCGAAAATATGAATTTACATACAATATGAACTCAAGGAATGATAGGTGAAGCCTGTACCTACATTCAACGTGACTAATTCTACAAACGTGTAGTTTTTGGGCCATGCTCGTAATGTTTCACTAAATTTTAGTGGCAGTCAGTGTTGCCAACCGCTTGGAGTGAAGTATCGCTACGATTAGAAACAAAAGTCGCTAATTTCGTTGCCAAAACTTAAAAAAGTCGCTAAATTGTCACTTCTTAAATACAAATAAAAATTAAAAAAGAATTCAAAATTAAAAGTCAACCTTAGGATTTTTTTAAATACCCGTTTTTTTGTGAATTGTTCGTTTTTTGTTAGATTTTTTAAAGTTTGTATTAATAGAAACTTTCCCCCATCACTCAATAGATGGCGCTTCAAAATCAACTTTTTTTCTTCTAAAATGATCGTTATTTATAAATTGTTCATTTTTATTCGTTTTTCTTTTTCTTTTTGGTTAAGTTTGTATTATGGAAATTTTAGTAATCGCTCAATAGGTGGCGCTTCAACATCAACCTGAGTAAGGCACTCGATCTCTGTCTGTGGACACAGGTACTGCCATCATATGTTTTTGACACTGACAGTGGCTATTTGACCTTGAACAAATTGGTTGTCATTGTGACAGTTGTTCCATTCAATTTTCGTTTCTTGGCGTAATAAATTTAAAAACAGCCTAGATAATGCCTAAAGTATGTTGTGTTGCCCATTACAAATCAAAAACTACAAATTTAAAGTGTTTAACATTCCTAACATAAAGCTTTTCTTTTTAAAATATCATAATCTCGCAATAGATACATTTGTACATTTCATATAATTTAATGTATTTTTTGACTTAAGACACATTTTGTTGCTTATTTTAACTAAATTTGTTAAAATACATCCGAAATTGATTTTAAATTTGATCTAAAATATGTATAGGTAGGTATACGCAATTTTCTTTTTAAATGAGAACTTTATGCAAGAAAATTTGTACGTAAACCAGTTAATTTGTCGCTAGTAAAGCTAATAAACATTAGTAAAAGCCTAGCACCATTAATAAGTTAACTTTTAGTTTGGAATATTTCAGGCAGGAAAAATTTCAGGTATGTTCTTTTGGTTATTACTTACAGTTTTCTAATTTATTTATTATGTCATATTTTTCTATAAACGCTTAAATTCACTGTAGACTTACACTTTGTATCAATAAAATGGAAATTTAAAGTAATTTGTGCCTTCATTTACATAAAGTATTCCAGTTTGTCATTTTTGACAACTAATTTCTTCAAGGTCAAATAGCCACTGTCAGTGTCAAAAACATATGATGGCAGTACCTGTGTCCCTAGACAGAGATCGAGTGCCTTAAACCTGAGGATTATTATTTTTTTCCTAAAATTTTTTGTTTTTTGATCGTTTTTTTTTTTTTTGGTTAAGTTTGTATTAATGGAGACTTTCCCATCGCTCAACAGGTGGCGCTTTAAATTCAAACTGAGGGTTGCTTTTTATTCTCGTTTTTTTTTTTAATAAACTGTTCCTTTTTTGGTTAAGGTTGTATTAATGGATTTTCCCCATCACTCAATAGATGGCGCTATTGTTTCCCCAATGCTCAACAGATGTCGCCTCAAAATCAACCTTTTTTTTTATAAATTGCTCGTTTCGTTTTATTTTTTGGTTAAATTTGTATTAATGGAAACTTTCCCCATCGTTCAATAGATGGCGCTATTGTTTCCCCAATACTCAACAGATGTCGCCTCAAAATCAACCTTTTTTTATAAATTGCTCGTTTCGTTTTATTTTTTGGTTAAATTTGTATTAATGGAAACTTTCCCCATCGCTCAATAGATGGCGCTTCAAAATCAGCCTGATTGTTTTCTTTTCTAAAAATTCTCGCTTTTATAAATTGTTCGTTTTTTTTTTTTTGTTATATTTGTATTAGTGGAAACCTTCCCCATCGCTCAATAGATGGCGCTGCAAAATCAAATCGAGGATTGTTTTTTTATTCTCTTTTTTTTGGTTAAGTTTGTATTAATGGATTTTCCCCATCGCTCAACAGATGGCGCTATTGTTTCCCCAATGCTCAATAGATGTCGCCTTAAAATCAACCTGAGGATTGTTTTTTTTTTATTCTCGTTTTTTTTTTATAAATTGTTCATTTCGTTTTATTTTTTTGGTTAAATTTGTATTAATGGAAACTTTACCCATCACTCAATAGATGGCGCTATTGTTTCCCCAATGCTCAACAGATGTCGCCTCAAATTCAACTTTTTTTTATAAATTGCTTGTTTCGTTTTATTGATTATTTTATAATCAACCTGAGGATTGTTTTTTTTTATTTTCCTTTTTTTTATAAATTGTTCATTTCGTTTTATTTTTTGGTTAAATTTGTATTAATGGAAACTTTCGCTTTTATAAATTGTTCGTTTTTTTTTGTTATATTTGTATTAATGCAAACCTTCCCCATCGCTCAATAGATGGCGCTGCAAAATCAAACCGAGGATTGTTTTTTTTATTCTCTTTTTTTTTTGGTTAAGTTTGTATTAATGGATTTTCCCCATCGCTCAACAGATGGCGCTATTGTTTCCCCAATGCTCAATAGATGGCGCTGCAAAATCAACCTGAGGATTGTTTTTTTTTAAGTTTTCGCGTTTTTTATAAATTGTTCGTTTCGTTTTATTTTTTGGTTAAATTTGTATTAATGGAAACCTTCCCCATCGCTCAATAGATGGCGCTGCAAAATCAACCTGCAGATTGTTTTTTTATTCTCGTTTTTTTTTTTTAAATTAACTAAATTGTTTCGGTAACAATCTTTTATTTGGAGGCTCCTTGGCACTGTTGGCCAGTAGATGGCGCTTCATACAGCTCAATTTCATATAAATATTTTTTGAGAAAACAATGGAAATCAGATTAAAGTAAATTGTTCTAGTCTGTTCTATATTATTATTTTGGGTCACGTTTATTTTAATAGACACTTTCGCCATCGCTCAGTAGATGACGCTTCAACGTCTCACCGCATCTGATTGTTTCTCTAAAGCTTTTTAGTTGTGAAAATTCGAATTTTTAATTTTCTTAATGTTTATTGTTTGTCGACGTTTTTTTGATCACATTTGTATTTATGGAAGCTTTTTCCGACACTCAGCAGATGGCGCTTCAAAATCAACGAGCGATTTGTTTTGTTTTTCTAACAAAATTATCATTTTCCTCTAATTCATTCAATTACTTAAGTGACAACCTTTCATTTGGAAGCTCCTTGTCACATTTATTTCGTTGTCGACCAAAAGATGGCATTCATATATCTCGACTTTATATAAATATTAAAAAAAGAAAAAACATTGATAACCGGATTTTTATTTTTAAATTAATTGTTAATTGTTTTAAATTACTAGACGACTTTTGTGTTACGTTTATTTTAATAGAAACTTTCGCGTCGCTCGATAGATGGCGCTTCAATGTGTCATCACATCTGATTGTTCGTCTAAAGCTCTTTAGTTGTGAGAAATCGAATTTTTTATTTTCTCGATGTTTATTGTTTGTCAACGTTTTTTGATCCATGGCCAGCTTACATTAACATTCACTGACGTGTATGTATGGCCGTTTCAATTCGACTTTTAAAAATTTTGACGGTACTCCCCTCAGCGCCTCTTGTGAGTTTTTAAGTAATTGCAGTTGTCATTACGTTACCGTCAGTAGTTTTGTACTAACTTTAATAGAGGGCGCTGAGGGGAGTACTCCACGGCATGCTTTCTCGGAACCGAATTTTAGGTGAATTGAAACGGCCATACATACACGTCAGTGAATGTTAATGGAGCTGGCCATGTTTGATCACGTCCGCTTTCTCCGTCACTCAATAAATGTCATTGAGTTTCTAACAGTCATTTCTGGACAGTACCAAAAAAATAATTGCATTTTGTTATAAGATATGTATAAGTAAAATAAAGTAAATGAGTTCATATGTGTAGTATAGATAGATGTAGATTGTAGATATATGTAGATAGAGTATTATTATAAATATTATTAATTTTATTATTTATGTTATTCAGTTTTTCATAGTTCTTTTTATAAAAAATATGTTAATCTATTGAATTGTTTGGAAAATAGATTTTTTTTATTATTTTTTTTATCTGCGATCTGTTTTTTGTTTCTGTTTTCTTTAACTTTATGTATTTTTAATGAAATTTTTACGTTTTTTTTTATTAATTTTTTTTATTTTTAAATTTTATAAACAAAATTTTGATAATACAGTGTGTATACCATGAGATTCGTAAAAAGTCGCTACTTTTGGTTCCTTTCGCAGCAGGCGCCGCTACGTCGCTACGGGCTTAAAAATGTCGCTACGGTTGGCAACACTGGTAGGCACTATTAGCCACACATAGCCATTTGAATGCAATGGCTAATAGCGCTGCTAAAATTTAGTGTAACTTTATGAGCATGGCCCTTTGTTATTACATTTCTTGTGAATTACAATACGTACTTATAATTGTTGTGCACCTAATTATATATAAGAAATTCATATTATGAGTCACTTTGATAAGGTTATGTTCAAGTGCGACGTTTAGTGCAGTGTTGCCAACTTAGTAGATTTTTTGTTAAATCTAGTAAACTCACGGCCTCATCTATTTGGTAAGTTTCGAGTCTAGTAGATTAGAATTAAAAAATAAATTTTAAAATAAATAACGAACGCAAATGTCGCAAATGCCAAATGTTTAATAGCTGAAGCATACTGAATACAGTGTTGCCACTATTCTTTCACAAACAGTCTGAACATTTAGTTTAAAAAATCGCTGAATGTCACTAAAAGCATTACACATCTTGTCCGTTGACACACCACATCTTCTTCTTAAAAGGAGCAAAACTCTCTAAAATGATTTTTAAAGTCCTTGTCAGCCTTAGTGCCCATTCACAATGGACGTAAGCGTAAGAAATTCGTAGAAGCGTTCACAATGGATGTAAGCGTAAGAAATACGTTATATCTGTCAATCCGTAAAGTTAAAAGTACACATCCAAATGTATATGTTCACAACGATAACCGTAAAAATTACGTTTACGTTCGAATTACGGCTGCCCGTAAGCTAAACGTAAAGTTGAGATTGTTCCATCTTTACGTACTGTTTAGTAAGTTTGTCATTTGTCTAGTGGTACACCTGTTAATTTGGCTACTGTGATGGTCTTTTAAGTTGGCAACCATGTGATCTGAAGTACGTGGGAGTGTCACAGTGAGTGCCAACCTATCGATTAGGTAAGGTAAAATGGAATAAAAATTAGGTAGTCTGTAATCTAAAGTTTTGTGTCTTCTGTTTTCGTTATACCTTTGGAAACACAGCAAAGATGGAGAATATAGATATTGAATGCTTAAAAGTTGTTCAAATAGGCTTGGAGTCATTCGAGTGTATGTAAAAAACCACTCTGAATCGTGAAATTTCATTTCGAGCACCAGTCTTTTATATTCGCCACTTCTTTCGCGATTTCGGTTGATAGGTCGCACCCACCAACGCCGCTTGGCTTTTAATTTTCCCTTTTCTTGCCTTCTCCGCCACAATAACAGTAATAATAGAGTACATGCTATATCAACCATGTCTTCCATTTTTGAGAAAACATGCTGAGCGCGCATGAGAGACGCAGGCGCAGTTGCCTTCCGTAAAATTTAGCATTGCGTTCATTACGTTTACGTTTCGACGTATTTCTTATGCTTACGTCCATTGTGAATGGGCATTTAAGAAAATTATTGCAAAATTTGTAAATAAATTAATTTAATAAAAGACAATTTGAAAAACCGACGCACATAATAATAATAATAAACACGAAGGTGTCAACTTTAAAGTAATTTATTTTTCTTTCAATTTTAAAACCCCTTTGAAACTTTTAATTAATTCCTCGATCGTCGTTTGTTTCTTCTTATAATAGCCCAGAAGTAGAGTGAGAAACAAACGAATTACGACTTGTAAAATAGCGCGAAATTCAATCTCACAAGGTGACAACATTCAAATAATGCTTTTTACTTCATTTTAATTTTTAATTTCGTCACTTGTTTTTTTTTCTTAATTCACCAGGAGTGTGAAAAACAAATGGACTGCGATAAGATGTAAAATAGTGCGACATCTCAAAAGATGAGTTTGTCTTAAAAAAAAATCATAAACCTGAGCGTGCACAGATAAAGTAACGGTATGGCATTAAAAACCTTATGGCTGGGTATTTAACGTGAAAATTCTTAGGAAATTTCTTCAGGGTATTAATTTCCAATGATTTTTACACAACATAAAAAAATATTGCGATGTAACCCCTCCTAGTTTATCTTAAAAAAAATCATAAACCTAAGCGTGTACAGATAAAGTAACGGTACGCATACGGCATTAAAAACCTTATGGGTGGGTATTTGACGTGAAAATTCTTAGGAAATTTCTTCAGGATATTAATTTCCAATGATTTTTACACAACATATAAAAAAATTGCGATGTAACTCCTTCTAGTTTATCTTTAAAAAAATCATAAACTTATCTGTGAACGCTCAGGTTTATGATTTTTTTAAAGATAAACTAGGAGGGGTTACATCGCAATTTTTTTATATGTTGTGTAAAAGCCATTGAAAATTAATATCCTGAAGAAATTTCCTAAAAATTTTCACGTCAAATACCCAGCCATAATGTTTTTAATGCCAGGCCGTTACTTTATCTGTGCACGCTCAGGTTTATGATTTTTTTAAAGATAAACTAGGAGGGGTTACATCGCAATTTTTTTATATGTTGTGTATAAGCCATTGGAAATTAATATCCTGAAGAAATTTGCTAAGAATTTTCATGTCAACTGTTCATGGATGTGCCATTTTTGTAGCAACTGTTTACGTTTGATTTGAGTAAATTGTGTATTTACTTTAACGTAATTTTTGGTAAAACTTTTGTATGAATATGACGAAATAATTGCTGAAATAAATGCAGTAATCTCAATATGTCATTTACGCCCATGTCGTCCGGTGATAAAGTTTACGATTTTTATTGCTGGAAATCTATTGCTAATTTCACATCGGTGATCCTTACTTATTTTTAGATGTGGAAAATAGCGCGAAATTCATTCAGGTAAAATCTTAAAAAAAAAAAATTGAAAAGGCGACAACTTTAAAACAATTGTTTAATTCGTTTGAAATTTTTAATTCCTGAATAGTCACTCGTTTTTTTGTCTTCTTATCAATATAGTAGGAAATAGTAATTTTATTGAATTAGGTTGTGATTTCGATTAAAATTTTCAAAAGCAATCTGGAGAATAATTCATTTTTGATTAAATTTTAATTGAATTCCTGGCACTTTTCCTAGAACCGGTCTGTAAACAAGAAATTATTCAAATCTTCAACAAAATGAAAAATAAGAGCTGTTCGAGTATTGATGACATACCTCCCCAATATAATGAACGCCAAACCAATTTTTTTTTGCAAGGGGGAAAATGTAACTAGGACGAGAAGACCACCAAAGAATGTGCAGCTGAAAATCACTCGAGCGAAACATAAACATAAGAATAACTCATTTGCAATTATGTAACGTATGACTCACCCGCGTTGCAAAAGCTGCACCTGCACGTCAAGGCGTATGATTCATTCGTGTGCCGTGTGCAAATCTAAATGTCAAGGTATATGACTCATCTGCGTGCATAGATCTGAAGACAAAAGTCGTGCCGTGTGCACATCCTAAGATAAATGTCAAGGCAACAATTTACGTAATATCCCGGGAGCAAAATCCCTATAAATACGCGACAAGCCAAACGTTAGCGGCATTAGTGTACCATCTAGTCAGAGTGTCATGTAGTCTGTTTGCCTGTAAGTGCCCAAGATAAGATGTAAATATTTGTAGTTGTAATTAATTGTTAATAAATGTTTTGTTATACTGAGCTACGACCCTTATTTCATGTTACTTAAATTATTACCGTAAAGAGAGAAATTCAGCTGGGAGCAACACATTAAAGCTGTTGGCAAGCTGATAAATTTGGGATGTTTCGCACTACGAAGGTTAAGGGAACATATGGCTGTTGAGAATATTATAAACATTTATTATAGTTTGATGTATTGCCATCTAAACTACAATATAGTTTTGTGGGGACGAGCAACTAACAGCGCCAGATTATTTGTCTATCAGAAAAGAGCGATCAGAATAATGTTTAAAATTGTCGATCTCTGTTACTTTTAATTCAAAGAAATATTAATACGTTTTCTGTTAGTGTTGAGCGAGGTGTTGAGTTTCATAACTATCATACTAGGAATGTCACAATGATGGTACTTGAGATTCACAGGACGACGTCAAAATATGACAAACCCCCTGAATATGCCGGGGGATTTTTTTTTAAATAAATTACCTAGACATATGAGGGAATTGCCTTTATTAGCAATTAAAAAGCAAATAAAAAATTATTGATAAATAGGAGCTATTACAGTACGCAAGAATTTCTTCAAGATAGTTTAGAAGATAAGTAGACTATTGTTATCCTACGCTGGATTTCACAAACGTCACTTAACTTTAATCATCGATTAAGAATAAAATCATTCCTATATCTTCAACACATGTAACCATGGCAACGTTTACTTTTAACGGATGATTAAATTTAAGTAACGTTTGTGAAATCCGCCACTACTGTTATAACTGTAATTATATGTATAACTATGTATTTTTTGTATATATTGTTACCAATACTTGATGATCTTATGCTACTCCTGTAGCCGTAATGGAATAAAGATTTATTATTATTATTACTTATTTTTTTTTCTTTTTACTTTGCCAGTAAAGAAAACAGCATAGAACACAGCACTAAATTTAAGTAAAATCCAAAAAAAAAATCTACAAACCGTAAAAACTGTGTCTGTCCTCTCATTGTTTATAATCTTTTTTTTCTTCGTTTTAGAAAACTTAGTTTACAAGTTTCGACATTTGCAAACGCGAGTGATGAGCAGCGCCATCTATTGACAATGGAGGAACAATTTCGTGATATTTTCATTTCCTGATATTTCTATGTACGAACTTTAAGAAGGTGACGAAAGAATTCGCATGGAAAGTTATTTTTATATTCCTTTGCCTCTTTTTGTCGTTTAATGATAATTTGTCTTAAAAGTTTTAGATTTTTGCAGATCACCGTCGGTTGGTTGCAGTAAAAAACCGGCAGCGCCATCTATTGTACAGTTTCGAGCGTATCGTCATGAAATCTGGACGGTATGTCTTAGTTTGGGTGAAAAGTAAGTCATTGCACTCCTTGATGCTATTTTATAGTAAAGCTAAGACATGCTATCCGAATTCCATGTGTGATCAACAATGATTGGATGTGCCGCTCTATAATAATATTTTATTGTCCGCACGGCGGCGTTATGTAGAAATTATTATTGATACCCTTATAGATAGTAAATATGTGTTGCGGAAAGAAACATTGATAATATTTTAGTTGCAAAATGCAGGTATAAGTAATTTGTTTTGCCTAGGAATTAAAATCCATCGACAATAAAATCTTATCGAATCCTTTTTGTTTCCAGGGTTTGGTTATATTTTTATTTTATTTTTTTTGCAGCGATATTAACGTCACCGTTTTTGTGCCATGTTTTTGTTTAAAATTAAAAAAATCGTCATGATATGTAAATGTTAATTTAAAGTCTTCAATAAAAATATATAAAAGTACAAATTGTTTTTGCTTCCTCCAATTTAAAAAAATAAACGAATGAATAAAATACAATAGATTTTTAACGCCAAATGGGAACTTTTCTTTTTACCTAATTTAAAATTCTATCGTTATACCGAGAGGTTATTAAAATTTGAAAATTAATTCCGCAAACGTGATTTTATCGAATGTGTTTCAAAGATTGTAGATAATTTATTTATTTCGACTAGGCATTCAAAAGTACTACGAAATTTGTATAGTTAACTAAAACTTGAACTTGTTGTAATTATTTATGATTGAATCACACTACCTTGTAATATCAACAGCAGCAGCAGCAGCACCAGCACCAGTAACGGCTCTGAAGATGTCCTACATTACACGGTCGAGGACGAAACGGTAGAAGAGAGAATTTCATGGCTTACCAATTTCTTAATTCATATAAACAAAGATTTGTCTGTTTATTGTAATTTTATATGTGATATTTTCAGAACCCAATAAACGTGATATTACTTAGATTAAAATTAAACTCTACGGGCCAGTTTACAGAAAATTTAATTGCAATCAAATTTTAATGACGTTGTTAATTTGACAGTTCGCAATGTAATTCTTAAGGCAACTTAATCATGATTAGTTTAATTCGAAATTAAATATTTGATTTTCTTTCTGTAAACCCACCCTACAACTTTTTCTTATTTGTTCACGATCCAACGATTTGTTGAACTTTCTCGATTTTGAAACTTTTATTAAATCACTTTCCCAAGTAAGACGCCTCATTAATTTGAAACTTATTTTTCAGGTTGTGCAGAAAAAACGCCAACGCCGAAAGCTTTCTTATTTTACAGCACAAGACGGATCCGACCGGACCTTTTAACAAGTTGTCGTTGAAAAGCGAATTTGATTCCGGCGGTCTCTACGAGCTCGTTTCGTCGCACACCGGCGACAAACAATACGCGTGTAAATTATGCGCGTACAGTTCCGTCCTCTTCAGGAACTTCAAACGGCACATGAAGTGGCACGTGGCAAAGAAGAAACCCAAGCGCGTTAAAAAACAACTCGAATGCGATATATGCAGCTATAAAACCGAGCAGGCTTATTACATGAAGAAACATATGATCACGCACAGTGGCGAGAAGCCGTTTCAGTGCGATCGCTGCGGCGATAAATTCACCGCACTCACCGGTTTGAAGACGCACATGATGCGGCACACCGGCGAAAAGCCGCACGAGTGCAACATTTGCGGCTACAGATGCAGTCAGGTCGGTACGTTGAACCGACACATTCAGCTACACTCGGGCGAGAAACCGTTTCAATGCAGCGAGTGCGATTATAAAGCCGCCACGAAAGGCAGCATCTCGAAGCATATGTTTAAACATTCGATGGAGAAGCCGGTTCAATGCGGGCTTTGCGATTATAAGACGACCACGTCCGGACGTTTAAAAAGACATATGATATCACATACCGGTGAGAAACCGTTTGAATGTGATATTTGCTCTAAAAGATTCACTTGCTCCAAGCATAAGAAAAGGCACATGTTGATACACACGGGCGAGAAACCGTACGGATGCAATTTCTGTGATTATAGGTCTACTCACAAGGGAAACGTGAAAACGCACACGATACATAGACATAAGCAGCAATGTTGATAACCCTTGTTCTAGTTTCTTGCTGTGTTTTTTTTTTATTTTGAAACTTTTGTGTAAATAAATTTAGGTATTTTAAGGCTTCGTTGTAATCGCAATGTATATAAAACACTTTGTTTATTTTTAGTGTATACCTTCAAAGAGTAAAGGATGGAATGATTTTTCTTGTTAACTGATCTATCACTTTGTGGGTAATGAATTAACATTTCGTGTATCGGTAGCAAACATTTTATTTATTATTTTCCGTGCAATTAATTAATTGCTTAACTACAAATTCGTTATGCAGATGTGCAAAGTAAAGAACGGACGAAATTTTAAGGGAGCGAACAAATTAATACAGAAAATTTTGATGTGCCTTCAATGCGGAGTTATTATGTGTGGATTTTCATTATTCATATAATAATGAATGTCATGAATTCTTATTTTTTCTTAGTTAGGATTATTACTAATTTTGTTAACTTTCTATCTAGCGTATAAATTTAACTGCCACGTCGAATTTGTATAAAAATTTAAACAGATTCTTTGTTTCAGGTGTCGACGGATCAAAATTGTGAATAAAAATAGATTCGAATGCCGGATATGTGATTCTAAATTTCATTCTCGTGCATATTTGCGCACTCACATTTTGATACATACTGGTGAAAAGCCGTTTAGTTGTGATATTTGTGATTTTAAATGCCGACAGCTCGGAGGTTTGAAGAAGCACAAGCTGACACACAGCGATGAGAAAGCGTTCAGTTGCGATCTTTGCCATTACAAATGCCGGCACCTGGAACGTTTGAAACTGCACAAGTTAATCCACACCGGCGAGAAGCCGTTCGCTTGTGATCTTTGCGATTATAAATGCCGACGCGTCGAAAGCTTGAAAGAGCACAAGTTAAAGCACACCGGCGAGCAGCCGTTTATTTGTGACCTGTGCGATTATAAATGCCGACGCCGCCAAGAATTGAAACAGCACAAGCTAAAGCACACCGGCGAGCAGCCGTTCAGTTGTGATCTTTGCGATTATAAATACCGACGCCGCGAAGATTTGAAACAACACAAGTTAAAGCACGCCGGCGAGCAGCCGTTCAGTTGTGATCTTTGCGATTATAAATGCCGACGCCGTCAAAATTTGAAACAGCACAAGTTAAAGCACACCGGCGAGAAACCGTTCAGTTGTGATTTTTGCGATTATAAATGCCGACAGCTATCAAATTTGAAACGACACAAGTTAAGGCACACCGACAAGAAGCCGTTCAGTTGTGATCTTTGCGATTATAAATACTGGGACCCGGACACTTTCAAACTGCACAAGTTAAAGCACACCAGCGAGAAGCTGTTCAATTGTGACCTTTGCGATTTTAAAAGCCGATACCCCAAAGGTTTGAAACGTCACAAGTTAAAGCACACTGGCGAGCTGCCGTTTAGTTGTGATTTTTGCTTTTATAAGTGCCGACAGGTCGGAAGTTTGAAACAGCACAAGCTAAAGCATACCGGCGAGCAGCCGTTCAATTGTGATCTTTGCGATTTTAAAAGCCGGTACCCCGATTGTTTGAAACGTCACAAGTTAAAGCACACCGGCGAGCAGCCGTTTACTTGTGATATTTGCTTTCATAAATACCGACAGATCGGGAGTTTGAAACGTCATAAGTTAAAGCACACCGGCGAACACCCATTCAGTTGTGATTTTTGCCATTATAAATGCAAACGCCTCGATAGTTTGAATCGGCATAAGTTAAAGCACAGCACGGAGAAGCCGTTCAGTTGTGATCTTTGCGATTATAAGTGCCGGCGCCTGGATAATTTGAAACTGCACAAGTTAAAGCACATCGGCGAGAAGCCGCTCAATTGTGATCTTTGCAATTACAAATGTCGAGAACTTGTAAATTTGAAAAGACATATGTTAGAGCACACGAAAAAAACATAAAGTACTTACTCTATTTCATTGTGTAAACAATAATGTGTAATATTTAGGTGACAAGGTATATCACCAACGTAAATACATATTGTGAGGTTATTAGCTACACAATAAGCCGCAACTTTCTTTTCACTTGATACTACCGATGGTTAGTATTGAAGTTGCTCAGAATTTAATGCTAGTGATTACATTACATGATAGATTTGGAAAGATAAGGAAAACTGAAGTTGGGGGCGAAAACTTGAAAAAAGGAAGAGAAATCAAAAATCTGAAAGCACATTTAAATTCTGCATAAAAAAGTGTCCAGATTACTTGACGTTTTGAAAAGTTCCTTTTTGATCTTGAAAAGGAAAACAAAAGACGATCAAATGCTCTTCGCAAGTAGTCCTGGCCAGACCAACTATGTATATATTCAGTCTGTAATGTTTCACTTTCGTTACAGAATGTTTTAATTTTTTTTAAATTAATTTTTGTAATTATATATTTCTGTTATATTTTTATGATTCTGCAAAATTGATATGCCATAAACATTATTCTGTGTTACTGTATTATATCTGTATATATAACACTGACATTGTATTTTGTAATGGTTAAAAGTTATGGTATCGTATTCTATTGCACCGGAACAAATTAATACATATGATTCTTCAGTGCGAAAAGGAATGAATCTCGGTGTTATTATGTATGGGCATTCATTATTCATTAGTTAGGGATTATTATTATTACCAATTTTGTCAACTTTTGACCTACCTAACGATTAAGCGTATAAATTTAAAAAGCAAGGGCACTTATTTGCATAAAAATTTAAACGGATTCTTTGTTTCAGGTGTCAACGGATCAAAATAGAGAATAAAAAAACATTCGAATGCCGGATATGTGAATTTAAACTTCATTCTCATCAAGCTTTGCGCAGACATATTTTGATACATACTGGTGAGAAACTATTCATTTGTGATCTTTGCGATTATAAATGCAGGTGTCCGGAAAGTTTGAAACTGCACAAGTTAAGGCACACCGGCAAGAAGCCGTTTAGTTGTGATCTTTGCCATTATAAATGCCGGCATCTGGAAAGTTTGAAACAGCACAAGTTAAAGTACACCGGCGAGAAGCCGTTTAATTGTGATCTTTGTGATTATAAATCACGAACGCTCGGACAATTAAATCGGCACAAGTTAAAGCACACCGGCGAGCAATCGTTCAGTTGTGATCTTTGCGATTTTAAAAGCCGGTACCCGGGAAGTGTGAAACAGCACAAGTTAAGGCACACCGGCAAGAAGCCGTTTAGTTGTGATCTTTGCGATTACAAATGCCGGCATCTGGAAGGTTTGAAACAGCACAAGTTAAGGCACACCAGCGAGAAGCCGTTTAGTTGTGATCTTTGTGATTATAAATGCCGGCATCTGGAAAGTTTGAAACAGCACAAGTTAAAGCACACCGGTGAGAAGCCATTTAGTTGTGATCTTTGCGATTATAAATGCCTACAGCTCGGACATTTGAAACGACACAAATTAAAGCACACCGGCAAGAAGCCGTTTAGTTGTGATCTTTGCGATTATAAATGCCGGGACCTCGATAGTTTGAAACTGCACAAGTTAACGCACACCGGCGAGCAGCCGTTTAGTTGTGATCTTTGCGATTATAAATGCCGACGGCTCCGATATTTGAAGCGTCACAAGTTAAAGCACACCGGCGAGAAGCCGTTCAACTGTGACCTTTGCGATTTTAAAAGTCGGTACGTCGAGAATTTGAGACGTCACAAGTTAAAGCACACCGGCGAGCAGCCGTTTAGTTGTGACGTTTGCGATTATAAATGCCGACAGGTCGGAAATTTGGAACGCCACAAATTAAAGCACACCGGCATGAAGCCGTTTAGTTGTGATCTTTGCGATTACAAATGGCGGGACCTCGTTAGTTTGAAACTGCACAAGTTAACGCACACCGGCGAGCAGCCGTTTAGTTGTGATCTTTGCGATTATAAATGCCGACGGCTCGGACTTTTGAAACGTCACAAGTTAAAGCACACCGGCGAGAAGTCTTTCAGTTGTGATCTTTGCGATTATAAGTGTGAGCACCTAGAAAATTTGAGACAGCATGCGACAATACATATTGGCTAGAAGTCGTTGCTCTGTGCTCTTTGCGATTACAAATGTCGAGAACTTGTAAATTGGAAGAGGTAAATGTTAAAGCACACGAAGAAAACATAAAATACTCTTTTTCATTGAGTAAAAAATCAGACAAAGATATGTGTTGTAGTTTTCTAGGTTCTTTAAATAGGATATAGATCTGTCAATTTTTTTTAACATTTATTAAAATAGAATATTTTATTAAGTTTAATTTTTAGACTTTATAAAAACCAAGAAAAAAAATCATTTACTTTTTTAGATTCTATTAACAACCTTGTTTCTATTGACAACCTTGTTTATTTTCACAACCTTGTTTATATTTTTTCACTTCCGAAGAAGCTATCAAACGATAGCGAAACGTGAAGTGTTTTGTGCGCTGTTTAGTGTCCGTTTAATAGATTTTGTGATACAATTTTCATCGGACAAGAACCAGCTTTAATTACTAATATTTTAAGGTTATTAGTAACTGTACAGTTGTGCAATAAATTTTTCAGTTGATACTATCGATGGTCAGCATTGAAGTTGCTTAGTATTTTAATGCTAGTGATGATGCTACGCAACAGAACGCTGTCATAAAAATATCGCTCGCAGCTAGTGCTGCTCGTGTAAATCTAACTTAATAATTTGTGTTCATGTGCACTCCCGTCAAGATGGATAGAGGGAAAATAGAATAAAATTCCCCATATTTGTTTTTTGCTGCAAAATTATAATTTAAATTACATAGAAAAATGGGCTTTTCAAAAGAGAACTTACATCGAAATCCAAAGGGAAAGACTTTTAAAAGTCAATTTAAGTTTCACGGCCAACGTTTCATTTGTATCCCCATTTCAAATACATTGCGACGGCAAATAATTCGCGGCGGAAAAAAATAATTCGCGCCGGCCTGTGGGAGCCTTAAAGGCAAAATTTAAGAATTTCAAATTATTTATTTACGCTCCAAGTAAATTTTTCACTGGGGGTCGGCGGCGACTCTCGATGACAGTACGAACTTTTCTTTTTATTTTTATAGTTATAAAACTTTATATCGGGCGTTTTCGTCGATCTGTTCAAAGCCTTTCATACTCTAGATCTAGATATTGACATCTTGTTATCCAAATTGTATGGCTATGGCATCAGAGGCTTAACATACTCGTGGATTGAATCGTTTTTCATTGAAAGGCGACTAGTTGTTAAAATGAACAATCATAGTTCTAATTTTTATAATACTTATATGGGAGTTCCTCAAGGTTCGATCTTGAGACCCTTATTTTTTTTTGTTATTTATTAATGATTTACTAAGTTATATCAAATCTTGCCATACATGTATTTTTGCCGATGATACATCAATCGTGGTGGCAGCACCCACACCAGACCAACTTGTGTTAAAAATTGAGGCTGTTGTAAATGAAATGTCGAAGTGGTGCGCCATCAACCGTTTAATCTTGAATACTGATAAAACACTCATAGTTAATTTTCACAACAAAAACTCTATAATCAAAGATGTTTTAATAAACCAAGGAGTGAGATTATCTGAGTGTACTAGATTCCTAGGAATAGTTTTAGAAAATAGGTTAACGTGGCAACTTAACGTCGATGCTGTTTGTAAAAAAAATTAATCAATCTTATTTTGCTTTGTAGAAGCTGAAACCTTATATTGACAAAGCTTACGCGACAATATAACAAAGTAACTTCCTTTAAAACTTGCTTAAAAGCATTTTTAGTTTCAAATTGTTTTTATAACTTGAATGACTATTTTATATATAAATCCAATTAGCAACAGCTTTTCAGCCTATGTCCATTCGTTTATATTTGTATACAATTTGTTTTGTTCTCTTATTATCTTAGTATTCGAATATTTTGTTATTTTTGACTAGTAGCGCTGCTACATACAGGTTGAATTTTAAAACTAGGTGGATATTAGTAAATTCGGACGAAGTCGTATAGGAATAGAGGGGGTTCTAGCGTGTATCAGCTCATGCCTTCAGTTCGAAGCTTGCAGTTTTTAGAGCTGTTTTTTAGCTACATTATTATATTACAAACAATAATAATTGCGTTATGCAATGAGAACAATATTTTACAGAAATTATTGAAATCCTAGTTAAAGTAAAATTATTAAGTACGCGCTCATCGTTTCGCTTCCCAATGCGAGACAAGGCGGGTCGTCCGAATACATCCGAGGCACGCGTCGCCAATCTACTTGCTTCACTCAAGCTGTATGCGCACATTACTATAATCGTCAACTTGTCCTGTCCATGTATATTGGCAAAGAGATCAATAAATATTATTATTATTCTTTAGTTAGGCTTACTACTAATTTTGTCAACTTTCGATCTAACGATTAAGAGTATAAATTTAAAAAGCAAGGGGCATTTAACTGCCACGCCGAATTTGTATAAAAACTTAAGCAGATTCTTTGTTTCAGGTGTCAACGGCTCAAAATAGAGAATAAAAATACATTCGAATGCCGGATATGTGAATCTAAACTTAGTTCCAGTAAAAGCTTGCGCAGACATATTTTGATACATACTGATGAGAAACCATTCATTTGTGATCTTTGCGATTGTAAATACTTGCACCTCAGAAGTTTGAAACAGCATAAGTTAACGCACACCGGCGAGCAGCCGTTTAGTTGTGATCTTTGCGATTATAAATGCCGACGCGTTGAAAGTTTGAAACAGCACAAGTTAAAGCACACCGGCAAGAAGCCGTTCAGTTGTGATCTTTGCGATTATAAATGCTGGTACATGGACAGTTTGAAACAGCACAAGTTAAAGCACACCGGCGAACAGCCGTTTGGTTGTGATCTTTGCGATTATAAGTGCTGGCACCTGCGAAGTTTGAAACAGCACAAGTTAAAGCACACAGGCGGGAAGCCGTTTAGTTGTGATCTTTGCGAATTTAAGAGCCGGTACCCCGAAAGTTTGAAACGTCACAAGTTAAAACACACTGGCGAGCAGCCCTTTGGTTGTGATCTTTGCGATTTTAAAAGCCGGCACCCGGAAAGTTTGAAACAGCACAAGTTAAAGCACACAGACGAGAAGTCGTTTCGCTGTGATCTTTGCGATTATAGGTGCCGGCAGCTGGGAAGTTTGAAACGACACAAGTCGAAGCACACCGGCGAGCAGCCGTTTAGTTGTGATCTTTGCGATTATAAGTGCTGGCACCAGGGAAGTTTGAAACGGCACAAGTTAAAGCACACCGACGAGAACCCGTTCATTTGTGATCTTTGCGATTTTAAAAGCCGGTACCCCGAAAGCTTGAAACGTCACAAGTTGCAGCACACCGGCGAGCAGCCGTTTAGTTGTGATCTTTGCTTTTATAAGTCCCGACAGCTCGGAAATTTAAAACAGCACAAGTTAAAGCATAGCAGCGTGCTGCCGTTCAGTTGCGACCTTTGCGATTTTAAATGCGGGTACCTCAAAAGTTTAAAACTTCACAAGTCAAAGCACACGGGCGAGCAGCCGTTTAGTTGTGACCGTTGCGACTATAAATGCCGACTCGTCGAAAGTTTGAAACGTCACAAGTTAAAGCACACAGCCGAGAAGTCGTTCAGTTGTGTTCTTTGCGATTATAAATGTGGCTGCCTCGAAGATTTGAGACAGCACGTGACGATACATAATAAGCCTCTGCTCTGTGGTCTTTGCGATTACACATGTCGAGAACTTGTAAATATGCAACGACATATGTTAAAGCACAAGAAAAAAACGTGAAATACTCCGTTAGAGTAAAGCCCATGTCCCACTGCAAATGAAAATATTTTTACGTTGCGTCGATTTTTATGACGTCACTTAAAAGGCTTTTACAAAATACAACAGTTTCTATAATTTTTATGAAAACCGGTGGTACGTGATTGGCTTTTACGTTGTCACAAATTTAAATAAGTGCGCGTACGTTCCGAAATCCTGGCGTTAGGTTAGGTCATCGTACAACTAATATAAAGTATCGTCCATTCTTAAGAAGTTTTTATAGTTCTTCTTACCATAATTCATTTTCTGTCATTGTCAAAAGACCTTGACTACTACCTTCATTCCTTCGAGATGTCCAGGGCCTAACCCACCATCTACGTCTTCTGGATTGTTTTGGTTTTCTTTTTTATTTTTTTAATTATTATAAAATAGTGTCACAATAGTTGAGATGTGAAAGAACTAATGTCTCGCATAACATACATTTAATACTTTTGGTTAAATAATGTCGATTACCATAAATTAATTTAAGGTTAGTATAAGCTCTACGAATAACATTTGTGACATGAGTGGTAAATTTGAGATTAGAGTCAATATACAAGCTTAAATTTTTGGAACAGCTTGATAACTTCAGAGGAGAATTGTTCAAATGCAAGTTTAAAGCTTTCACAACGTCTTCACGGGAATTTCCTTCACCAAACAGCAAAACCGAAGTTTTAGCAGCATTAAGTCGTAATCCATGTTGATTAGAAATCTCAACGAGTTTATTAATATCCTGATTAACAAGTTCACAAGCTAGAGCGACATCATTAGCTTTGAAAGAATAGTACAGCTGGGTGTGGTCAGCATAAAAATGATAGTTACAATGCTCAATAACTCTAGTAAATGAAGAGGTATAAATAGAATATAATAACGGCCCTAAGATTGATCCCTGCGGTAGACCACAGTTGACTTGTTGAGAATCAGATAACACTCTATTAAAATAAACTCTTTGAGATCTACCACGCAAGTAATTAGCAAAGAAATTCAAAGCATTGACACCAAAACCTATAGATTTGAGTATATTGAGCATAATCTCATGATTGACAAGGTCAAACGCTTTGGTATAGTCGAGAAGTATTAAGATTACATATTCATTGTCGTCTAGAGCGGTAACAATATCATCAATAATGGTAGTTAAGGCACTAGAGCAACTATAACGCGACCTAAATCCAGACTGCTTTTCAGGAATAATGTTATGAACGACCAGAAAATCTCTCAATTGCTTGTCTACTATTTTTTCGAGAACTTTAGAGAGTGTTGGCAATAAACTAATGGGACGTATATCTGTCATGTGTTTTGGGTTGCTAACTTTAGGTAAAGGCAAAACCCTCGCTTCTTTCCAACTCCTGGGGAAGACTCCGTTAGATATACAATAATTAATGATGTGTGTGAAGATTGGTAAAAGATATGGGCAACAAAAGTAAAGAAGATCAGTATTTATATTGTCAGCACCGGAAGATTTACTAGTAATGCCTAAAAGAAGTTTACAAATTTCGTCTTCTGTGACGGGGGAAAATGTAAAGTTAACACCCTCAATTGAGTTATTGATATAATAATTAATTACCTCACCAGAATTATTGCCATCAAGTTGTGCGGAGTTCACAAAATGAGTGTTGATTGAATTAGCATCGCCAAGACTCCCAGGGATAGATGTTTGTTTGTTATTATGAACACCAAAATTTTTGAGTTGTTTCCAGATGTTTTTGGATTTACAATTTCTGATTGAGTATTCTAGATACGCTTTCTCTGTTCAGTTTGAAAAAGAAAACGAGTCAATGTGCGTTCAGTGAACAGCAGCTGCTGAGTTGCTGACTCAGCAATTGTTTGTGATTGGCTATTACCTTAATGTGAACCAATCACAAACGATTGCTGAGTAACCAACTCAGCAGCTGCTGTCCGTTGAACGCGCACAATGCATTGCAGGATATGGAAGCAATCTCCTAGCAATCTTCAACAAAATAAATGTGCTGTTAGTGTCAGTTATGAAATGTCATGAGTTATATCCCAAAATCTTAAGAAAATCTTTGTAAGTATAAGATAATTGCTTAGCACATTGTTTAAAGCGTGAAGGAGAACATTTCGAACATTTATTACAGTGTTTTTGTTAATAAAATAAATCCTAAAATTACTTTACTGAAACTAGTTTTGTTTCATCATGGGTAACTGGTATACACTTGCAATGCACTGACTCGTTTTTTTTTTTTAAACTGATCATAGGAATATTTACATTGTATGTTCAGAGTTAAAAAAAACTCACGGTATATACCGTGAGTTTTTTATACCTCTGAACATACATAAATAGTCCTATGTTCAGTTAAAAAAAAGAAACGAGTCAATGCATTGCAGGATATGGAAGCAATCTATCTCCTAGCAATCTTCAACAAAATAAATGTGCTGTCAGTGTTTATTGTGAAATGTCATGATTTAAATCCCGAAATGTTAAGAAAATCTGTGTATGTATAAGATAATTGCTTAGCAAAAAAACTGGTTCGGTTTTTAAAATATGACGACATATTTTTAAAGGTTTCTTTGAAATGTCTTCCGTAGCCTTACGTTTGCAAGAAACACTAATTGTTTGAGAATTTTCCTTGCATCAGCTTCGTGATTATGCTCCAGATCCTTTTTTTGACAATATTCGCTCGGAACCTTCTCCAATCGTATACACAGTTGGTCTAACCAAGACTAGGTATACGGTTAATTGTGAGTAAATGAAGGAGAGGCTCATTGAAACTTGTGTGAAAATGAAATAGAGATATTACAATGTTGCGTGCGAAGGTAGGAATGCTGCGGCCGGAGCCTGGCCCGCGTTATCAATCGGCAACGTCGATTGATGTAGCTATTTCGTTTACTGATGCGCTTTCTACTATTCTATCCTTCATTTACTCACGGTAAATGCATAGCCAGTGGTGATTACGCCAACGCGATATAGTTTTGCCGTGCATCGTTTTGATGTACACCATTTCACTTCTCCACCCGTTCTCTGATTTAATTTCAGGTACACTGAGAAAAATGGCACAAAGGAGTACGTTTATATTAACAAGAATTCCGAACATTTTATTCGGATTCGCGTTAAAAAGCGACTCAGCGTACTATTGCAAAATTATCACTATGTGGTTTGTTGTTTAGAGTAGCAATGATAAAATTGTAATTGAACATCTTCCGTAAATGATCCAGTATTTTATTTAGGTACGTATTAATTATTCTTTGTTGCTAATTAATTTTGTTGTTCCCTGTGTAGGACCTTCTAAATAATTCTGTCGTTCATTTGTTAGAAAATTTGTTTATTTTTACAGTAAACGTCGGCGGAGAAAATAACTTTCTTAGTTTTCTTCGTTATCTGTCGAAATAAATATTACATGTGTTGTATCAATATACAGGGATGGGCAAAAGTCTGGAACCATGCTAATATCGTCTGTACCGTTAGTTCAATTTTTGTGAAAATTTGCATTAATATACAAGACTTCCTGGCGGATATGATTAGCAAATACTCGTTCGACTGAGACTTCCGGTTTAACCGGAAATGATATTAACTTTTGTTTTTTAAATAGAACACCCTATATATTTTTTAAGGTTTCGAAAGAGCTCTCTCTCAGAAATTCAATGATATAAAAAATTAATTCCTGCGATGTTAAACTACCACAATAAGCAATTTTTAAAATTTTTCTCTAGGTATTTTTTTATCATGTGGGCCATGAAACATAACTGGAAAATAGAAACTAAAATTGAATAATATTGACAGAGTCAATGTTAATTAACTCAATATGGCTCAATTAATAGAAAAGGAGCAAATACAAATACTGATGATGATGATGATTGGTTTTGGTGACCGCATAAGAACACAGCAAGAAGTTTGCAATCTGTTTAATAACTTGCATCCAGATCGCAACCCTATATCTCGAAGAGTTGTAAGCAAGACTCTGAGAAGATACTCTCGAAACCGATCTGCGACTTACATCATGATTTAACGGCATAACTGTGGTTGATGTTTGAGGTAATTCTTCCAATTCGAGAGCAATATTCTCAGCAACAGTGTTATTCGTTGTTGCAGTATTCGATCGTCCGCTTTTACTTAAATTTCTAACACTTCCTGTTAAATTATATCTTCTCTGAGTCTTACTTACAACACTTCAAGATATAGGGTTGCGATCTGGATGCAAGTTATTAAACAGATTGTAAACTTTGTGCTGTGTTCTTATGCGATCACCAAAACCAATCATCAATGAGTATTTTTACTCACACTTTTTCTGTTAATTGAGTCATGTTGAGTTAATTAACATTGACTCTGACAATATTTTTCAATTGTAGTTTCTATTTTGTAGTTTTGTTTCAAGGTTCACATGATGTAAAAATATTTACAGAAAAATTTAAAAAATTCCTTTTGTGGTAGTTTAACATCGCAGGAATTAAATCTTTATATCATTGAATTCCTGAGAGAGAGCTCTTTCGAAACCTTAAAAAATATACAGAGTGTTCCATTAAAAAAACAAAAGTTTATATCATTTCCGGTTAAACCGGAAGTCTCAGTCGAACGAGTATTTGCTAATCAGATCCGCCAGGAAGTCTTGTATATTAATGCAAATTTTCACAAAAATTGAACTAACGGTACAGACGATATTAGCTTGGTTCCAGACTTTTGCCCATCCCTGTATAGAGAAAAAAAGAGCGCGTTCAATTATTCCAAAGTCTACTTGACGGTCCATAAGAAAGATTTAAGTTGGGGGGCGGACACTTGAAAGCGGAAAGTGAAAACAAAAATCTATGTAAAAGCACATTTAAATTCTGCATAAAAAGTGCCTCAAGAAAGTACAAATAACGAAATCGTATAGATTACAATAATGAAATTACGAGTACAAAAAAGCGTTTTGTTTTTTGGTTATAACTCCTGCCCATTGGGAATTTCTTAAATTTCAAAATCGTTTACGACTACCATAATACTTAGCAATAGTTCACCCCATTTAACCGAATTCGTATCTCTTATAATAAATAAGCGAGATCCCCATGCTGGAAAAGTTAAAATAAATATTTTTATTAAATAAAATATACATGGTGTTTCAAAACTGGTGAAAACTACTCACAAGGTAAACGTAAAAACGCACACGATACATAGGTGATATAAGTAGCAATGTTGATAACCTTTGTTCTAATGTCTTGTTGTGTTTATTGACTTTGAAACTTGTGTAAATAAATTTAGGTATTTCGTTTGTATTTTAAAATATAATAATGCGTTGTAACCGCAATGTACATAAAACACTTTGTTTATTTTTAGTGTGTACCTTCGAATAGTAAAGGATGAAATAATTTTTCTTGTTAACTGATCTATCACTTTCCAGAAACAAATTTGTGGTAATTAATTTTAACATTAATTCACTTCATATATCGGGGGCAAAAACTTTTCCGTGCAATTAATTAATTAATTACTTCACTACGTTAATACAGGACGTGTGAAGTAAAAGAACGGACGAAACTTAAAAACATAAAAGTTTTTTTTTGATATCTCTGGACGATATACATTTTACACTTACTGCTTGCTACCTACCTGCGTAGATAGGCAGAAGTTTTACATTGGAGCGAAACTTTACTCCAATGTTGCCAGCCAGCTACAGTGGGACGGGAGGGTTCAAATCCAAACCGCGAAGGCCAAAACCCATAAGAAAATAGGCGCCACTTAATTTTTTTTTGAAAGGGGGACAAGGTGAAAATTAAGAAAACCCGTTACATCCAGAACGCGTCAATTTACTTAGACACAAACAGCAATCATAAAAGAATATACACAAATAAATAAAATATGGGGAACACAAACGTTTACAACATATTCAACTTGGTCGGATCCGAACTTCGCATTAAACTATCCTAAAATAATTCAAATCGTAACTAATGCAACAGAATACAAAAGAAGGCAATCTCCGGTTATTTGCACGCGTCAACGCTCGTCTACTTATATCATATTTAAATTACACCGGCGGTTACGCAATAAGTTGCAAGTTTAATTGCGGCAAAATCAAAGTAATGGATCAAAAACTAAATCCGCGAAATATCGCTCAAAACTAAGAAAAGAAATTGTAACGCTCCGACCTTTATTCCTTTGATGTCCGATTCGTTTGTCGGTGTCTTTGCGGCAATGTCGCGGCGACGCTTTGTAGTGTGCCGGCTTCCGCGTAGAGGGGCGAGGGAGGGAACTTCCAACGCCGTAATTCGCGATGCACCCAACGAGAAATAACTCCTGATATAGGTCCAAGATTAAAATCTAGGATTAACGATAGCTCTTGCTAGAAGCTCATGATAAAAGCCTATAAGCAATAAAATAAAACGAACACCTAAGTCAAACCGAGAGTTGCTGCGTATATAGAACTTACCTCGGTCTGTTACCGAAGCTGGGACAAACCACGGGACACGCGGTTTTCCTGTCTCACAACTGGGTCTAATCAGAGTCGGCAATTAGCCGTAGAAATGCACTAACATCCCTTCGATGTAATGGCACGCACAAATAAAAATATTTACGAAAAGAGAGTGTGACCCAAGAGACGGCAAGTTTCGTTCTGACAATCGCGCAACATTTCTCGTTTGACAAACAAGGAACGATTATAAACAAGCGAGACACCTTATAATCTTACCTCCGGGGAACTTTCTTAGTAACAGTGGGAACCAATCGGCTGAAAGGGCAAAGATCACGCATAATACGCGTCCAGAAGTAGAACTTCGTTATAATTCGTTCAATTCCTCACATACACGCGATTTTGAACTCAAATAAGGATGGATTACGTATATAAAATGAATTTGTTTAAATAAATGAAGGTCCTGTTAATAGAAATATGCTAAAACGAAAGTTTAAGAAAAATTACGCCGGCGAAATACGGGTATTCCTACACTGACTGCAATGTGTACAACGACGCGGTCCAAGGAATCATCCGACACGTCGAATTTCGCATATACAGGGCGTGTTCGGAACAGAAATGAAGGCTGGACGGTGGCAATGCATATACAGGGGGTATTCAGAACAGGAATGAAAAAAAAAATGAACTGTAACATGCTTCTTTCTCGTATGTGGTTGCTACAGGAACAAATTAATACATATGATTCTTCAATGTGAAAAAGAATGAATCTCGGAGTTATAATAATGAATATTTTTTCTTGGTTAGGATTGTTACTAATTTTGTCAACTTTCCATATTAATTATATATTTCTGTTATATTTTTATGATTCTGCAAAATTGATATGCCATAAACATTACTCTGTGTTACTGCATTATATCTGTATATACAACACTGACATTGTATTATGTAATGGTTAAAAGTTATGGTATCGTATTCTATTGTACATGAACAAATTAATACATATGATTCTTCAATGCGAAAAAGAATGAATCTCGGAGTTATTATGTATGGACATTCATTATTCATGTAATAATGAATATTTTAAGCTTATTTTTTTCTTAGTTAGGATTATTATTATTACTAATTTTGTCAACTTTCGACCTACCTAACGATTAAGCGTATAATTTTAAAATGCATTTATTTGTATAAAAATTTGAACAGATTCTTTGTTTCAGGAGTCAACGGATCAAAATTGAGAATAGAAATGCATTCGAATGTCGGATATGTGAATCTAAACTTCATTCTCGTGGAGGTTTGCGCAGACATATTTTGATACATACCGGTGAGAAACCATTCATTTGTGATCTTTGCGATTATAAATGCCGACGCGTCGGAACATTGAAACGGCACAAGTTAAAGCACACCGGCGAGCAGCCGTTTAGTTGTGATCGTTGCGATTATAAATGCCGACAGCTCGGACTTTTAAAACAGCACAAGTTAAAGCACACCGGCAAGAAGCCGTTCAGTTGTGATCTTTGCGATTATAAATTCCGGGACCTCAAAAGTTTGAAACGGCACAAGCTAACGCACACCGGCGAGAAGCCATTTAGCTGTGATCTTTGCGATTATAAATGCCGACAGGCCGGAAATTTGAAACGACACAAGTTAAAGCACACCGGCAAGAAGCCGTTTAGTTGTGATCTTTGCGATTATAAATGCCGACGCCAGAAAGATCTGAAACTTCACGAGTTACAGCACACCGGCGAGAAACCGTTCAATTGTGATCTTTGTGACTTTAAATCCCGGTACCTCAGAAGTTTGAAATGTCACAAGTTAATACACACCAGCGAGAAGTCGTTCAGTTGTGATCTTTGCGATTATAAATGTGGGCACCTGGAAAATTTGAGACAGCACGTGATGATACATACCGGCGAGAAGCCGTTGCTCTGTGGTCTTTGCGATTACAAGTGTCGAGAACTTGTAAATTTGAAGAGACATATGTTAAATCACACGAAGAAAACATAAAATACTCTTTTTAATTGAGCAAAGAATTAGACAAATCTTGTGAGAGACTTCACGCGGAGCGATCTTTGCAAGCAATTGCTCGCGGCGAGTATTTGCTCGTACAATTTCTCCCAAACAATAGTCGCATATGCGATTTCTTAAATTAGAACCTGTTCTATCTGCATGCGATTTTTTCGTGCAATCTAGTCACCTCTCCAGGTTATTAATAACTGTACAGTTACACAATAAACTTTACAGTTTAATGCTAGTGATTATATTACGCAATAGAACGTTGCCATGAAAATATCGCTGCGATTAATTCCCTTGTCTAAATCTAACTTAATAATTTGTATTCACTTGCACCCCTGTCAAAAAAGGGGCGGGGAAAATAGTAGAATAAAATTTCCTTGGTCCGGGATTTATTTGTAAAATAAATGTGCCGTAGCAGGTGGAAAAAAAAACTAAATCTCGTGTACAAAATCTCATTTTATGTTAAAATGAAATAACTTTTTTTTTTAATTTTCTTAGTTTTGGAGTTATCTTAGTGTGAAAATAAAAGACTGAAATTTTTTTATAACATAAGTGAAGCAATTGATAAGAAATGTAAAATCTGTTCGTTTGTAAAATAAATATGGTATATGAAACGTGTGTAAACGTATTATTTTTAATCTCGTGCTACTTACTATTCGTGTGCATTCGACTGACGCCTCGGGTGCGAAAATTTTCACACTTGGTTGAAAAGAACTACTTTACACACTAATTGGTTCAATAGCTATTTCCGGTTATCTAATTTTAAGTTCAGGTAACTAATGTTTTCATAATTACGACACGCGTCATGGTTGTGCCCTACTCTCTGAGTCACATACGACAGCAATGTACGAAAAGAAACCTACTTACGTGTCTGTGAAAATATTTAATCACTTACCCGACAACATAAAAAATTTACTGCTTTAAAACTTGCTTAAAAGCATTTTTAGTTTCAAATTGTTTTTATAACTTGCATGACTATTTTATATATAAATCCAATTAGCAACAGTTTTTCAGCCTATGTATGTACATACGTTTATATCTGTATACAATTTGATTTGTTATCTTATTAACGTAGTGTTGGATAGTTTTTTTTTTTGTTAAACATTTTAGACTAATAACAATGTCAGAGAACCGAGTTGCAGTAAACATTCACTCACCCTTTGGTTAGATCTCTCTTTCCCTGCTTTCTTACTCTCTTTCTCGTCCACTGCGGAATTGAGGGTAAACGTCTTAACATCTGGGCTTCGCTTTTCGATTCGACAAGGACGTCATGCAAAATTACAAATAAGCATTTACGAGTATCTACTCAAGGCTATAGGACTTATTTACTCACCGGGGCCCTCTCCCGGCCCCACTCTTTTCCAGCGGCGACTCTAGATGCAGAAGCTCCCTTCTGGAATACGAATTCACGGAGAAGGTATCCTCGAATATCCATCTTCGTACTTCGCATGCATAAAGACAAACCCCAGGTGGATATTAGCATACCTTGCCTTCTGAGCGTACGTTCTCAGAATCATTGGTGCTACTGCCTCCTACAGTGTTGCTACACCAGCCCGAGCGCAGTCAACACCAAGTCATGACCGTTTTGAAAGCACAAGGCAATCACCTGGTCAGGCATTCAACTAGTTGTTTTTCCGGCATCTACTACTCACGCATCTGCAGTAGCGGATAGGGTCAGATGCCGTATACAGGAGAAATGATCCCCTACTCTCATGTCATTGCAATTCACTGTAACACTCGCGAGCCCGTCTGCGTAACCAGTCCAACATTATCAACACGTAAAGCCCTCAAGCACCGCGCCCCGACTGAGCGCTGGCACTTTTCTCTCCTTCCGTCCCTGTACTTGAGACGCATCCCGTATCTTAACCCAAACCATAAGATAAAATAAACAAACGTGCTCGTGTTTTACGGATATATTGAAAATGCATAAACTTTTCTAAATTCTAAACTTGATAAAATAAACAACAGTAGTATTCGAATATCTTGTTCTTTTTGACTAGTAGCGCTGCTACATATACGCACATTACTACCTTATAATTGTCAACTTGTCCGATCGATGTATATTGGCAGAGAGATTAATAAATATTATTATTATTATTATTCTTTAGTTAGGAGTATTATTACTTTTGTCAACTTTCGATCTAACGATTAAGCGTATAAATTTAAAAAGCAAGGGCATTTAACTGCCACGCCGAATTTGTAATTAAAACTTAAGCAGATTCTTTGTTTCAGGTGTCAACGGATCAAAATAGTGAATAAAAATACATTCGAATGCCGGATATGTGAATCTAAACTTAGATCCCGTAAAAGTTTGCGCAGACATATTTCGATACATACTGATGAGAAACCATTCATTTGTGACCTTTGCGATTGTAAATACCAGCACCTCAGAAGTTTGAAACAGCACAAGTTAACGCACACCGGCGAGCAGCCGTTTAGTTGTGATCTTTGCGATTATAAATGCCAACGCGTCGAAAGCTTGCAACAGCACAAGTTAAAGCACACCGGCAGGAAGCCGTTCAGTTGTTATCTCTGCGATTATAAATGCTGGTACATGGAAAGTTTGAAACAGCACAAGTTAAGGCACACCGGCGAACAGCCGTTTGGTTGTGATCTTTGCGATTATAAGTGCTGGCACCCGCGAAGTTTGAAACAGCATAAGTTAAAGCACACAGGCGGGAAGCCGTTTAGTTGTGATCTTTGCGATTTTAAAAGCCGGTACCCCGAAAGTTTGAAACGTCACAAGTTACTGCACACCGGCGAGCAGCCGTTTAGTTGTGATCTTTGCCTTTATAAGTCCCGACAGATCGGAAGTTTAAAACAGCACAAGTTAAAGCATAGCAGCGTGCTGCCGTTCAGATGTGACCTTTGCGATTTTAAATGCGGATACCTCAGAAGTTTGAATCTTCACAAGTTAAAGCACACGGGCGAGCAGCCGTTTAGTTGTGACCTTTGCGACTATAAATGCCGATTCGTCGAAAGTTTGGAACGTCACAAGTTAAAGCACACAGCCGAGAAATCGTTCAGTTGTGATCTTTGCGATTATAAATGTGGCTGCCTCGAAAATTTGAGACAGCACGTGACCATACATGATAAGCCTCTGCTCTGTGGTCTTTGCGATTACACATGTCGAGAACTCGTAAATATGCAACGACATATGTTAAAGCACACGACAAAAACATGAAATACTCTATTAGAGTAAAGCCCGTGCCCACTGCAAATGAAAATATTTTTACGTTGCGTCAATTTTTATGATGTCACTTAAAAGGCTTTTATAAAATACAACAGTTTCTATAATTTTTATGAAAACCGGTACGTGATTGGCTTTTACGGTTTCACAAATTTAAATAAGTGCGCGTACGTTCCGAAATCCTGGTGTTAGGTTAGGTCATCGTACAACTAATATAAAGTATCATCCATTCTTAAGAAGTTTTTATAGTTCTTCTTACCGTAATTCATTTTCTGTCATTGTCAAAAGACCTTGATTACTACCTTCATTCCTTCGAGATGTCCAGGGCCTAACCCACCATCTACGTCTTCTGGATTGTTTTGGTTTTCTTTTTTTTAAATTTTTAAAATTATTATACGCCCAATAGTAGCCACAATAGCAACAGTTAGCTGAGATTAATCATTCCTAAATATTATGGTAGACATAAACTATTTTGAAATTTCATCTCATCTCGGCTCCTTCGTCGCCTCGTCCTTCATTACGATTCGTCCCCTAAAACCTTATTTTGCGTACTTGATACATAAACTACTCTTATTTAACGAAATATGCATGATGTTTCATAACAGGTAAATACTACTCTCAAGGGCAACGTGAAAACGCAAATGATACGTAGACATAAGCAGCAGTGTTGATAACTTGATGACCTTTGTTCTAGTTTCTTGTTGCGTTTTTTTGACTATGAAACTTTTATGTAAATGATTTTAGGTATTTCGTTTAAAATATTTTGAGGCTTCGTTGTAACCGCAATGTACAGGGTGGATCAATTTCGATGTCTCTTATGGGCATCTCTGTAACT
The DNA here is from genome assembly GCA_033060865.1 of Dorcus hopei. Taxonomy (NCBI): domain Eukaryota; kingdom Metazoa; phylum Arthropoda; class Insecta; order Coleoptera; family Lucanidae; genus Dorcus; species Dorcus hopei. Next base: position 74,888,460 of record CM065425.1, read on the forward strand.
ATAAGAGTTAGAAAAAAACTAGTGGCCAAGTCTCGATCTCTTTTTTAGAGATAAAGTCAATAGACTAAACAAAAATTGGCTATCTTCTTTTGTTTTCGAGTTACAGGCAAAAATTGACATTTTCGACTTTTCGTCAATCGCGCATATCTCGTTTATTTTTACAGATATTAAAAAACTGTTTTGACATTATTAGGACATTTTTTTGAATACAATTCAGTGGTGTAGTTGGTTTTTTCATATTTACTTAAATTGTCGAGTTATAACATAAAAATATATTTTTTTTAATGAAAATCATAGTAGGCAATGTCACCATTAAATAGAGATTATTTTTCTGTTTTCAAAAATATATACTTTGTTGGGTTTATTTCTTACAATTAATAGAATAAAACGCCTTTTCTATTATTCTTGGGTGTATTCTATTCTTAGTAGGCTGGTTTGAACAAAGGCCCACAATTTTTTTGTTTGTTTTTATTAAATATCAACTCTTGTTCAAATATTTTGACAGTTGCAACCGCATAAAGAGAAAGAAAGATAGAACGAGCATCCTCTGAGAGTCACAAAGACTACAACAATACCGATACCATGTGGTTCGGGTGAAATTCGAAATTATGTAACTTCATTTAATATTTAAGTTTAAAACGCATTTTTTTCGATCAAATATGCATTTCATGGGATAATGAACTAAATTATATGTATAAATTAAAAAGATCTTAAAAATAAGAAATTATTGCAGAAAAAGTTAAAGAATATTGAAATATAAGTAGATAATAAACACAACTCTTGATATATCACAATAAATAACTTAAAACCCAGAAAATAATATCAAAATAAATCACAATTTCAACACTGCCGCGCAAAAATACACAGCCAACTCATGTTGCAACCCAATCCAGCTCTATCGGTGCTAGCTTTCTATCTCTTATGTTTATCGCAATACCTCTCACTCTTGTGCTACCCAATCTTCAAATCTTTGTTAATATTTAATAAAAACAAAAGAAAATTGTCGGCTTTTGTTGAAACTAGCCTCCTAAGAAAAGAATGCACCCAAAAATAATAAAAAAGGCGTTTTATTCTATTAACTGTAAGAAATAAACCCAACAAAGTATATATTTTTGAAAACAGAAAAAAAATCTCTATTTAATGATGACATTGCCAACTATGATTTCCATTTAAAAAAATATAACTTTATGCGATAACTCGAAAATTTAATTAAATATCAAAAAACCAACTACACCATTGAATTGTACTCCAAAAAGTGTCCTAATAATGTCAAAACAGTTTTTTAATATCTGCAAAAATAAACGAGATATGACTGATTGACGAAAAGTCGAAAATCTCAATTTTGGCTTATAACTCGAAAACAAAAGAAGATAGCCAATTTTTGTTTACACTATTGACATTATCTCTAAAAAAGAGATCGAGACTTGACCATTAGTTTTTTTCTATCTCTTATAGTTACAGAGTTGTCCATAAGAGACATCGAAATTGATCCACCCTGTACATAAAATACTTTGTTTGTTTTTTGTGTGTACCTTTAAAGAGTAAAGGATGAAATAATTTTTCTTGTTAATTGATCTATCACTTTCATGAAACAAATTTGTGGTAATTAATTCACTTCATGTATCAGGAGCAAAAACTTTATTTATTATTTTCCTGATTTTTTTTAATCTCTAGACTCTAGACCATTTCATTTTACATTTAGTGCTTCTCTTGCGTATGTGCTGCTACTGGAACAAACTGTAAGCTATTAATACATAAAATTTTGAGATGATTCTTGAGTGCGTGGAAGAATGAATCTCAGAGTTATCATCAGAGTTAGGCGAAAAAGGTCGGAACGTCAGCGAATACCTCCCACTCGAGCAAGAAGCGCAACGTCACCGCCTAATGTAGAGTGGTGAGAGGCGAAGAATCTAAACCGCCGGCCTCTGGTTATTATGTATGGACATTCATGATTCATGTAATAAAGTGTATTATTAAGGGTGGGTTTACAGAAAGGAAATCAAATAGTAGTATTTAATTACGATTAACTATTTGATTGAGCGTTGCCATAGAAATCAAATTGTTAAACTAAGGCAACGCTAATTCAAATTACGTGACACAAACAGACAAATATTTGTCATGGAGACGAAGAAGTTTTAGATTTTTTGGCAGCTCCCAAAAGGAATAAGAAACACAAAATAAATCATATTAAAAACACCATAATAAATAAGCCATATTAATCTAAAGACGTTGAAGACATGATTATTAAAACCCTTTTGCTTAAAATTTTGAATTTTGATAGAAAAGAAATGGAGTAGTTTTTGCAGGTAACGGAAATATTGCAGTTTTGAGTTATGTGTAAAATATTTGTGCTTGCTCGAAACTCGAAGGTGCTCGTCCGTGCTTCGTGGTGCTCCTGGTTTGTTCATTTGTGGATTGTGACGGTTATTGGATTCTGTTTATTTTTATCGATTTACAATGGTTAATCGTGATAAAGGGTTGTAAAGACGTTAGTACAGTTTATTATGGGAGAATTTTACTAGTCGACAAACAGTACAGTTTCAGATGCTCAGATTTGCGCAGTAAGGCTCTAAAAAATTGACATTTACGTTTATTTTCCGTTGTCATGAAAATCAACCAAAATTTTCATTTTAAAATTCCCGCGCATGACGAGCCAGAAAATGGCTTCCCTATTGCCGTACTTTATACTATCTAGGGACTTTAATGGTCGCTTCGTTTCCTATCTTGAACTCTCTGATCCTTGTGCGTGACCTTCTCGGATGTTGAGAGAATTCCAAGTAATTCCGTTTTACTGTTCGGAGTTAATTTTGAAGTTTTCAGCTTGGAGGCTGAGCGGAATTAATTTGAAAATTGAAAAACGCTGCTTTTTATACACTTTTTGTGTGTTGACATTGTCGTTACCATGACGATGATACTCTCGTTTTTAAAAAATTAATCTCGACACCCTGACCACCCTGACTGTCACGCCCCCTACAACTCCATTTTGACAAAAATGTTTCTGACATTACCTAATTTTTACAAAAAAATTGACCTAACCCTTTCGCTTATGGTTTTCCAAATGTATACATCAGTTTCACAATTTTTCAACTTCAAAGTTATGGTAAATAATTACCATGGATATAAATCCATGTTTTCACTTTGTATATATTCCTGTAATATATCTGTATATTCCTGTAATATACTGTAATAAGTACAAAATGAAACATGGACATTACTACCAAAACGATGGTCGACTCGAGTAGTTCAATACTCCAGATGCTATTACCGGGTGGTTGACCCGACGGAATTCGTCCCAGTGACTGCTTTTACTTTCAATATGATCTAATTATGACACAATTATCGAATGTAAATGGCCCTACGTTGTAGTTTCCCAGATTCTTTGTTTGGTGCGACTGTACAATTAGTTTTAGCAAGGAAATAGGCAAGTTGATAATAAAACGCAACAATTAAAATTTAAGTAATTATTTATTTTTAATAATTAATTTGATCGGGTAAAAAAAACTCCGTCTCTCCCATTAATAATAATAATAGTTTTATTAGTTCGAATAGCGACGATACGATTTATCTGTAATTAATTCAGGTTCAAAAGTTAGAATCTTAGTACCGCGTCTGTAACTCTGCTGGTATTCAAAGACCTGTTCGATTTAACAAACCAACGCACGCCAAGTTGCCCCTGTGGGACGACAGTGTACTTAATTAATGGAGTTAATTAATGAACTAGTCAGATGTTTTTGGCAAATTGTGATTCCTGCCGCCTTCAGCGATCAATCTGCAGGTAAATCAAAAGCAATCATCCGTTTTTCACGAACTCCCTTTGGAGGTGGTGGTGTACCCTATCTCTAATTAACCTAATTAATGGATACGTGCGGTGAGCCGTTACTACTTCTGCTACGCTATCCGAGCTTAATGTTATTTATGAGAGCGGCGCTTTTGCCCGTTGCCTTGCCTGGTAGGACTCTCTGTGTATAGCTCGACCGCCGACAACCTGTCTAATTAAATAAAAAAAAAACGCAAGGTCCCATTGACTGCTTTATTGGCGCTACACTATGGGTGTTTTTGGTCTTTCACTCTCAAGATAATCGCTTATCATTTACCTGCAAATCTCACAGCCATGACAACAGGTCGACCCTCCCACAAATACAGGGTGTGTCAAGAAAATGGCCAGTAATCTATTGCAAATGGTTTGGCTTACAATTTGCTTGAGAGAAGCCCCCTTAGAGTGTGGTGGTTTCTAAAGTACACTGCATGGAAAGTCCCAAATAGATGTAAGGAATGACAAATTGCCGTTGATTAATTAAGTTATCAAACTCGGCTACAAGTTACGAACGCTGACCAAGCAAAGCTTTTAAATATGGAAGTTACTAATGCGTTTTACTACTCGCAGTAAGGTAAATAAAATTAGTTTGATTAAAGTTCTTTAAATGTGATGATAATAATGAACTTTACTGACTCTTTCGACAACTAAGTAATACAATTTGAAGTATTCTCGCTCTATTTATGCCACCAAAGATGCGATGGAGAAATACAAATAAATGCAAATTACCAATATGCGTTAATCCGTGACATACTCCCGCACTAATCACACACCTTGTTTAATCACCCGCGACGTCCATGTTTTATTTTAATTGCTCTTTTTCACTAAACTTAATCGTGCCCGTATAAACGATTTAACAAGCAACCGAGTTATATAAAGTAGAGCTGGCAACGGTTAACCGATTTTGGATATTTTGGATATTCGCGGTGTACAGCATGTCACTCGTGCAAACAGAGTTGCATAACTTAAATGTGAATCTAAGTGAAAATTTTTTTTTATTCAACTCTATTTGCATGAGTGACATGCTGTACACCGCGAATAACCAAAATATCCAAAATCGGTTAACCGTTGCCAGCACTAATATAAAGATACAAATTTGAATAAGAACTACAAGCGCCTAAGAAAACTGCGGAATCAAACTAAAAAGATTCAATTCGAACGTTTTAGTCTGAGCGTAAAAATTATCTGCCTTCCTCCGCGTCTTCTTACTTAACACGAAGACAATTAAGCCCCGCCCTCAGACTTGCAGCGAAAGTTCAAAATCACCTCAACCAATCCCGTTCGTGGTATTTTTGGTTCATCTGCCTTTGCAGATGTTAGAAAAATTAAGAGCACTCTACTACTCCATGGGGGTGTTTTGTTCCTGTCTCACGAACATCTATAAATTTTTCTTATTCAAGTGTGGAAATTGACGTTTTTAAAAGGTCTGTTTTTCGGACTGAGACAAGACAGACTGCACTTAAACCTCAACCCACAACGTAACGTGATATCCTCGTGCATTTAGCGCGCACGTTTTGCAGTTTTGACAAAGCAATCTATACATAAGAGTTTAGAAAAACAACTTGAAATGTCAAGATAGGTTGGTTTATGACTCTACCACTGCGAACGTCGTCAGTTTTCAAACACGAAACGGACAGCGAGACATGTTTTCAAATGACTGCAATTTAATCTGCGCGATCCCGGGCTGGTACTTAAATTTTTAGAAAACGCTAGAACACATGTGGCGATGATCGATTTAGTGTGCCCTTGGGTGGGCAGAAACATACAGCCCGTCGGTCCCGGTGGCGCCTTGGTCAACGACTCAATGCTGCAAGTCCGAGGGCGAACATGTGTTTTATTGAAATCAAACATGCAGTAATTGCCTTTTTATTTTTAAACATTATCGAAACATTTCAGATGTATTTAATCATTATTGTTTTGTAATGGACATTTTAAATATCTTGTAAATAAATATTTTATTTGAAAAATGTTTTCAAATTTAACGAAGCTCTGTTTGTTTCAGGCGCCGACGGAGATCTAACGCTAAACTTGTTGGTAAAGAATCATTCGAATGTCGCATATGTGGCTCTAAACTTAAATCTCGTGGATGCTTGCGCAGACATATTATGATACATACCGGTGAGAAGTCGTTCAGTTGTGATCTTTGCAATTATAAATGCCGGCACGTCGCTCGTTTGAAACAGCACAAGTTAAGACACACTGGCGAGAGGCCGTTTAGTTGTAACCTTTGCGATTATAAATTCCGCCACGTCGCAAGTTTGAAGCAGCACATTTTAAAGCACACTGGCGAGAAGCCGTTCAGTTGTGATCTTTGCGATTATAAATGCCGACGTCAGCATGATCTGAAACTTCACAAGTTAAAGCACACCGGCGAGCAGCCGTTTAGTTGTGACCTTTGCGATTATAAATGCCGCCACCTCGCAAGTTTGAAGCAGCACAAGTTAAAACACACCGGCGAGAACCCGTTCAGTTGTGATCTTTGCGATTATAAATCCCGACGCCAGCAAGATCTGAAACTTCACAAGTTAAAGCACACCGGCGAGAAACCGTTCAATTGTGATCTTTGTGACTTTAAATCCCGGTACCTCAAAAGTTTGAAATGTCACAAGTTAAAACACACCAGCGAGAAGTCGTTCAGTTGTGATCTTTGCGATTATAAATGTGGGCACCTGGAAAATTTGAGACGGCACGTGATGATACATGCCGACGAGAAGCCGTTGCTTTGTGGTCTTTGCGATTACAAATGTCGAGAACTTCTAAATTTGAAGAGACATATGTTAAAGCACACGAAGAAAACATAAAATACTCTTTTTCATTGAGCAAAAAATCAGCACTGAAGTTGTTTAGTATTTAATGTTAGTGATTACATTACGCAGTAGAACGTTGTTATAAAAATATCGTTGCGATCGCTCGCTGCGATTAATTGCCTCGTGTAAATCTAACTTAATAATTTGTGTTCACGTGCACTCCCGTTAAGAAGGGGGCGGGGAAAATAGAATAAAATTCCCCGGCTCCGGGACTCACAGGATCCATGTCGTATTTGTTTTTTGCTGCATTTATAAAATAAATATTTTTCTGTAATGAAATATACAGGTTGTTTCATAACACGTGAAAAAAGAAATGTGCAAAATCTCATCTTACGTTAAGATGAAAGAAATTTTGCTCAATTTCGGAGTGTGAAAATGAAAAACTGCAATAATTTTTTTTTATAACATAAACAAAGCAGTTGATAAAAAATGTGAAATCTGTTCGGTTGTAAAAAAAATATTGTGTATCTCGTGCTGGTATTTGCGCATTTGGCTGACGCCTCGGGTGCGAAGATTTTCACACTCGTTGCATAAATAACTATTTCCGGTTATCTAACTTTAAGTTCAGGTAACTCCGAAACTAAGAAAAATTAGAAATTTTTTTATTCTTTCATTTTAACTTAAAATGAGATTATGTACGAGATTTAATTTTTTTTCCACCTGTTATGAAACGTCTTGTATATTTGCCGTTTTCATAAATAAACGAATATGAATATTATTTGACTTATTTGATTTTTCCAAGATGTTCTTTGGTAGGTTCTTTAACCACCAGTAGTACACAAGAAAAGAAGCGAAATTATGACATATTGTATTGTTTTGTGGATGCGTGGGGTGTTTTTTTTTTTTTGATACTTTCCTTTTTTAGAGTCCCACGTTGTCTGCCAATACTTGTAATGTTATGGGGGTGTAGGGTTTATTTTTCTTTGGTGATTCTTTCTTCTTTTAGCCCCTACCTTCGTACTTTCGTGATGATCAGAGTGGATTCTTCGAATTATCTTAGTGGGTCTTCGTTTCAGTCAGATAAGGAAAATGAAAAATGGATGGAGTGATGGGGTGTGTGAGTGTGTGTGTGTATGCAAATAACCTAGTAAAACCGTCGTATCCGACAGATGTTGCAATCCGTGCGGGACTGAAACCCTTCTATGGTACCCGGACATCTGGTTGTTGGTTGTGTGCGTGGTGTCAAATTTTCGGTGCCAGAGGGTAGATCAGATTCAACAGATCTAGCGATCAGTGCTGAACTGTAACCTTTCTATGATACGCCGATTTTGTGTTAGTGTAAATGTGTGTGTGTGTGTGAAATGGAATCTGACTTACTTTGATTTTTCTCCCATGTCGTGGTTCTTGCACCCTTTTATTGATGGAATATAGGAAAAGACGTAAATCACATTTTAAATGTCTTGTAAATAAATATCTTATTTGAAAAATGTTTTCAAATTTAACGAAGCTCTGTTTGTTTCAGGCGCCGCGGCCGCGGCCGACGGAGAACTAAAGCTAAACCTGTTGGCAAAGAATTGTTCGAATGTCGCATATGTGGTTCTAAACTTAAAAATCGCAGATGTTTGCGCAGACATATTATGATACATACCGGTGAGAAGCCGTTCTGTTGTGATCTTTGCGATTATAAATGCCGGCACGTCGCAAGTTTGAAACAGCACAAGTTAAAGCACAACGGCAAGAAACCGTTCTGTTGCGATATTTGCGATTATGAATGCATACGTGTCGAGCATTTGAGAGTGCACAAGTTAAGACACACTGGCGAGAGGCCGTTTAGTTGTGATCTTTGCGATTATAAATTCCGCCACGTCGCAAGTTTGAAACAGCATAAGTTAAGGCACACTGGCGAGAAGCCGTTCAGTTGTGATATTTGCGATTATAAATGCAGGCGTCTCCAACATTTGAGAGGGCACAAGTTGAAACACACCGGCGAGAACCCGTTCAGTTGTGACCTTTGCGATTATAAATGCCGACGCCAGCAAGATCTGAAATTTCACAAGTTAATGCACACCGGCGAGCAGCCGTTTAGTTGTGATCTTTGCGATTATAAGTGCCGACGGCTCGGACATTTGAAACAGCACAAGTTGAAGCACACCAGCGAGAAACCGTTCAGTTGTGATCTTTGTGACTTTAAATCCCGGTACCTCAAAAGTTTGAAAAGTCACAAGTTAAAACACACCAGCGAGAGGTCGTTCAGTTGTGATCTTTGCGATTATAAATGTGGGCACTTGGAAAATTTGAGACAGCACGTGATGATACATACCGGCGAGAAGCCGTTGCTCTGTGGTCTTTGCGATTATAAGTGTCGAGAGCTTGTAAATTTGAAGAGACATATGTTAAAGCACACGAAGAAAACATAAAATACTCTTTTTCATTGAGTAAAAAATCAGACAAATTTTGTGAGCGACTTCACGTGGAGCGATTTCTGCAAGCAATTGCTCGCGGCGAGTAATTGCTCGTACAATTTTTCGCGAACAATAGTCGCATGTGCGATTTTTTAAATTAGAACCTGTTCTATCTGCATGCGACTTTTTTCCTAGATTACACTTATACTATTAGTTTTGCGGTAGCGATTTATATATACCGGGTGGACAAAAAAATATGTTTTTTACATGGAACACCTTGTATATTTTTACAAATTTTTAATCCTTGAATCACCCTGATAAGTTAGTGCAACACAATCTATGTTTTGGTAGACACTTATTTTATTTATTCATTTATTGAAGTATTTGCCTTTTCACTAAATTAACAATAAAATTATTAATTTAGTGATAAGGCAAATACTTATAATAATTAAATAAATTTTATATAATCACTAACATCATGGAGAACCCTTTACAACTTATTTTATTTTTGAAACATACAGGCTGTTCCAAAATTCAGCGAGCAAAAGATGTCAAATCAAATAAAAAAATTTTGTTAAAGAACTTATGTTCTAAACTTTCCTAGCTTAAAAATTTACGAAGTTATAAACATAGATATAAATCTGCAAGTTTTGAACACTTCAAAATAAATGTCTGAGTTCAATATTACGTAGCAAAAGTTTACATCTATTCCTCATAATTATTTACGTGATTGGAAAACCAAATAATTATATTGTTTTGTAATGAACAGTAAGTCACATTTTAAATGTCTTCAAATTTAACGTGTCCCTGTTTGTTTCAGGCGCCGAAGGAGATCTAGCGATAAATTTGTTGGTAAAGAATCATTCGAATGTCGCACCTGTGGTTCTAAACTTAAATCTCGCACATATTTGCGCAGACATACTATGATACATACCGGCGAGAAGGCGTTCAGTTGTGATCTTTGCGATTATAAATCCCGACGCCTCTCAGATTTGCAACTACACAAGTTACAACACACCAGCGAGAAACCGCTCAGTTGTGATCTTTGCGATTATAAATGCCGGCACCCCACAAGTTTGAAACAGCATAAGTTAAAGCACACCGGCAAGAAACCGTTCTGTTGTGATATTTGCGATTATAAGTGCCGACGCTGCGAAAGTCTGAAACGGCACAGGTTGACGCACACGGGCGAGAAGCCGTTCAGTTGTGATATTTGCGATTATAAATGCAGGCGCCTGGAACATTTGAGAGAGCACAAGTTAATACACACCGGCGAGAGGCCGTTCAGTTGTGATCTTTGCGATTATAAATGCCGACGCCGTCAAGATCTGAAACGGCACAGGTTAACGCACACCGGCGAGAAGGCGTTCAGTTGTGACATTTGTAATTATAAATGTGGGCGCCTCGAAACTTTGAAACAGCACGCGATGATTCATACCGGCGAGAAGCCGATGCTTTGTGGTCTTTGCGATTACAAATGTCGCGAACTTGGAAATTTGAAACAACACATGTTAAAACACACGAGAAAGACATAATACTCCCTCATTTAGTGAATAAAGAAATGAGACTACTTGGTGAGAAACTATGAAGTGTAAGAATTTGTGTTCATGTGAAGAGCTGTCGCCCCAAATTAATTTAATTTAATTTAAGTACACAGAAAAATGGAATTTCCAAAAGAAAAAGTTACATCTAGTTGGAAGGACTGATATGTACTTAAAAGTCAATTTTATTCATGTGTCTGTCATACAAAAAGCTTAATTTTTATAATAATTTCAAATTATTTAATTACAACCCAAATAAGTTTTTCCCCTAGGGCTCAGCGGCGTCTACCAATGACGGTGCAAATTTCTACATTTGTTTATACATAATTTTGCTGTTTTTATAAAATAAAATTGAATGAAATATTAATTGACTGTTGCCACGATATTCTTTGTTTCTTTTATACAGGGTGTCTCAAAACCTATGTCTGTAATTAAAACTGTAAGTTCCTCATTATAAAAGAGATTGATTCCCGAAATCTGAACGGTATTGCTCAAAAATGAAAAACTGCCCCACCACAAGCGCGTGCAATTCCTTTGTCTTGAAACCTCTGCTAGTTTATGACTGGTTGAGGCATGTCCTCTTTCAATAAAAAGCAAAAAACTGCAATAAATTTTTTATTTACGTTAGAAAGAACTAGGTCATCGTCTCAGACGTTTCACCGTGTGTTTCACCGACGATTACTGGCATAGCGAAATGCGTTTTTCGTTGTTTATTTCTCGCTTGTTCAGCAATAAATAAGCATAAATAAATAGTAATAAGCAGATAACGGACGGAAAGATAGAATTCAATGTCGTTCGCTTGAGCGGCACGCCCTGCGCGGCAATAGAATTGTAACTGGTCGTCTTAATCTCCTGAGCGTAAATTTTGGTGTTCGCATCACTACAGTTTAAATTCTAAATAAATATAGTAATCCTTTCAAAATAAGAAATTATAATTTATGTTTATTATAGCGTATTAATTACTTTTTTGAAAGTAATATATTAATATATTGACCCGGCTCCTGCCCGGCGCTCATGGACTTGCTACTTTACGTGCGCGTTGAGTCCTCGAGGCGAAGTGACCGTGAACAGCCATACAAATGTCCGTTCTTTGGTAATAAGTAATTGCAATTGTAAGGAACACCACGCCGTCCGGCATCGCGCGTAACTCTAAGAAAAATATGAACAGATATTATAAGAAATACCTGTTTATAGTATTATAAGAATCCAGCATGTCTAAGGCCCGGTATTTCAGTTACAGTTTAACTTTAATCTTTAGTTTTTTTTTTCATAGGAACGATTGTCTTATAATTGTTCCTACGGGAATAAACTAAAGGTTAAAGTTAAACTGTTACTGAAATACCGGGTCATAAATCATTAAGCTCAAAACGTAAATTAAATCCGATACAACGCCGGAAAATATGTTCCCCTAAACAAGCGCTTGCTGTATCAAAAGCTTCGCCGATATGATGAGTCAGGACTGACTTTTGAAATGAGGCTGCGTTCCCAGAAGTTCAACTGCAATCAAGCAGTCGCCGAGATGACTCATCAAAAAACGCCCACACAAGTAAGAACGGACAGACCAGGAAATTACGATGATTCATAATTGGAATATCCGGAACTAACGGTATAAGAACGCGACAGGGGTTCACGGGAATATCAGACGGCCAGTACTCGTCTGATCGTGTGCAACTCCTGAAATCCGAAGGCGGAATCAGCATTCACAGAACGTCATAGTGTGTGTGATCAAAATCCGAAAATCCGTCCGTCTTTCTGTATCTAGCACCATGGTTTGGTTGAGAAAACATTAATTAAATATGTATTTGAGTTATGAAATACTTTTTCTCTCGTTATAAAATATTTTGAATTTGTTTTATATTGTCTCGGCTATCGTTCTGAAATAATGTGTAATTACATTTAAAGTTTGTATCTGTCTAAATTGTGTTCTTAAATAATTTGACTGGAGTGTTGTACGTATGTAAGTAATCAGTTTTAAAACGAAATCTACTGTCTGATTATAAAGACCCCAAGCTGTAACTCATTCATTTTTACTCAAACACCCAATAAAGTGTACGCATTCTAAAATACTGGTAATGTCAATCTGTTTTCGTGAGAAATGAATAAATAACATTATTGAAGAACCCGATATGATACAGGATTACTACGAATGTAGAAAAAATAATGCGCCAGCGTTACGGTTGTTTGTTATTAATGTATTCATAAAAAAAAAATTTATAAATCAAGCAACAAATTACTAATGAGACAATTGCAAACATTTATGAATTAATAACCAACTTGCCGCAATATTTTCATAGACTTCATTAATTTGCTACCTACCTGTGTAGACAAGTAGAAAGTTAACACCGGAGCGAAATTAATCCAGTGTCGCCGGCAGCTTCAGTGGGACGGGAATGAGTTCTTAAACCATAACGCGAAGGCCAATCCAAAATAGGCGCCACTTAATTTTTTTTAAAGGAATTCGCGTAAAAATTAAGAAAAACACGATACGTCCAAAGCATGAACACAAGTTTATTAAAAGATTGATCACAAGTAATGAAGGTGAACAACACAACTAACGTTAAACAGTAAATCCTAACAATTCGGATCCGAAATTAATGCAAAGTTAAATAAAAACATTCACTTATTGTAACGCCGAAGTACTCGTTCGATGAATTACGTTTAGTAAGCGTAACGCAAGAGAAAAGGTGAATTCCTTCGAAATGGAGTTTACTTCGCGAGTATACGCCAAATTTACGTGTGCGAAAGCGACAACATCAAAACCACCGTAACACAAGAATAAATAAACATAAATATCCGACCTGATTACGTAGCATTCATACGTCTGTCGAGTCAGGGGCGTTCCACTCTTGCAAAGCGGCAAGCGGCGTCGTTGCTCCTCGGAGTGTCGGTCTCCTTGCGGGGATTAACGGCCCGCGCACTGGGGTCGGTACGGTACTAAGGGCGGCATGATGATCCCAGTAAATGTCGCACGCACGGAATAGTCGTCCGGACGAAGAAAGGACAGCCAAAACGAAAAACCTAAGGGGAGCAAAATGACCGTGAACTGCAAGATAATGCAAAACGATGGGGTAAACCTTACCTAAGTCAGAATAGGATGTAGGCTGAACACGAGTTGCCACACAGTCGACTCTCTCGTACAGGTGAATTAATCAGAGTCGGCCAACAGCCGTAAGATCTATTCTCTTCCTCCAAGAGAAATTAGAGCGGGAACCCACAAGACTAACTACACGCAAATCACCTGACGGTCGACAACACACTGGCAATTCCGGCGTTTTGCAAAATCGAGAGAGGTAGAAAACTGTATAAAGTGAGATGAACGGTGGTCTGTTTGAATCGTACCAATAACATAAGAATGTGACATCAGCGGAAACCAATCAAAATAAAGGGCAAGGGTTACGGACATACGCACCGGTTTCAGGTGCGGATGTTTTTAAAACAAAAGAATTTGACCACCCGTCGTCGTCCGCGTCATAAAGTAGTACTCCTCAAATTTGCCAAATACTCGCAGCGCAAACGTAATTTCAACCTTAAGCAAAGGGAGGGGGGGCTAACTTTATATAGTGAACTTGTTTGATCTGAAGCTTTTAGCGAAAAGCATGTTAAAAAGAAAGTTTTGGGTAAATTACGCGAACGAGGAATGGAAAATTCCTACGCGTAATGTGGGAAACAAAGCGAAGTGTGCTAAAAATAGATCGTAACGTTGAAATGTGTACTGTACAGGGTGTGTTCATACACAGGCGGAAAATAAACTGTAACAAATTTTATTCATCTTCGTCTTATGGCCGATTTCTTCACCATGTTTAACCTAAGGTTAATTTATCTAACACTTGGAATGTGACGTACAGTTGGCCGTACACATTGTCACACATGTGTCACATTCTAACTGACAGATAAATTTAACCTCAAGATAAGGCGATGAAGAAATCGAGTATTAGGAAGACAGATTGACATTACCGGTATTTTAGATACACTTTTTACAAACTAAATAGAATACGACAAATTTATGTATGTGTGCATGTAAATTTAAAAAGTAAATGCATTTAACTACCACGTCGAATTTGTATAAAAATTTAAACAGATTCTTTGTTTCAGGTGTCAACGGATCGACATTGTGAATAAAAATACATTCGAATGCCGGATATGTGATTCTAAATTTAGTTCTCGGAGAAATTTGCGCACCCACATGTTGATACATACTGGTGAGAAACCGTTGGTTTGTGATCTTTGCGATTATAAATGCCGATGTCCCAGTAACTTGAAACGACACAAGTTAAAGCACACCGGCGAGAAACCGTTCAATTGTGATCTTTGCGAGTATAAATCCCGGCGCCTCTCAGTTTTGCAAGTACACAAGTTAAGGCATACCGGCGACAAGCCGTTTAGTTGTGATCTTTGCGATTATAAATTCCGGCTGCTTCATCATTTGAAAAGGCACAGGTTAAAGCACAGTGGCGAGAAACCGTTCAATTGTGATCTTTGCGATTATAAATCTCGGGAGCTCAAGACTCTGAAACAGCACAAGTTAAGGCACTCCGGCAAGAAACCGCTCAGTTGTGACCTTTGCGATTTGTTACAGTTCATTTCTTTCATTCCTGTTCTGAATACCCCCTGTATATGCATCGCCACCGCCCAGCCTTCATTTCTGTTCCGAACACGCCCTGTATATGCGAAATTCGACGTGTCGGATCATTCCTTGGACCGCGTCGTTGTACACGTTGCAGTCAGTGTAGGAATACCCGTATTTCGCCGGCGTAATTTTCTTAAACTTTCGTTTTAGCATATTTCTATTAACAGGACCTTCATTTATTTAAACAAATTCATTTTATATAGGTAATCCCTCCTTAATTGAGTTCAAAATCGCGTGTATGTGAGGAATTGAACGAATTATAGCGAAGTTCTACTTCTGGACGCGTATTATGCGTGACCTTTGTCCTTTCAGCCGATTGGTTCCCGCTATTACTAAGAAACGGTGTCTCGCTTGTTGAGAATCCTTCCTTGTTTGTCAAACGAGAAATGTTGCGCCATTGTCAGAACGAAACTTGCTGTCTCTTGGGTCACACTCTCTTTCGTAAATATTTTTATTTGTGCGTGCCATTACATCGAAGGGATGTTAGTGCATTTCTACGGCTAATTGCCGACTCTGATTAGACCCAGGTGTAAGACAGGAAAACCGCGTATCCCGTGGGTGTCACAGCTTCGCAATAGACCGAGGCTTTTCTCGTGAGCTTTTCTCGTGAGCTTTTCTCGTGAGCTTTTAGCGTGAGCTTTTATCGTAAGCTTTTAGCGCTTTAATCTGGAACCTACATCAAGAGGTATTTCTCGTTGGGTGCATCGCGAATTACGGCGGTGAAGGCTCCCTCCCTCGCCCCTCTACGCGGAAGCCGGCACATTACAAAGTGCCGCGGCGGCATCGCCGCAAAGACACCGACAAACACGCCGAACATCAAAGGAATACAGGTCGGAGCGTTTTGATTTCTTTTCGTAGTTTTGAGCGATATTTCGCGGATTCTATTTCGGATCCATTGCTTTAATTTTGTCGCAATAAAACTTGCAACTTATTGCATTCTCTTGCATTTTGTGGCATTAGTGACGATTTGAATTATTTTAAGATAGATATGTAGCGATTTCGGATCCGAAAAGTTAGGTCTATGGTCTTGTTGTGTACTTAGATCGATCGACTTGCGTTGAATTTGTTTTATTTTAGTTTTATTTGTGTTTTAGCAATAAAAGTGTTCATGTTTTGGACGTAACGTGTTTTCTTAATTTTTCACGCGATCCCTTTCACAAAAAAATTAAGTGGCGCCTGTTTTGGTTTGGCCTTCGCGTTTTGGTTAGAGAACCCCCTCCCGTCCCACTGTGCTGGCTGGCAACATTGGAGTAAAGTTTCGCTCCAATGTAAAACTTCTGCCTATCTACGCAGGTAGGTAGCAGATTATAAATGCCGGCAAGTCACAAGTTTGAAACAGCACAAGTTAAAGCACAACGGCAAGTAACAGCTCAGTTGTGACCTGAAATATGTAATTGAAAATGTGAAATGAAATAATTTTTTAAAAATTTTGCTTGGTTTCGGAGTTACCCGAGTGTGAAAATAAAAAAACTGAAACATAAGTGAAGCAATTGATAAAAAATGTGAAATCTGTTCGGTTGTAGAAACAGTATTGTATACGAAACGTGTGTAAACGTATATTTTTTTTTACCTCGTGCTACTATTTGCGCATTCGGCTCACGCCTCGGGTGCGAATATTTTCACAATCGATTAAAAAGAGCTACTTTACACACTAGTTGGATAAATAGCTATTTCCGGTTATCCAAATTTAAGTTCAGGTAACTCCGAAACTAAGAAAAATTTGACATTTTTTTATTCTTTCATTTTAACTTAAAATGAGATTATGTACCTGAGATTGCATTTTTTTTTCGTCTGTTATGAAACACCTGTTTACCCTATTTCTATGTTCTTGTAATCCGGATAAAATTAAGAATTGTAAATTTTATATTATGTACCTCATAATACCTCCAAATACATACATCAGCTTTCGTCGTCGTTTCTGCTTGCTGTGCATCAGTGCTGCCGCGGCTGATTTTCAAGGCGTACTGAATCCTGGACCGAAAATGTACTGAATTCGTAAATAATGTACTGAATGGCGGGAAATTCAAAATATTTGAAAGTTTAAATCGTTAAAATTTTTTGCACTTTATAACATGATGGTAGTGAAATGATACATTTTTTTATTTAATATAAAATAATAATTTATTGCAATAATAGAAAAGAAATTACAAATTGTAACAATAGGTACAATATGGACATACTTAATTATAATTACAAACTTAAAAAAAAAACAATGCAATAGAGGGCATCAGACAGAATCTCTAACTTAAAAGTAGTTCCCTGTAAAAGCAATAAAATTTATTTCATACTCACCGTCATTCATTTTAAATTTTCATGCACTATCTAATTTTTTGTTTTATATCCTCGAAATTTTGTACTGAAAATGGTGCTTTTTCCAATATGTAGTACTGACGTACTGAATTTGGTTACCTCGTACTTAATTCAGTACAATTGTACTGAAACGGCAGCACTGCTCTGGACCCCAAGAGGATAATGTTCTACAGTGAGTGGAAATCCAGGCTTCTGGTGGAACTTTTGCTTTAGTTCGCAAAACCTGTTCCCTGCCCCCTCTTGTAGAACCGTGTCTGCCGAAACCTCCTGCTCACACGTGACGGTATTTGTTTTCTTTCGTCACTGCTCGTTGTTGATTTCATTGCACAACTATGCTGTCTCTTTGTTTTTGTTAACTTTTTGCAATTTGTGATATGTTGTTACAGTTCATTTTTCATTTCTGTTCTGAATACCCCCTGTATATGCATTGCCACCGTCCAGCCTTCATTTCTGTTCCGAACACGCCCTGTATATGCGAAATTCGACGTGTCGGATTATTCCTTGGACCGCGTCGTTGTACACATTGCAGTCAGTGTAGGAATACCCGTATTTCGCCGGCGTAATTTTTCTTAAACTTTCGTTTTAGCATATTTCTATTAACAGGACCTTCATTTATTTAAACAAATTCATTTTATATACGTAATCCATCCTTATTTGAGTTCAAAATCGCGTGTATGTGAGGAATTGAACGAATTATAACGAAGTTCTATTTCTGGACGCGTATTATGCGTGATCTTTGCCCTTTCAGCCGATTGGTTCCCACTGTTACTAAGAAAGTTCCCCGGAGGTAAAATTAGAAGGTGTCTCGCTTGTTTATAATCGTTCCTTGTTTGTCAAACGAGAAATGTTGCGCCATTGTCAGAACGAAACTTGCCGTCTCTTGGGTCACACTTTCTTTTCGTAAATATTTTTTATTTGTGCGTGCCATTACATCGAAGGGATGTTAGTGCATATCTACGGCTAATTGCCGACTCTGATTAGACCTAGTTGTGAGACAGGAAAAACCGCGTGTTCCGTGGTTGTCCCAGCTTCGGTGACAGACCGAGGTAAGTTCTATACGCAGCAACTCTCGGTTTGACTTTTGTGCTCGTTTTATTTCATTGCTTATAGGCTTTTATCGTGAGCTTCTACCAAGAGCTATCGTTAATCCTAGACTTTAATCTTGGACCTTTATCAAGAGTTATCTTTCGTTGGGTATTGGTTTTCACCAAGAGTCTACGAAAGTTGAATTCGATCCGGTTTGTACAGGTGCATCGCGAATTACGGCGTTGGAAGTTCCCTCCCTCGCCTCTCTACGCGGAAGCCGGCACACTACAAAGCGTCGCTGCGACATTTCCGCAAAGACACCGACAAACGAATCGGACATCAAAGGAATAAAGGTCGGAGCGTTATAGTTTCTTTTCTTAGTTTTGAGCGATATTTCGCGGATTTAGTTTTTGATCCATTACTTTGATTTTGCCGCAATTAAACTTGCAACTTATTGCGTAACCGCCGGTGTAATTTAAATATGATATAAGTAGACGAGCGTTGACGTGTGCAAATAACCGGAGATTGCATTCTTTTGTATTTTGTTGCATTAGTTACGATCCGAATCATTTTAATATAGTTTAATGAGAAGTTCGGATCCGACCAAGTTGAATATGTTGTAAACTTTTGTGTTCCCCATATATTATTTATTTGTGTATATTCTTTTATGATTGTTGTTTGTGACTAAGTAAATTGACGTGTTCTGGATGTAACGGGTTTTCTTAATTTTCACCTTGTCCCCTTTTACAAAAAAAATTAAGTGGCGCCTGTTTTTGGTTTGGCCTTCGCGTTTTGGTTAGAGAACCCCCCGTCCCACTGAAGCTGGCTGGCAACATTGGAGTAAAGTTTCGCTCCAATGTAAAACTTCTGCCTATCTACGCAGGTAGGTAGCAATGTGAATTTTATCATTGATGATAATAAAATTTCATAAATTCTATTTTTTAAACTTTTTATATTTATTTGATTATGCATCAAACACCACAGCAATGTATAGGCTGTTCCATAAGATAGTATACAACGCAATATATTTTTTGGTAGATACTTATTTTATTTTTGAAACTCACAGTGACCGCCAGATAAGTCGGACCATATGGTTTTCTTTTTATTAGTAGCAGTAGGAAAATTTTGGTATTCTATAAATACGTGGCCTCATCTCAAACTACAATTACTCTGTGAAAGTTGAAACAATGTCCAAAGGTATACGTAGGAGGTGCCAAAAATATAGTTCGGACAAGAGTAAAGTGGCTTTACTAGCTTTATTTTAAAAGCTACAGGAAAAAGTTGTTAGAAAAAGTCTCACATGGAAGTCAAATTATATTAACAAACATTATTAATTTGCCGTGAAATGTTACAGTGTTACGCTGACCCAGTGACCGTGACATTTGCGGAATTTATCGTATTACGATGTGTTTATAAAAACCGAGGACGCACTGACGAACGAACAGAGGTTTTCAAACAAAAGGCGATGCGCTCTTGTGGTAGGTAGGTCAGTTTTTAATTTGTCAGCGAAACATTTGATATTTGCAGAATTCATTCCTTATGTGATGAAGAACTTTCAGTATTAATAAGTGAAGTTTATTCTATTTCACCCGCTATAATTAAACATTATCTTCTAAATCGTTTCTCAAATTCTTTGAAACGGACACTGAATATGTGCACTAACACTTAACGTTTCGCCGTCGTTCGGCAGCTACATCAGAAGTGAAAAATGTTAACTTGTTTATATTTTTGTGAAACAGTGAAAATTATAAACTTGTTTAAAATTTTTTTACGTCTTACAAAGCTTCATAGGCGTGCTGCCGAATAAAATTCCCGCCATTAAAGTATTTATTTTTTGTTTAGTCATCATCACATACAAGACTGAAACCGTTTGATTACAGTATTTTTGACAGAAATTAAATATAAAACTTTCAGGATCACGTAGCAAAAGTTTACATCTATTCCTCATAACTATTTATGCGATTGGAAAACCAAATCATTATTGTCTTGTAATGAACAGTAAATCACATTTTAAATGTCTTGTTAATAAATATTTAATTTGGAAAATATTTTCAAATTTAACGAAACTCTGTTTGTTTCAGACGCCGACGGAGATCTAAAGCTAAACTTGCCGGTGAAGAATCATTCGAATGTCGGACATGTGGTTCCAAATTTAAATCTCGCAGATATTTGCGCAGACATATTATGATACATACCGATGAGAAGCCGTTCAGTTGTGATCTTTGCGATTATAAATGCCGACAGTTTGAACAATTGAAAACGCACAGTTTAAAGCACACCGGCGAGAAACCGTTCAGTTGTGATCTTTGCGATTATAAGGGCCGACAGTTTGAACATTTGAAAACGCACAGGTTAAAGCACACCGGCGAGAAACCGTTTAGTTGTGATCTTTGCGACTATAAAAGCCGGAGCCTCGCATGTTTGAAACAGCACAAGCTAAAGCACGCCGGCAAGGAACCGTTCTGCTGCGATCTTTGCGATTACAAATGCTGGTTGCTCCAAAATTTGAAACGGCATAAGTTAAAACACACCGGCGAGCAGCCGTTTAGTTGTGATATTTGCGATTATAAATGCAGCCGACTCGAACATTTGCAAGGGCACAAGTTAAAACACACCGGCGAGAGGCCGTTTAGTTGTGACGTTTGCGATTATAAATGCCGACGCCGCGAAGATTTGAAACGGCACAAGTTAACGCACACTGGCGAGAAGCCGTTCAGTTGTGATCTTTGCGATTATAAATGCAGGTATCTGGAAAGTTTGAAACTGCACAAGTTGAAGCACACCGGCGAAAACCCGTTCAGTTGTGATCTTTGCGATTACAAATGCCGAGCGCTCGGACATTTAAATCGACACAAATTAAAGCACATTGACGAAAAGTCGTTCAGTTGCGATTTTTGCGATTATAAATGTGGGCGCCCCGAATATTTGAAACGGCACTTGATGATACATACCGGCGAAAAGCCGATGCTTTGTGGTCTCTGCGATTACAAGTGTCGAGAACTTGGAAATCTGAAAAGACATATGTTAAGGCACACGAGGAAGACATAATACTCTAATATAGTGAATGAAGAAATACTCTAATTTAGTGAATAAAGAAATGAGATTACCTGATGAGAAAGCGTCAAGGGTAATAATTTGTTTTCATGTGCAAACCTGTCGCCCCAAATTTATAATTTAAATACACAGAAAAATTAGATTTCCAAAAGAAAATGGGAAGAACGTAATATGTGCTTAAAAGTAAGTTTTATTCATGTGTTTGTCATAGAGAAGTTAATAATGATGAACTTATTAATAATTTCAAATTATTAACTTACGATCCAAGTAAGTTTTTCCCTCGGGCTCGGCGGCAGCGTCTGCGAATTTCTGCAATCTGCAAACGTCTACATTTGTTTATATTATATTTTGCTGTTTTTATAAAATAAAATTGAATAAAATGAGCTAATATAAACTCTTTGATTTCGCTATATTCGTCCTTTATTAACTGACAGTTTCCACGATGTTCTTAATACATAGAACCTTGTATATAAATTTGAATTTTTGAGGAATTATCGAATTGTAATCGGCCTTTGTTTCAGGTAGCGACAGATTTGAGAGTTGTAACCGCTATGTATACATATTTACAGTTGCTATGTATACAGTATATGTTCTACTAAAGATTTTAGGCAAATTTCAGTTTTTAATAATAAATTATATATAAATAATAAATTTAATAATAAATTACACAGTTATTTACAAAATACATGCATATTACCTCACATTACGTACTAGAATTTAGAAGGTAATGTTTAAATATACAGGATGTTATCAGTTAAGTAGCAATAATTATACCACGTGTAGAGGATATCAAAATATTTCGATTTAACGTAATTTATCTATATCCAAATGTTTTTCGTTTTCGAGATAATAACCTCCTAAAGGGACAACTTGGAGAGTAAATTTTCTTAAATATCTCTGGAACGGTTTAAGATAGAGGGTTGAAATTTGATACGAAAGACAAATTAAATACAAGGAAAAATACTTCTTAGGCAAATTTGAATGTTCTTCACCAGAGGCGTAGATCCAGGGTAGTAGGTTATCACTTCAGTAAATAACTTTTTTATTGTCATTTTTTCGAGAAATCTGAAACAAAAATTGAAAGTTTCGAATAAAATTATACAGGAAATGAACTAAGTTCCATCTTCGCTAGATTTACCGTTTTTGAGATATTCATGTCGAAAAATTACGTTGCTTCAGAATTCGAAATTTAAAAAAAAATCAAATATGCCTTGACAACATTACCAAAAATACCAAAGACCAAATTGTAAAGCGTAAAACCTAACTATTTCCTCCATTTTCCCGAAGAATGAGTGAGTATCTTGCAAAATATGTTAAAAATCGTGAGTAAGAAAGACGCAATTACACGCCCAAGACGCTCTCGAAGGTAAAGATTCTGAACGCACTCCAGCACTCCATTCTCCTTGGCGGGAAAATTTCCCGCGCAAAGTGAGGGATGGATAATCTGTCATGTGACCTGTTAGAGCGCATTTGACTGAACGCACGGAGTGTTTCTTTTTCTCACTCTTACATGCACTGAAACGCAGTCGCTCTCCCTCACACTTCTGTTCAATGCGTATATTCCATGAAAACTAGAAATATCGTCTCGAACAAACGTTTAATGATTATTTATTCTTTTCATTGAGAAAGTTTGGGGCGAGGTGTTGTGACAGTCCATTTTTCATTCCTGTTCTGAATACCCCCTGTATATGCATTGCCACCGTCCAGCCTTCATTTCTGTTCCGAACACGCCCTGTATATGCGAAATTCGACGTGTCAGATTATTCCTTGGACCGCGTCGTTGTACACATTGCAGTCAGTGTAGGAATACCCGTATTCATAAGCGTAATTTTTCTTAAACTTTCGTTTTAGCATATTTCTATTAACAGGACCTTCATTTATTTAAACAAATTCATTTTATATACGTAATCCATCCTTATTTGAGTTCAAAATCGCGTGTATGTGAGGAATTGAACGAATTATAACGAAGTTCTACTTCTGGACGCGTATTATGCGAGATCTTTGCCCTTTCAGCCGATTGGTTCCCACTGTTACTAAGAAAGTTCCCCGGAGGTAAGATTAGAAGGTGTCTCGCTTGTTTATAATCGTTCCTAGCAAGAGCTATCGTTAATCCTAGACTTTAATCTTGGATCTATATCAAGAGTTATTTCTCGTTGGGTGCATCGCGAATTACGGCGTTGGAAGTTCCCTCCCTCGCCCCTCTACGCGGAAGCCGGCACACTACAAAGCGTCGCTGCGACATTGCCGCAAAGACACCGACAAACGAATCGGGACATCAAAGGAATAAAGGTCGGAGCGTTATAATTTCTTTTCTTAGTTTTGAGCGATATTTCGCGGATTTAGTTTTTGATCCATTACTTTGATTTTTCCGCAATTAAACTTGCAACTTATTGCGTAACCGCCGGTGTAATTTAAATATGATATAAGTAGACGAGCGTTGACGCGTGCCAATAACCGGAGATTGCCTTCTTTTGTATTCTGTTGCATTAGTTACGATTTGAATTATTTTAATATAGTTTAATGCGAAGTTCGGATCCGACCAAGTTGAATATGTTGTAAACGTATGTGTTCCCCATATTTTATTTATTTGTGTATATTCTTCTATGATTGTTGTTTGTGACTAAGTAAATTGACGTGTTCTGGATGTAACGGGTTTTCTTAATTTTCACCTTGTCCCCCTTTCAAAAAAAAATTAAGTGGCGCCTATTTTCTTATGGGTTTTGGCCTTCGCGGTTTGTATTTGAACCCTCCCGTCCCACTGAAGCTGGCTGGCAACATTGGAGTAAAGTTTCGCTCCGATGTAAAACTTCTGCCTATCTACGCAGGTAGGTAGCAGTGTGTTGGTTGCGTGTTCTTAGTCTCTTAGTCAACAATTGTGCCACAAAGCGAAGAAGTGTTTCTTTATTAACAAATGTGTCTCCAGATATGATAGTAAACAATAATGACAGAATGTTTGTCTGTGATTTCTTAGAACCTTGTGCACAGTGGTGTGGTTAGATGGAGCTTCCTACTTGTGCAGCGGGTGGAGAGGTGCACCGGTTTGTGCAACCCGTGAGGATGGCTTGTTCAGCTTGTTCAGCCAGTACCTTTTTTTTTCGTACTTGTTCAGCCCGAAGAACTGTCGTTCCTAGGCCCTGGATGGTCTTTTTATAGGGCTCGCCACAATTTTCGCCTCGCTGTCGCAGAAGGGGTGAATACTCGAGAAAGGAATTTTAACAGGAGTAAAACATGTAATTAAATACATAATTAGTTATTTGTTTTAAGTTACTTTGATCGTGGCATTGTAGTTCAAGTTTATTTAAGTACTGGAAACACAGTCAATACAGCTGACGTGACACTGTCATAATTTTTTCACGTCAGATTTTGACTTCCCTCAAAATACATGCATGTAACCCAACGAAAAAAACATGGCCTACTAGAATGCAAAAGAACGTGAACGGAAATACCAGCTAATTTGATTTTTTGAAAAAATTTCGAATTTCTGAAGTAATGTAATTTGTGGACTTGAATATCTCGAAAACGGTGATACTGGCGAAGATAGAACTTATTATTTCTTGTATAATTTTATTTGAACTTTTTAGTTTTTGCTTTAGATTTCTCAAATAAGTGACAATAAGAAAGTTATTTACTAACATGATAACCTCCTACCCTGGATCTACGCCACTGGTGACAAATGTTCAATTTTGTTTATCCCTGTATTTCAGTTGTCTTGCATGTCAAATTTCGACCCTCTATCTTAAACCGTTCCGTTCCCTTTTAGGAAAAGTTTATTTCTAAAATTCTTCATCATTTCCTTCATAACTATGTATGTACTTATGTGATTGGAAAACCAAATCAGTATTGCTTTGTAATGAACAGTAAATCTCATTTTAAATGACGTTAATTTGATTTTAAATGACGTCTTATTTGAAAAATGTTTTCAAATTTAACGAGTCTCTGTTTGTTTCAGGAGCCGACGGAGATCTAAAGCTAAACTTGTTGGTAAAGAACCATTCGAATGTCGCATATGTGGTTCTAAACTTAAATCTCGCACCCTCTTGCGCAGACATATTATGATACATACCGGTGAGAAGGCGTTCAGTTGTGATCTTTGCGATTATAAATTCCGACTGTTTCATCACTTGAAAACGCACAGATTAAAGCACACCGGAGAGAAACCGTTCAATTGTGATCTCTGCGATTATAAATCCCGACGCCTCGCAGATTTGCAACTGCACAAGTTAAAGCACACGGGTGAGAAACCGCTCGGTTGTGATCTTTGCGATTATAAATGCCGGCACGTAGCAAGTTTGAAACAGCACAAGTTAAAACACACCGGCAGTAAACCGTTCTGTTGTGATATTTGCGATTATAAATGCAGGCGTCTCGAACACTTGAGAGCGCACAAGTTAAGACACACCGGCGAGAGGCCGTTCAGTTGTGATCTTTGCGATTATGAATGCCGACGCCGCGAAGATCTGAAACGGCACAAGTTGACGCACACCGCCGAGAAGCCGTTCAGTTGTGACATGTGCGATTATAAATGCAGGCGTCTCGAACATTTGAGACGGCACAAGTTAAAACACACCTGCGAGAAGCCGTTCAGTTGTGATCTTTGCGATTATAAGTGCCGATGCCTCGCAAGCCTGAAACAACACAAGTTAAGGCACACCGGCGACAAGCCGTTCAGTTGTGATATTTGCGATTATAAATGCAAACGTGTCCAAAATTTGAGAGAGCATAAGTTAAAACACACCGGCGAGAGGCCGTTCAGTTGTGATCTTTGCGATTATAAATGCCGACGCCGTCAAGATCTGAAACGGCACATGTTAACGCACACCGTCGAGAAGCCGTTCAGTTGTGATCTTTGCGATTATAATTGTGGGCGCCTCGAAAGTTTGAAGCAACACAGGTTAAAACACACGAGAAAGAAATGAAACTATTTGATGAGAAACTATGAAGTGTAATAATTTGTGTTCATGTGAAGACTGGTCGCCCCAAATTTGTAATTTAATTTAAGTAAATGGGACTTCCAAAAGGTTACATCCAGTTGGAAGGACTAATAAGTACTTAAAAGCCAATTTTATTCACGTGTCTGTCATACAATAACCTTAATTTTTATAACAATTTCAAATTATTTATTTACGACACAAATAAGTTTTTCCCTTAGGGCTCGGCGGCGTCTGCCAATGACGGTGCAAATTTCTACGTTTATTTATATTATATTTTACTGTCTTTTATAAAATAAGATTGTATAAACTAAGCTAATATAAATTCTTTGATTTCGCAATATTCATATTTTATTAATTGACTGTTTCCACGATATCGTGGAAACAAATTTTTAATTAAAGTTCAAGTATCAACCGTTAAACTAAACTAAACATTGAATTGACAAGATTTATCTCATTTCCATAGTAACATGAGAATCGTCATTCTATTTACGACGAAAATTAAGAGTATGGGTTTTTTATTTCCAAAAATTGTATACGGTTGCCCAAAAAATATTGTGTATACCTTGCGCGCGAAATCCTTTAAGGTCCTCCAGATTGTCCTGTGTCAGCCGCAAGCGGTCTCGACGACATTACATTACAAGTAAAAAAAGAGAGCATTTTAGAATCATGATTTATTATGATTTCAAAAAAGATTTAAGCGCATACGAGTGCAAAGAGAGTGCTACCTACCTGCGTAGCATAGGCAGAAGTTTTACATTGGAGCGAAACTTTACTCCAATGTTGCCAGCCAGCTACAGTGGGACGGGAAGGTTCAAATCCAAACCGCGAAGGCCAAAACCCATAAGAAAATAGGCGCCACTTAATTTTTTTTGAAAGGGGGACAAGATGAAAATTAAGAAAACCCGTTACATCCAGAACACGTCAATTTACTTAGTCACAAACAACAATCATAAAAGAAAATACACAAATAAATAATATATAGGGGGAACACAAACGTTTACAACATATTCAACTTGGTCGGATCCGAACTTCGCATTAAACTATATTAAAATAATTCAAATCGTAACTAATGCAACAGAATACAAAAGAATGCAATCTCCGGTTATTTGCACGCGTCAACGCTCGTCTGCTTATATCATATTTAAATTACACCGGCAGTTACGCAATAAGTCGCAAGTTTAATTGCGGCAAAATCAAAGTCATGGATCAAAACTAAATCCACGAAATATCGCTCAAAACTAAGAAAAGAAATTATAACGCTCCGACCTTTATTCCTTTGATGTCCGATTCGTTTGTCGGTGTCTTTGCGGCAATGTCGCAGCGACGCTTTGTAGTGTGCCGGCTTCCGCGTAGAGGGGCGAGGGAGGGAACTTCCAACGCCGTAATTCGCGATGCACCCAACGAGAAATAACTCTTGATATAGGACCAAGATTAAAGTCTAGGATTAACGATATCTTTTGCTAGAAGCTCACGATAAAAGCCTATAAGCAATAAAATAAAACGAACACATAAGTCAAACCGAGAGTTGCTGCGTATAGAACTTACCTCGGTCTGTTACCGAAGCTGGGACAAACCACGGGACACGCGGTTTTCCTGTCTCACAACTGGGTCTAATCAGAGTCGGCAATTAGCCGTAGAAATGCACTAACATCCCTTCGATGTAATGGCACGCACAAATAAAAATATTTACGAAAAGATAGTGTGACCCAAGAGACGGCAAGTTTCGTTCTGACAATGGCGCAACATTTCTCGTTTGACAAACAAGGAACGATTATAAACAAGCGAGACACCTTCTAATCTTACCTCCGGGGAACTTTCTTAGTAACAGTGGGAACCAATCGGCTGAAAGGGCAAAGATCACGCATAATACGCGTCCAGAAGTAGAACTTCGTTATAATTCGTCCAATTCCTCACATACACGCGATTTTGAACTCAAATAAGGATGGATTACGTATATAAAATGAATTTGTTTAAATAAATGAAGGTCCTGTTAATAGAAATATGCTAAAACGAAAGTTTAAGAAAAATTACGCCGGCAAAATACGGGTATTCCTACACTGACTGCAATGTGTACAACGACGCGGTCCAAGGAATAATCCGACACGTCGAATTTCGCATATACAGGGCGTGTTCGGAACAGAAATGACGGCTGGACGGTGGCAATGCAGATACAGGGGGTATTCAGAACAGGAATGAAAAATGCACTGTAACAAGAGTTTAGATTCGGCTTTTAGTGAATAAGCACCTTCCTCGGCTTCAATTTACCGATGGCGTAAGGAATTTGAACGCGAAAGGAATTCTGTTCAGCATCAAAAAGGAGCAGCAGGCCGTTCTCATACAGCTATTACCGACAAAAACGTTGCTGCTGTTAAAAAAAAAGAATGAAGAGGACAGTGCGGTAATAGAGCATCAACTCAAGATTGGATCTTCAGCTATTAGAACAATCATACACGATCACCTGCATTTAAAAAAAGTTGTTAGTCGTTTTGTGCCGCAACACCTTTCCGACTTCCAAAAAGCAGAGCGTGTGAGAATTTGCCATGAAACTTTAAATTTCATAAGTAATGGCGGACCACATTTTTTTTCCAAAATAATCGACAGATGATGAAACTTATGTCCCCTTTTTCGACATACCTACCCTCCAAGAGAGTCGTGTATGGATTCATGAAGATGAGGAAGCTCCAACAATGACCAAGTAGTGCGCAGCGAGCTATGAAAAAAAGTTATATATGCTGCGGCATTCTTCAAAAGTACGGGCCTAGTAAAGGCAAGTAAGCTAGATGGACAAAATGGTACACTGAAAAATGTTTGCCTCAAGTGTTCAGTAGAGTTCCAGACGAGGGAATTATGTTGCACCATGAGAACGCATCGTCCCATACGGCGGCAGCTTTAACTCTCCAGTTTTTGGCTGAAAAAAATATAAAAGTAATAGAACATCCGTCCTATTCACCTGATTTAGCAATGTGTAACTTTCGGGTATTTTTTTGGGCTTTGCGGGGTAGAAGGTTTTCGTCTGAAGAAGAGACTGATGCCGCAGTTCACGCTTATCTTGAAGGTATTCCGAAAGGAGATTGGTTGGGAGCTTTTAAACAGTGGAAAGAAAGAATGGTCAAGTGTAACATTGCTGAGGGGAGTTACTTCGAGCATATTTAAAATAAAATCCTGGAAAATATTAACCGTGTTTTTTATTCTCAATAAATATAATTTGACCCTCGTATATTCTAAAATACCGGTAATGTCAATCTGTCTTCGTAAGAAATGAATAAAACTATTGAAGAAGCCGATATCTTATCTTTTCAATAAAATTAAATTTAGAACGCATATTCACACTCTATCTACAAGATTCCGAAATTTCATCGCTCCACCTGTTCACAGAACAGCAATTTTTCAAAGATCTTTTTCATATCATATACAGGGTGTCCCAACAGTGTGTTCTTGGGCCATATCTCTATAACTACTGAAGATACAAAAAAATTTTCAACACAATTTCTTTTTTAATTTAAGAGATCTACAACACAAAATTATTTTCATCTATACAGAGTGAATCAAAACAGTGGTGCCGGACAAAACTTTTTTATTTCAAATGGCATGCTCTATATATGAAATCAAATTTGAATTGCCCATAAAATTCTACACATTTTCTGTATACCATTGCCTATACCTAAACCTAACCGTTCTTGAGATATTTAACACTTTATCTAAAAACCGCCATTTGCAGCCACTATTTTATTTATTGATATTTTATTTATTTTTAACCCTAAGAAAAAGATTTTTGGTACAGATGTAGTTGATACATAAGCTTATCATAAGCCATTATTAAATATACTTTTATCGCTACAGGGTGGTCATGGTAATAAACGAAATCTCAGAAATTTCAAAATGACAGAACTCAATTTTCTTAAATAGCATGCCCTATATTTTTCTATACTAAATTCTTCGTTTAATAAAGTACTTTCATTTTTGTTAAGTATGTCTTATACCTATCTAAGATATTTTCTGAGATTTTTAGATTTATTTGAATTATTTCTTTTAAAACGAGTTATTGTCTAAGGTGGCCGTGGAAAACGGCAAACAAATGAACCTGTTGACTTTAATAATTAATTTTCAAGCGACAATAATGTACAGGCATTAGTTAGTTCTAGTACGTGACTCCTTTAAACAGTTATACATTTTTTTTGTATTTACGTCATACATGCTCTCTATGAGTTTGTCAGGAATGTGTTAAGCTGATTATTATAATATTGCCCGCTGCGTCTGCGACCGACCTACTAGGTGTTTTCCATCGGCATTCGTCTTACAAACCGGGAAAACGCAGAAAACCTAGTTCGAAGGGGCCGAAATGAATCCTGAACACAATCCAACACATAAGTGTTCCATTTGTCACATAGGACCCATATGTACCAGGAGGGGATTCGAACACACACCTATAATTGCCCGACCAAGCGTCAAGCCCGTTGCCAGCGGATCCAACCAACTTTCGCTATGCAACCATTTAGTAAAGAAATAATTCAATAAATCTAATAATTCATGTCTTAACAAGTACCCAACAGTCTAACACTTTGAAAAATAATTATTAATGTCAACCGGTTCATTGTTTGCCGGTTTTCCACAGCCACCTTAGACAAGTGTTCGTTTTAAAAGATATAATTCAAATAGATCTGAAAATCTCAAAAAATATCGCAGATAGATATAAGACATACTTAAGAAAAATGAAAGTACTTTATTAAACGAAGAATTTAGGATAGAAAAATATAGGGCATGCTATTTAAGAATATTGTGTTTTGCCATTTTGAAATTTCTGAGATTTCGTTTAATACCATGACCACCCTGTAGCGATAAAAGTACTTTTAATAACGGCTTATGATAAGCTTATGTATCAACTACATCTGTATCAAAAATCTTTTTCTTAGAGTTAAAATTAAATGAAATATCATTAAATAAAATAGTGGCTGCAAATGGCAGTTTTTAGACAAAATGTTAAATATCTCAAGAACAGTTAGGTTTAGGTATAGGCAATGGTATACAAAAAATGTTTACAATTTTATGGGCAATCCAAATTTAGTTTCATATATAGGGCATGCCATTTGAAATAAGAAAGTTGTGTCCGGCATTACTGTTTTGATTCACTCTGTATAGATGAAAATAATTTCGTGTTGTAGATCTCTTAAATTAAAAAAGAGATTGTATTGAAAATTTGTTTCTATCTTCAGTACTTATGGAGATACGGCCCGAGAACACACTGTTGGGACACCCTGTATATTTATAAATCTTATAATAATTATTTTAACATATTTAATACTGCAAGCTTTCAACTCTTCCGCAAAAAACTGTTCGATTTTATATTTGATAAACAGTGTGTAACGATATCATTGGACACAGGGCTTAATTATTAATCATTATGAACGACTACTATATTATTTTTTAGTTCTTAATCATTTTCTCTTTATATGTTTTCTAATATTCACATGGCGGCGGTGCGTACATAGCAGAATAATTAAAGAAACTTATTTTGAGTTCTTCATATTACATATATAGTTAGTTTTTTTTTTGTTTTTATTTGTACTTTAAGAATATTTTTTGTTTTGTTTGTTTATTATTATTTAGGCATTTCGTGTAATTTCTTTATAATTCAATTATCAAGGTTTAGATGTAAGAACAGGGGTTGGTTTTACCTTCCAGCTGAATCTCACCTTGTGATTGTGTCATGATTTGCTATTTTCTTATTTTATTTTTGTAGTTTTCTTTTTTATCTGACACAATAAAGATATTATTATTATTATTATATGATAGAGGTTTACTACGAATGTAGAGAAAATAGCGCAGCAGCTTTACGGTTGTTTGTTATAAATGGACTCATCAAAATCAAGCAACAAAATACTAATGAAACAACTGCAGAAAATTGTGAATTAATGACAGACTCTTTGTTTCAGGTGTCAACGGATCATCAAAACCGAACCTGTGATCAAAAAAACATTCGAATGCCGGATATGTAATTCTGAACTTTATTCTCGCAAACACTTGCGCGATCATATTTTGATACATACTGGTCAGAAACTATTCAGTTGTGATCGTTGTGATTATAAATGCCGGCATGTCGCAAATTTGAAGCAGCACATGTTAACGCACACTGGCAAGCAGCCTTTCAGTTGCGACTTTTGCGATTATAAAAGCGTGCGCCTCAATAATTTGAAACAACACAAGTTAAGGCACACCGCCGAAAAGCCGTTCAGTTGTGATCTTTGCGATTTTAAAAGCGCGCGCCTCAGTAATTTAAAAGAACACAAGTTAAAGCACACCACCGAAAAGCCGTTCGCTTGTGAACTTTGCGATTATAAATGCCGAACGCTCGGACAATTAAAGCGGCACAAGGTAAATCACACCGGCGAGAAGCCGTTCAGTTGCGATCAGTGTGATTATAAGTGCCGAAGGCTCGAACGTTTAAGGGAGCACATGTTAACGCACAGCGCCGAGAAGCCGTTCAGTTGTGATCTTTGCGATTATAGATGCCGTACGCACGCATATTTAAAGCAGCATAAGTTAAAGCACACCGACACGAAGCCGTACAGTTGTGATCTTTGCGATTATAAATGTCGGCTCCTGAAATGTTTGAAACAGCATAAGTTAAGGCACAGCGCCGAGAAGCCGTTCAGTTGCGATCTTTGCGATTACAGAAGCCGAACGCTCGGAGTTTTAAAACGGCACAAGTTAAGGCACACCGGTGAGAAGCCGTTCACTTGTGACCTTTGCGATTATAAATGCCGGCACCTAGAAAGCTTGAAACAACACAAGTTTAAGCACACCGGTGAGATGCCGTTCAGTTGTGATCTTTGCGATTATAAGTATGGGCGCCTCGAGGATTTGAAACAGCACAAGTTAAAGCACACCGGCGAGAAACCGTTCAGTTGCGGTTTCTGCGATTATAAAAGCGGGCGTCTCAATGATTTTAAGCGGCACAATTTAAGGCACACCGGCGAGAAGCCGTTCAGTTGTGATCTTTGCCATTATAAGTGCCGTGAACTAGTAAATTTGAAACGGCACAAGTTAAAGCACACCAGCGAGAAGCCGTTTAGTTGTGATTTTTGCGATTATAAATGTAGGCGCCTCGACCATTTGAGACAGCACGTGATGATACATACCGGCGAGAAGCCGATGCTTTGTGGTCTCTGCGATTACAGATGTCGAGGACTTGTAGATTTGAAACGTCATATGTTGAAGCACACAAGGAAAACATAAAATACCTACTCTGATTCAGTGAATAAAGAAGTCAGAGTGTCAAAATGAAACAATGAAGCGACATAAGCGAAAAACGAATGGAATAGGTAAAAGACAGAAGTTTAATTCCGAAAGGTAAAGTAAGTAAAGGTAACCCACAAAAAAATAAATGAAAATATATTTAGGCCCGATCTTTCCACCTCTTAATAAAGTTCCCGATAACGTTATTTGGCAAATAAGTTGATTTTTATGAATGGTTTCCATGGAGATTCGTAAAGTTATTAGTCGAATAAATTTATCAGGAGATGGAGAGATCGGGCCTTAAACAAATAAAACTATTTAAAAGCATTTTAATATCGTGAAGCAGTAGTATTACTGGGGAGTAGTTCAGATCACCTTTAAATGACCTCTAGGTGGATGGACATGTCCTCTGCCGCCACCGCTAAAAAAGGAAGGTCATAAGTTCTTCAGAGAATGTAGGACAATGACCATTATTTTTTTATACGGTATCTGTTCTGTTGTGCATTACCAAAATACGAGTACGTCCTATAACTTATTTTTTTCTTAGAATGTTGTTTTATTCTAGTGCGAAAAAGATTATTTGGATGAGCGCAACATTTTGTTAATGCCTTATTTATTTGTTTGTTAGCATATCCTTATACAACAATAGGGAAGGACATCTTTAAAAGTAAAAATGTAAAGTTTAGTTTCAAAATCAAAATTTCGTGTGATTGTCATATAAAAGGCGTCATTTAAGAATTTCAAATTATTTACTTACGACCCCAGTAATTTTTTTGCTGGGACTCAGCGGTGTCTTCCTCTTGAAGTGCAAGGCTTCGCTTTTTATGTTTTTATAAAACAAAATAAACAACATTTGATTTCACCATATTCATCTTTTATTATTTGACTTTCTCCAGTTCTCCGCAATATAATATGTATGTCTGTTATATAGATTATAGATTCTTTTATATAAATTTGAATTTTCAAGGAATTATTGGAATTTAATCAGTCTGCTTCAGGTACTAACAGATTTGACATTGTAATCGCAATGTATGCATATAAAATATTTTATTTATTTTTAAAAATGCTTCATAACTACTCATGTGAGTAGAAACGAAACCAAATCATTATCGTTTTGTGATGGACGGTAAATCAAATTTTAAACGTCTTGTTGGTAAATATTTTATTCGAAAAATGTTTTCAAATTTAATGAATCTCTCTTTGTTTCAGGCGCCGACCGAGATCTAAAGCTAAACTTGTTGATAAAGAATTATTCGAATGTCGCATATGTGGTTCTAAAGTTAAATCTCGTACATATTTGCGCAGACATATTTTGATTCACACCGGCAAGAAGCCGTTCAGTTGTGATCTTTACGATAATAAATACCGGCACCTCAAAGATCTAAAATGGCACAAGTTAAAGCACGCAGGTGAGAAACCGTTCAGAAATTTGAAGGAGCACGTGATGATACGTACCGGCGAGAAGCGGATGCTCTGTGGACTTTGCGATTACAAATGTCGAGGACTTGTAAATTGGAAGCGGCACATGCTAAGGCACACGGGAAAAACATAAAATACTTCGGAAGGAAAGGACATCTTTAAAAGTCAAATTTTAGTGTGTACTGTAAAAAAACAAATGGGACCCCCATTAACCAATTATTTTATGTGTAATATTACATGGAATTCTGTAACTATTTTTGCCTTCGGAATTTCACAAAGTACCTAAATGGTGGTACAATTACATAACTAATTATGTAAAGTTACAGATGCCTATGTCTCAGCATTTTTTATGCGCATTAAATATTACTGAAAAAATTGGAATTTTGCATTTTAGAACATACACCGTTTTAATTGATTTACAATGTTCATTGTAATAATATGTACATAAAGTTTGTCACTTTTACACAATTATTTTCTGCATTAATTCGTACCACACGTAAAAATACACAGTAGATTGTAAACGTACATAACATTTTACACAAATAATTTTATTAATATGGTATATTTACTTAAAATTTTTACAGTGTGTGAGTTAAAAAACGGACGAAACGTCAAGAGTGCGAATATAAACCGATTTAGGGCCGGTTTATCAATATTGGTTTAAACTCCAGTTTAAATCAACTCGGTTCATCACTTGATCTTAGTTTTCTGTAATATAAATTAGCTGCGTGATCTCTATTTGAAAAACGACTTTTATTCTAAACTCAGTTTAAACTCTGAACTTAGTTTAAACCTATATTGGAAAACCGGCCCTTAGATGAATTAGTCTCGGTTCAATTTTGTGAGAATTTAGGTCCTCTTAGAAATTCGAATTTGAATGCACCCACGTTCTCATTACTCATTACATTTTTCTCGCAACAGACTTTCACGTCTGTTAAGGCCGCTTTACACGATGCAATTTGTATTGCGGCAAGGCGCAATATCCATTGTGCGCAATTGTTAATTAACTTCAATAGAACCAATCAGTTAAATATTTACAATCAGAAATTAGTACTTTTGGTTGCAAATAACTATTCAGAAACAGCTTAAATCCATGAGCGACTAAAACTGATGAGTAAAACCAACAAGTAAAACCGTACATAGTTTTAAAATTTCCTAGAAATGATTTCGGAATGCAAGTTGATATACAAACTGGCGAGAAGGTTTTATTTGTGATCCTTGATGTCTTAATGTATGCGGAACAAAACTTTACGTGTATGTTTGAAATTAATTGATAACATTATTTTGTTGCTCTGAACCAAGTGTTTCATTTTTCCCTTCTCAAGCTTTATCTGATGGCTGCAAACAAAAATATCCATAGCTCAGTGAAACGTAACTTTTTTTTTAATTGTAGATGCGGTTGTAATTTTGCAACGGAGTGTATAATATGCGATTCATTAAATTTCAATTCTAAGCTGGCCATGGAATTTGAACGTACGCTGTCAATTGCTTAATCTGCTGGCTGTCAGCTGTCATTTTACATTTACGTATAATTTAGGTATAATCAAAATCCACAGCCGACCTAGAATGAAAATTTATTGAATTGCCTGATATGTATGTATTGGTTTATTTTTTCTTAATTAGGATTAGTACAATTAAAATAAAACTATCGATCTTACAATAATAATCAGCCTATACGTAAATTTAAAAAGCAAGTGCATTTAACTGCCACTGCCAGACAACCGAATTTGTGTAAAAATTTAAGCAGACTCTTTGTTTCAGGTGTCAACGGACCAAAACTGTCAATAAAAATACATTCGAATGCCGGATATGTGCTTCTAAATTTGCATGTCGTGCAAATTTGCGCAATCATATCTTGATACATACTGGTGAGAAGCCGTTCAGTTGTGATCTATGCGATTACAAGTGTCGGTGCGTCGGAACATTGAATCGCCACAAGTTAAAACACACCGACGAGAAGCCGTTCAATTGTGACTCTTGCAGTTATAAATGTCGGAATCTGGTAGCTTTGAAACTGCACAACAAGTCAAAGCACACCGTCGAGAAGCCGTACAGTTGTGATCTATGCGACTATAAATGCCGGCGCCCCCGATATTTGAAGCTGCACAAGTTAAAGCACACCGGCGAGATGCTCTTCAGTTGTGATTTTTGCGATTATAAGTGCTCGTACCTTTCCAGTTTGAAACAGCACAAGTTAAAACACACCGGCGAGAAGCCGTTCGGCTGTGATCTTTGCGATTATAAATGTCGGTTCCTGGAATGTTTGAAACTGCACAAGTTAAAGCACACCGGCGAGAATCCGTTCAGGTGTGATCTTTGCGATTATAAATGCCGAACGCTCGGATATTTAAATCGGCACAAGTTAAAGCACACCGGCGAGAACCCGTTCAGTTGTGATCTCTGCGATTATAAATGCCGAACGCTCGGACATTTAAATCGGCACAAGTTAAAGCACACCGACGAGAAGCCGTTCAGTTGTGAACTTTGCGATTATAAATGCCGGCACCTGGAAAGTTTGAAAGTGCACAAGTTAAATCACACCGGCGAGAACCCGTTCAGTTGTGATCTTTGCAGTTATAAATGCCGGCGCCCCGGAAATTTGAAGTTGCACAAGTTAAAGCATACCGGCGAGAAGCTCTTCAGTTGTGATTTTTGCGATTACAAATGCTCGTACATTTTAAGTTTGAAACGGCACCAGTTAAAGCACACCGGCGAGAAGCCGTTCAGTTGTGATCTTTGCGATTATAAATGCCGGCACGTGGAAAGTTTGAAAGTGCACAAGCTAAAGCATAACGGCGAGAAGCCGTTCAGTTGTGATCTATGCGATTATAAATGTCGGTTCCTGGAAAGCTTGAAACTGCACAAGTTGAAGCACACCGGTGAGAAGCCGTTCAGTTGCGATCTTTGCGATTATAAATGTGGCCGCCGCGAATATTTGAAACGGCACCTGATGATACATACCGACGAGAAACCGATGCTTTGTGGTCTTTGCGATTACAAATGTAGAGAACTTGTAAATTTGAAAAGACATATGTTAAAGCACACGAGGAAAACATAAAATACTCTATTTCATTGGGTAAATTAACGTTTTATTAATTGTTGGCTTACAAACCGTACTTCCTTCCATTTTAGTTTAGTTTCTAGTTCCTAGAAGTGATTTTGGAATGCAATTTGAAACACACACTGGCGAGAAGGTTTTTTATCTGTGGTCTTTGAATTTCTTCTTGATGTTTTAATGTTACCTATGAGGAACAAAATTTTACATGTACGTTTATAATTACTTGATAACATTTTTTATTCCTCTGAACCATGTTTTTTTGTTTAATTTTTTCCTTCACAAGCTTTATCTAATGGTTGCATACAAAAAAATGTATAGCTTAGTCATTTCAAACAGAACATGATTTATTGAGGTTTTGTGTATGAGTATGAAGTATTTGGAATTTGCGTACTCAGAAAAAAATTTTTGTTGAACTAGGCTAGAAGCATTGAACATACAGCAGAAATTACAAAAAGAAAATTCGTCTACTATCCTGGCGCCTGTGTGCATGCACGCCATACAGAGTGTTATTGAACTGAGTGTAATAATTTCACAGGGAGCTTGGATCAAGGCGATCAAAAATTGTTACTTTCGATCTTATTGTCAGCGTATAAATTTAAAAAACAAGGGCATTTAACTGCCACACAACCGAAATTGTGAACTGCTGTCTGTGATTTCCATACTTTCGTTTAGTTGATAATGCTAATGATAAACATTCTAAACATCAGTACAATTCATAAAAAAATTTTTGAATAAATTGTTTTATCAATGTCATATGTATAACAATTTAACACAGACTCTTCTTTCAGGTGTGAGCGGATCACTAAAACCAAACGTATGAATAAAGAAGCAAATGAATGCCGGATATGTGATTCTAAATTTAAACGCCGTCATCACTTACGCCGTCATATCTTGATACATACTGGTGAGAAGCCGTTCAGTTGTGATGTTTGCGATTTCAAATCTCGGCGCCTCACAAGTCTGAAACAGCACAAGTTGAAGCACACCGACGAGGAGCCGTTCAGTTGTGACCTTTGTGATTATAAATGCCGGCAGCTCAGATACTTGAAACAGCATAAGTTAAAGCACGCCGATGAGAGGCCGTTCAGTTGTGATCTTTGCGATTATAAATGCCGGTACCTGGAAAGTTTGAAACAGCACAAATTAAAGCACACCGGTGAGATGCCGTTCAGTTGTGACCTTTGCGATTATAAATGTGTACGACTCGCAATTTTGAAACAACACAATTTAAAGCACACTGGTGAGACGCCGTTCAGTTGTGATCTTTGTGATTATAAATGCCGACAGCTCAGTAACTTGAATCGGCATAAGTTAAAGCACACCGTTGGGAAGCCGTTCAGTTGTGATCTTTGCGATTATAAATGCCGGCAATCCGTAAGTTTGAAAAAGCACAAGTTAAAGCACACTGGCGAAAAACCGTTCGCTTGTGACCTTTGCGATTATAAATTCGGGCATCTCGGAAACTTGAAACAACACAAGTTAAAGCATACCGGCGAGAAACCGTTTGGTTGTGATCTTTGCGATTATAAATGCCGGCAACCCGTAGCTTTGAAAGAGCACAAATTAAAGCACACCGGTGAGATGCCGTTCAGTTGTGATCTTTGTGATTATAAATGCCGGCAGCACAGATACTTAAAACAGCATAAGTTAAAGCACACCGGTGAGATGCCGTTCAGTTGTGATCTTTGTGATTATAAATGCGGGCGTCTCGAACATTTGAAACAGCACCAATTAAAACACACCGGCGAGAAGCCGTTCAGTTGTGATCTCTGCGATAATAAATACTGGCACCTCAAGGATCTGAAACGGCACAAGTTAAAGCACGTTGGTGAGAAACCGTTCAGAAATTTGAAGGAGCACGTGATGATACGTAGCGGCGAGAAGCCGTTGCTTTGTGGTCTTTGCGATTACAAATGCCGAAAACTTGTAAGTTGGACAAGACATATGTTAAAGCACACGAAAACAACATAAAATGATTTAAATCAGTTGTTGTAAACTTTGATAGTTTAAACAAACTAATTTTTGTTAGTAAAATGTTTATTATTGTAATCTGGTATTAGTTTATAATGATTAATTAAATTGTGAACCCCAACAGAATATGTAGTTCTAATTCTTTGTCTGGTTGGTTAGAGTCTGTCTTCTCGATGTTGCACAACCCTGAGTTTCTCATACGGAAAATAGTTTTAATAATTTAAATTAGCAAAGTCGATACAACAAAGCTCTGAACTTACTTTTATTTATTTCTGCAGTGATGCGAAAGATGAGTTAAAACTAATAAATGCAGTTACGTAACGCGAACGCTAGAACTCTATTAAACGACACAGTTAAACGTTAGAGAAAAGGACATAATTTCTAAGAAACAACATATCTGCATGAGAATAGTATATTCTGTAACAAGGTTAGAATGAAGATTCGATACGAGTGGAAGATTCCGAACGCGAGCGTTAGCGAGCCAGGAGGAACCACGAGTAGATCGAATTTTTATTCTAACCGAGTAATGCCGCGGGCACATATGCATTTAATGTAACGCCTGACGTGATTTTTAACATCTAATTTGACATAAATCTGCGGTTACACTTAAGTTTAATATCAAATTACTCGTTATAAACACATAAGAAGCGTTTCAGAATAAATATTCTATCTCAAGAGTGAGAACGTTTACTTTCTATTATTAAAAATGATTTCGGAATTATTGGATTCACTAATGGTCGTGGAGAAACTACTTTAAAAAATAAAATCAATTGCATGATTACATAAATCAAATTGAGACAGTCATCGGAGATTACAACACCTTTCCCCTTAAAAAAAAAGGTTTGGATCACTCTTCAGACAAATCTTTTCGTAGAGCACGTCGCGTCGTCCATTTATTGAAGGTCTCTTAAGAGCTCTAAGAAATGTATTTTTTACAATAGGTTTAGGTGAAGATTCTGATTCATTCAGAGAATTTTCATAAGTGAATGAATGTAATTCATCAGAGCGAAAATATACTGAAGTTCCTGCATGTCTACAAAATATCAAAATCAATATCAAAATGTTGTTCCATTCTTATACAAATTCCAGAATTACAATAGTTACTTAAAGCTGGTTCTTGTCCGATGAAAATTGTATCACAAATTCTTTTAAACGGACACTAAATGGCGCATAAACACTTAACGTTTCGCAGTCGAAGCTGTCGAACGACTGCGAAACGTTAAGTGTTTGTGCGCCATTTAGTGTCCGTTTAAAAGAGTTTGTGATACAACAGTTACGTCTACAATATATCTTAAAAATACAATATAAAAGTAATAAACGCAATAAGATTCCTACAATATGTATAAATTATGAAAGAATGTTTCCGAAAATAATTTTCATTAATAAGTTTAATTTCCATATCATCGGCAATCCTATTTATATGATCAAGTTTATGACTTGCTGAGTTAAGATCGTCTAGATGTTTAGCAATTATTTTATAATGATTGGTTAAACGTATTTCAGAAATGTTTAATTTTTATTTATCTTTTCTATATTCCTCACGACACTCGAAATCTAAAGAAACGTCTGGCAAAAAGTCTAGCAATTGTTTAGTAGTTTGTGTCTGTGGTTTCCAAACTTTCGCTGAGTTGATGATGCTAATGATAAACGCTCTAAACATCAGTACAATTCGTAAAAATAATGAACTTTTAAACATTTTTTTAAATAAATTGTTTTATCAATGTCATATGTATAACAATTTAACACAGACTCTTCTTTCAGGTGTGAGCGGATCACTAAAACCAAACGTAGGAATAAAAAAGCATACGAATGCCGGATATGTGATTCTAAATTTACAAGTCATCAAGGTTTACGCAGTCATATCTTGATACATACTGGTGAGAAGCCATTCAGTTGTGATCTTTGCGATTATAAATGCCGGAAACCCGTAACTTTGAAAGAGCACAATTTAAAGCACAGCGGTGAGAGGCCGTTCAGTTGTGACCTTTGCGATTATAAATGCCGGCAGCTGGGAAATTTGAAACGACACAAATTAAAGCACACCGGTGAGAGGCCGTTCAATTGTGATCTTTGCTATTATAAATGCCGACGCAGCGAAGATCTGAAACGGCACAAGTTATTAAAACACACCGACGAGAAGCCGTTCAGTTGTGATATTTGCGATTATAAATGCTGGCAGCTCGTAAGTTTGAAACACCACATGTTAAAGCACACTGGCGAGAAGCCGTTCAGTTGTAATCTTTGTGATTATAAATGCTGGCAGCTCGTAAGTTTGAAACAGCACAAGTTAAAGCACACTGGCGAGAAACCCTTCACTTGTGACCTTTGCGATTATAAATCCGGGCATCTCAGAAGCTTGAAACAACATAAGTTAAAGCATACCGGCGAGAAACCGTTGGGTTGTGATCTTTGCGATTATAAATGCCGGTTCCTCGTAAGTTTAAAACAACACAAGTTAAAGCACACCGGTGAAAGGCCGTTCAGTTGTGATCTTTGTGATTATAAATGCGTGCGTCTCCAACATTTGAAACAGCACCAATTAAAACACACCGGCGAGAAGCCGTTCAGTTGTGATCTTTGCGATTATAAGTCTTGGCGCTGCGAAGTTCTGAAACGTCACAAGTTAAAGCACACCGGTGAGAAACCGTTTAGTTGTGATTTCTGCGATTATAAATGTAGGCGCCCCGACCATTTGAGACGGCATGTGATGATACATACCGGCGAGAAGCCGATGCGTTGTGGTCTTTGCGATTACAGATGTCGAGAACTTGTAAATTTGAAAAGACATATGCTAGAGCACATGAAGAAAACATAACCAACTCTATTTCGTTGAATAAATTAACATTTTATTAATTGCTGGCGTGCAAACCGTACTTCCTCCGAATTTATGGGTTTCTAGATGATTTTGGAGTGCAATTTGAAACACACACACTGGCGAGAAGGCTTTTTATTTGTAGTCTTTGAATTTCTTTTTGATGTTTTAATGTACCTATGCGGAACAAAATTTTACGTGTACGTTTAATTAATTGATAACATTTTTTCATTCCTCTGAACCATGTTTTTTTGTTTAATTTTTTCCTTCACAAGCTTTATCTAATTGTTGCATACAAAAAAGTGTATAGTTTAGTCATTTCATTAGCGTACTCGGAAAAAAATTTCTGTTGAACTAGGCTAAGAAGCATTGAACATAGAACAGAAATTACAACAAGAAAATTCGTCTTTACTATCCTGGCGCCTGTGTGTATGCACGCCATACAGGGTATTATTGAACTGAGTGCAATAATTTCAAAGCGAGCTTGGATCAAACGATCAAAAATTGTTACATACACATACAATGTGATGTCTTGATGTAAGCGTTAAATTTGCCGAATTACTTAATTAAACCTTTCATTCATAAATCCAATAAACAAAAATATATACTAGTTATAAAGGCATAAATAAAGGCATAAAATACCATCGGCCATATGCGGGCTGTGTTGGGAAGTTGTGAGAGCTTCATTTCTTTGCTTGTTCAAAATTTAAAGCGAGAAACAAATTTATTTTCG
The DNA here is from genome assembly GCA_033060865.1 of Dorcus hopei. Taxonomy (NCBI): domain Eukaryota; kingdom Metazoa; phylum Arthropoda; class Insecta; order Coleoptera; family Lucanidae; genus Dorcus; species Dorcus hopei. The sequence goes on from CM065425.1 coordinate 74,932,138, forward strand.
CGAAACTGGCGAAGAAAGTTAATAGAAAAACATTGTAAATCGTTTATTCCCAATAGGAACGTTGCTTTCGGTGCAGGAATTTCCATACATTTTGATGTATCTTCTTGAAATTTAATATATTTTTCCTCGAAAACACAGTCCTGGAAGTTATATTTCTGAACAGACTCCGGATGATAGCTTGGTAAGCCGTATTTGGCCAGTCTAGTTTTTCATGCGCCGTTAAATTTTTCTATATTACTTTAGCCGATCTAATTTGAACAAGTATTTTCCGACACCGTAAATGATACTGCTAGTTGCTGCAAAATATTTAACGTTTCTTTTAGTGCTATTATTAGTATTCACTCTCATTAATAATATATTACATAACGAGGGTTGTAAATAGCAAATTACGCACGGTGGAAAAGTTGCGTATGAGACGCGCAGCGACGAATGCAAGTAATTCCACAAGTGCGTAATTGCTTTACAACTCGAGTTATGTGCTATACTTTATCTACGACCACAAAAATTACTTTCAAAGTAATCAGCAATGACACTTGCAATTTCGACGACTGTCAATCTAATGTGATGCGGCTACGTAGATCTAACTACAAATGTGCGTAAAGCAGATGCGTTGTGCGTTTTTCTTACTTTACGCACAACGTTACCCATACTTATCATTTGTCCAAAAATCTTTTGTAAATATTGTTAGGTGGGGTAAAGTTTTACAGCAGTAATTTTTTTAACAGAAGTGTACTTATTTCAATTAAATTTTTTTGATTGCTCATTTCTTTTATATATGTACTCACTTTAATGTGTATCAAATATCTTTTGAAATGAATAAAATTTGTTTTTCATCGAATGAGTTATTTGTCTTTTCAAACGCTGAGGCCTGTCTCCAATATTTTCACAAATTTAATATTTTTTCAACCGTTTCCAATTTGAAAATTTTTTTTAATGTAAAATTGGTGGCGCCCTCTCATTTTTTTTATGTCTTTCATAATCCACTAATCCACGACCTACTGCTTCCGTTAAGGACATTTGCACCAGCCATAGGCATTGGTAACCGAAATGTAATTTTGGTTGCAACACAACCGCAATATCGCAATTAATCACAAATTGGACTATTCATAACCAATTTAACCTAAAACTCGTGTATTTTCGTGATTTATAATTTATTATTGCGGTTATTTGATTCTTCGAGGCCAATAAAAAAAAAACGAATTTAGAATTAAGAGGGTGAACGACGTACTGTTCACGGTCCCGTGGTGACCCCTTAGGGACCCGGTGCAGCGGATTATGAGCCCTAAGGTTATTAAATTGTCACCACCCCTACGTGCCAGGTGGAGGGGACGTAACCTGGTGGGATGCCACGTTGACGTTGATTTGTGCCACCTGGCGAAAGAGTGGTTTGGTGGTAGAGAATCCACGGGTCGGAGATGACAAAGACGTAGGGTAGAGTATGTTTGCATGTCATTGAGGCTATCTGTGCTGCATGTGGCTTGTGTTTCTGAAAATAACATTTCAGAGCAATAGTTTATGAAAGAGCAACAGATATGATAATAGAGGCCCAAGGTTGGACATCATCAGGAGCGATGATAGAGGCACTAGTTTGAGTTGTGAATTGACCAAGAGGTCAAGCGGTGAGTAAATAACTGTTGTCTCTTGCAAATGATTGTAAACACATGCTATTGTTGCATAAACGCACCATGTCAATGGGAGGTGATGGTAGCGAACGGTACAGTAGCGGACAATAAAATCCGGGCAAGAATTTGACATGTCGTGCGTATTTCGACAAATTTGGTAAATCAGGCTTTTATTGAGGTTACATTTCTGTCAAAATAAATAAATAAAATTTAAATTAAACGTCAGAATTACTAGTGACATGCATGTTGACCGGTTGAATTGGCACTTCTCACTCCGTAATAAATTTGATACAAAAATATGACCGTCTAAAACGGGCTTTAGAGTGTTGTGTTATTCTACCGCGAAAAGGATTATTTGAATGAGCACAACGTTTTGTTAACGCCTAATTTAATTGTTGATTAGCTTATTCTTATACATACATCAATACGGAACTGGGAAGGCCATCTTTAAAAGTAGCTTTTCGATTGTTTTTAATACGTCTACATTATAAGTTACTTCTGATTTGATTGATGGGTTGCCTATTCTAATGTCTTCACGTGTTAGATTTAAAATAGGCACCTGTATATGCTCTATATATTTTTTTAAACTAAACTAATCTAAAGAATTAAAAGTGAAAATGAATAACTTGAATTCTTCTCTAATAAGAGATGGGGCAGTTGCATTTCAATAAATTATTTAAAAATGTAATTTTTTTATGATAATAAAATGTATATTTTCCTAGATGCAGTGAATAAAAAAAAAATAAAAAAACAATGTTAATGTTTTTCATGTTAGTCGCTAATTTTTAAGTTGGCAAAATTGTCTTAATTTTAAGTTGTCACTCTGTGACAGAACAGAAAACTATCAGGAAGGAGCCATTACCTATGAAAGCCAGATTGAAATATGCGACGGAAGTGCCATTTTCAACCTCCACGTATGAATCATTACTTGTTGACGTTTTCGATGGTGGTTGTGTTTATAATTATTTATATCCGCTCGTGGTTTTTTCCTAACTAGAAGAATAATGAATTGAAAAGTACGTTTCATAGGTAAGTATTTTCATTCGTTTAATTTATCTGAATATTAGGGTACTTAAAAGTATTTATAAACAAAGAATGAGGTTATGATTCATGTGAAGATCATGGGTGTAACGCAGATATTAGCTGCATTCGATAGCCATTCGCTGTCATCAGGAGATCACTTAGAAGTGACTTGGATCACTTCCATTTATGGTGAATGCAGCACGAATCGAACGCGTAAATTCTTTATAATCGTACGGATTACGGATTATGAATCTCCTTTTGAAACCATGCGCCACTGTCTCCCAGGTCACCTCACCACTGTACAGAACTGACATTTGAAAGTTACTTCGCATATAACATTAGGAAATAACCCTCCACCACTTGCAACTTCCATTCCGGACACGTGTTCATTTCATAGGTATACACATGGAACGAAGTATAAGTATACTCCTTCCTGATAGCTTTCTGATCTGTGATGATAGTACGTAATCAGTGTTGCGGGCTTAAAGTATTAATCCCTTTTCAAGGAATGTTTTCGAATCATTAAGGATTAAGTAAGGGGTTTATTTTCTAAAAAAGAGATTTTCAAATTTTATTTCCTAAAGGAACCTGGAAGCTGACAGTCTATAAACAGCACAAAGTTGTTCTTTTATGTTGAAGGAAACCCACTTACATGTATTAAAAAACCACCATTTGTGTCGGGTACTAAACAGCATCATCTTTGCAGTTTCTTGTTTTTATAATCTGCTGACCATGTCGAAGGCAAATAATTCTTTGTTTTGTCATTGTTTGTTTCAAGTTGTATATTGTTTTTTATTCGTGTTCTAAAATCGATTGTCTTTTGTTTTTTATTTCCTTCAATATTATCATTATACCGTTTGTCCATCTGACAATTAGACATAGGGATTTAACATGGGAAAACAGAAATTGCTTTATATTATCTACCTGAGTACATATATATAAAATTCTGGGTTGTAATCGGAAAGATTATTGCATTCAAAATGTTTTGATACTAAATTTGTGCAATTTTAGTTGTTAATTATCTTGAAATTAAGAAAAAAGTTATTATTTTTTCCGTACAAGATTAGTAAGTATTTAACGAAGGGTTTACAAACGGATGTCGTGGTCAAGTTAGTCTGTTCATGTTTCACAACCGTAAGGTCACGAGTTCAAATCCGAATGAGGACACTTTTTTTTCTTTTTTTTATATTTTTTCAGATTTGAAATCACTTAAACTCTTAAACCAGTTTATTATGTTATGTATAAGTTTCATTTTATTATTAATTATGTAACATAATAAATAAAGTTATAACTTTAACATAATAAAATTTTGAAAACGAAAAAATACACATAAATGGAACATAATTAATATTAAAGTGAAACTTAAGATACAATAATAAACTAGTTTAAGAGTGATTTCAAATCTGAAAAAATATTAGAAAAGAAGAAAAAAAAGTGTCTTCATTCGGATTTGAACTCGTGACCTTACGGTTGTGAAACATGAACAAACTAACTCGACCAAGACATTCGTTTGGAAACTCTTGGTTAAATACCTACTAATCTTGTCCGGTAAAAAATAATAACTTTTTTTCTTAATTTCTAAATAATTAACAACTAAAATTGCACAAATTTAGTATCAAAACACTTTGAATGCAATAAGCTTTCCGATTATAACCCAGAATTTCATATATATGTACTCATGTAGATAATATGAGGCAATTTCTGTTTTCCCGTGTTAAATCCCTATGTCTCATTGTCAGATGGACGTACTGTATGTATATTTATTAAAACCTTATTCATTTGTTTTCTGTTTTGTCACCTTTCTCCACAATAAAAATTACTGCATTTTTATTGCCGTCAATGAAATGTGAAGGCGATCTTTAGGTGTTTGAAATAAAAAAAAAATTGTGACACTTATTTTGTTTTAGGAAAATGCAATACTAGAAATAATCGGATTATTTACTTTTATTAAAAAAATTGAGAATAAAGTTTTATTATTTTATTAATTCAAATAGGAAAAATTAAATTCGAATCTTCTCCATTTTCGAAATGGAGAATATTTAATTTTAGTTTAATTTTTCCTATTTGTACAATTAACTCCATTATGAGCCAACATGAGGTTTGCTTCGATAGTTTATTAATTGTTGGCTTGCAAACCGTACTTTCTCCAAATTTCTGGGCTCCTAGAATTGATCTTGGAATGCAAGTTGATACACAAACTGGCGAGAAGGCTTAATTTGTGGTCTTTGAATTTCTTCTTGATGTTTTAATTTTTAATGTACCTATACGGAACAAAATTTTACGTGTATGTTTAAAATTAATTGATAACACTTTTTTTTATTGTTCTGAACCATGTTTTTCTTTCTTCCCTTCACAAGCTTTACCTGATGGTTGCAAACAAAAATATCTATAGCTCAGTGAAATGTAAATTTTTCTAAAATTGTAAATGCGGTTATATTTTTGAGACGGGGTGTATAATATGCGATACTTTAAATTTCTATTCTAAGCTGGCCATGGAATTTGAACATACACTGTCAATTGCTTAATCCGTTGGTTGTCAGCTGTCATATTACTTTTACGTAGACAAAGACATCTTTTTCCACAGCTGACCTAGAATGAAAATTTATTGAACTGCCTGATTTGTATGTATTGGTTTCTTTTTTCTTAGCTAAGATCAGTACAATTAAAACAGACAATTTATAAAATTTTGTCAACTTTAGATCTTGCAATAATAATCAGCCCATAAATTTAAAAAGCAAGGGCATTTATAAAAGAGTTTGTGATACAACAGTTACGTCTACAAGATATCTTAAAAATACAATATAAAAGTAATAAAAGCAATAAGATTCCTACAATATGTATAAATTATGAAAGAATGTTTCCGAAAATAATTTTCATTAATAAGTTTAGTTTCCATATCATCGGCAATCCTATTTATATGAGCAAGTTTATGACTTGCTGAGTTAAGATCATCTAGATGTTTAGTAATTATTTTATAATGATTGGTTAAACGTATTTCAGAAATGTTTAATTTTTGTTCATCTTTTCTATATTCCTCACGACACACGAAATCTAAAGAAACGTCTGGCAAAAAGTTTAGCAATTGTTTAGTTGTTTGTGTCTGTGGTTTCCAAACTTTCGTTGAGTTGATAATGCTAACGCTAAATGCTCTAAACATCAGTACAATTCGTAAAAATAATGAACTTTTAAACATTTTTTTTAAATAAATTGTTTTATCAATGTCATATGTATAACAATTTAACACAGATTCTTCTTTCAGGTGTGAGCGGATCACTAAAACCAAACGAAGGAATAAAAAAGCATACGAATGCCGGATATGTGATTCTAAATTTACAAGTTATCAAAGTTTACGCAGTCATATCTGGATACATACTGGTGAGAAGCCATTCAGTTGTGATCTTTGCGATTATAAATGCCGGCAACCCGTAGCTTTGAAAGAGCACAATTTAAAGCACAGCGGTGAGAGGCCGTTCAGTTGTGACCTTTGCGATTATAAATGCCGGCATCTGGGAAATTTGAAACGACACAAATTAAAGCACACCGGTGAGAGACCGTTCAGTTGTGACCTTTGCGATTATAAATGCGCGCGTCTCGAACTCTTGAAACGGCACCAATTAAAACACACCGGCGCGAATCCGTTCAGTTGTGATGTTTGCGATTATAAATGCAGGCGTCTCGAATGTTTGAAACTGCACCAATTAAAACACACCGGCGAGAAGCCGTTCAGTTGTGATCTTTGTGATTATAAATGCTGGCAGCTCGTAAGTTTGAAACAGCACAAGTTAAAGCACACTGGCGAGATGCCGTTCACTTGTGACCTTTGCGATTATAAATCCGGGCATCTCAGAAGCTTGAAACAACACAAGTTAAAGCATACCGGCGAGAAACCGTTTGGTTGTGATCTTTGCGATTATAAATGCCGGTTCCTCGTAAGTTTAAAACAACACAAGTTAAAGCACACCGGTGAGAGGCCGTTCAGTTGTGATCTTTGTGATTATAAATGCGGGCGTCTCCAACTTTTGAAACGGCACCAATTAAGACACACCGGCGCGAATCCGTTCAGTTGTGATCTTTGCGATTATAAGTCTTGGCGCTGCGAAGTTCTGAAACGTCACAAGTTAAAGCACACCGGTGAGAAACCGTTAAGTTGTGATTTCTGCGATTATAAATGTAGGCGCCCCGACCATTTGAGACGGCATGTGATGATACATACCGGCGAGAAGCCGATGCGTTGTGGTCTTTGCGATTACAGATGTCGAGAACTTGTAAATTTGAAAAGACATATGCTAGAGCACATGAAAAAAACATAACCAACTCTATTTCGTTGAATCAATTAACATTTTATTAATTGCTGGCGTGCAAACCGTACTTCCTCCGAATTTATGGGTTTCTAGATGATTTTGGAGTGCAATTTGAAACACACACTGGCGAGAAGGCTTTTTATTTGTAGTCTTTGAATTTCTTTTTGATGTTTTAATGTACCTATGCGGAACAAAATTTTACGTGTACGTTTAATTAATTGATAACATTTTTTCATTCCTCTGAACCATGTTTTTTTGTTTAATTTTTTCCTTCACAAGCTTTATCTAATGGTTGCCTATTGTGACAAGGCGGAAAGTAAATTAAAATGTTAGATACGTTTAGCGAACTTAAAATAAGAGAAAATGCATCTCGGCGGAGCCAACTGAAATGTCCTCGACACGTGCCTCATATGCAGATGTACAAAAACCTTGCACATATTCTAACTTGTTGAAACATAATGAAAGTACATAGTTCCTTCGTCAATACTCGGAAGTGTTCGAGTTCCAATTTACATAAAAACCCCAAACCAGAGACATTCAATTAAGATCATAAACTAGTTGCTATGAGATGTAGGCTCTATTCGTTAAAGTGTGCTGTTAGGGTAAGTTGAACTTTGTACAATTATGTCTGTATTTATTTATGTTTATAATATAATATTTAAGTTAGGCTATGCCCCTTGTTTCCATTTATACCGTAACAATACAAAAAAATGTATAGCTTAGTCATTTCAAACAGAACATGATTTATTGAAGTTTTACGCCTGTCGTGTTTTTAAGTGACTTTCACAGAAGGTATGAAGTATTTGGCATCAGCGTACTCAGAAAAAAATTTCCGTTGAACTAGGCTAAGAAGCATTGAACATAGAGCAGAAATTACAAAAAGAAAATTCGTCTTTACTATCCTGGCGCCTGTATGCATGCACGCCATACAGGGTGCTATTGAACTGAGTGCAATAATTTCACAGGGAGTTTGGATCAAACGATCAAAAATTGTTACATATACACACAATGTGATGTCTTAGGCCCGGTTTTTCAATATCAAGTTAAACTGTAACTTTCGGTTTATTTCCATGGCGACAATTGTGTTCTTATGAGAGTAAACTGAAGGTTAAAGTTAACATACGATTGAAAAACCGGGTCTTAATGTAAGCGTTTCCGACTTATCAAGACATAAATAAAGTCATAAAATACCATGGGCCATATGCGGGCTTTGGTGGGAAGTTGTGAGAGCTTCATTTCTTCGTTTATTCAAAATTTAAAGCGAGAAACATATTTCCGCGAAACCGGCGAAAAAAGTTAGTAGAAAAACATTGTAAATCGTTTATTCCCAATGGGAACATTATTTTGGGTGCAGGAATTTTCATACATTTTGATGTATATTCTTGAAATTTAATATTTTTTCTCGAAAACGATTGCATTTAGAACGCCATATTGTATAACATTTTTTGAGCGACTTGTTCCAAGTTATCACCCAGTGATATTAGTGCACTCAATTCAATAACACACTATATTATTATTATTTTTTTACAGCATCATCTATTGAATACTGAAGCATGGCTTGCTTAATTTTATATTTTTGGTTTGCCATGACATGAAATTATATAAAAGTATTTCCAATTAGATTTTTACATTCATTTCAAAAAATATAATAGGAAACTCTTGCGGGAATCATTATCCAGCGTTCGCGCATATGAAAAAACTGCGTTCACGCGGGAAATATGTGTTCCCGCACTCGGTTCGTAAATAACTATTTGCCAACTTTCGATCTTATTGTCAGCGTATAAATTTAAAAAGCAAGGGCATTTAATTGCTACATAACCGAAATTGTGAACTGCTGTCTTGTAATTTCCATACTATCGTTTAGTTGATCATGCTAGTGATGAACACTCTAAAAATCAGTACAATTTATAAAAATACTGAACTTTTAAACATTTTTTTAAATAAATTGTTTTATCAATGTCATATGTATAACAATTTAACACAGACTCTTCTTTCAGGTGTGAGTGGATTACTGAAACCAAACGTATGAATAAAAAAGTATACGAATGCCGGATATGTGATTCTAAATTTACAAGTCATCAAAGTTTACGGAGTCATATCTGGATACATACTGGTGAGAAGCCGTTCGGTTGTGATGTTTGCGATTTCAAATCTCGGCACCTCGCAAGTTTGAAACAGCACAAGTTGCAGCATACCGGCGAGCAACCGTTCGCTTGTGATCTTTGTGATTATAAATGTCGGCACCACAAACATTTGAAAATGCACAAGTTTAAGCACACCGACGAAAAGCCGTTTAGTTGTGATTTTTGCGATTATAAATGCGGGCGTCTCGAATATTTGAAACAACACAAGTTAAAGCACACCGTTGAGAAGCCGTTCAGTTGTGATCTTTGCGATTATAAATGCCGGCAACCCGTAAGTTTGAAAAAGCACAACTTAAAGCACACCGATGAGAGGCCGTTCAGTTGTGGCCTTTGCGTTTATAAATGCCGGCAGCTGGGAAGTTTGAAACGACACAAATTACAGCACACCGGTGAGAGGCCGTTCAGTTGTGACCTTTGCGATTATAAATGCACGCGTCTCGAACTTTTGAAACGGCACCAATTAAAACACACCGGCGAGAAGCCGTTCAGTTGTGAAGTTTGCGATTATAAATGCTTGCGTCTCGAACATTTGAAACAACACAAGTTAAAGCACACTGGCGCGAAACCGTTCACTTGTGACCTTTGCGATTATAAATGTGGGCGTTTCGCTCTTTTGAAACGGCACCAGTTAAAACACACCGGCAAGAAGACGTTCAGTTGTGATCTCTGCGATAATAAATACTGGCACCTCAAAGATCTGAAACGGCACAAGTTAAAGCACGTTAGTGAGAAACCGTACAGAAATTTAGAAGGAGCACGTGTTGATACGTACCGGCGAGAAGCCGTTGCTTAGTGGTCTTTGCGATTACGAATGCCGAAAACTTGTAAGTTGGACCAGCCATATGTTAAAGCACGCGAAAAAAACAAAATGATCTAAATCAGTTGTTGTAAACTTTGATAGTTTAAAGAAACTAATTTTTGTTAATTTTTTTTAATCTGTGGTGGTTGCTCAACGGGGTCCTAAGTCAAAGACTTGTCAGGACCTCAGGAGCGGGAGTGAATTTGAGTGTGGTAAAGTGTTCCATGGCTTTGTTACTTGCAACCTTCTCGCCGTTTAAGGGGAATCAGTGTCGAATTTTATCCCGAACACTGAAGGGTGCCTGAAGTCGATACCGACCACCCCCGAGAAAAATTCCGAGTGCGGTTCGAACCGACGACCATGCGATTGCAAGGCCGGTCCTCTTACCACTGGACCGTTCAGGCGTTTAATAAAATGTTTATTATTGTAATCTGGTATTAGTTTATAATTATTGATAAAATTGTGAACCCCAACAGAATATGTAGTTCTAATTCTTTGTCTGGTTGGTAAGGGTCTGTCTTCTCGATGTTCCACAACCCTGAGTTTCTCATATAGAGAATAGTTTTAATAATTTAAATGAACAAAGTTACGTATGACTCGATACAACAAAGCTCAGAACTTACTTTTACTTATTTCTGCAGTGAAGCGAAAGATGAGTTAAAACTAGAAATGTAGTAAATTTTGAAAAATTTATTATATTCAGTCACAAATATCATGGATAACCCGTTAATATTTTTTAAAAATGTAGTTACGTTAGAGTTAGATTAAAGGAAAAAATTCTAAGAGCCAACATATCTGCATGCCAAACTACTTTATAACATAAAATCAATTGCATGATTACATAAACTTTAGTTTCGCATATTTTAGTATTACATCTTTTCTCTGTTCTTTTTTTTTCTTGTAATTGTTCGTTTTCTCTCGGGCAAATTATTTTTCTGCCATTCAGCTTTATAAATTGTCATTTACGTTTAATTTAGTGTTAATTTCTTCAAGGTTTCGGAGGTAGAGCAGTAGGTATTTTTAATAAAACTACTGATCCGTAACCTTTTGACCAAATTTATTTATACTAATACTACTTGTACACTATACACTGTATGTTTTCCTGGTCAATAAACTATTATTATTATTATTATTAAATCAAGTGGAGACAGTCATCAGAGATTACAACACTCTTAAAAAAAAGATTTGGATCACTCTTGAGACAAATCTTTTCGTACAATATATCTTAAAAATACAATATAAAAATAATAAAAGCAATAAGATTCCTACAATATAAATTATGAAAGAATGTTTCCGAAAATAATTTTCAAGTTTAGTTCCAATCCTATTTATATGATCAAGTTTATGACTTGCTGAGTTAAGATCATCTAGATGTTTAGTAATTATTTTATAATGTTTGGTTAAACGTATTTCAGAAATGTTTAAATTTTGTTTATCTTTTCTATATTCCTCATAACATTCGAAATCTAAAAAATCGTCTGGCAAACAGTCTAGCAATTGTTTAGTAGTTTGTGCCTGTGATTTCCTTGAGTTGATAATGCTGATGATAAACGCTCTAAACATCAGTTAAATTCATAAAAATAATGAACATTTAAACATTTTTTTAAATAAATTGTTTTATCAATGTCATAATGTATAACAATTTAACACAGACTTTTCTTTCAGGTGTGAGCGGATCACTAAAACCAAAAGTGTGAATAGAAAAGCATCCGAATGCCGGATATGTGATGCTAAATTTACAAGTCTTGCAAATTTACGCAGTCATATCTTGATACATACTGGTGAGAAGCCCTTCAGTTGTGATGTTTGCGATTTCAAATCTCGGCGCCTCGCAAATTTGAAACGGCACAGGCTGAAGCATACCGGCGAAAAACCGCTCACTTGTGATCTTTGTGATTATAAATGCCGGCACCAGGAAAGTTTGAAACTGCATAAGTTAAAGCACATCGGCGAGACACCGTTCAGTTGTGATCTTTGCAATTATAAATGCTTAACGCTCGTGCAATTAAATCTGCACAAGTTAAAACATACCGGTGAGAACCCGTTCAGATGTGATCTTTGCGATTATAAATGCCGAACGCTGGGGCATTTAAATTGGCACAAGTTAAAACACACCGATGGAAAGCCGTTCAGTTGTGATCTTTGCGATTACAAGTCCCGGCGCTGCGAAGATCTGAAACGGCACAAGTTAAAGCACACCGGTGAGAAACCGTTCAGTTGTGATTTTTGCGATTATAAATGTGGGCGCCTCGACTATTTGAGACGGCATGTGATGATACACACCGGCGAGAAGCCGATACATTGTGATCTTTGCAATTACAGATGTCGAGAACTTACATATTTGAAGCGGCATATGTTAAAGCACATGAGAAAAACATAAAATACTAAATTCAGTAAATAAAGAAATCATCAAAATGAAACATTTTTTTAATTGTTCTGAACCATGTTTTTCATTCTTCCCTTCACAAGCTTTACCTGATGGTTGCAAACAAAAATATCTATAGCTTAGTGAAACGTAAATTTTTGTAAAATTGTAGATTCGGTTATAATTTTGAAAGAGTATAAAATACGATTCTTTAAATTTCTCTTCTAAGCTGGCCATAGAATTTGAACGTAAAGTGTCAATTGCTTAATCCGCTGGTTATCAGCTGTCGTATTATATTTACGTAGATAGACATTTCTTTCCACAGCTGACCTAAAATAAAAATTTATTGAACTGCCTGACAAGTATGTACTGGTTTATTTTTTCTTAGTTAAGTTCAGTACAATTAAAATGGACAATTTATAAAATTTTACAATAATAATCAGCCCATAAATTTAAAAAGCAAGGGCGTTTAACTGTCAACCGAATTTGTGTAAAAATTTAAGCAGACTCTTTGTTTCAGGTGTCAACGGACCAAAACTGTCAATAAAAATACATTCGAATGCCGGATATGTGAATCTAAACTTCAATCTCGCAGCGGTTTGCGCTCTCATATTTTGATACATACTGGTGAGAAGCCATTCAGTTGTGATCTATGCGATTATAAGTGTCGATGCGTCGGAAATTTGAGACGGCACAAGTCAAAACACACCGGCGAGAAGCCCTTCAGTTGTGACATTTGCGATTATAAATGCCGGTCCCTGGAAAGTTTGAAACTGCACAAGTTAAAGCACACCGGCGCGAAGCCGTTCGGTTGTGATCTTTGCGATTATAAATGCTGGCGTCTCGGAAATTTGAGAATTCACAAGTTAAAACACACCGGCGAGAAGCCCTTCGCTTGTGACATTTGCGATTATAAATACCGGTACCCCGTAGGTCTGAGGCGGCACATGTTAAAGCATACCGGCGAGAACCCGTTCAGTTGTGATCTTTGCAATTATAAATGTCGAATGCTCGGAAATTTAAATCGGCACAAGTTAAAGCACACCGGCGAGAGGCCGTTCAGTTGTGATCTTTGCGATTACAAATGCCAACGCCGCGATGATCTGAAGCGGCACAAGTTGAAACACACCGGCGAGAAGTCGTTCAGTTGTTTTCTTTGCGATTATAAATGTGGGTGCCGCCAATATTTGAAACGGCACCTGATGATTCATACCGGCGAGAACCAGATGCTTTGTGGTCTTTGCGATTATAAATGTCGAGAACTTGTAAATTTGAAAAGACATATTATGTTAGAGCACAAGAAAGAAACATATTTCGTTGAGTAAATTAACATTTTATTAATTGCTGGCTTGCAAACCGTACTTACTCCGAATTTATGGGTTCCTAGAAGTGATTTTGGAACACACACTGGCGAGAAGGCTTTTTATTTATGGTCTTTCAATTTCTTTTTGATGTTTTAATGTATGTAGAACAAAATTTTACGTGTATGTTTAAAATTAATCGATTAACGTTTTTCTTTATTACTTTGAACCATGTTTTTTTTTTTGTTCAATTTTTTCCTTCACAAGCTTTATCTGATGGTTGCAAACAAAGTATGAGTAGCTTTGGGCCAGTTTCGTAATGTAACTTATAGGAGATTTTAAAATTAAAGTCACATTCTGATGTGTAAATAAATGTGTCTTCGTATTTGTTTTGACATCTCAAAGTGACTTTAAATTTAAAGTTTCTTTTAAATTCCCTTATGAATCTGGCCTTTAGTCATTTAAAGCAGAACCTGATTTGTTGAGGTTTTGAGTGACTTTCAAAGAAAGTATGAAGTACAGTGGAAGCTCTGATAAGCGGACAGTCGCAGTTCCAAAAAATTTGTCCGGTTATGTGAGAGTTGTCCGTTTAATAGAGAGAACTATTATAAAACAAAAATTTACAACGTGTTTCCATTTATTTATTATCTATTTCTAAAAAAGTGCAAAGTATGTATGTATAAGAAAAGAAAGAATCACGTACATAACACTGCTTCTTGTAAGGTTTTTAAGATACTCAAATGCAATCAAATCATGTGCTGAAAATGTTTTCAGCATGGAAATGGATTCAGCAGCGCAAGGTACAATTTCCACCATTTCACCTCCTGATTCATTCTCGGATTTTTCAACATTTAGGGGAATATCAGTATTATCGAACGTTTTTTTCTTCCGTTGTTACAGTCAGATTTTTCGTTAGCGTTTTCGACGTTGAATTTATAATAATTAACTAAATTTTAATTTGAAAGGCGGATTTGGTCGCGTATTTCGTATTTTAGGTTGGTAATTTAGTCGTTAGATGTCGTGGGCATGCTGCCGATTAAGATCTAGATCGTTGGCGATAGATTTTTCTAGAACCTTAAGGTGGAAGTGACGTTTTTTTGAAATGCACGTTTCTTATTGGCGGATGCAGCGTACAAGAAGGAAGGGTATGATTCGGCCATGTTTGCTTGGTCACTGTTGAATAAATTGCGGGTACGATCAGTCGTGTTTTTGGGAACTTTGTGCTTTTGTGCTTTGTTGGAAATTGAAGGGTGGTTTTGAGGCAATTCCACCGTGTCGACGGCCAATGCCGGAATTTCCCCGCATTTCAACGTGAAAAGTATATTCTGAATACTTTTGTCGAAACCTAACAAATTATAGGTAAGTCGCACCCTCTTCGATCCGCCATTACGAATCTAATGCGTGCTATTTCTCGTTACTTCTAGGTTTTCTTGTTTTGGTTCCTTTTTCGTGCTAGTGCTGCTTGATTTGGTTCATTATCGAAACCGCCATCCTCAGCGAATAGTTTGGGATTCCCTGGCCTAACGCGTGAATCTCCGACCATCGTGTTCGCAGATAAAGTTTTGAGGAACCTCTAACCAACCATAGGAATATTGGTGGAGCTTCCGACTTTCATTTAGACGTTCGCCTCTGTTTAGAAGTCGACTCCTAGTTTAACGACTGCGACACTCCGGACAACCAAGGTCACGATTTTATTGTATTTTGCGCGGCGTGAGCTCAAAAGTTATTTCCGTATTACTCCGCGTAAAGCTCTTCAATTATCGTTCATTATTTCGTTTATCGTTCGACAACTTTATTTGTACATTTAGAATTCATTTTTGGTCATATATTGTTAATGAAAGCTACAGCAAAGGCATATGTGCCACTTTGGACAAATAGTTATTAACGTAATCAGAACGTACATATTTGCATTCAGCTGTACGAACAGGTCTGTTCCTACTTGCAATATTTGCAAGTTTATTCTGTTAAATTTGACTAGTTTATGCTTCATTTATTTGCTGTGTCCGAACCTAGAGAAAGCAATAAAGTTACATGTTTAAATTTGATGACGAAGTTTGGTTAAGCTGTGTGTGTGTGTCAATGATCCATACCCTCTTGACTCTGAACTCTAACCCCTACAACTACCGCGTGAGAAACGTCACAACCAGCTGTGCCGAGGTTGGTGGAAACGACTGCTTCGCACGGTAAGTTTAGTGTTTCGCCTTAACCTTCCCGTTCAAATTAGATTACCTCCAAGAGGCCGTGGATGGGTAGCACCGTTTGCATTCTTTGGTCCATGTCTATAAAGTCTTCTGCTCTTTGAAGCTCACCTACTCCTAAATCTTTTGCCATGTCTCATTAGTCCAGGAAGTATTTACAAGGGTAGGTCATCTTCCGGATCGTAATCAGCTGAACTTTTTTAACCTTTTCTGAATTCAGCCTTACGGAGGAAACTATTCTTGATTGTTGTGGAATTTACTTTATTCCATGTTGTCTTTATAAAATACAAAGCCTTTAAATACATTGATAGATTTTGACAGCTCAAGACAGATTTCACGTCGTCCATTTTTGTTAAAGCATTTTTCAACATAAGATCTATACTATTAATTCAACTGTTTCTCCGCTGGCGTCACTTACTCAAAAAACGGAAGCGAATTATATTCGGAACGTCAAAATTCTGCCTGTTCAAACTTAGCTCTATCTATCAGTAATATAATGTACAAGGTGCTCTATTTAAAAAATTGTTTATTTGACTACCTCATTGTAATCAGCGTGAACAGCACTACTACTTTGCTAAATTAACAGAAATTTTAGCTTTCATAATAACAAAGCTAGTAATGGTGCCGACTAGGTTGAACAGACTGTATAAGAAGCAATTTATTTTTGTCAACTTTCGATTTTATTGTCGGTTACATGTTATCGTGTTACATTTAAAAAGCGAGGGCATTTAACCACCACACAACCGAATATGTATAAAAATTTAACGTAAACTCTTCTTTCAGGTGTGAGCGGATCACTAAAACCAAACCTGTGAATAAAAAAGCATCCGAATGCCGGATATGTTATTCCAAATTTACCTGTCGTGCAAGTTTGCGCCATCATATCATGATACATACTGACGAGAAGCCGTTCAGTTGTGATGTTTGCGATTACAAATCCCGGCGCCTCGCAAGTTTAAAGCAGCACAAGTTGAAGCACACCGGCGAGAAACCGTTCGCTTGTGATCTTTGCGATTATAAGTGCCGGGAGTTCAAATGTCTGAAACAGCACAAGTTAAAGCACACCGGCGAGAGACCGTTCAGTTGTGATCTGTGCGATTCTAAATACAGGCGCCTCGAAGCTCTGAAGCGGCACAAGTTAAAGCACACGGGCGAGCAGCCGTTTAGCTGTGATCTTTGCGATTATAAATGTCGGCGCCGCGAAGATCTGAAACGGCACAAGTTAAAGCACACGGGCGAGCAGCCGTTCAGTTGTGACCTTTGCGATTATAAATGTCGACAGCTCGTACACTTGAAAGTGCACAAGTTGAGGCACAGCGACGAGAAGCCGTTCAGTTGTGATCTTTGCGATTATAAGTGTCGGCGCCGCGAAGATCTGAAACGGCACAAGTTAAATCACGCCGGCGAGAAACCGTTCGTTTGTGATCTTTGCGATTATAAATGCGGACACCTCGGAAATTTGAAAACGCACAAGTTGACACACACCAAGGAAAAGCCGTTCGTCTGTGATCTTTGCAACTACAAATGCCGGAGCCTTCCCTATTTGAAAGTGCACAAGTTAAAGCACACCGGCGAGAAGCCGTTCAGTTGTGAACTTTGCGATTATAAGTACCGACACCTCAAAGATCTGAAACAGCACGAGTTAAAGCACACCGGTGAGAAGCCGTTCAGTTGTGATCTTTGCGATTATAAATTCTGGAACCCCAGAAATCTGAAGGAGCACGTGACGAGACATAGCGGCGAAAAGCAGACGCCTGGTGTTCTTGCGATTACGAACGTCGAGGACTTGTAAAGCCCTCGAGAGAAACAGTGAAGTATTTGGTAAGAAACTATCAAGTGTAACAACTTGTGCCCGTGTGCAGAGCCGCCAAAGAAGGGGCCGGAGAAAATAGAATAAAATTCCCGGGGTCCGGCATTCACGGGACCCTGGCATCATCTCACATTTGTTTTTTGCCCCAAATTTATAATTTAAATTACATAGAAAAATAGGATTTTCGAAAGAAAAGTTTCATCCAAAGGGAAGGACATCTTTAAAAGCCAATTTTAAGTTATGTTTCAATATTAAAATTGTATATGTGTGTATTGTCATATAAAAGGCATCATTTAAACATGTCAAATTATTTACTTACTTCCCAAGTACTTTTCCCTCGTGCTCGGCGGCATGTCACGATGACGGTTGCGAGCTTCTCTTTTTACGTTCATATAAGTATGTTGCAGCGTTTATAAAATAAATATTTTTGAAAATTTTGAAGCTGTTTTTCTCAGCTATTATTAAATAGCTGTACAGTTATTGCTGTACAATAACATATCCAGGTCTCACGTTTTCGTTTTTCTCAAAATTCCGTATAGTTTCTAGCTTTTAATTTACCTAGAAAAACTTTCTTTAGTGCTTGGCGCCACTCATTTGAATACTTACGTATAAAAATTTAAAGAGATTCTTTGTTTCAGGTGTCAACGGATCATGAAAACCGAAGCTGTCATTAAGAAAGCATTGGAATGCCGGATATGTGATTCTACATTTACAGGTCGTGCAAAATTACGCAGCCATATCTTGATACATACTGGTGAGAAACCATTCGGTTGTGATCTTTGCGATTATAAGTCTCGGCGTCTCGAACATTTGAAACAGCACAAGTTAAGACACACCGGCGAGAAACCGTTCAGTTGTGATCTTTGCGATTTTAAATACCGGGACGTCAAAAGTTTGAAACGGCACAAGGTAAAGCACACCGGCGAGAAGCCGTTCAGTTGTGATCTTTGCGATTATAAATTCACGCGTCTTGAAAATTTGAAGGAGCACAAGTTAAAGCACACCGGCGAGATGCCGTTCGGTTGTGATCTTTGCGACTATAAATGCTGGCGTCTCCAAAGTTTGAAACGGCACAAAATAAAACACACCGGCGCGAAGCCGTTCGGTTGTGATCTTTGCGATTATAAATGCGGGCGTCCCGAACATTTGAGACAGCACAAGTTAAAACACAGCAGCGAGAAGCCGTTCAGTTGTGATCTTTGCGATTATAAATGCATACAACTCGGAAATTTGAAGGCGCATAAGTTAAAGCACACTGGCGAGATGCCGTTCGGTTGTGATCGTTGCGATTATAAATGCGTGCGTCTCGAACATTTGAGACGACACAAGTTAAAACACACCGGCGAGAAGCCGTTCAGTTGTGATATATGCGATTATAAATGTGGACGTCTCGAACATTTGAAACGGCATGCGATGATACATACCAAAGAGAAGCCGATGTTTTGTGGTCTTTGCGATTATAAATGTCGACGACTTGTAAATTTGAAAAGACATATG
This sequence comes from Dorcus hopei, assembly GCA_033060865.1. Lineage (NCBI taxonomy): Eukaryota > Metazoa > Arthropoda > Insecta > Coleoptera > Lucanidae > Dorcus > Dorcus hopei. The sequence goes on from CM065425.1 coordinate 74,951,198, forward strand.
TTAAAGCACACGAGGAAAACATAAAATAATCTAATTCATTCGAATATATTTCAACAATTATAAATATTTATAGTTAAACTAGGAGGACTAATTTGAGACTGCACAAGTTAAAACACAGCAACGAGAAGCCGTTCAGTTGTGATGTCTGCGATTATAAATGCGGGCGTCCCGAACATTTGAGACGGCACAAGTTAAAACACAGCAGCGAGAAGCCGTTCAATTGTGATCTTTGCGATTATAAATGCCTGCGTCTTGTAAATTTGAAGGAGCATAAGTTAAAGCACACTGGCGAGATGCCGTTCGGTTGTGATCTTTGCGATTATAAAAGCGGGCGTCCCGAATGTTTGAAGCGGCACAAACTAAAGCACAGCGGCGCGAAGCCGTTCGGTTGTGATCTTTGCGATTATAAATGCGCACGTCTCGAACATTTGAGGCGACACAAATTGAAACACACCGGCGAGAAGCCGTTCGGTTGTGATATTTGCGATTATAAATGCGGACGTCTCGAACATTTGAAACAGCATGCGATGATACATACCGGCGAGAAGCCGATGCTTTGTGGTCTTTGCGATTATAAATGTCGACGAGTTGTACATTTGAAAAGGCATATGTTAAAGCACGCGGGAAATACATAAAATAATCTAATTCATTCGAATATATTTCAACAATTATAAATATTTATAGCTTGTCTTTAACTTATGAGGAGTAATTTGAATTTTGCCCGCCAAAAACTTGCATAGTTATTGGCTGTTTGACAGCCTGTTTTACACTAGCCTTAAATTTAAACCTAAAAGTTAATGACATCTCTCATAATTCATGTAACAAGTTTTAAACTTGTGAGCAAGTGTGTTGCTAAAACTGGTTATTTGAAGAATTTGTAAACCTCCTAAGCAAGCAAAATCAATTTCAGATTTAGTACGACAGTGTCAGTCTACCTACAACAGAGCGACATCTGCTTGATTTTTTAATTACAGAAATTAGATTATTAATCACCAGAGCCCGGATTTTAGGAAAAATACGTTCCGTTAGTTTTTAAGCTTGTATAGATTTTTTAAATATATATTTTCATCTCATTAGAAATAGAATTATTTGTCCTTATATCGCATCCTTCCCGTTTTTATCTTTTTGTTAAATCGACTTAATTCGTTGTTCATTTATTTATTAACGATTGTCTTTCGTTTTTGTGGTCACAAAAGCACCGGATACAACCGATAGAAAGTCTGACGAGGTGTTGCTGAGTAGAGGATCTAAATTAAAGTCCCTAAATAGATAAAGCACCGCAATCACCGCCGTTTTGAGTTAAACTAAACCCGCAAATTTAAAATTGGAAATGACAGGTAATGCGATTTCAAATTTGGCGCGCTCATTTTGACTTAAGATGGCGGTAATTGCGGCACTTTATCTATATAGGGATTTAGATTTAAACGAAATAGCAGCACACAATGCCAACGTTAATGTAAGCCGGGCTATGAATTGAACGCTTACTATTTGTTTATTTCAATGTACGTCAAAATATTGCACCGTTTGCCGCATATGCTATCTGTTACAATTTATAAAATTTTGTCAACTTTTGATCTTATAGTCCGCGTATAAATGTAAACGACGGGGGCATTTAATTGCCATGCAACCGAAAATTTAGACAGACTCTTTGTTTCAGGTGTCAATGGATCATCAACACCGACGCTGTGAACAAGAAGGCATTCGAATGCCGGATATGTGATTCTCAACTTCAAAGTCGTGCAAGTTTGCGCAAACATATCATGATACATACTGATGAGAAACCGCTCAATTGTGATCTTTGCGATTACAAATGCCGGTCCCTCGCAAATTTGAAAAAGCACAAGTTAAAGCACGGTGAGAAATCGCTCAGTTGTCATCTTTGTGATTATAAATGCCGGCTCCTTCAAAATTTGAGACAGCACGTGTTAAAACACACCGGCGAGCAGTCGTTTAGTTGTGATTTTTGCGATTATAAAAGCCACTCGCTCGGAAATTTGACAATGCACAAGCTGTCACACAGCGACGAGAAGCCGTTCAGTTGTAATCATTGCGATTATAAGTGTCGGCGCCTTGGGGATTTGAAACGGCACATGTTACATCACGTCAGTGAGAAACCGTTCACTTGTGATCTTTGCGATTATAAATGCGATGCTCTCGGAAGTTTGAAAGCTCACAAGTTAAAACACACGGGCGAGAAACCGTTCAGTTGCGATCTTTGCGATTATAAATGCCGAACGCTCGGACATTCAAATCGGCACAAGTTAAAGCACACCGGCAAGAAGCCGTTCAGTTGTGGTATTTGTGATTATAAATGCCAGAGGTCCGGAAGTTTGAAACAACACAAGTTAATGCACACCGGCGAAAAGCCTTTCGGTTGTGATCTTTGCGATTATAAATGCCGACAGCTCGGAAGTTTGAAAGAGCACAAGTTAAAGCACACCGGCGAGAGGCCGTTCAGTTGTGATCAGTGCGATTATAAATGCCGGCAAAGCAGAGATCTGAAACTGCACAAGTTAACGCACACCGATGAGAAGCCGTTTGTTTGTGATCTTTGCGATTATAAATGTCGACGTCTTGGACATTTGAAACGGCACAAGTTAAGGCACACCGACGAGCAGCCTTTCAGTTGTGATCTTTGCGATTATAAATGCCGATACCTCGGAAGTTTGAAAGAGCACAAGTTAAGGCACACCGATGAGAAACCGTTCGTTTGTGATCTTTGCGATTATAAATGCCGAATCCTCAAAAGTTTGAAGCGACACAAGTTAAAGCACACCGACGAAAAGCCGTTTAGTTGTGATCTTTGCGATTATAAATGCCGACAGCTCGGACATTTGAAAGAGCACAAGTTAAGGCACACCGATGAGAAACCGTTCTGTTGTGATCTTTGCGATTATAAATGCCGACAGCTTGGAAGTTTGAAAGTGCACAAGTTAAAGCACACCGAAGAGCAGCCTTTTAGTTGTGATCTTTGCGATTATAAATGCCGGGACAACAAAAGCTTGAAACGGCACAGATTAAAGCACACCGGCGAGCAGCCGCTCAGTTGTGATATTTGATCTCAAAAAATTTGAAACATCACTTGCAAATTTGAAACGACATAATGGGCCTGATGAATAAAAACTAAGCGATTGCTTTATGCATTGACTGATTAGCAAAAGCAAAGGCTGTAAATCGAATGCTTTAAGAAAAAGAAGAAAAAGCAGTTGCTGACTTATTATATGAATAAAAATTGTAAGCATTTGCTAGCTTTCCGGCTTCGTTGAAGCAATAATTGCTAGTACGACTTGTACAGATTTGCATATCTATATAATTAAAGCCGGTTTTAGACGGTCACATTTCTTGTAACAAATTTGTTATCAAATTGATATACTAACGAATTGTAACCGTGTAATACAGAAGTTTACTTTACAAACAAGATTTGTTAACAAAATGTGATAGAAAGTGATTAATTACCTAGTTTTACACAATTGTGACGCGGGCATCCCCATTTTTGTTTGCGAAGTAAATTTCTGTATTACACGGTTCTAAATCGTTAGTATATCGATTTGATAACAAATTTGTTACAAGAAATGTGACCGTCTAAAACGGCTTAAAGAAGGTACATACAGGGTGTCCCAGCGAAACCTCCCATTAGAAGTTTATGGGGTTCTGGCCAAAATAGAAACTTGAGCAATTAGAATTAGATACAAGTGATTGAGTTCTCTTCAGCTAAAATATTTTCAGATGTGTAGCACTTCCGGTTATACCGGAAGTCGCCATCTACTTTGTTATTTTAAATGGAACAGCCTATTTATTTTTGCACTTTTAGATGGGAATCATAATTTTGAATCTTTTTTATTGAAACCATACCATGTCTATCTATTACAGTTTTTGAGATAAAAATTATTTTCCGAAATCATGGCAGGTGGTTGACGTTTTCAAAATGGGCTGTGACTCTTATTTGAAACGAGATAGAAAATTGAAATCTAATTAAGTTTGTAGTTTAAAGATCCCTTTATCGTAGTAGGTATTCTTTAAAATAAACATCTTTGCCTGAGAATAATTCTTAAATTTATACTTTTCATCGAGAGTTAAAAATGTAAAAAGATCGATTTTTTCAAATGGAATGCCAGATTTTTCGTTGCGTAATCAAATTGGTGATAAAATTTGGCACAAAGTGGTATTACTTGTTCCTATACTTAAATCAAAACGTTTTAGAGTTATTTCCAAAAAACGAAAAATTTGACCACTAAGGCGAGAATGCATGCTAATGAATGGTTACTATGGATACCAGAAATAAATTTTCAAATGTTAAGTTATTGAAACTTATTCATTTCAAGTTGCAAAATGAATAACAACAACGAAAATAATGTTTATACAAATCAAGAAATTCTTAATTTATTTTTTATACACGGAAAATGCGACAAAATTGTTAGCAGAACTTGCAGAATATTTAACGAAAACTACCCACACTTACCTCAGATGACAAAAGATAAATTTAGAAGAATAGAAGCAAATTTTGTGCGTTTTGGACGAATTGGTCAACTGTTAAATCGACCAAAAACTACAGTTGATAATGAAGAGGCTGAGTTGAATACCTTGGCTTATTTGGAGGCCAATTCCAACGCCTCACTTCGAGCTGCCGAAGAAGATCTGGGAATCAGTAGGAATTCAGTACAGAGGATTTTGAAGAAGCATCACTTCCACGATTACAAGTTCTCGTTAGTGCAAAACCTTCATCCTCAAGACCCCGACGACAGAGTTAACTTCTGTGAGATGCTATAACTTCGAAGTCAAGAGGAAGAGAACTTTTTGAGAAAAATTATCTGGACGGATGAATCTAAATTTTCACGTGAAGGGATTTTTAACAGGCATAACAACCATGTCTGGGCGTCAGCCAATTTGGATAAGATCGGACAAAGAAACTATCAGAGCAGGTTTAGTTTCAATGTTTTTTGCCTTATGATGGATGATTGGTTCTCTTACATCATTTACGATGGCGTGTTAACGTCGGAGCGTTACTTACATTTATTACGAACTGTAGTAGAAGATTTTCTTGACAGCCTGCCTTTGAACTTGCGAAGAAGCTCTCGGTTTCAACTAAATGGAGATCCGGCCCATTGCACCCAGGAAGTATCCCAAGAACTCACCTTAATGTTCGAAGACAGACGGTTAGGACCATGGAACTGGCCTGCAAGGTCTCCAGATTTGACACCTTTGGATTTCTACCTTTGGGGACATATCAAAAATCAGGTCTACCAGACACCGGTGAACACGAGGGAGGAATTGGAAGTACGCGTGCGAGCAGCATTCAACAGGCTCTCTCCTAAAGAAGTACGAACAGCGACACTTGAAGGTGTTTCTTCACGTTTAACACAGTGCTTGAATGCGAACGGCCACCATTTCGAACATTTATTATAATTTGTTTCTAGTTTCTTATATCCATTTTTTGCCATCTGAAGTAAGTGTGGATAGTTTTCGTTAAATATTCTGCAAGTTCTGCTAACAATTTTGTCGCATTTTCCGTGTATAAAAAATAAATTAAGAATTTCTTGATTTGTATAAACATTATTTTCGTTGTTGTTATTCATTTTGCAACTTGAAAAGAATGAGTTTCAATAACTTGACATTTGAAAAACTATTTCTGGTATCCATAGCAACCATTCATTAGCATACATTCTCGCCATAATGGTAAAATTTTCCGTTTTTTGGAAATAACTCTAAAACGGTTTGATTATAGGAACATGTAATACCACTTTGTGCCAAATTTTATCACCAATTTGATTACGCAACGAAAAATCTGGCATTCCATTTGAAAAAAATCGATCTTTTTACATTTTTAACTCTTGATGAAAAGTATAAATTTAAGTTTAAAGTTGGTTCTTGTCCGATGAAATTTGTATCACAAAATCTTTTAAGCGGACACTAAATCACGCAAGTGAAAAATATTTTTCACTTCTGACGAAGCTGTCGAACGACTGCGAAACGTTAAGTGTATAGTGCGCGATTTAGTGTCCGCTTAAAAGATTTTGTGATATAAATTTAAGAATTATTCTCCGGCAAAGATGTTTATTTTAAAGAATACCTACGATAAAGGGATCTTTAAACTACAAACTTAATTAGATTTCAATTTTCTATCTCGTTTCAAATAAGAGTTACAGTCCATTTTGAAAATGTCAACCACCACGTTATAGTTTTCTATTTAAGAATATAAAGAACTGCGCCATTATTATCGTGCGAATGCGATGAATACGAAATTGTAACTGATTTAAGCAAATGCAGGGATTGGACAGAGGAACCTTAATAATTTTTCAGCAAATGTTTAAATAGAAAAAGCATTCGCAACCTTCGTTCATGCAACATTAAGCAAATACTAGAAATTTTTAAGGAGATCCTTTTACTATAAGCTTTTCCTTAGTGTCGCAATTGCTCGATGTTGTAGCAATTGCTCGATGTTGTAGCAATTGCTAAAGATTTTATTCATTAGATATTAAACATTTGCTAGTCAATTTCAAGAAAAAGCAATTGCTTAAACTTTATTCATAAGGCCCAATAGGTTTGTTCGTAGAGCAGTTCTGACTAATTTGGAACCGTTGCGTTGGAAATATGCACCAATGATATCTAAGGCTAATTTCACACACAGCGGTTTCGCCCGTACGGAATTCGTACGGTTCCTGCCGGATAAAGTAGTAGAACATACAATGTATATGGGAGCTTTCACACACAACGGCATCCGATATGGGGAAATCGGTGCGTGTGAAAGCATGTCCGTACGAATATTTTCCGTACGGAATTTTTTCGTGCGGACGAAACCGCTGTGTGTGAAATTAGCCTAACGCCTAACTGTCGAAACTGATCATTACTTCGATGGACAATTGATTCTGACGTTTCCAAACTAGTTACAAACTGCACTATGAACGAACCTTTATGTTAAATAGGGTTTATACAAAACCGACTTTTAAAAACCCGGTTTTCGCATTTCAGCATTTACAAAAAACCGGTGAGCAAAGCCGGTTTTCAAATTTTTACAAAAAATAAAGTTAAAAAGTTAGAAAATTATTACACTCAAGGTAAGTGTATATACAATATCGCCATGGTAAAGAGAAATAATCTTTTATGGAATAACAAACTGCAAAAAATGGCTAGTGAATAACTGTTACCTGGATGACAAAGTAAAAATTAAAAATAATTAAAATAACTTGTTGCCTTCTTTTACACCTTTTATGCCTTGTTTTATACAAAAGTATCATCCTTTCAAACTCCACATGATTTAAAATTGGGTATATTCAAGTATAGAGTCCAAACCCAATATCTTAAAAACCATAGGTCTTAGGTACAGGGAACCCTTATCAAACTTATCCTAGAATAACCCGACAAGCTCAAATTCGTTATAAAACAGGGAGTTTCATTTAAAATAACGAAATTACACTTCGTACAATCAAACTGGGACGGCCTGTATATTCGCAAATACTTTTAAATTATGCGGAGCTTGAAAGGATAATACTTTTGTATAAAACATTTTTCCGCATCTTCAATAGGAACGGCGTTAATGAAAAAACCCGGTTAAATCCCACAGCTGTATAAATAGTGTATTTTCATTTAGTCTCCAACGAATGATGTTCTTCGAGCTTAATATTCATTTTAAATTTTAACGATAGTAGCCTGATGATGATTTAAATGTCGAACCCGGAATTTGGAACTACTCGAACATTTGTGATCATTTAGAAATGATAATGTTTCGCTGCTTCTTCTCACATGATTAATAATAGTCTTTCTCTTCAATTTTCTCTTTAATATCAAAAAGAAAACAAATTTTTACTGTAAATTTCTAATACTTTATACAGTGTAGATTGATACAGAATAGTTTGTAGATATATTTAGCTAGTTAGTTAGTTAAAAGGATCCGAAGGAAGAGCAGTTTTTCCTTGGGAAACGCTGATTCGAATTCCTTGATCATTACTTCATCTTGTAATTTTAATTTTGATTGTCCTTGATTGTGTTGATTTGTATGAAGAATGTAATCATCAAATAACCAGTATAGTAAGAACGAAAAATCATGTAAACGAGAATCAGGTAGGTACAAAGAAATTACTATTTCATAAACAAGTGCAATTGTGATGTCGTGTTGCATTGTTCTCTTTGTTTATTTGTAGTGTACACTTTCAAAGAGTTCTTTTGTCTTGTCTTAGCTTTGCACAGTACCCACCAACTCTGGCCGAGGCTCATTTTGCCAGTCACATAGTGTGATTTAAGCTGGGTCTGAGACTTTGGACAACACAAATATCCATGGCTAATGGTAGGATTCGAACCTACGCCGCCGAGCGACACGACTTTACGAAGTCGGCTAGGCTACCGCTAAGCCACCCGGCAACCCTAGAGTCCTTTTCATGGAACAAGTGTGTAGCAATTACTTGACGTTTCACAGGTGAAAAATCATTTCATATTTCAGATGTGAAAATTTTATTTATTATTTTCCATACATTACAAAATCTTTGTAGAGGATAATGTGAATTTTATCATTCATAAAATTGAATCGTTCTGCATCTTTGATTAGAAATTATTTACGTTTATTTGAAAAGAAATTGAGGGTGATAGTTATTTTTGTGTTAAGGGCATAGTTAGGAGATTGAAGCCCGAGGGTATGCTTTGAAATGCTCGAGGGCTATTATGTACAATTATGCCTGTGGTACATGCAACGTTTTATTTTATTTTGACCAAGATTTATGTGCACGTTGTCTGCATAAAATAATTATGTAGAGTGTTTTCGTTTCTGTGGGTGTGTTTACTTACGTTAACAAGGGCCAGTTTTATTATGGGATTTAAAGGAGAATTTAAATTTAAAGTCACTTTCAGATGTCAAAACAAACATGAAAACGCATTTGTTTACACATCAGAATGTGATTTTATTTTAAAGTCTAATTTAAATTTCATTATAAAACTGGCCGTAAGGGCTTAGCAACTTTAAAGTTCTCGAACAGCAAAGGTCAAATTATGCCCCCAATTGAGTCTCAATAAACAAGATGGCAGCATGCAGCAGAATTTTTTTAAATGTGTAATTTCATATAGAAAGACATAACATTTGATCCTCTAACTCTAAACAGTAGCGTATAAAATGTTTATATTTTTTTTAACCAATTAAGATTAAATTAATATTTAAAACGATCTGATTTTCTATTTTTCTTTAAATATTTATTATAAATGTATTGTTTGTCGTCCAACAGTAAAAATCGGTAGTGTTATAAATTGAAGAATTAGGAATAACCTAGATAATAAATTCTTTTAATTTTATTTGTTTTTTCAAATATCCAAGCTTATGCAAAAGTCAAATTTTCAAACTGCTGATTTTAAATGCAACGCCCCCTACCTCATTTCACGAATAGACAATGTTCATGTTCCTCTTCATTCTGTTATAGCTTTTCTGTGTCTAATCCTTACAGTCTTTAAGCTGTTGTAAACTTTATACATTTTAACTCTAAAATCTATATCAGAAAGTTATTTAATGTAATATTTTAATTTTTTTAAAGACAGCGCCCTCTATTTCACGAAATTACATCTAGACATCTATGTTTATTTTTCGGCCTATGTTCGATTTGAACAAGCTTAGTAGTACTTATTAATGTATTATGTATGTTCTGCGTTAAAGAATTCTCAATGTGGAACAAGCAATTTATTTTTATCAACTTTCGATCTTATTGTCAGCGTATAAATTTAAAAAGCAGAGGTATTTAACTGCCACACAACCGATTATGTGTAAAAATCTAAACGGACTCTTTGTTTCAGGTCTCAACGGATTACCAAAACGAAACCTGTAAACAAAAAAGCAACCGAATGCCGGATATGTGATTCCAAATTTACACGTCGTGCAAGTTTGCGCAGACATATCTCGATACATACTGGTGAGAAGCCGTTCAGTTGTGATCTTTGTGAGTACAAGTGTCGGCACCTCCAAAGTTTGAAACGGCACAAGTTAAAGCACACCGGTAAGAGGCCGTTCAGTTGTGACCTTTGCGATTACAAATCCCGTCGCCTCGAACATTTGAAAGAGCACAAGTTAAACCACACCGACGAGAAGCCGTTTAGTTGTGATCTTTGCGATTTTAAATGCCGACGTGTCGGAAATTTGAAACACCACAAGTTAAAGCACACAGACGAGAAGCCGTTTAGTTGTGATCTTTGCGATTATAAATGCCGGGATCTCAAAAGTTTGAAGCAGCACAAGATAAAGCACACCGACGTGAGGCCGTTTAGTTGTGATCTTTGCGATTATAAATGCCGGGACTTCAAATATTTGGAACGGCACAAGTTAAAGCATACCGATGCGAAGCCGTTTAGTTGTGATCTTTGTGATTATAAATGTCGGCACCTCCAAAGTTTGAAACAGCACAAGTTAAAGCACGCCGGTAAGAAACCGTTCAGCTGTGACATTTGCGATTACAAATCCCGTCGCCTCGGGAATTTGAAAGAGCACAAGTTAAGTCACACCGACGAGAAGCCGTTTAGTTGTGATTTTTGCGATTATAAATGCCAACGCGTCAGAAATTTGAAACGGCACAAGTTAAAGCACACCGACGAGAAGCCGTTTAGTTGTGATCTTTGCGATTATAAATGCCTGGTACTCAACAGTTTGAAACAGCACAAGTTAAAGCACACCGGTGAGATGCCGTTCAGTTGTGACCTTTGCGATTACAAATCCCGTCGCCTCGGGGATTTGAAACAGCACAAGTTAAAGCATACCGGTGAGAAGACGTTCAGTTGTGATCTTTGCGATTATAAATGCCGATACCCCATAAGTTTGAAGCAGCACAAAATAAAGCACACTAACGAGAAGCCGTTTAGTTGTAATCTTTGCGAGTATAAATGCTGGGTCCCCAGAAGTTTGAAGCAGCACAAGTTGAAACACACTGGCGACAAACCGTTTAGTTGTGATGTTTGCGATTATGAATGCGGGCAACTAGAATCTTTGAAACGACACGTGATGATACATAATGGCGAGAAGCCGTTGCTTTGTGGTCTTTGCGACTACAAATGCCGAAAACTTGTAAATTTGAAGAGACATATGTTAGAGCACACGAAGAAAACATAAAATAAATTAATTTACTGAGTAAAAAGTTCAGATAATTTGGTAAGAAACTGTCAAGTTTAATAATTCGTGTTCATGTGCGGACCTGGCGAGAAGGGTGTAGGGAAAATAGAATAAAGTTCGCAAGGTCCGGAAATCACAGGACCCAGTCCATCATCTTATAACCTGTGAGCAACTAAAAATCAGATTAGAGCAGGCGGTGCAAAGAAAATGTATGTCTGTGATTAAATGAAAAGTCAATAAATTTGACAGTCCATGAATGTATTACATTAATTAATTCAGTTAATCACAGACATACATTTTCTTTGCACCGCCTACTCTAATCTGATTTTTATTTGCTCACTTTTTATTACTTTTTCTTGTCCCAAGTTTATAATTTAAGTTAAATATTTACAGTGATCGACAGATAATTGGACAGATATGGTGAGATCAATATTGGCATATTGCTCGGTAGTATGATTTCGAAAAACGTACTTGAAAATATAAAAAAAAAAATTAAAATACTTATAGCACAGACAAGTCGGTGCGTATCCGATAAGTGTGTAATCTCATTGTCCACTCTATTGAATATGTTTGAGTATAACAGTCTGGAAATATGCAGAATTGTTTATTCCGCTGTCTGTCTTTATAAATTAGTTAATGGGAAGATAAATGACATTTCTTTGTTGTCGCAAGTTAATTTCAGAGTCCCCTGGAATACCAGATGTAAGGCTACGTTTGTGTGTCCTAATACTCAGTCCAATTTTTTATGCGACCGCTTAAACCTTAAACAAGCTGATTGTTTGTCATAACCTATAAAAATATTTATTTCCACCCTCTTAGTAAAGGTTCGTTTTGCTGTTTATGATAACCAAGTAAACGATACATTACGGGAACAGATCTGTAATATTTTACGGGCTTATAAAAGACCTGTAAGATTTTACAGGCTTGGTTGTCTGTTTACATCACCATGACTACGTCTAGCTAGAAATAACGCCTTCGATAAAAAAGACGTTTTTATTAAAAAATTAAAGTAAATTAATTAAAAGTCGCTATGTGAAGGTGTACACGACACGCTTTGCAATTAATCTTTACTAGGCTCACTGGATTGTGGAGCGAGCAACCTGAAGATTAATTTACAAGGCTCGACACATAAATAACTACTATCGCGTGTCTTGTTTAGAAAAGTTAAATCCTCGTATTTCCAAGTTACTTTTATTAATAATATACAGGGTGTCCCAACAGTGTGTTCTCGGGCCATATCTCCATAACTATTGAAGATACAAAAAAATTTTCAACACAATTTCTTTTTTAATTTAAGAGATCTACAACACAAAATTATTTTCATCTATACAGAGTGAATCAAAACAGTGGTGTCGGACACAACTTTTTTATTTCAAATGGCATGCCCTATATATGAAATCAAATTTGGATTGCCCATAAAATTCTACACATTTTTTGTATACTATTGCCTATACCTAAACCTAACCGTTCTTGAGATATTTAACATTTTGTCTAAAAACTGCCATTTGCAGCCACTATTTTATTTATTGATATTTTATTTATTTTTAACCCTAAGAAAAAGTACAGTACAGTATTTTTGGTACAGATGTAGTTGATACATAAGCTTATCATAAGCCATTATTAAATATACTTTTATCGCTACAGGGTGGTCATGGTAATAATCGAAATCTCAGAAATTTCAAAATGACAGAACTCAATTTTCTTAAATAGCATGCCCTATATTTTTCTATCCTAAATTCTTCGTTTAATAAAGTACTTTCATTTTTGTTAAGTATGTCTTATACCTATCTGAGATAATTTCTGAGATTTTTAGATTTATTTGAATTATTTCTTTTAAAACGAGTTATTGTCTAAGGTGGCCGTGGAAAACGGCAAACAAATGAACCTATTGACTTTAATAATTAATTTTCAAGCGACAATAATGTACAGGCATTAGTTAGTTCTAGTACGTGACTCCTTTAAACAGTTATTCATTTTATATGTACTTACGTCATACATGTCCTATGCTCTCTATGAGCTTGTCAGGAATGCGTTAAGCTGGTTATTGTAATATTGCCCGCTGCGACTGCGACCGACCTACTAGGTGTTTTCCATCGGCATTCGTCTTACAAACCGGGAAAACGCAGAAAACCTAGTTCGAAGGGGCCGAAATGAATCCTGAACACAATCCGACACATAAGTGTTCCATTTGTCACATAGGACCCATACGTACCAGGAGGGGATTCGAATACACACCTATAATTGCTCGACCAAGCGTCAAGCCCGTTGCCTGCGGATCCAACCAACTTTCGCTATGCAACCATTTAGTAAAGAAATAATTCAATAAATCTAATAATTCATGTCTTAACAAGTACCCAACAGTCTAACACTTTGAAAAATAATTATTAATGTCAACAGGTTCATTGTTTGCCGGTTTTCCACAGCCACCTTAGACAAGTGTTCGTTTTAAAAGATATAATTCAAAAAGCTCTGAAAATCTCAAAAAATATCGCAGAGAGGTATAAGACATATTTAAGAAAAATGAAAGTACTTTATTAAACGAAGAATTTAGGATAGAAAAATATAGGCAATGCTATTTAAGAAAATTGTATTTTGCCATTTTGAAATTTCTGAGATTTCGTTTATTACCATGACCACCCTGTATCGATAAAAGTACATTTAATAACGGCTTATGATAAGCTTATGTATCAACTACATCTGTATCAAAAATCTTTTTCTTAGAGTTAAAATTAAATGAAATATCAATAAATAAAATAGTTGCTGCAAATGGCAGTTTTTAGACAAAATGCTAAATATCTCAAGAATAGTTAGGTTTAGGTATAGGCAATGGTATACAGGAAATGTTTAGAATTTTATGGGCAATCCAAATTTGGTTTCATATATAGGGTATGCTATTTGAAATAAAAAAGTTGTGTCCGGCATTACTGTTTTGATTCACTTTGTATAGATGAAAATAATTTCGTGTTGTAGATCTCTTAAATTAAAAAAGAATTTGTATTGAAATTTTTTTCTATCTTCAGTACTTATGGAGATATGGCCCAAGAACACACCCTGGGACACCTGTATATTATTTATGTACTCCGTGCTGTTTTTTAGTTTATTAATTAAATTTGAGAAATGAATTAAAGGTAATATAATACCTAAAAAAAAAAAAAACTCACGCTATCTTTTAGATTCTAGAAATTATAGGTATAAGTAAATGTGCTTAAAATGTTTTTGTAAATAATTGAAAATGTAAATAAATAAATAAACAATTCCTTACAGAAGAAATTGAGTACAGTTTTATAACTTGTAGTATACTGTACTGTATTGCAAATTGAGTGAGAGTTAAGAAATCAGATGTACACAAACTCTAATTTATAGAATTAAAGAAATTATTATTATGAAAAAATGTTTGTTCATTGAGAACAGTATTAGGAAAAAAGTTCTCGGCTATATCAAGTTTGTTTCCTTTTCGAATATCATGTAATTGATGTTTGAAGAATAATCGAATGTGTGGGATGTGCTTAGGCCCGGTTTTTCAATATCAAGTTAAACTATAACTTTCGGTTTATTTCCATGGCGACAATTGTGTTCTTAAGGGAGTAAACTGAAGGTTAAAGTTAACATACGATTGAAAAACCAGACCTTAGTAGATTAGCTAAATCCGAATCTCATTTATTTAATTTCAATGATCTTAGATGTTCATTAATACGAGTTTTTAGGTTCCTACCAGTTTGTCCAATATATGTTTATTTTTCTTGGTTAGGATTATTACAATTAAAATTAACGAAAGCTTTGTCAACTTTGGCTCTTATAGTTAGCGTATAAGTATAAAGAGCAAGGGCATTGAGCTACCATAAGACCGAATATGTATAGAAATCTAAACGGACTCTTTGTTTCAGGTGTCAACGAATCACTAAAACCAAACCTGCGAATAAAACAGCATTCGAATGCCGGATATGTGATTCCAAATTTGCATGTCTTGCAAGTTTGCGCAATCATATCTTGATACACACTGGTGAGAAACCGTTCAGTTGTGATCTTTGTGATTATAAATGCCGACAAATCGCTACTTTGAAAACGCACAAGTTAAAGCACACCATGGAGAAACCCTTAACTTGTGATCTTTGCGATTATAAATGCCGGCAAAGTGCGAGTTTGAGATGGCATAAGTTGAAGCACACCGGCGAGAAGCCATTTAGTTGTGATATTTGCGACTATAAATGTCAAAGCCTCAATAATTTAAAGCGGCACAGTCTCAAGCACACCGGCGAAATGCCCTTTAGTTGTGATCTTTGCGATTATAAATGCCGACAGCTCGAACACCTGAAACAGCACAAGTTAAAACACACCGGCGAAAAACCGTTCAGTTGTGATCTTTGCGATTATAAATCCCGACTCGCCGTAACATTGAAACAGCACAAGTTAAAGCACACCGGCGAAAAGCCGTTTAGTTGTGATTTTTGCGATTATAAATGTCGACAGCCCGGAAATTTGAAAATGCATAAGTTGACACACACCAACGAGAAGCCGTTTAGTTGTGATCTTTGCGATTATAAATGTCGGGAACTCCAAAGTTTGAAACGGCACAAGTTAAAGCACACAGGCGAGAAGTCGTTCAGTTGTGATCTTTGCGATTATAAATGCCGACAAATCGGTACTTTGAAAACGCACAAGTTAAAGCACGCCATGGAGAAACCGTTAACTTGTGATCTTTACGATTATAAATGCCGACAACGAACGAGTTTGAATTGGCACAAGTTAAAGCACACCGGCGAGAAGCCATTTAGTTGTGATATTTGCGACTATAAATGCCTAGGCCTCAGTCATTTAAAGCGGCACAATCTCAAGCACACCGGCGAAATGCCCTTTAGTTGTGATCTTTGCGATTATAAATGCCGACAGCTCGAACAGTTGAAACAACACAAGTTAAAACACACCGGCGAAAAACCGTTCAGTTGTGATCTTTGCGATTATAAATCCCGACTCGCCGTAACATTGAAACAGCACAAGTTAAAGCACACCGGCGAAAAGCCGTTCAGTTGTCATCTTTGCGATTATAAATGTCGGAAACTCGATCA
Source organism: Dorcus hopei (assembly GCA_033060865.1). NCBI lineage: Eukaryota > Metazoa > Arthropoda > Insecta > Coleoptera > Lucanidae > Dorcus > Dorcus hopei. The sequence goes on from CM065425.1 coordinate 74,967,326, forward strand.
TTTGAAACGGCACGTGATGATACATAAAGGCGAGAAGCCGTTGCTTTGTGGTCTTTGCGATTACAAATGCCGACAACTTGTAAGTTTGAAAAGACATATGTTAAAGCACACAAAGAAAATATAAAATAATCTAATTCATTGAGTAAATAATTAAGAGAATTTGGTAACAAACTGTCAAGTATAATATTTTTTGTTGAGGTGCAAACCTGGCGCGAATGATACAGGGAAAATAGGATTAAAATTCCCAGATCTGGAAATCACAGAATATTGTCCATCATCTCATATCAGTTTTTCTTATCCCAAATTTATAATTTAAGTTGTATAGTTACAGTGAGTGGCGGCAGATAATTGGACACATATTGGACATAGTGTTGGCATATTGCCCGCTAGTATAATTTCCGTTTTATAAGAATCAAAAGACGAGCTTGAAAATATTTAAAACAAATTGTAATTGTTTAGTACAGTAGTTTTAGTATTGAATATGTTTGAGTATAACAGTCTGGAAATACGCAGAATTGTTTATGTCGCTGTCTATCTTTATAAATTTATTGTTCGGTAAAAATGTAGTGTTTAGAATTGAAGAATTTAAGTTTTTTCTGCAATTCATCGAGTTTTATCTACATTGCGATCGTGGCGGTATACTGGGGTCCTCTTGAGATTATCTAAACAATAAAGAGCTTCGGGCAACACAGGTTCGCTTTGGGAATTTGCGATTCTAAATTTTATTCCCGTACAAATTTGCACGCACATATTTTGGTACATTCTGGTGAGAAGCCATACTTTTTTTTAATGAAATATACAGGCTGTCCGTACTTCGAGCCTAACTATGGGAATCTTAAGAGGTTCAAAATTGATTAAATTAGGACAAAGTTGTGTATTTTTATCCCAATCAATAATCTTTAAACAAATTTTACCTGTTTTTTACGGTTTCCAAGATATTCGAAAATAAAGGAAAAATCACGATTTTCGTTTTCGTTTTTTTCTAGCTAGGGATTTTTAGATCGGACATTATTAAGGCACATTTTTATAAGGAATTTAAATATGTCATTGTCTTTGTCATGCCATCAAGTGTGATGCATCATTGAATGTCGTTTGTTCGTAGTTTCATGACAAAGGCAATGGCACACTTAGATTCCCCATAAAAGAGTGCCTTAATAATGTCTGACCTAAAAATACCCAGGCTTCATTGGTTTTTATAGAACAAAATTAAAACGAAAATCGTAATTTTTTACATGTTCTTGAATATCTTGAAAATCGTAAAAAACAATGAAATCTGTGTGAAGATTATTGACTGGAATAAAAATACGCAACCTTGTCCTAATTTAACCAACTTCGTATCTCATGAGATAGCCCAGATCCTCATGGTCAAGCTCGAAAAACGGACACCCCGTATATTTTGCTTCTAAAATAAAATTGAAGAAAATAAATAAACGAATACAAATTTTTTGATTTCGCAATATTCATCTTTTATTAATTGACTTTTTTTCCACCTATTAAGAAATAATATAATAGGTAATAGGCGTTTTTATATAAACTTGAATTTTTGAGGAATTATTTAATCGATCCTTTTTTTCAGGTACCAACAGATTTGAGAGTTGTAACCGCAATGCATATAAAATACTTTGATTATATTTAGTGCATACTTTCAAAGAGCAAAGGATGAAATTTTTTTTTCCAACTTGAAGTAGACAGCACTTTCAATTACTGGATTGCTTTTCGCATTCTTTTGGTGTGTTAATAAACGACTGTACGGACGCAGGTATATGGTATAGGGAATGCTAATACAGTTCGACGCGGCATTTAATTCCACATACCATGGTGTATTAAAATATTGAACGTTCCATTTGAAAAAAAAGTATTTTTCTGTGTTTGAATATCTTCGAGTGGAGCAGCGCGTTTTAGACACCTTTAATAGATTATGCTTATCATAGCTGTGTTATAATTTTTTGGAAATCAGATTGCAGAATCCAGATTTTTAAGAAAATTCAAAATAGCTCAAAAATGATGCATTTTAGAGATAGGGAAATGTATTGCAATGTAACATACTTTTACATGTAGAATTCAAAAACGTGATAAAATATAGCATTCCATTTAAAATAAGCGAGTTGATAGCGACTTCCGGTACAAGCGGAAGTGATACAAAGACAATTTTATTTTATTTAAAGAGATCTCTACGGAAAACCCTTGCTCCTTAAATTTCAATTATCTACGTGAACTGCAAACTTGAAAACTTTTAACGATCGCTTTATGTGGATAACCCTGTATGCAATTCTGTATTTAAAGAAGGACCAATAAATTAAACAAAGGTATAGGTATCCCTGGCTACGCGGCATACAGCTGAACCTGAGCTAAGTTGTGCTCATGAATCTAATTTCAGTTTTTTCAAAATTTCTCAATGAAAATTAAAACAAGATAGCAATTGTGGCATACCAACAAATTCAGGAGGAAATGTGCTATCTACGTATCTGTCTAAACAGATAAATTTGAATTTTTGAAATATAATCACAATGTATACAAAATAATAGAATACGTTTACTGTTTTTAGTGTGTCCCTCCAAATGATAAAGGATGAAATAATTTTGTTGTATTAATTGAATCTATCCTCTTCATGGAACAAGTTTGTGTGGTAATAGGGTGTACATAAAGACATTACTGGACTCCCTTTGAAACAACCTGAAAATAATCTCTGCAAATTTAGCTGGCCATGTTAGTGCTTCACTATAATTTCCAAATTCATCTGCCTGAAGCGGCCCTTAAAATTATAAAAGTCGGAAGACATGTCGCTGAGTAGAAGAGCTAAAAGAAATAGCAGCACAAAATTTCGAAAGTTAATGTAAGCCTATGATGAATTGAACTCTTAATATTTGTTTGATTTCTTTGTACGTCAAAATGTTGTATTGTTTACTGCATGTGCTACATGTTACACACAATAAATGGTTTTATTTTTTCTTAGTTAAGATTATTACAATTTAAATATTTTGTCAACTTTCAATTTTATAGTCAGCGTATAAATTTAAAAAAAAACAAGGACATTTAAATGCCACACAACCGAGTATCTATAAATTTAAATAGACTTTTTGTTTCAGATGTCAACGGATCATCAAAACCAAACCGGTGACCAAAAAAGCATTCGAATGCCGAATATGTGATTCTCAATTTACAGCTCGTAAAAGTTTGCGCAATCATATCTTTATACATACTGGGGAGAAGCCGTTCAGTTGTGATCTCTGCGATTATAAAAGCCGGCGCCTCGCGGGATTGAAAGATCACAAGTTAAAGCACACCGGTGAGAAACTGTTCAGTTGTGATCTTTGCGATTATGAATGCCGGCTCCACAGTAGTTTTAAGCGGCACTTGTTAAAGCACAGCGGCAAGCCGCCGCTTGTTTGTGACCTTTGCGATTATAAATGCCTATTGATCGGAGATTTGAAAACGCACAAGTTGACACACACCGACCAGAAACCGTTCAGTTGCGACCTTTGCGATTTCAAATGCCGGCGTCTCAAAAATTTGAGACAGCACAAGTTACGGCACACCAACGAGAAACCGTTCGCTTGTGATCTTTGCGATTATAAATGCCGGGACATCAGAAATTTAAAACACCACAAGTTAGAGCACACCGGCGAGCAACCGTTTAGTTGTGATCTTTGCGATTATAAATGCCGATTGCTCGGAAAGTTGGAAATGCATAAGTTAAAACACAGCGGCGAGAAGCCGCTCAGCTGTGATCTTTGCGATTATAAATGCCGATACGGCGAAAGTTTAAAACGACACAAGTTAAAGCACACCGACCGGAAGCCACTCAGTTGTGATGTTTGCGATTATAAAAGCGATATTCCCGAAAATTTGAAAAGGCACAAGTCAAGACACACCGCCGAGAAGCCGCTCGCTTGTGATTTTTGCGATTATAAGTGCCGGTACTCCCGAGATTTGAAACAGCACAAGTTAAAGCACACCGGCGAGAAACCGTTCGCTTGTGATCTTTGCGATTATAAATGCCGACAGCTCGGAAGTTTGAAAGAGCACAAGCTTAAGCACACCGGCGAGAGGGAGTTTAGTTGTGATCTTTGCTCTTATAAATGCCAGACCCAGGCAAGTTTGAAACTGCACAAGTTAAAACACACCGGCGAGAAGCCATTTGCTTGTGATCTTTGCGATTATAAATGCCGGCATCGCGAATATCTGAAACAGCACAAGTTAAAGCACACCGACGAGAAGCCGTTCAGTTGTGATCTTTGCGATTATAAATGCAGATACTCTAACAGTTTGAAACGGCACAAGTTGAAGCACACTGGCGAGAAACCGTTCAGTTGTGATCTTTGCGATTATAAGTGCCGGAATCTCAGCAGTTTGAAACTGCACAAGTTAAAGCACACCGATGAAAAACCGTTCGGTTGTGATCTTTGCGATTATAAATGCGGGGACCTCAGAAGTTTTAAACGGCACAAGTTAAGGCACACCGGCGAGCAGCCGTTTAGTTGTGATCTTTGCGATTATAAATGCCGACAGGTCGGAAGTCTGAAACGACACAAGTTAAAACACCCCGGCGGGGAGCCGCTCAGTTGTGATATTTGATCTCGAATATTTGAAACATCACTTGTAAATTTGAAACGACGTAATAGGTTTGTTCGTAGAGCAATTCTGACTGGTTTGGAACCGTTGGAAATATGCACCAATGGGCGTCTTATATCTAACGCAACTGTCGAAATTGATCACTACTTCGATGGACGACTGGACCTTTATGTTAGATAGTGACTTTTAAAAACCCGGTTTTCGAATTTCATTATTTTCAAAAAAAAAACCGGTAAAACCGGTTTTCGAATATGTATTTATAAAAAAAAATAAATTTGAAATGTTAAAAAAACTTAAGGTAAGCGTATACAATATCGCCATGCTAAAGAGAAACAACTTTTTTTGATGAAATAACAAACTGCAAAAATGGCTAGTGAATAACTGGATAAATGGACTACATAGTAAAAATTAAAAACAATTAAAATCAGTTATGGCCCTCTTGATTCATTTCATTAGTATTTTTTTAAGATACTGTACACTGGAGATTTTGCCGACAGGAGTTACCAATCGAATACTTTTGAGTGAAAAAATTTTTATACTACAAAGTGGACAAATGAAACTCAAACTTTAGAAATATTGTTTAATAAGAACGAAAATCAGGCAAGCAAATTACTATTTTATAAACAATGGCAATTGTGAGAGCGTGCTGCATTGTTCTCGTTTTCCCATTTCTTCATTATTCTGAAGCAGAATTTTTCGCGGTTCCTTTCTCCCTGATCTGGGAATCGCGGTACCCTGACCGTATCTCAAATTTGTTTTTCTTTGTCTCCAAATTTATAACTTAAGTTAAAAAGAAATATGGGATTTTCGAAGGAAAAAGTTACACCCAAATTGAAGGACATTACAAAGTCAATGCTACTTCAAGTGTTCGTCATATAAGAGCCTACTTTTAACAACAATTTCAAATTATTTACTTACGTGGAAAGTAAATTTTTCCCTCGGGCTCTCGATGACAGTGCGAACTTTTCTTTTCATGTTTATATAATATTAAATATGTATACAATTAATATGAAATAAATTTCAGGTAAACACTAACAAATATTGGCAGAAAATTACTTTCTCCCAATATATCATAGCAAGTATCACTAACCTATCCTAATTACCACTAACCTATCCTGAATATGTAATTAACATGAATATAGTACACTCCCGGTTAACCCGGTTAACAAGTGCCGAAACGTATTTCTCTGTTTCATCCGAAACGGGGTTGCTTCAAACTCCCGATTATCCCAAGTGACGGCTATGTCTTCTCGGATCGTGAGAAAACGGCTCGGAATTTGTGCCGAGCACTCGGCTCATAACACCATAACCCAATCGTAGTATTTTCGAAGCAACAATTAACACCAGATTCGTTACTTGATTCTGGTTAAATATTTAACTGTATAAGATCATGTAGAATATAAAATATATGTAAGTGGACATGTATTAATAAAAAAATGTGACATTATCACTAGTTCATGCAACCTCCGTTTTTAACTGAAATTTCGATTATCTGAAACTGGTCCGGTCCCCCACACTTCGAAAGTATACAGGGTGTCCCAACGGTGTGTTCTCGAACCATATCTGCATAATTATTGAAGATACAAAAAAAAATTCAACACAATTTCTTTTTGAATTTAAGAGATCTACTACACAAAATTATTTTCATCTATACAGAGTGAATCAAAACATTGGTGCCGGACACAACTTTTTTATTTCAAATGGCATGCCCTATATATGAAACCAAATTTGGATTGCCCATAAAATTCTACATATTTTCTGTATACCATTGCCTATACCTAAACCTAACCGTTCTTGAGATATTTAACACTTTGTCTGAAAACTGCCATTTGCAGCCACTACTTTATTTATTCATATTTTATTTATTTTTAACTCTTAAGAAAAAGATTTTTGGTACAGATGTAGCTGATACATAAGCTTACCATAAGCCATTATTAAATGTACTTTTATCGCTACAGGGTGGTCATGGTAATAAACAAAATCTCAGAAATTTCAAAATGACAAAACTCGATTTTCTTAAATAGCATGCCCTATATTTTTCTATCCTAAATTCTTCGTTTAGTAAAGTACTTTCATTTTTGTTAAGTATGTCTTATACCTATCTAAGATATTTTCTGTGATTTTCAGATCTATTTGAATTATTTCTTTTAAAACGAACACTTGTCTAAGGTGGCTGTGGAAAACCGGCAAACAATGAACCAGTTGACGTCAATAATTATTTTTCAAAGTGTTAGACTGTTGAGAACTTGTTAAGACATGAATTATTAGATTTATTGAATTATTTCTTTACTAAATGTTTGCATAGCCAGAGTTGGTTGGATCCGCTGGCAACGGGCTTGACGCTTGATCGGGCAATTATAGGTGTGTGTTTGAATCCCCTCCTGGTACATATGGGTCCTATGTGACAAATGGAACACTTATGTGTCGGATTGTGTTCAGGATTCATTTCGGCCCCTTCGAACTAGATTTTCTGCACTTTCCCGGTTTTTAAGACGAATGCCGATGGAAAACATTTAGTAGGTCGGTCGCAGCCGCAACGGGGAATATTACAATAACCTGCTTAACGCATTCCTGACAAGCTCATAGAGAGCTTGGGGCATGTATGACGTAAGTACAAAAAAATGTGTAACTGTTTAAAGGAGTCACGTACTAGAACTAACTAATGCCTGTACATTATTGTCGCTTGAAAATTAATTATTAAAGTCAACAGCTTCATTTGTTTGCCGTTTTCCACGGCCCCCTTAGACAATAACTCGTTTTAAAAGAAATAATTCAAATAAATCTAAAAATCACAGAGAATATCTCAGATAGGTATAAGACATACTTAACAAAAATGAAAGTACTTTATTAGACGAAGAATTTAGGATAGAAAAATATAGGGCATGCTATTTAAGAAAATTGAGTTTTGTCATTTTGAAATTTCTGAGATTTTGTTTATTACCATGACCACCCTGTAGCGATAAGAGTGCATTTAATAATGGCTTATAATAAGCTTATGTATCAACTACATCTGTACCAAAAATCTTTTTCTTAGAGTTAAAAATAAATAAAATATGAATAAATAAAATAGTGGCTCCAAATGGCAGTTTTTAGACAAAATGTTAAATATCTCAAGAACGGTTAGGTTTAGGTATACGCAATGGTATACAGAAAACGTGTAGAATTTCATGGGCAATCCAAATTTGGTTTCATATATAGGGCATACCATTTGAAATAAAAAAGTTGTGTCCGGCACCACTGTTTTGATTCACTCTGTATAGATAAAAATAATTTTGTGTAGTAGATCTCTTAAATTAAAAAAGAAATTGTGTTGAAATTTTTTTTGTATCTTCAGTAGTTATGGAGATATGGCCCGAGAACACACTGTTGGGACACCCTGTATATACTTTTATTCAATACAAACTTGGTTTCTTAAATATATAATTTCTATTAATATTGCTACATTTGTAAAATAAAAATATTGCTTTTATAAAAAATATAGGGACCTACATATATTGCTGGTTTTATAAATTAAAATAAAATAAATAAACGAATATAAATTAAATTCTTTGATTTCGCCTATTCTTTAATACTTTTTTTTATTGAATTTGAATTTTTTAAAAATTATTGAAATTTATTTTGTTAGACTTGAATGTTGTACCGTTATTTTGAAATAAATATTATCACTGTTATTGATATTAGGGTGGCATTTATTTAGGTGGCATTTATTTAGGGTGACAGGAAAAAAGCAAAGAAATTTACGGCAAACGTTCTGATTTAAATTATTATCCAGTATGGTCCGATAATTCTGTCTACTAATATTTAACCCGCACCAAACATTTGTTTTCTTGTGTCGTTGACTTTTCGCATGAAATGTGAAATTTGTATTTTGATTTGCCCGGTATCTACAATTTTGAAATGAGATGCCATTCGTTGAAAATGAAACTTCGTTCGAAAATAAAATCTTGTGATGAAAAAGTTATTGTGTAAAATTTTCTCTCCACAAAGAAAAATTTAATCAAAAAGAGTGATCTGCATCTTCCAGTCTACGTCTAAATTTTGGTTTATATGGCCGAATTTTTCTGTCCTTGTAAATGGCTTGCGATAAAGACTCGCTAAGGTTTAAGTCGGCGGTTATTCTGCGTGAAGACAAATGCGGTGTTTCAGCTACGGAAGCCATTACCAAAACTCTAGCTGCGTCATCCTCATTATAAATTTTCTTCGTTTCCTTTTTGTTGAAAAATCTCAAGTGAGAAGTTATAAAAATAAACACTTCCGATTCCATAACACTTGATTAAGTAAATTCGCTGCTCTCTGATTTAAAATATTTTTCTTGTAAATTAACTGACATAAGGAGCTGTAACTTATTGACAGGCCGTTAAAATTTAAGTGTACGTTAAAATTGAAAACAGCGTCTTGTGATTGGCTGTTACCGTCGAAGGCGTTAAATTTCAAGGTTGTTAAATTTCGTTACCGTGGTAACAGCCAATCACAAGACTCCGTTTTGAAATTTAACGTACCCTTAAATTTTAACAGCCTGTTAATAAGTTACGGAATAGCCCCTATTATCAGATAACGCGATTTTATTAAGAGAATTTTTGGACGTTGCCATTTTTTCCGAAATTGAAGAGAGAATTTTGAATATTTCAACATCTTTTCTAAAGAAGACCTTGGAAAGAAAATCGTATGTCTTTGATTAATTCATTTTTTCAAATGTCATTTCTGTTTTTTATAACTGTCAAATCCTTGTTCATGAGATAGTAAATCGCATTTTAAAAAATCTTGGGAAGACGAGGAAGTATGCTGCGGTTTTTTCTTAGACTTAACTAAAGCCTTCGATCTTCTTGACCATTCTATCCTTCTAAAAAAAAGCTAGGAACTTATGGAATCCGTCGCGTAAAAATGGATAAATTCATACCTCTCTAATAGATGCTAAAAAGTAGGTGATAAGGTCAGTGAATCGTTGGCAAGGAAGATCCCTCAGGGGAGTGTACTTGAACCATTGTTACTTGTCTTGTTCGTGAATGTTCTACCAAAATCATTGAGTTCCCCCGTCAGCCGTACGTATAACTACGCCGACGACATCTGCTTGATTATGCATAATCACAATCTAATGACTCTGCGAGAGGACGCTTGTAAGGTTATGGAAAACTCAGAAGAATGGTTCAGCAATAATAAGTTAATTTTAAATCACACAAAAACTCAGTGCCTCCTTTTTAAATGTATGAACTCCTATGAAACACCTCTATCAATCATGATAAATAATTTAACTCTTAACTTAACCAATAGTATCAGTTATTTGGGATTAGTGTTAGACGAATCACTCAATTGGAAAAATCATATTGAAAAGTTGGTAAACTTGCTACTGTGTGTTTCGGTTTAAGAACTCTAAGCTATCACACAAGTGATTCGGTGCTTCGAACTGTTTACTTCGCGAACTTTTACTGTCTCCTACAATACGGTGTAATATTCTGGGGAAGTAGTGTCAGTGCGTCCAATATTTTCACTTTATAGAAGAAGGCCATTAGAATCATCAATCACCTGCCATATCGACAATCATGCAGAACTATTTTCAGGAGTAATAATCTTTTAACAATGTACGGATTATATATTTACAAGTGTCTATTATTTTTGTATAAAAACAGAGAATCTTTCAGCCAATATGAAAATGTGCTTGTTAATGATTATAATACTAGGAAGAAGGATGTATTCTTGTATCCGCGACATAGACTTGTTAAATCAGAGCATGGTATCCTATATTCCGCAATGAAATTGTATTGTAACGATTTTAAGGGTTTTATTAATTTTTATTTCAAAACAAAACACGAAATAGTCAATAAACTAATTTATTTAAAAGTAACACTAATTTATTTATAACTTACAATAATTTATTTACAAGCTTATGTCTGATTTATTTTAACAACCGAGCGAAAATCTACCGAACTTTCATGTCGATCTATCCAACGCTGAATTCAATTCGAATTATCCCACTCCCGGCCGCGTGCATTTTTATATGCCGGGGTTGTTTTCGCGAACATTCTGGGAGGCGACGGACTGTCTTATCTAGTTTATTCCGCCGTCGGAATTCTCTAGGCTGTCGCCTAAGGCGGGTGGACTAGACGGCTGTGACGCAAGAGACAATCTGGCGCCGGCTGGTGTCGACGAATCATTACAGTATAATAAATTCCCTCGAGGTATCCAAATATTAACAAATGAAAGATCTTTGAAACAAGAAATATTTAAATTACTTGTTATTATAAGACCCTACAAACAGCCTAAGTGAATATTTTTCCTATAACAATTAGTTAAATGTCACCGTATATTTTACTTTGAATTTATATAAAATTGATTAGGTTAGTTATCGTTAGTTTTAAGAAGATATACTTGATATATTCAATTCACTTTGTAAGCAGCTATTAATTATTATTCTTAAATTTGCCTATGTTACTTGACGTTTTCGGACACTGTTATAACTTTCATGTTTATTTTATTTTACAGTTGTGTTCTGAAATAAACCATTATTATTTTTATTATTATTATTAAATAGGTACCTACACCTATTTTATTTGAAAAATGTTGCCAAACCTAACGAGTCTCTTTGTTTCAGGTACCGACGGAGATCGAAAGCTAAAACTATTGTTGGTAAAAAAACATTCGAATGTCGGATATGCGATTCTAAACTTAAATCTCGCAAAACTTTGCGCATGCATATATTGATACATACTGGTGAGAAGAAATTCAGTTGTAATCTTTGTAATAACAAATTCCGGCGACTCGAAAATTTGAAGGCGCACATGCTGATACACACCGGCGAGAAGCCGTTCAGTTGTGATCTTTGCGATTTTAAATGCCGGAACGTCGAAAGTTTGAAGCGGCACAAGTTAAAGCACACCGGCGAGAAGCCGTTTAGTTGTGATTTTTGCGATTATAAATGTCGACAGCTCGGAAATTTGAAAATGCATAAGTTGACACACACCGACGAGAAGCCGTTTAGTTGTGATCTTTGCGATTATAAATGTCGGGGACACCAAAGTTTGAAACGGCACAAGTTAAAGCACACCGGCGAGAAGCCGTTCAGTTGTGATCTTTGCGATTATAAATGCCGACGCGTCGGACATTTGAAACGGCACAAGTTAAAGCACACCGAGGAGAAGCCGTTTAGTTGTAATCTTTGCGATTATAAATGTCAACAGCTCGGAATTTTGAAAATGCATAAGTTGACACACACCTACGAGAAGCCGTTTAGTTGTGATCTTTGCGATTATAAGAGTCAATATTTCAGGCATCTAGAACGACACAAGTGGAAACACACCGACGAGAAACCGTTCAGTTGTGATCTTTGTGATTATAAATGCCGACAAATCGGTACTTTGAAAACGCACAAGTTAAAGCACACAGTGGAGAAGCCGTTAACTTGTGATCTTTGCGATTATAAATGCCGACAACGAACGAGTTTGAGATGGCACAAGTTAAAGCACACCGGCGAGAAGCCATTTAGTTGTGATGTTTGCGACTATAAATGCCTAGTCCTCGGTCATTTAAAGCGGCACAATCTCAAGCACACCGGCGAAATGCCCTTTAGTTGTGATCTTTGCGATTATAAATGCCGACAGCTCGAACACTTGAAACAGCACAAGTTAAAACACACCGGCGAAAAACCGTTCAGTTGTGATCTTTGCGATTATAAATCCCGACTCGCCGTAACGTTGAAACAGCACAAGTTAAAGCACACCGGCGAAAAGCCGTTCGGTTGTCATCTTTGCGATTATAAATGTCGGAAACTCGATCATTTGAAACGGCACGTGATGAAACATAATGGCGAGAAGCCGTTGCTTTGTGGTCTTTGCGATTACAAATGCCGAGAACTTGAAAGTTTGAAAAGACATATGCTAAAGCACACAAAGAAAATATAAAATAATCTAATTCATTGAGTAAAATAATTAAGAGAATTTGGTAACAAACTGTCAAGTATAATATTTTTTGTTGAGGTGCAAACCTGGCGCAAAGGATACAGGGAAAATAGGATTAAAATTCCCAGATCTGGAAATCACAGAATATTGTCCATCATCTCATATCAGTTTTTCTTATCCCAAATTTATAATTTAAGTTGTATAGTTACAGTGAGTGGCGGCAGATAATTGGACACATATTGGACATAGTGTTGGCATATTGCCCGCTAGTATAATTTCCGTTTTATAAGAATCAAAAGACGAGCTTGAAAATATTTAAAACAAATTGTAATTGTTTAGTACAGTAGTTTTAGTATTGAATATGTTTGAGTATAACAGTTTGGAAATACGCAGAATTGTTTATGCCGCTGTCTATCTTTATAAATTTATTGTTCGGTAAAAATGTAGTGTTTAGAATTTAAGAATTTAAGTTTTTTCTGCAATTCATCGAGTTTTATCTACATTACGATCGTGGCGGTATCTGCGGTCCTCTTGAGATTACGTAAACAAGAAAGAGCTTCGGGCAACACAGGTTCGCTTTGGGAATTTGTGATTCTAAATTTTATTCCCGTACAAATTTGCACGCACATATTTTGGTACATACTGGTGAGAAGCCATACTTTTCTTTAATGAAATATACAGGCTGTCCGTACTTCGAGCCTAACTATGGGAATCTTAAGAGATTCAAAGTTGGTTAATTAAAACAAAGTTGTGTATTTTTATCCCAATCAATAATCTTTAAACAAATTTCATCTATTTTTACGGTTTCCAAGATATTTGAAAAAAGCAAAAAATCACGATTTTCGTTTTCGTTTTTTTCTAGCTAGGAATTTTTAGATCAGACATTATTAAGGCACATTTTTACAAGGAATTTAAATATGTCATTGTCTTTATCATGCCATCAAGTGTGATACATCATTGGATGTCGTTTGTTCGTAGTTTCATGATAAAAGAAATGGCACATTTAGATTTCCCATAAAAGAGTGCCTTAATAATGTCTGACCTAAAAATACCTAGGCTTCATTGGTTTTTATAGAAAAAAATTAAAACGAAAATCGTAATTTTTTACATTTTCTTGAATATCTTGAAAATCGTAAAAAAAGGTGAAATCAGTTTGAAGATCATTGACCAGAATAAAAATACGCAACCTTGTTCTAATTTAACCAACTTCGTGTCCCATAAGATAGCCCAGATCCCCATGGTTAAGTTCGAAAAACGGACACCCCGTATATTTTGCTTCTAAAATAAAATTGAAGAAAATAAATAAACGGATACAAATGTTTTGATTTCGCAATATTCATTGTTTATTAATTGAATTTTTTTCCACCTATTAAGAAATAGGTAATAGGCGTTTTTATATAAGCTTGAATTTTTGAGGAATTATTGAAATTTAATCGGTCTTTGTTTCAGGTACCAACACATTTGAGAGTTGTGAACTTCGGGCTACTCTGGTTCGCTTTGGGAATTTGTGATTCTAAATTTTATTCTCGTACCAATTTGCACGCACATATTTTGGTACATTCTGGTGAGAAGCCACTCAGTTGTGATCTTTGCGACTATAAATGCCGACAACTCGTACACTTGGAAACGCACAAGTTGACACACACCGACGGGAAGCTTTTAATTACTTAATTCTTAGCATTGTTAAAAGAAGTTCTACAAAATACTCTGAAATGCGTCATGGATGCTATCTCAGGTTGCAGTTGATCGAAATATATTTAACTAGCCGCTATAATAAACTTTTCAAGACATTGTGAAAATGAAATGAAATTTCCTCGGAAATTTTCAAATGAAATTTTTCACACTTGCATCTCTACTAACCTTTGCAAGTAAATTTTTAAATTGAAGAAGTATCCTCGAGGCTTGTTCCGGATTACCTCTTCTAGCGTAGTTGAAGTACTTGAAACGCCTTCCAAAGTGACAGGATCGACTCGAGTAGGAGTTTTCAATTCGGAGGGCAGGTTTTCAATGTTGGATTTATGTTGCTTGAGTTTATGATTCCAATATTCCTCAGCATCCTGGAGTACCTCCTGGAACTTTTGATCGAACCAGCTCTCTGCTGTTGGCGAAAGCGTTCCGTCAAGTATGTCGTTCGACATTTTCTAAATCAAACAGAAATGTGGATTAATTATTTGTGCAAATAAAGTTATTCTTAAGTGATCTGGAAGACGTTCAGGTAATGTACAGTAGTATTTACATTTTATTTCAAATTAAAATTACAAAAATAATGACTTAACCTAAGTAGATTCAGGGCGTCTTAAATTAAATTAACAAACAACACAGCAATGTGTTCATCAGGGCGTTCCGCAGGGATCTATTCTCGGGTCTTTGTTATTTGCATTATATACATCTGATATTTTAACTAAGGTACAATTTTGTAAAACCCATACCTACGCTGATGATGCGCAACTTTATCTATCCTTCAAAGCAGCAGACTGGCGTAGAGCTGAAACACAAATTAACACTGATTTGTACCATGTCTTTCTTAACTCGATATCTCATTCTCTCAAAATTAATCCTGAGAAATCTAAAGTTTTGCTGTTTGGTAAAAAGAAGACTTGTGATGAGTTATCGAGATCATTAATAATTCAAATTAATAATGTATCCAAAGCTAAAAGCTTAGGTTTAACTCTGGATCACACTTTTCGTTATCTCCGACCAAATTACTAATGATATGAAACGTGCTTTGTACATACTTGAAAAAGTTATAGCCTCTAAGAGCGTGTCTGTCTATCGAAACAAAGAAACACTTTTGTGATGCACTGGTGCTCTCCCAATTTACTTATTGCGCATCTATATATCATTCTTCTATTGATTTGTCAACAAGTTACCGCATTCAAAAAGTTCAAAATGCTTGTCTAAGGTACAACTACGACATACGTAAGTTTCAGCCTATTTCACACAAATTAAGAGAAGCAAAATGGTTAAATATGGAGAATCGCAGAAAACTTCACTGTTACTGCTGCTTTCACAAAATCTTATTTACACGTCATCCCCCCTATTTGCATAATAATAGGTCCGTTTCTGCAGCAGTCTCAGACTGGTTCGAAACCGTCAGAAGCATGCGCCGATCAAAGTCTCACATTTAAGGCAGTTCTTGAAAGCGGTGATTAATTCGATGGGCGAATATATTTGACAGTTTGTTACAGTTCATTTTTCATTTCTGTTCTGAATACCCCCTGTATATGCATTGCCACCGTCCAGCCTTCATTTCTGTTCCGAACACGCCCTGTATATGCGAAATTCGACGTGTCGGATTATTCCCTGGACCGCGTCGTTGTACACATTGCAGTCAGTGTAGGAATACCCGTATTTCGCCGGCGTAATTTTCCTTAAACTTTCGTTTTAGCATATTTCCATTAACAGGACCTTCATTTATTTAAACAAATTCATTTTATATACGTAATCCATCCTTATTTGAGTTCAAAATCGCGTGTATGTGAGGAATTGAACGAATTATAACGAAGTTCTACTTCTGGACGCGTATTATGCGTGGTCTTTGCCCTTTCAGCTGATTGGTTCCCACTGTTACTAAGAAAGTTCCCCGGAGGTAAAATTAGAAGGTGTCTCGCTTGTTTATAATCGTTCCTTGTTTGTCAAACGAGAAATGTTGCGCCATTGTCAGAACGAAACTTGCCGTCTCTTGGGTCACACTTTCTTTTCGTTAAATATTTTTATTTGTGCGCGCCATTACATCGAAGGGATGTTAGTGCATATCTACGGCTAATTGCCGACTCTGATTAGACCCAGTTGTGAGACAGGAAAAACCGCGTGTTCCGTGGTTGTCCCAGCTTCGGTGACAGACCGAGGTAAGTTCTATACGCAGCAACTCTCGGTTTGACTTTTGTGCTCGTTTTATTTCATTGCTTATAGGCTTTTATCGTGAGCTTCTAGCAAGAGCTATCGGTAATCCTAGACTTTGATCGTGGACCTTTATCAAGAGTTATTTCTCGTTGGGTATTGGTTTTCACCAAGAGTCTACGGAAGTTGAATTCGATCCGGTTTGTACAGGTGCATCGCGAATTACGGCGTTGGAAGTTCCCTCCCTCGCCCCTCTACGCGGAAGCCGGCACACTACAAAGCGTCGCTGCGGCATTCCCGCAAAGACACCGATAAACGAATCGGACATCAAAGGAATAAAGGTCGGAGCGTTATAGTTTCTTTTCTTAGTTTTGAGCGATATTTCGCGGATTTAGTTTTGACCCATTACTTTGATTTTGCCGCAATTAAACTTGCAACTTATTGCGCAACCGCTGGTGTAATTTAAAGATGATATAAGTAGACGAGCGTTGACGCGTGCAAAAAACCGGAGATTGCATTCTTTTATATTCTGTTGCATTAGTTACTATTTGAATCATTTCAATATAGTTTAATGCGAAGTTCGGATCCGACCAAGTCGAATATGTTGTAAACTTTGGTGTTCCCCATATATTATTTATTTGTGTATATTCTTTTTATGATTGTTGTTTGTGACTAAGTAAATTGACGTGTTCAGGATGTAACGGGTTTTCTTAATTTTCACCTTGTCCCCCCCTTTTCAAAAAAATTAAGTGGCGCCTATTTTCTTATGGGTTTTGGCCTTCGCGGTTTGGATTTGAACCCTCCCGTCCCACTGAAGCTGGCTGGTAACATTGGAGTAAAGTTTCGCTCCAATGTAAAACTTCTGCCTATCTACGTAGGTAGGTAGCAAGTTTCAAACTAGTCCAGAACGTTGCAGGAATAGACCTATTATAACTTACAGATCTGATATACATAATATTACGATTAGGCACACGGGTCGTTTTTCTCCTCCAATTCATAAATCTGTTCTATTTGAGCGATCATACACTTTTCAGATGTAAAGGGTATTTTTTTAGAGGTATAGAACTTTAAAATGAAATCAAACACATAAAAATCATAGTAATGGGCATGGTATTGGCTTTATTGGAAAGATAATTTTATGCCATTAGTGTTTAAATATGATTTCGGGCATATGGGCGCCGCGGCTGGCACGAATGAAGCGCAATCTGGAAGTCCAGTTCTTTACCACTTTTCGCGCAACTGGAGTTGTATATCGGCAATAACGCGGTAAACGTTGGCCTCCAAGTGGCCCAATGTCTGTGGTTTATCGGCGTAGGCTAGCGACTTCACATATCCCCACAGAAAATAATCGCGAAATTATGCGCGCGACAAAATCAGTTTATTGCAAATTTCGCTTCATTCGTGCCAGCCGCGGCGCCCATATGAACAAAATCATATTTAAACACTGATGGCATAAAATTATCTTTCCAATAAAGCCAATACCATGCCCATTGCCATGATTTTTAAGTGTTTTATTTCAATTTGAAGTCCTATACCTCTAAAAAAAAACACCCTTTATACATTTTCCAACAGTTTGGGATTTAATTATTCAACCGTTACTTCAGCTATTTTCAGGAAGAAAATTAGGAATGATTTATTTCGAAACCAGTGAATTTTTCATTTATTCTCTCTCTCTTCTAGTTAGTTAAAAAAAAAATTAAATTTAGGATAGAGCGTGCACGTCGCAGAATGCTAGGTTTAGTTTTAGATAAATCTAAGTTAGGCATTTAACTATTTTTTCTTCACAACCTTATATTTGCAAGGTGAGATGGTAGAACAGTAAGTAGTCTTTGATTACACTGAATCTCGCCTTGACTACTGCACCACTATATTTTTTGGACAATTCTTTTATTTCTATTGTATTTGTTATAATAGTTTTGTTGTGGGATAGGCAAATAAAGACGTTTATTATTATTATTATTATTATTATTAAGACGTTTATTATTATTATTATTATTATTAAGACGTTTATTATTATTATTATTATTATTATTATTATTATTAATGTAAGCCTATGATGAATTGAACGCTTGATATTTGTTTATTTCTTTGTACGTCAAAATGTTGTATTGTTTACTGCATGTGCTATTTGTTACAAACAATAAATCGTTTTATTTTCTCTTAGTTAAGATTATTACAATATAAGAAATTTTGTCAACTTTCGATCTTATAGTATAAAGCGTATAAATTTAAAAAACACACAACCGAATATGAGTACAAACATTTAAACAGACTCTTTGTTTCAGATGTCAGTGGATCATCAAAACCGAACCTCTGACCAAAAAAGCATTCGAATGCCGAATATGTGATTCTAAATTTACCTGTCGCAAAGGTTTGCGCAATCATATCTTGATACATACTGGGGAGAAGCCGTTCAGCTGTGATCTTTGCGATTATAAAAGCCGGCGCCTCGCAGAATTGAAAGATCACAAGTTGAAGCACACCGGCGAGAAATTGTTCAGTTGTGATCTTTGCGATTATGAATGCCGGCTCCACAAAAGTTTTAAACAGCACATGTTAAAGCACAGCGGCAAGCAGCCGCTCAGTTGTGATCTTTGCGATTATAAATGCCTGCTGCTCGGAAATTTGAAAATGCACAAGTTGACGCACACCGACCAGAAGCCGTTCAGTTGCGACCTTTGCGATTTCAAATGCCGGCGCCTCGCAAATTTAAAACAGCACAAGTTACAGCACACCGATGAGAAACCGTTCGCTTGTGATCTTTGCGATTATAAATGCCGGGACATCAGAAACTTAAAACAGCACAAGTTAAAGCACACCGGCGAGCTACCGTTTAGTTGTGATCTTTGCGATTATAAATGCCGATTGCTCGGAAATTTGAAAATGCATAAGTTGACACACACCGACGAGAAGCCGCTCAGTTGTGACCTTTGCGATTATAAATGCCGATACGGCGTAAGTTTGAAACGACACAAGTTAAAGCACACCGACCAGAAGCCACTCAGCTGCGATGCTTGCGATTATAAATGCGATCTTCTCGAAAATTTGAAAAGGCACAAGTTAAAACACACCGCCCAGAAGCCGTTCGCTTGTGATCTTTGCGATTATAAATGCCGGCACCCCAGATACTTGAAACAACACAAGTTAAAGCACACCGGCGAGAAGCCGTTCGCTTGTGATCTTTGCGATTATAAATGCCGACAGCTCGGAAGTTTGAAAGAGCATAAGTTTAAGCACACCGGCGAGAGGCAGTTTAGTTGTGATCTTTGCTATTATAAATGCCGGTTCCAGGCAAGTTTGACACTGCACAAGTTGAAGCACACGGGCGAGAAGCCATTCAGTTGTGATCTTTGCGATTATAAATGCCGGCAACGCGAAGATCTGAAACGGCACAAGTTAACGCACACCGACGAGAAGCCGCTCAGTTGTGATCTTTGCGATTATAAATGCAGATACCTCACAAGTTTGAAACAGCACAAGTTGACGCACACCGGCGAGAAACCGTTCAGTTGTGATCTTTGCGATTATAAATGCCGGAAACTCAACAGTTTGAAACTGCACAAGTTGAAGCACACCGGTGAGAAACCGTTCGGTTGTGATCTTTGCGATTATAAATGCCGCGACCACAAAAGTTTGAAGCGGCACAAGTTAAAGCACACCGGCGAGCAGCCGTTTAGTTGCGATCTTTGCGATTATAAATGCCGACAGCTCGGAAATTTGAAACGACACAGGTTAAAGCACACCGGCGAGATGCCGCTCAATTGTGATAGTTGATCTCGAATATTTGAAACGTCGCTTGTAAATTTGAAACGACATAAGAGGTTTGTTCGTAGAACAGTTCTGAATCTGGCTAGCTTGGAATCGTTGGAAATATGCACAATGAACGTGTTACATCTAATGTAACTGTCGAAATTGATCGTTACTTCGATGGGCGACTGTTTCTGACGGTTCCAAACTAGTTATAACTGCACTACGAGCAAACCTTTATGTTAAATAGTAGGGAGTTTTTGCTAAACGTTCAGTTAAATTTTGCGCTCGTTAAAACTCGATTTCTGATTGGCTAAATTCATAAGGTTGCTAAGTAAAATATCTTTTAACGTAACGATATACAGGTTGACCCAGAGCTCCCTAGAAGTTCCATAACTTTGTTGCTATTGTAAGGATCGACTGAATTTTTTTTTATATAATAGCAGATAACTCCTCGAATATATGAATTGGACCCCACAAACCGTACATCACTGAAAAGCTTATCAAAAACGCTATGGAATAGTGTGAAAATATACAGGGTGTTCTATTTGAAAAAATTGAGTTTTTGTTATTTGTAATTAATCATAATCAAAAAATCGTAGCACGCGTTGGGACATCCCTTCATGACTCGGCAATATCTCGAAAGATTGGCCACAGCCTACGGCACTGACTGAAAAAAAAGAATCGGTTGCGTTATCTTTAACGGTTTAGAAGTTACAAATTGTTGAACAGAACCTTGCATCTGGAAATTTTACAGAAAAAATTAACGCACATCAAAAAGTATGACTGATACGTGAAAATGACTCCAATGAATTTAACGCAGAACTTAGTGCAGAATTCAGAAATGAAATCAAAATGAGGTGATTCTATTTAAAAAAGATAACTTTGATGTGTTTATAATATTTGGACAACCTGTATATAAACGAAAATATTTTTAAAATGTGCAATAGAAGTGCTCCTATTATAAAAAAGAAAATTCAGTTGATCCCTCGAATAGCAAAAAAGTTATGGAACTTTTACGGATCTCTCGGTCACCTGTATTTATCGTAAGGTATTGCAAAAACTCTGGCAATCGCAGTACCCTGATCTGATTTAAGTTAAAAAGAAATATGGGATTTTCAAAAGAAAAAGTTACACCTAAAGGGAAGGACATTACAAAGTCAATTTTACTTTAAGTTTCAAGATCAAAATTTCATGTGTTCGTCATATAAGAGCAGAGCCTACTTTCAATAACAATTTCAAATTATTTACTTACGAGCCAAGTAAATTTTTTCCTCGGGCTCTCGATGACAGTGCGAACTTTTCTTTTCATGTCTATATTATATTAAATATGTATATAATTGATATGAAATAAATTTCAGGTAAACACTAACAAATATTGACAGAAAATTACTTTCTCCCAATATATCATAGCAAGTATCACTAACCTATCCTAATTACCACTAACCTATCCTGAATATGTAATTAACATGAATATTGTACACTCCCGGTTAACCCGGTTAACAAGTGCCGAAACTTATTTCTCTGTTTCATCCGAAACGGGGTTGCTTGGAACTCCCGATTATCCCAAGTGACGGCTATGTCTTCTCGGATCGTGAGAAAACGGCTCGGAATTTGTGCCGAGCACTCGGCTCATGACATCATAACCCAATCGTAGTATTTTCGAAGCAACAATTAACACTAGATTCGTTAGTTGATTCCGGTTAAATATTTAACTGTATAAGATCATGTAGAATATAAAATGTATGTAAGTGTATATGTATTAATAAAAAAATATGACATTATCACTAGTTTATGCAACCTCCGTTTTAACGGAAATTTCGATTATCCGAAACTGGTCCAGTCCCCTATACTTCACACTTCGGATAATCGAGAGTATATACAGGTGTCCCAACAGTGTGTTCTCGGGCCATATCTCCATAACTATTGAAGATACAAAAAAATTTTCAAGACAATTTCGTTTTTAATTTAAGAGATCTACAACACAAAATTATTTTCATCTATACAGAGTGAATCAATACAGTGGTGCCGGACAAAACTTTTTTATTTCAAATGGCATGCCCTATATATGAAACCAAATTTGGATTGCCCATAAAATTCTACACATTTTCTGTATACTATTACCTATACCTAAACCTAACCGTTCTTGAGATATTTAACATTTTGTCTAAAAACTCCCATTTGCAGCCACTATTTTATTTATTGATATTTTATTTATTGATATTTTATTTATTTTTAACCCTAAGAAAAAGATTTTTGGTACAGATGTAGTTGATACATAAGCTTATCATAAGCCATTATTAAATATACTTTTATCGCTACAGGGTGGTCATGGTTAGAAACGAAATCTCAGAAATTTCAAAATGACAGAACTCAGTTTTCTTAAATAGCATGCCCTATATTTTTCTATCCTAAATTCTTCGTTTAATAAAGTACTTTCATTTTTGTTAAGTATGTCTTATACCTATCTGAGATATTTTCTGAGATTTTTAGATTTATTTGAATTATTTCTTTTAAAACGAGTTATTGTCTAAGGTGGCCGTGGAAAACGACAAACAAATGAACTTGTTGACTTTAATAATTAATTTTCAAGCGACAATAATGTACAGGCATTAGTTAGTTCTAGTACGTGACTCCTTTAAACAGTTATACATTTTTTTGTACTTACGTCATACATGCCCCAAACTCTCTATGAGCTTGTCAGGAATGCGTTAAACTGGTTATTATAATATTGCCCGCTGCGGCTGCGACCGACCTACTAGGTGTTTTCCATCGGCATTCGTCTTACAAACCGGGAAAACGCAGAAAACCTAGTTCGAAGGGGCCGAAATGAATCCTGAACACAATCCGACACATAAGTGTTCCATTTGTCACATAGGACCCATATGTACCAGGAGGGGATTCGAACACACACCTATAATTGCCCGACCAAGCGCCAAGCCCGTTGCCAGCGGATCCAACCAACTTTCGCTATGCAACCATTTAGTAAAGAAATAATTCAATAAATCTAATAATTCATGTCTTAAGTACCCAACAGTCTAACACTTTGAAAAATAATTATTAATGTCAACAGGTTCATTGTTTGCCGGTTTTCCACAGCCACCTTAGATAAGTGTTCGTTTTAAAAGATATAATTCAAAAAGATCTGAAAATCTCAAAAAATATCGCAGTTAGGTATAAGACATACTTAAAAAAAATGAAAGTACTTTATTAAACGAAGAATTTAGGATAGAAAAATATAGGGCATGCTATTGTTTTGCCATTTTCAAATTTCTGAGATTTCGTTTATTACCATGACTACCCTGTAGCGATAAAAGTACGTTTAATAACGGCTTATGATATGCTTATGTATCAACTACATCTGTATCAAAAATCATTTTCTCAGAGTTAAAATTAAATGAAATAACAATAAATAAAATAGTGGCTGCAAATGGCAGTTTTTAGACAAAATGTTAAATATCTCAAGAACAGTTAGGTTTAGGTATAGGCAATGGTATACAGAAAATGTTTAAAATTTTATGGGCAATCCAAATTTTGTTTCATATATGGGGCATGCCATTTGAAATAAAAAAGTTGTGTCTGGCATTACTGTTTTGATTCACTCTGTATAGATGAAAATAATTTCGTGTTGTAGATCTCTTAAATTAAAAACGAAATTGTGTTGAACTTTTTTTTCTATCTTCAGTACTTATGGAGATATGGCCCGAGAACACACTGTTGGGACACCCTGTATACTTATATTCAGTATAAACTTGTTTTCTTAAATATATAACTCATATTAAATATTGCTACATTTGTAAAATAAAAATATTGCTTTTATAAAAAATATAGGTACCTACATATTTTCCTGTTTTTATAAATTAAAATAAAATAAATAAACGAATATAAATTCTTTGACTTCGCCGTATTCTTTAATACTTTTCTTTTAATGAATTTGATTTTTTTAAAAATTATTGAAATTTATTTTGTTAGACTTGAATGTTGTACCGTTATTTTGAAATAAATATTATCACTGTTATTGACATTGGGGTGGCATTTATCGGCCCGACAGAAAAAAAGCAAAGAAAGTCACGGCAAACGTTTTGATTTAAGTTATTATCGAGTAATGTCCGATAATTCTGTCTACTAATAAGCCGCAGCAAACATTTATTTTCTTGTGTCGTTGACTTCTCGCATGAAATGTGAAATTCGGATTTTCATTTGCCCAGTATCTACAAATTTCGATACAACTTTCTTCACCACTTTGGAAGGTCCGGTCGGTGGATGACCGCCGCATACCCACCCCTGTTGTCACCCTTAACAGAAATAAAAAAGACGCCAGTCTACTAAAAACATTTGTAACGTTAAGACAGTATGTTCAATATAGATCTTTTCAGAAGTCAATTTCTTTTTATTTCATTAACGGTCCTTCGAGTATTCAACCAGATAAACTAAAATCAACTTCAACAAATCAAACAAAAACCAATAAACAATACCATTCGTTGAAAATTAAACTTCGTTCGAAAATAAAATCTCGTGATGAAAAAGTTATTGTCTAAAATTTTCTCTCCACAAAGAGTGATCTGCATCTTCCAGTCTATGTCTAAATTTTGGTTTATATGGCCGAATTTTTCTGTCCTTGTAAATGGCTTGCGATGAAGACTTGCTAAGGTTTAAGTCAGCGGTTATTGTGCGTAAAGACAAGTGCGGTGTTTCAGCTACGGAAGCCATTACCAAAACTGTAGCTGCGTCATCCTCGTTATAAATTTTCTTCGTTTTCTTTTTGTTGAAAAATCTCAAGAAAGAAGTTATAAAAATAAACACTTCCGATTCCATAACACTTGATTAAGTAAATTCGCTGCTCTCTGATTTAAAATATTTTTCTTGTAAATTAACTGACATAAGGAGCTGTAACTTATTGACAGGCTGTTAAAATTTAAGAATACGTTAAAATTGAAAACAGCGTCTTGTGATTGGCTGTTACCGTCGAAGGCGTTAAATTTCAAGGTTGTTAAATTTCGTTACCGTGGTAACAGCCAATCACAAGACTTCGTTTTGAAATTTAACGTACCCTTAAATTTTAACAGCCTGTTAATAAGTTACGGAATAGCCCCTATTATCAGATAACGCGATTTTATTAAGAGAATTTTTGGACGTTGCCATTTTTTCCGAAATTGAAAAGAGAATTTTAAATATTTCAACATCTTTTCTAAAGAAGACCTTGGAAAGAAAATCGTATGTCTTTGATTAATTCATTTTTTTCAAATGTCATTTCTTTTTTTTATAACTGTCAGTAAGTTAAATTAATTAAGAGAAATCTTTGTTCATGAGACAGTAGATCGCATTTTAAATGTCTTGTTGATAAATATTTTATTTGAAAAATGTTTCCAAACCTAATGAGTCTCTTTGTTTCAGGTACCGACGGAGATCGAAAGCTAAAACTATTGCTGGTAAAAAAACATTCGAATGTCGGATATGCGATTCTAAACTTAAATCTCTTCAATCTTTGCGCAGGCATATATTGATACATACTGGTGAGAAGAAATTCAGTTGTAATCTTTGTAATCGTAAATTCCGATGGTCCGAAAGTTTGAAGGCGCACAAGCTGATACACACCGGCGAGAAGCCGTTCAGTTGTGATCTTTGCGATTTTAAATGCCGGGACGTCAGAAGTTTGAAACGGCACAAGTTAAAGCACACCGGCGAGAAGCCGTTTAGCTGTGATTTTTGCGATTATAAATGCCGACGCGTCGGAAGTTTGAAACAGCACAAGTTGAAGCACACCGACGAGTGGCCGTTTGGTTGTGATCTTTGCGATTATAAATGCCGGGAACTCAAAAGCTTGAAACACCACAAGTTAAAGCACACCGACGAGTGGCCGTTTAGTTGTGATCTTTGCGATTATAAATGCCAGAAACTCAATAGTTTGAAGCAGCACAACTTAAAGCACACCGGCGAGTGGCCGTTCAGTTGTGATCTTTGCAATTATAAATGCCGATTCGCCGTACAATTAAAACAGCACAAGTTAAAACACACCGGCGAGAAACCGTTCAGTTGTGATCTTTGCGATTATAAATGTCGGGAACTGAAAAGTTTGAAACAGCACAAGTTAAAGCACACCGGCGAGAAACCGTTAACTTGTGACCTTTGCGATTATAAATGCCAGCAACGTACGAGTTTGAGACGGCACAAGTTAAAGCACACCGACGAGAATCCACTTAGTTGTGATATTTGCGGCTATAAATGCCTAGACCTCCATAACTTAAACCGGCACAATTTCAAGCACACCGGCGAAATGTCCTTTAGTTGTGATCTTTGCGATTATAAAGGCCAACAGCTCGAACACTTGAAAAAGCACAAGTTAAAACACACCGGCGAAAAACCGTTCAGATGTGATCTTTGCGATTATAAATGCCAAACACTTGCAACTTGG
Source organism: Dorcus hopei (assembly GCA_033060865.1). NCBI lineage: Eukaryota > Metazoa > Arthropoda > Insecta > Coleoptera > Lucanidae > Dorcus > Dorcus hopei. Next base: position 74,993,786 of record CM065425.1, read on the forward strand.
AAAATGCATATGTTAAAGCATATGAAGAAAATATAAAATAATCTAATTCATTGAGTAAATAATTAAGAGAATTTGGTAACAAACTGTCAAGTATAATAAATAATTTGTGTTGATGTGCAAACCTGGCGCGGAGATCCGAAATCACAGAACATTGTCCATCATCTCATATCAGTTTTTCTTTTCCCAACTTTATAATTTAAGTTATATATTTAGTTACAGTGAGTGGCGGCAGATAATTGGATAATAGTGTTGGCATATTGCCCGTTAGTATATTTCCGTTTTATAAGAATCAAAAAGACGAGCTTGAAAATATTTAAAACAAAATGTAATTGTTTAGTACAGTAGTACGGGATCGTCGCAAATAAATGAGGGTGGGGGTCGAGCTTTCGGCGAGCTCGTGCCCGTCACTGTCTTAAAGTATTCTCGCATGCATTTTATGAAGTGAATTCAAAAATTTTTGCTTCAATATACGTAACGCGAATTCAATCCGGGGACACAGTGTATAGTAGGTATGCACGAATTTTATTTACTTTTGTAATAACAAATACAATGTTAAGCAAATATAAATATGTGTGGTTATTTATTGCCAGTAGTTTAATGACTTTTGTGGATGGTGGAGTGAGCGTTGTCCGTTTCAAAATCACATGCGTTCGTTTTGTATCAATTGTCATAAAAATGACTTTTCTCTTTTTTCAAATCGCTAGCATTCCGTAAATACTCTTGATTCATAAATATTTGAACGTTAAACTTATTTCTATGAACGTTCAAAAGAGCGACAGATTGTAGTAGGTAGCGAAAATGAAAGACAAATTTGAAAATGTTCCGCTGAAACCACGTAATGGAAACATGTATCTATGTAAATATTTTTATGTACTCGAAAATTTTCCAATCGAAAACATTTGTCAGGTGATCCCGTTCAGACATAGTATGGGTATGGTGGAGTAGCTCCCGGTTTCAAATAGCCAATCGCATCCTGTTTAGCCCCATCCGAAAAGTATACAGTACAATTCAGACTTGCGTAAAAAATATAAAAAAAATGTGTATTTCGATGTACATAATTGAATATACGTTACCAAAATTAGAAATATCGAAGTCAGTCAGAATATCATTGAGATTTTACGGTTGAGAATCTTATCATCTGCGATCCAGGAAGTAATGGTCTGTTGATAGTTAGTCCATGCATTCGTGCTTCCGAATGAACTATTTAAATTCCGCGCCCGTTCCACTTTTACAATCGGATCCCTTCGTGTCGAATGTTCGAGAACCGATAAAGAACCGACGAGAATTGCGCGAAGTAGTTATTAAAAAAAAACTGGAGCAACCCCCGATTTAAAATGTGAATTGTGAATTATTTATAAACAGGTCATTCCTTTCAGGGTCGCAGGTGACCTATTTACCAGGATGTAACGTGTCAAAGAAATTCAACAAGGAAAATTTATTGTTAAATGTTTTATTAACGAGGACAGGTTAAGCCGCGACGTCGCGCGGCCGCTTTCTAACCTAAAATTGTATGCGAAATGACATATAGCAACTAGCAAATAGTGCTTTACAGTCAATTTGAAAATCTACCTAGATATTCAAAAATTTGTAGAACCTGATGTACGACCCTAACTGTCGAAATAGAATTAGGGTTATTATTTTATTCGTCAGGTTACAGCTTCATGCAATCTGATAAGTTTTTCGTAAAACGGACAAGCGCCAGCTGGTGGAAACCGACAGTCACGTAATATTTTTGAAAGGAACGACAAAAGGAAAAATGTTAAACAGCAAAATATTATACATAATATGCTAAGCTATCACACAAGTGATTCGGTGCTTCGAACTGTTTACTTCGCGAACTTTTACTCTTTCCTACAATACGGTGTAATATTCTGGGGGAATAGTGTCAATGCGTCCAATATCTTCACTTTACAGAAGAAGGCCATTAGAATCATCAATCAGGTGCCATATCGACAATCATGCAGAAGTATTTTCAAGACTAAGAGCAATAATCTTCTGTGTGTCTGTTATTTTTGTATAAAAACAGAGAATCTGTCAGTCAATATGAAAATGTGCTTGTCAATGATTATAACACTAGGAAAGAGGATGTATTCTTGTATTCGCGACCTAGACTTGTTAAATCAGAGCATGGTGTCCTACATTCCGCAATGAAATTGTATAATAAATTGCCTCGAAGTATCCAAATATTAACAAATGAAAGATCTTTCAAACAAGAAATATTTAAATTACTTATTATTATAAGACCCTACAAAGAGCCTAAGTGAATATTTTTCCTATAACAATTAGTTAAATGTCACCGTATATTTTACTTTGAATTTATATAAAATTGATTAGGTTAGTTATCGTTAGTTTTAAGAAGATATACTTGATATATTCAATTCACTTTGTAAGCAGCTATTAATTATTATTCTTAAATTTGCCTATGTTACTTGACGTCTTCAGACACTGTTGTAACTTTCATGTTTATTTTATTTTACAGTGTGTTCTGAAATAAACCATTATTATTATTATTAAATAGGTACCTACACCTATTTTATTTGAAAAATGTTTTCAAATCTAATGAGTCTCTTTGTTTCAGGTACCGACGGAGATCGAAAGCTAAAACTATTGTTGGTAAAAAAACATTCGAATGTCGGATATGCGATTCTAAACTTAAATCTCGTAAATCTTTGCGCAGGCATATATTGATACATACTGGTGAGATGAAATTCAGTTGTAATCTTTGTAATCGTAAATTCCGATGGTCCGAAAGTTTGAAGGCGCACAAGCTGATACACACCGGCGAGAAGCCGTTCAGTTGTGATCTTTGCGATTTTAAATGCCGGGACGTCAAAAGTTTGAAACGGCACAAGTTAAAGCACACCGGCGAAAAGCCGTTCAGTTGTGATCTTTGCGATTATAAATGTCGAGAACTTGGAAGTTTGAAAATGCATAAGTTGACACACACCGACGAGCAGCCGTTTAGTTGTGATCTTTGCGATTTTAAATGCCGGAACATCAGAAGTTTGAAACGGCACAAGCTAAAGCACACCGGCGAAAAGCCGTTTAGTTGTGATTTTTGCGATTATAAATGTCGACAGCTCGGAAGTTTGAAAATGCATAAGTTGACACACACCGACGAGCAGCCGTTTAGTTGTGATCTTTGCGATTATAAATGTCGGGAACTCCAAAGTTTGAAACGGCACAAGTTAAAGCACACCGGCGAGAAGCCGTTGAGTTGTGATCTTTGTGATTATAAATGTCGCCACTTCCAGAGTTTGAAACGGCACAAGTTAAAGCACACCGGCGAGAAGCCGTTTAGTTGTGATCTTTGCGATTATAAATGTCGGGAACTCCAAAGTTTGAAACTGCACAAGTTCAATCACACCGACGAGAAGCCGTTTAGTTGTGATTTTTACGAATATAGATGCCGCCGCGTTGGACAATTGAAACAGCACAAGTTAAAGCATACCAAGGGGAAGCCATTTAGTTGTGATCTTTGCGATTATAAATGTCGGGACCCCAGAAGTTTGAAGCAGCACAAGTTAAAACACACTGACGAGAAACCGTTCAGTTGTGAGCTTTGCGATTATGAATGCGGGGAACCAGAATCTTTGAAGCGGCACGTGATGATACATAATGGCGAGAAGCCGTTGCTTTGTGGTCTTTGCGACTACAAATGCCGAAAACTTGTAAATTTGAAAAGACATATGTTAAATCACACGAAGAAAACATAATCTAATGTAATAACATAATAAACATAAAATAATCGAATTCAGTGAGTAAAAAATTCAGATAATTTGATAAGAAACTGTTAAATATAATAATTTATATTCGTATGCGTACCTGGCGAGAAAGGTACAGGAAAAATAGGATAAAATTCCCTGATCCGGAAACCACAGGACCCTGTCCATCAAATCACATTAGTTTTTTTTGTTCCAAGTTTATAATTTAAGTTATATTCCTACAGTACTAAAAATGCGTGCTTGAGCAGTTATTTGTTATTTGTATACCAATCCCGCAAAATCATTCTTTAACGTTCCGAGAGAAAAATTGTCGCCGAGGCAGAACAATCTCGAGGAATCGAAAGGATTTCGCGGCCAAGATGGACCAAATTTGACACTTTTAATGGGAAACGGCTATATCTAGAGGATTTATTTTTGTAAAGGTAATTTTATGTTCTTTTTAAAAATGCAAAAATACACAGGGTGTTCCATATAAAAATTCGGAAGTTTTGCTTACCTCTCGATAACTATGCGCTTCAGAAAATTGCACTAAGAAAAATAATTTCTAAAAATTAACAAAACCTTGTGTTATTAGAATACAGTAGTGGTATTTACAATTCGTTGCAAATTATGTTACAATTTTTTTAATTTAGTTACAAATTTGTAATATTTGTAATTATAGTATTTTTAAGTTATATAACGAAAACGCGTAACATTATTGTCGCAATTAGTAGCATTTTGCATCGCTTATTGCACTTGGTACTGTCAAAAAGTGTAGAAGAGGATATGAACACGTACAACTAATATTTCTGCATAAATGTGAAGAATTTTTATCTATAAATTGTCATGAGAGCTATTTCACACGCAAATTGTAGCATATTGTTCTACAATTATGGTAAATAAATACTCCTAATCATTTTTCTTTGTTTGTAATTAAGAGCAAAAAAAAGATCGAAATAAAAAAATATTTTGGAAACTGTTACGTACAATCCACCCTGTGATAGTTTTCCAATTGAATATTTACTTGAATGAAGTTCGGTTGAGAATATTTTATAGTTTAAAATTTATAAACAGAGAATTTTCTACTAAAAGGACTTTTCTATTAAGTTAAATATTTTAAAAGATGTATAAATATAAATTATAAATTTTCCTAAATGAAGTTTTATTTGTCAATATATTTTATTTCAGTTATTTTCGTTTTCATATGCAAATATTTAACAAGTTCAGCTCAACTTGTTAAATAGAATCAGACATATTTTATTCATTTTATTTATTTGTTTCCTTTATGTAATTAAATTTATATCGATGTCTAACATTTACATTAACCAGGTGTTTTAAGTAAACGTTTCATATGTATAAGTCAGATTTTCAATACAAAAATTGATGTCGTTAACTTTTGCATAATTTTGATGCTTGCCATATAATAAAATGTTTGCGAAATGCATTGCGAGAAAAAGATATCATTGTGAATACGGCATTGCAAAGTGAGATTGATATTTTGAGTTTGATGCATTTCTTACTCGTAATAGATATAACATGAAGAAGGTATTGATATTGTTGTATGAAAAAGATGGTTTGAGTCTGGAATACAAAATTACCAAATTATATGAACTCCATATTCGACTCGAAAAGCGAAAGTTTAGCGTTTACTAATAGTGTACGTGCAACTATGACTTCCTTTGGCTGCGTAGACTAGACTGGCAAGGAATAGCAAATTTTGTAAAATCCGCGGATAGTTTGTTTAACTCTTTAAACGGCTAATGTAGAGAAATAAAGCCAATGAGAAGACCTTTAACAAATAATTCAATTCATTCTTATTTTTGGGAAGATGCAAAGGCTAAACTGAATAATTCGCAGTTTTATAAAAATGGCATTCAAGTTTCGGCACGCAAAATTTTATTATTACTATTCTTAAAGTTGTGGGTCATATTAAAAGTTTTCGGGTTTAAATACCTTCAGACACGAAAACTTCAACAAGATCGATTGGGAAATCTTTTTGGCAGTAGGTATAAGAAGTATGTGTGACAATAATACAAAATTGAATTTTTGGCTGCATACAAGGTATGTAATGAAAACTTTATTTGCAAACCAGCGAGCACCACTTGTAAATGATACAATTAAGTGATACTTCATCGGTACATCGGTGAAGCAAAAATAACAAAAGTACACAAAGTTAAATTAGTTTGACAATTATCATCCCATGCATAACTGCAAAGAATTTTAAAGATAAATGCGGGATTTGTTGGGTAGTTATGGCAAGAGAAGCGGTAATAAAATTCCTATTCCACGAAGGACAAATCTTCATGCATGAGCAGATATTTATATCTTTCACTCAAAAACGAGTCACTTGAGAACGAGGTAGCATTGCGGAAGATTTAAAAAGCAGTCGAATGAAGATCGAGAACGCATTGTCGTGTTTGCAAATAAAAGAAATGATTGGGTTTCATTGGCGCAAATGTCAGGAATCTCGTATAAAATTGCACACCAGTGGATTCCGATTGGCCGGGAAATTATGATGCAAAGAACAGGAGTGTAGCCCAAAATTCTTTCTGAAGAAGAAATTGATGTATTGACAGAGTGCTCAGAGGAAGATTGCAACTCGAAACAAAAATTAGTCAAATTTTTAAAGTAGGCAACTAAACAGAAGCGTAGCTCGAGAATTCCACTGCAAACCAAACCGACCTGTCCTAGATTATTCGCTATTGAGATGTAATAGTAATGAAAAGATCACATCGCGACATCCTGCAACAGATGGAACGAGTAGATATATTCCGAGCTGTCATGAGTAAAAATCGATTTGCCTTTTTGCTAAGTACTCTCAGACTTGATGATGACTATTCCAGAAAAGAATGAAAAATGATTGATCCTACTGCGCCTGTTTCAATCTTGTTCGAAAAATTTGTAAAAAATTGTCAACGAGCTTACAATGTTGGAACTAATCGACGAAATGCTCATTAGCTTCCGCGCCCGGTATAAATTCCGAATGTATATTCCCAACAAGCCTGCGAAATACGGCACCAAACTTATGGTATTAACCGATTCAAACAATCATAATTTTTTCATTAACACAAGAAGAGCAGACTTTGCCAAAACCTGCACGCCGTTTTACGTCTTTCAAAACCCATACACAAAAGCAATCAAAATATAACCGCAGATAACTGGGTTACACCAATAGATCTTGTTCATATAATTTATTGAGAGACAAAAGTTTGACATACGTTGGAACCACCAAGAAAAATAAAAGAGAAATTACACACAATTTCTGCCTAATAAAACAAGGAAGCCTGGACCAACATTTTATGGATTTACACCGAAAATTAGTATGATTTCGCATGTTCCTAAAAAAGAAAAAGCGGTTATATTAGTAAGTTCTATGCATCATGTCAAATATACAGATCCAGAAATAAATAAACCAGAAATCATTGCTTACTATAATACATATAACGAAGTCTGCAGCATATGCTCTTGACGAGAAATGCGCAACTTATTGTACTGAACGTAGAACAAGAAGTTGGCCGATGGTATAAATGGATAAATTCATACCTCTCTAATAGATGCCAAATAGCAGTTATCCAAAGAGATGGTAAGGTCAGTGAATCGCTGGTAAGAAAGATAACTTCTGGAGTCCCTCAGGGGAGTGTACTTGGACCATTGTTATTTGTCTTGTTTGTGAATGATCTACCAAAATCATTGAGTTCCCCCGTGGGCCGTACATATAACTACACCGATGACATCTGCTTGATTATGCATAATCACACAATCTAATGACTCTGCGAGAGGACGCTTGTAGGGTTATGGAGAACTCAGAAGAATGGTTCAGCAATAATAAGTTAATTTTAAATCACACAAAAACTCAGTGCCTCCTCTTTAAACGTATAAACTCCTATGAAACACCTCTATCAATCATGGTAAATAATTTAACTTTTAACTTAACCAATAGTGTCAGTTATTTGGGATTAGTGTTAGACGAATCACTCAATTGGAAAAATCATATTGAAAAGTTGGTAAACTTGCTACTGTATGTTTCGGTTTAAGAAATCTAAGCTATCACACAAGTGATTCGGTGCTTCGAACTATTTATTTCGCGAACTTTTACTGTCTCCTACAATACGTTGTAATATTCTGGGGAAATAGTGTCAATGCGTCCAATATCTTCACTTTGCAGAAGAAGGCCATTAGAATCATCAATCACCTGCCATATCGACAATCGTGCAGAAGTATTTTCAGGAGTAATAAGCTTCTAACAATGTACAATGTATTTACAAGTGTCTATTATTTTTGTATAAAAACAGAGAATCTTTCAGTCAATATGAAAATGTGCTTGTTAATGATTATAACACCAGGAAAAAGGATGTATTCTTGTATCAGCGACCTAGACTTGTTAAATCAGAGCATAGTGTCCTATATTCCGTAATGAAATTGTATAATAAATTGCCTCGAAGTATCCAAATATTAACAAATGAAAGATCTTTGAAACAAGAAATATTTAAATTACTCGTTATTATAGGACCCTACAGCCTAAGTGAATATTTTTCCTATAACAATAATTAGTTAAATGTCACCGTATATTTTACTTTGAATTTATATAAAATTGATTAGGTTAGTTATCGTTAGTTTTAAGAAGACATACTTGATATATTCAATTCACTTTGTATGCAGCTATTAATTATTATTCTTAAATTTGCCTGTTACTTGACGTTTTCGGATACTGTTATAACTTTCATGTTTATTTTATTTTACAGTTGTGTTCTGAAATAAACCATTATTATTTTTATTATTATTATTATTAAATAGGTACCTACACCTATTTTATTTGAAAAATGTTGCCAAACCTAATGAGTCTCTTTGTTTCAGGTACCGACGGAGATCGAAAGCTATTACTCGTGAGAAGAAATTCAGTTGTAATCTTTGTAATAGTAAATTCGGATGGCGCGAAAGTTTGAAGTCGCACAAGCTGATACACACCGGCGAGAAGCCGTTCAGTTGTGATCTTTGCGATTTTAAATGCCGGAACGTCAGAAGTTTAAAACCGCACAAGTTAAAGCACACCGGCGAGAAGCCGTTTAGTTGTGATCTTTGTGATTATAAATGCCGACGCGTCGGAAGTTTGACACAGCACAAGTTAAAGCACACCGACGAGAAGCCGTTTAGTTGTGATCTTTGCGATTATAAATGTCGGGAACTCCAAAGTTTGAAACGGCACAAGTTAAAGCACACCGGCGAGAAGCCGTTCAGTTGTGATCTTTGTGATTGTAAATATCGGTACCTTCACAGTTTGAAACTGCACAAGTTAAAGCACGCCGACGAGAAGCCGTTTAGTTGTGATTCTTGCGATTATAAATGCCGACACGTCGGACAATTGAAACGGCACAAGTTAAAGCACACCGAGGAGAAGCCGTTTAGTTGTGATGTTTGCGATTATAAATGTCGGGAACTCCGAAGTTTGAAACAGCACAAGTTAAAGCACACCGGTGAGATGCCGTTCAGTTGTGACCTTTGTGATTACAAATCCCGTCACCTCTGGAATTTGAAACAGCACAAAATAAAGCACACTGACGAGAAGTCGTTTAGTTGTAGTCTTTGCGAATATAAATGCTGGGACCCCAGAAGTTTGAAGCAGCACAAGTTAAAACACACTGGCGAGAAGCCGTATAGTTGTGATCTTTGCGATTATAAATGCTGGGACCCCAGAAGTTTGAAGGAGCACAAGTTAAAACACACTGGCGAGAAACCGTTCAGTTGTGATCTTTGCGATTATGAATGCGGGCGACTAGAATCTTTGAGACAGCACGTGATGATACATAATGACGAGAAGCCGTTGCTTTGTGGTCTTTGCGACTACAAATGCCGACAACTTGTAAATTTGAGAAGACATATGTTAAAGCACACGAAGAAAACAAAATAATCTAATTCAGTGAGTAAGAAATTCATATAATTTGGTAAGAAACTGTCAAATATAATAATTTATGTTCATTTGCGGATCTGGCGAGAAAGGTACAGGAAAAATAGGATAAGATTCCCTGGTCCGGAAACCACAGGACCCTGTCCATCAAATCACATTAGTTTTTCTTATCCCAAGTTTATAATTTAAGTTATATTCCTACAGTGCTAAAAAGTCGTGCTTGAGCAGTTATTTTTTATTTGTATACCAAACCCACAAAATCATTCTTTAACGTTTCAAGAGAAAAATTGTCGCCGAGGCAGGACAATCTCGAGGAATTGAAAGGATTTCGCGGCCAAGATGGACCAAATTTGACACTTTTAATGGGAAACGGCTATATCTAGAGGATTTATTTTTATAAAGGTAATTTTATGTTCTTTTTAAAAATGTAAAAATACACAGGGTGTTCCATATGAAAATTCGGAAGTTTTGCTTACCTTTCGATAACTATGCGCTTCAGAAAATTGCACTAAGGGCCGGTCTTTCCATCTTCCTGTTAAAGTTATCTAACAAATAACTTCATTTTTATGAATGGTTAATTGATTTTTATGAATGGTTTCCATGGTAGTTATCCGTCAGTTAGTGAGAGGTGGAAAGACCAGCCCTAAGAAGAATAATTTCTAAAAATTAACAAAACCTTGTGTTGTTAGAATATAGTAGTAGTATTTACAATTCGTTGCAAATTATGTTACAATTTTTTTAATTTAGTTACAAATTTGTAATATTTTGTATGTCAGTCGTTTCGTAAAAGTATTTTTAAGTTATATAACAAAAACGCGTAACATTATTGTCGCAATTAGTAGCATTTTCAATTACTTATTGCACTTGGTACTGTCAAAAAGTGTAGAAGAGGATGTGAACACGTACAACTAATATTTCTGCATAAATGTGAAGAATTTTTATCTATATATTGTCATTAGTATATTATTATAGTATACACTGTGTTTCCTAAAAAATGTTTCATCCCGTAGCGACGTTATTTATGATCCGATTTTAATGAATAAAAAAATAAAACAAATGGCTTTAAATGTACTTTAAAATTGTTCTAACTTCGATTTTTTCTAATGTTATCTTCAATATCTATCGATAGTCAAGTTTTGTTTTTCAAATGGTTGCCCATATTTTTTTAGCTTTAATCTAGTAGAACATTTTTTTCTAAATCGGATAAAGTATTCAAAATTATTATTTGGTGCGCAGTTAATTGGAAAAATTATTAAAATTATTATTAACATAATGAATGAAATTTTCAAGTCAGCCGTGGAAATTCATAACAATGCACTAAACGACAAATGTCATTCAACCATCATTTTGAAAATATTTGTAGTTTTAATTGGGCCAGTTGTCATAAATGGTACGTACTCTTATAGGGTTGCATAAAGATTTGCCAGGATTAAATTTAAGTCTAAGTTAGAAGTTGACACTCACAATGACGTATAGCATATTGTGTGTCATATTCTAACGTGGGCTTAAATTTAATCCTGGTTTAAAACTTTTATGCAACCCAGCCTTAATCAAGAAAAATATCACCAACTGTTAACGATAGACATCCAAATTTTTTGGACGAATTACCTTTGGCAGAACTAAATAGAGTTTTTTTTCCAACAAGATGGAGCCGCTCCTCATAATGCAAGAAGAATTGTCCATTGGTTAAATAACAAATTCGGTGCAAGATGGATAGTGTAACGTTTTAAGGGTTCTATTAATTTATATTTTAAAACAAAACACAAAATAGTTAATAAACTACATAATTTATTTAAAAGCAAACTAATTAACACTAAATTATTTACAAGCTTGTTCCTAATTTATTTTAACAGCCGAGCGAGTCTTCGCGAACTTTAATGCCGAACTGTCCAACGCTGAATCCTTGCGCAACTGTCGCCCACTCCCGGCCGCGTGCATTTTATAAGCCGAAGCTGTTCTCGTATTTTCTGGAGCGCGACAGACTGTCTGGTCTAATTTATTCCGCCGCCGGAATTCTCTAGGCTGTCGCCTAAGGCGCGTCGGCTAGACGGCTGTGATGCAAGAGACAGTCTGACGCCGGCTGGTGTCGATGAATCATTACAATAGGAACGGATGGGCCAATTCGATGGCCTGCCCGTTCTCCGGATCTTATACCGCTCAATTTTTAGATGTGGGGTTATCTCAAAGATCGCGTGTACATAACAAGCCCGGAAAACGACTTGATTTTAAGACAGAGGATCGTTGATACTTGTCGCGAAATACCTCCTAATTTACTATTAAATGCGGTCTGTGGCGTGATTAGAAGGTGCTAGTTGTGTGTTGAGTAAGGTGTTGAAGGTCAATTCGAGCAATATTGTAAATTTTATGATTTTGTCTGATACGTTTAATGTTTGTTGATTGTTTATTATTATTATTTTAAATCTATTATACTGTCATCAAAAATCATGCTTATAATAATTTTATTAATTGTTCCAATTAACTGCGCACCAAATAATAATTTTGAATGCTTTGTCCGATGTAGAAAAAAAATGCTCTACTAGATTAAAGCTAAAAAAAATATGGGCAGCCATTTGAAAAAAAAAAGTTGACTATCGATAGATATTGAAGATAACATTAGAAAAAATCGAATTTAGAGCCATTTTAAAATACATCTAAAGCCATTTGTTTTATTTCTTTATTCAATAAAATCGGATCATAAATAACGTCGCTACGGGATGGAACATTTTTCAGGAAACACCCGGTATACTCCTATTCATTTTTCTTTGTGTGTAATTAAGAGCGTGGAACTTATAATTTTTTTAGAGTGTAATGCTCACTCGAATTTTGTATAAAATCACCTTTATTTATAATGAGTGAATATTTTAACCAAATAAGTGACTCAATTGATATAAACATGACAACGGTTAACAACATGAAAAAATTAATTTGTCAAAAATTGACGAGTGCTCAATAAATGCTTTTTGGCTGTTGGGCATTACATGAATAATAATAATAATATAGGAAACTTTTGTGGGTAAAGAAAACCTAGAGTTTCTTCAACTAATTTGTTCACTACTTTTAATACGTCAGCAAAAATTACGGATCTGTATCTTAGGAAGACGACCAAACAGGTTACTGTCTGAATAATAATTCCTTTTGTTATTGGAACTACATACATTTAAAACATATTGTTTGGTTCATAGCAAAGAAAAGCTAAGGATCAAACTAATAAACAAATAAAAACTTGGCACATTATTATTTAGGGAATAAACATGTAAGGGAAGTTATTGTTAGTTTAGGAATTATGCACTTTTACGTTTCGTTTGATAACTACATAATGAAATCATTTATTTGTTAGAACTTAAATGTACGGTTAATGATAATAAAAAATTATTTATTACATATATGTAGCGCTGGTACATTACAGCTTTTTATTGATTTCTCAGAAGCATTATTTATGAAAGCCCCTGCACCTTATTTTTCTACAGAACTCAGAAAGAAAATCTCTATTAAATTGAGTGAAAGAAATGTGCTGTTATTTGAAAAAGAAGCTTGACTATGGTTCAACAAGATTGTCACCAAAAAGATTTAAAAAAATGCTATGCTTTTGTAATGTTTATAATTTATAAGTCAGTGTTACATGGTTCTTAATTTCTGATATCGGATTATTTATCACAAAGTATAGCGTGGTGCGTTTTTTATAAGACGGACGGTTGCTGCATTTATAAAATACATTTTCGCTATTTTTTATTTTTGTAAAATAAAAGAAATGGATTAATATAAATTCTTTGGTTTTCATCTTTTATTAATTGACTTTTTCCACGATATTCTTTAATAGGCTTCTTAAATGAATTTGTATTTGAATTAATGAGGAATTATTAAAATTTAATCAGTCTTTGTCAGACTTGCATGTGTATGTTGTACATTTATTTTGAAATAAACATTATCACTGTTGTTAATATTATACTTGTTTGAATTTCAAGAATAGTAATGAAAATGATGTCAAAAATAGAAGGAATGACGGTAGACATAGTTACGAAAATGATTTTGCTCTATTAAGAAATGTGGGACAGAAAACCTTTTGCACAACCATCACGATGGATTAAGGGTGTCGCACATGCGAGCGCCGCTGTCCGCTGCGACCCAAAGCGCGGAGATATGCATATGCATTACTTGGTCGCTCAGCTCGTCGCATAAGTACACGTGCTTAGCCTGCTTCAGCTTTTATAATTCATAGCAATTTAGTTTTTCCTTCGTTCTGGGCGGCGTCTCTCTGGACTACTTTAAAACCCCAGGTAAAATTAAGCAAATTGTCTGACGCCATTTTCGACGCTAATGGGGACGTTCTTTCTTTCTTTCTCTTTAGGCTTTCGGTTTTAGCTTCAGTTCTCGTCTTAGTATTAGCTTTAGTGCTTTGACCCTTTGGTTTTGTCCGACTACACGAGCATTTCCGGTCATTTTTATGCTTTTCGAGGCTCTTGAGCGATCCGCTCGGTGGAAATCAGTTTGAACCGGTTGAGCAGCGTTGGAACCGACAGGCAGGTGGCGCGCTACGGCATCCTCGACTTTGCTGCTGTCGGTACACCGTGAGTTAATTGCATGATTCGAATTTTAAACGGTTTTCGCATGCATTACCGGAGAGTGAATTTTCGGAATTTTATGCACTGTTGCATCTACTGATGTAACCCGCTGGTGTAAATCACGTCCGTTACTAATTTTTGTCGCAACGAATTACATTTGTTCTTGGGCAAGCACCTTTGTAATTTAGTATAATTTACTGTTTACGTTTCGTTAGTTTGGTGTTTAATTAAACTATGTATAATCAACCTTACGTTTTAAGTGACTTTTTCTACAGTATTCTTTAATTGGTGTTTTTTTATGAATTTAAATTTTCGAGAAATTATTGAAATTTAATTTGTTGCACTTGTACGCTGTACCGTTATTTTGAAATGAATATTATCACTGTTATTAATATTAGGCTACCATTTATCGGTCCGACAGAAAAAAGCAAAGAAACAGCTAAAAAGGTTCCTTCAACGGCAGTAAAATATAAAGAACGAGTAGAGTAAAATATATAGCCGAAACTCTTAGCTGAACGAACCAAGAGTTTTATTTATTTCGTTTGTCCTTTAACCCGACTAATTTCAACTTGCGTAAAGAACAACATAAAACTAATTTGCTCGGCAAAAGAAAATTATTACATGGTAGAAAAAACTCTAAACCTTAAGGTGCAGATAGACATGCGGGAAAACTTGCGCAAGTTACTGTCCGACACTAATGTCGCTAATGTAAATAGGGTTGCGAGTTGACTCGCTGGAATGTCTGATAGATCTCGTGCTAGATTCTTTCCTTGCCAGTCTATAGGTGAATATAGACATGCGAGGAAACTTGCGCAAGTTACAGACAGAACTCGCGCAAATTTTCTCGCATGTCTATCTGCACCTTAGAGTGCTGTTTTATTCTACCTCGAAAAGCATTATATGGATAGGCACAACATTTTGCTAAAGCCTTATTTTATTGTTCATTAGCCTATACTAGAGACCTGCACGAGTAAGTACAGAATCGTCCGAGTACAGATACGAATACTCGTGCGACGATTACAACTATGCGTACAACACCGGTGGTTTTTTTTTAAATTTGAAGGGCTACATTCTTTTCCAAACTTAAATATGTTTTTGCATGCTCCACATATTACAAACGGTTGAACTTGTTGAGTTTAAGTGTTCACAATTTTTTCAAAATGTAACCACACATCTTATTTCAGTCATAGAATTAATAAATATCATACAAAGATATGTTTATGATAGTTTAAATGTATACTCAATTAGAAAATGTAGTGTAATTCAATTCAATAATTCAAACAATAAAAACAACTTATAATATAATACAATAATAACTTATAAATAACAAAATTGTTTCATTTCCTGGACGAGTAACGATGCCTGCGATACGATGCGACGATGCCTGCGATGCGACGATGCGCACGATGCTGTATTTACAATTACATACTCGCATCGCCGCGTAAGG
Organism: Dorcus hopei; assembly: GCA_033060865.1. Lineage (NCBI taxonomy): Eukaryota > Metazoa > Arthropoda > Insecta > Coleoptera > Lucanidae > Dorcus > Dorcus hopei. The sequence continues at coordinate 75,009,398 of CM065425.1, forward strand.
TAATTGGCGATTATTAATCGGATACATTTTTACTTACTCGTGCAGGGCTCTGGCCTATACTTATACGTGCGAATTTCACTATGAATTAACACAAAGTAGTCGTTAGTTATTTATTTCTTTTTTGAATTCTTATCGGCCAAATGATTTATTTTGATGTGCTGTCATAACGAGTGGTCAACATCTTTTCCAATCAAGTGACCTATGTCACTATGTCAATCGTATGTCTTTGATTCATTTATTTTTTTAAATGTCACGCTCCTTTCCTTTTTTTTATAACTGTCAGTAAGTTTAATTGATTGATCTTTGTTCAAGAGATAGTAGATAGACATTTTAAATGTCTTGTTGATAAATACACGTATTTTATTTGAAAAATGTTTTGAAACCTAATGAGTCTCTTTGTTTCAGGCACCGACGGAGATCGAAAGCTAAAACTATTGTTGGTAAAGAAACATTCGAATGTCGGATATGCGATTCTAAACTTAAATCTCGTAAAAGTTTGCGCAGGCATATATTGATACATACTGGTGAGAAGAAATTCAGTTGCAATCTTTGTAACAGTAAATTCCGAAGGATCGAAACTTTGAAGGCGCACAAGCTGTCACACACTGGCGATAAGCCGTTCAGTTGTGATCTTTGCGATTATAAAAGCCGCGACCTCAACAATTTGAAACGGCACAAGTTAAAACACACCGGCGAGAAGCCGTTCAGTTGTGATCTTTGTGATTATAAATGTCGGTACCTTCAAAGTTTGAAACAGCACAAGTTAAGGCACACCGACGAGAAGCCGTTTAGTTGTGATTTTTGCGATTATAAATGCCGACGCGTCGGAAGTTTGAAACAGCACAAGTTACAGCACACCGACGAGAAGTCGTTTAGTTGTGATCTTTGCGATTATAAATGCCGGGAACTCAAAAGTTTGAAACAGCACAAGTTAAAGCACACCGACGAGTGGCCGTTCAGTTGTGATCTTTGCGATTACAAATGCCGACGCGTCGGACATTTGAAACAGCACAAGTTAAAGCATATCGACGAGTGGCCGTTCAGTTGTGATATTTGCGATTTCAAATGCCGACGCGTCGGAAATTTGAAACAGCACAAGTTAAGGCATACCGGCGAGAAGCCATTTAGTTGTGATCTTTGCGATTATAAATGCGGACAGCTACAATCTTTGAAACGGCACGTGATGACACATAATGTAGAGAAGCCGTTGCTTTGTGGTCTTTGCGATTACAAATGCACTTGTAAGTCTGAAAAGACATGTGTTAAAGCACACAAAGAAAACATAAAATAATCTAATTCAGTGAGCAGAAAATTCAGGTAACTTGGTAAGAGGCTGTTAAGTATAGTAATTTGTGTTCATGTGCGGACCTAGCGAGAAGGGTATACGGAAAATAGAATAAAATTTCTAAGGTCCGGAAATCACAAGACGTTGTCCATCATCTCATATTAATTTTCCAATCGGGAGGAAAAATTGTTTATACTAGAAAGTAAGTGAATATTTCTAAGTGCTTATACTAGAAAATGGACAAATGAAACTCATGGCACCATAACTCATTCGTAGTATTTTCGAAGTAACAATTAACACTAGATTCGTTTGTAGATTCTAGTTAAATATTTAACTACATTTCAACATTTGTAAATTCGTAACATTAAAACACGCACTTTTTTTAAAAAGCAAAGTTGACGTTTGCTAAGAAATATGTAAACGTCAATTTTAAGTTAGTATGAAACAGGGTTTGAAAAAATGATGATTTTTATATAGAAATAAAAAAATCGGATTTTTATGATATACAGTCTGTGACATTTAACCGGGTTTCTTCATTAACACCGTTCCTATTGAATATATGGAAAATGTTTTATACAAAAGTATCATCCTTTCAAGCTCTGCATAGTTTAATTTTTCAATATTTAGTGAAGAAACCCGGTTAAATGCCACAGACTGTCCATCATCAAACCCTGTCATGGAGTTTTCGGAATTTGTACGTTACGGATAGCGTTTACGCTAAATGCTACGAAACTATTAATGCGCGTGCTGACACATATTATGCAAGCAAGTGCATTACTATTTTTATAGCATTTAACGTAAAAGCTACTCGTAACGTACAATTGCGAAAACTCCCTATTATTTAGGGAGTAAACATGTAGCGGAAGTTATTGTTAGTTTAGGAAATTATTTACTTTTGCGTTTCGTAACTACATAATGAAATCATTTATTTGTTAGATCTTAAATGTATGGCTAATGATAATAAAAAATTATGTATTACATATTATGTAGCGCTGGTACATTACAGGTTTTTACTGATTTCCCAGAAACATTATTTATGAAAGCCCCTGCAACTTATTTTCCTACAGAACTCGGAAAGAAAATCTCTATTAAACTTAATGAAAAAAAAGTGTTGCCATTTGAACAAGAAGCTTGACTATGGTTTAGCAAGAATGCCACCAAAAAAGATCAAAAAATGCTATGCTTTTGTAGTATTTATAAGTCAGTGTTATAGGGTTTTTAATTTCTGAAATCGGACTGTTCACCACAGGGTATAGCTTGGTGCGTTTTTCATGAGACAGACGGTTGCTGCATTTATAAAATACATTTTTGCTATTTTTTATTTTTGTAAAATAAAATTAAATAAAAGAAATGAATTAATATAAATTCTTTGGTTTTCATCTTTTATTAATTGACTGTTTCCACGAAATTCTTCAATAAGTTTTTTAAATGAATTTGTATTTGAATTCATGAGGAATTATTGACATTTAATCTGTCCTTGTTAGACTTAGTTTGTAAGTTCATTCAAAAAATGCCTACAATTTTCAAAAAAGGAGTTAAGAAATTCTTAAAGATAATGCCTGTTACGTTTTGAAATTCAATTACGGAAAAGCGGCAACGGGGTATCCTTTATCCATGTCTCGATCTCGCTTGGCAACCTCGCTCTTCTTGGCTTACCACCCAAGGCAGAAATTATTGATTGATGTACTACGTGATCGGGTGAGACGATTTTCATTTGTTGAGAGGCATCGTGTGATCGTAAGCTTTACAACCATTGGATACTGTTTATGACATGCGCGCGTCCTCGGCGTCCTCCGTCTTGGCTTTCGCCTTTCGCGTCTCGTTTCATTATTCGTTCGGCGTTGGTGCTCTCGTGTGTGTGCGTTGGTGAATTGCCGAAGTTCTTGCTTACAAAGGGAGGGGAACTCATCCACAGCTTTGCCGGAATTGAATTTGAACACCATCGAACGAGTTTTTTCTTGGGGTATTTTTAACTTCTTTAAAACCCGAGGTAAAATTAAGTGAGTTGTCTGACGCCACTTTCGACGCTAATGGTCGTTCTTCCTTTCTCGCTAGGCTTTCGGTTTTAACTACAGTATTTTAATTTGTTGATAAATACTCCTATTTTATTTGAGAAATGTTTTCAAACTTAATGAAACTCTTTGTTTCAGGCACCGACGAAGACCGGAAGCTTAAATTATTGTTGGTAAAAACCATTCGAATGTCGGATATGCGATCCTTAACTTAAATCTCGTATAAATTTGCGCAGGCATATATTGATACATACTGGTAAGAAGAAATTCTGCACACCGGCGAGAAACCGTTCAGTTCTGATCTTTGATCTCGAAAAATTGAAAATAACTTGTAAATTTAAAATAGGTTTGTTCGTAGAGCAGTTCTGACTATTTTCTAACAGTTGGAAATATGCACCATTGAACGTTTTATACCTACTGTCGGAACTGATCATTACTTCGATGGATGACTGGCTCTAGCGGTTCCAAACTAGTTACTAGCTGCACTATGAAGAAACATTCCCGATTATTCCAAATAACACCTCTGTCGTCTCGCTTTGTGAGAAAATGGCTCGGAATTAGTGCCGAGCACTCGGCTCATGATAATCGCGCGTATACTGTATGTATACTTTTACTCGATATAAACGTTTATTTTTTTAATATACAGGGTGTCCCAACAGTGTGTTCTCGGGCCATATCTCCATAACTATTAAAGATACAAAAAAATTTTCAATACAATTTCTTTTTTAATTTAAGAGATCTACAACACAAAATTATTTTCATCTATACAGAGTGAATCAAAACAGTGGTGCTGGACACAACTTTTTTATTTCAAATGGAATGCCCTATATATGAAACCAAATTTGGATGGCACATAGAATTCTACACATTTTCTGTATACTATTGCCTATACCTAAACCTAACCGTTCTTGAGATATTTAACTTTTTGTCTAAAAACTGCCATTTGCAGCCGCTATTTTATTTATTGATATTTTATTTATTTTTAACTCTAAGAAAAAGATTTTTGGTACAGATGTAGTTGATACATAAGCTTATCATAAGCCATTATTAAATGTACTTTTATCGCTACAGGGTGGTTATGGTAATAAACAAAATCTCAGAAATTTCAAAATGACAGAACTCAATTTTCTTAAATAGCATGCCCTATATTTTTCTATCCTAAATTCTTCGCTTAATAAAGTACTTTCATTTTTGTTAAGTATGTCTTATACCTATGAGATATTTTCTGAGATTTTTAGATTTATTTGGATTATTTCTTTTAAAACGAGTTATTGTCTAAAGTAGCCGCGGAAAACGGCAAACAAATGAAGCTGTTGACTTTAATAATTAATTTTAAAGTGACAATAATGTACAGGCATTAGTTAGTTCAAGTATGTGACTCCTTTAAACAGTTATACATTTTTGTACTTACGTCATACATGCCCCAAGCTCTCTATGGGCTTGTCAGGAATGCGTTAAGCTGGTTATTGTAATATTCCCCGCTGCGGCTGCGACCGACCTACTAAATGTTTTCCATCAGCATTCGTCTTAAAAACCGGGTAAAAGCAGAAAACCTAGTTCGAAGGGGTCGAAATGAAGCCTGAACACAATCCGATACATAAGTGTTCCGTTTGTCATATATGTACCAGGAGGGGATTCGAACACACACCTATAATTGCCCGACCAACCGTCAAGCCCGTTGCAAGCGGATCCAACCAACTTTGGCTATGCAACGATTTAGTAAAGAAATAATTCAATAAATCTAATAATTCATGTCTTAACAAGTACCCAACAGTCTAACACTTTGAAAAATAATTATTAATGTCAACCGGTTCATTGTTTGCCGGTTTTCCACAGCCACCTTAGACAAGTGTTCGTTTTAAAAGAAATAATTCAAATAGATCTGAAAATCTCAAAAAATATCGCAGATAGGTATAAGACATACTTAACAAAAATGAAAGTACTTTATTAAACGAACGATTTAAGATAGAAAAATATAGGGCATGCTATTTAAGAAAATTGTGTTTTGCCATTTTGAAATTTCTGAGATTTCGTTTATTACCATGACCACCCTGTAGCGATAAAAGTACATTTAATAACGGCTTATGATAAGCTTATGTATCAACTACATCTGTATCAAAAATCGTTTTCTTAGAGTTAAAATTAAATAAAATATCAGTAAATAAAATAGTGGCTGCAAAAGGTAGCTTTTAGACAAAATGTTAAATATCTCAAGAACGGTTAGGTTTAGGTATAGGCAATGGTATACAGAAAATGTGTAGAATTTTATGGGCAATCCAAATTTGGTTTCATATATAGGGTATGCCATTTGAAATAAAAAAGTTGTGTCCGGCACCACTGTTTTGATTCACTCTGTATAGATAAAAATAATTTTATGTTGTAGATCTCTTAAATTAAAAAAGAAATTGTATTGAAAATTTTTTTCTATCTTCAGTGCTTATGGAGATATGGCCCGAGAACACACTGTTGGGACACCCTGTATAATCTATATTAAATGTTGCAGCATTTGTAAAATAAAAATATTGCTTTCATAAAAAAATATACTTACAAATTTTGCTGTTTTTATAAAATAAAATAAATAAACGAATATAAATTCTTCGATTTCATAAGTGACATTTTCTATGATATTCTTTAGCAGGTTTTTTTTATATAAATTGTGATAAAATTACTTGACATTTTTTCACAGATGAGAAATCTTTTCATATACCAGGAGTATTTTTACTTATATTTATGTTATGTATGTATATTTTTTTATTTATTATTTTCCATAGGTTATACAGGATGTGTGAAGTAAAGAATGGACAAAATTTCAAGAATGCGAGAAGAAACCGATTTGGATCAATCAGTTTCGGTACAATTTTGAACGTGAGGATTTTAGGTCCTCCTAAAAAATCGAATTTACACAATTGCTAACGTTTTCATTTTTGTCTCTGCGACATTATCTTACAAGACTTACAAGAAACCGTATCATACTAAGAACTTCAGAATTCCATTTTTTAATAACTGACTTACAGGCTAACAGATCTTTTCCACCGTATCATCAATCACTCAGTAACCGATAAGATATTTAGGAAAAATATGTTTTTTAATATTTTTTTTGTCGTTTTTCTGGGGCATAGTTCAAGTATATATTGGGAACACGAAGGTGAAAACATAAATTACCAGCTAGTTTTGGTTGGGTACCTTAACGTATTGTTTGTATTAATGATGAACGCAACTACTATTAGTAGGCACATATTGAAATAACCGAGAGTGAATAATGAAGGCAACAAGAAAACACCTAATGAAAGAAATTGAGAAGCAACAAGATTGGGCCATATTCTATTCATGTTATCATGGCGAATACTTTAATCCCACCGATGCACAGTGGGGCAGATGATAGTAAAAGTTGGCAGAAATTATTTACTACCTTAAATCGTATGAGAATTAAAAATACAAATAACTTTTGCATGAGAAAATGTTCAAAACTATTTTTTTTTGTATAATGATAAATTTAGCGGAAAAATACATATTTAAGTATAAGTAATTTGCTTCATTTATCAAATTTCTGTATTTGCCTGTTAGCAATCTTGTGTGGACATTGAGCCGTTGCTAAATAATAATGACAATATTTATTTCAAACGCTGTGATATGCAAGATTTGAATAGTGTTAGAAAAATAAATAAATAAAAGAAAAGTACCGGAAAACAAGAGTGTGTATATGAGATACTTTAACATTTGAACAACAAATTATTTCAAGATAGAGATAGTGAGAAAACGCTTTAATAACACGTATTAAAGAAACTGAAAACTAAAGAATTAAATAATTAAATTAGATTAGACGCACTTAAACTCTACAGTAATATTCATAAATAATATTTCGAGTGTATGCTAAATTATAACGACATACATACATGAGGGGTATTCGGAGAACTATTTCTCAAGTTATTTGTTTCACAATAATAAATAATGAATTAAAGTAGGTAATCAAGTGTTATTTTCTTGAAAATGTAAGCCAAAAATAAAAAATATTTGACCTCTGATTTTAATCAAATCCAGTACCTATGCTTTCAATGGCAAATAGCAACATAATTGAAGCATATAACTTCTAAATGGTCTAAGTGCCACAAAATTCAATTTCAAAATTTTTGTACCAAAAGGGTTGGATTTAGCACATTGACCCCTTTAGTACAAAAATCTTGAAGTTGAATTTTTGTGGCACTTAGACCATTTGGAAGTTACATACTTCAATTTCATTCAAGCAAAGTATTGATAAAATTTACACATGTCCAAAATTATGGCTATTGTACGACCTGATTGGGTGGTTTTTAAAAATTTAAGAGATTTGATTGGCTTATATGTTGCGAGGGAAATAGTAATTCAAATTGTATACGATTTTAAATTAACATTAAAATAATTCAAATGAGTAAATTCAAGATTTGATTCAGGAAAGCACATAAAAACTCTTTTTGTAAACTTTTGTATTTAACTTTTTTTTGTATCAAATAATAAAGCACGTAGGTATTATTCTCAATATAAATATAAAGCCTGTACATACAAGTCCTATTTTTGAGATATCCTACTTTTGTCACGATTATTTCAAAATGGCGCAAATATGCGCAAGTTTTTGTTTATATTCCTGAAAGCTCACTTCATTGATGAACATGAGTGAGTGATCAAAATTACAGCTGCCAAATGATGACAACAGAAGTAAAAGTTTACACATTTGGAAACTGTGCTTAAAGCATTCATTTAAGATACATTCAACTGAATGTATTATATTAGATCTACATTTCATTCAGATTAATCATGTATTATTAAAATGAGCGAACTTATCATTTAATACTAATATAACATTAAAATTAAATTTGTTACAATTTATAAAGAAATTCGCAAAAAAGTGTGAACATGTGTTATTTACAATGAAGCTATCACCCAGAAAGCACGATTTTATAATTTTTTCACGGCTAGTTTGAAAAATAGTTAGCTGGATACAGATGAACAAGTTTATTGGCTATCCCCTTAATATGTCAACTTACATTTACCGTGCTTTTTGAAAATTCGAATTTCTGCCAAGAAAAAGCATATTCGGCCCCACTGTGCGGTGTTTGCCAATATAATGTGTATAAAGAACGATTGGTCACATTTCTTGTAACAAATTTGTTACGAGGTGAGTGAGAAGTGCCAATTCAACCAATCAGCATTCACTGTGGTAACATATCTCTCTCACTTTGTAACAAATTTGCGACCGTCTAAAACGGGTAATAAACAGTGATTTTTTTTATTTTTGAAACAGGAGACTGTGATTTTGGATTTGACTAAAACTTTAAATTCTAAACAACATTTTTATATGACATTTTCCTATATCTTTTAAAATGATAGCGCTTTACTCTTAAGCCGTCTTTACTCTTCGGTGTCTAATTCACTCGTGATTTTAAAGAGAATTATAATTTATTGTTGAAACTATTATAAAATTGTTACAAATCACTTAATATTAATTGACAAATAATGTGTTGTGTGGCTTGTGTAGCCGTGACTCTTCGACGAACATGAAGTAAGTTTAAAATGTCCTAGTTTGTGCAACAAGAAATTTATTTTTGTCATCTTTCGATCTTATTGTCAGCGTATAAATTTAAAAAGCAAAGGCATTTAAATGCCACACAACCGATTATGTATAAAAATCTAAACGGACTCTTTGTTTCAGGTGTCAACGGATCACTAAAACCAAACCTGTGAATAAAAAATCAACCGAATGCCCGATATGTGATTCTAAATTTAAATGCCCTGAAAACTTGTGCCGTCAAATCTTGACACATACTGGTGAGAAATCGTTCAGTTGTGACCTTTGTGATTATACATGTCAGGAACTCAAAAATTTGAAACGGCACAAGTTAAAGCACACCAACGAGAAGTCGTTCAGTTGTGACCTTTGCGATTACAAATTCCGTCGCCTTGGACATTTGAAACGGCACAAATTAAGGCACACCGGCGAGAATCCGTTTAGTTGTGATCTTTGCGATTATAAATGCCGTTGCGTCGGAAACTTGAAGCGGCACAAGTTAAAGCACACCGACGAGAAGCCGTTTAGTTGTGATCTTTGCGAATATAAATGTCGGCAACTCAAAAGTTTGAAACAGCACAAGTTAAAGCATACCGGTGAGAAACCGCTGAGTTGTGATCTTTGCGATTATAAATGTCGGGATCTCAAAAGTTTGAAGCGTCACAAGTTAAAGCACACCGGCGAGAAACCATTCATTTGTGATCTTTGTGATTATAAATGCTGGGACCGCCCAAGTTTGAAACAGCACGAGTTAAAGCACACCGGTGAGAAGCCGTTCTGTTGTGATTTTTGCAATTACAAATGCAGTCGCCTCGGAAGTTTGAAAGAGCACAAGTTAAGGCACAGCGAGAAGCCGTTCAGTTGTGATCTTTGCGATTATAAATGCTGGCGCGTGCTAAATTTGAAAGAACACAAGTTAAAGCATACCGACGAGATGCCGTTCGGTTGTGATCTTTGCGAGTATAAATGCCGGATCCTCAGAAGTTTGAAACGGCACAAGTTAGAGCACACCGACGAGAAGCCGTTTAGTTGTAATATTTGCGATTATAAATCCTGCGACCCCAGAAATTTTAAACGACACAAGTTAATACACACTGGCGAGAAACCGTTCAGTTGTGATATTTGCGATTATAAATGCCGACAACTCGTTACCTTGAAAACGCACATGTTAAAGCATACCGGTGAGAAGCCGTACGGTTGTGATCTTTGCGATTACAAATGCCGAAAACTTGTAAGTTTGAAAAGACATATGTTAAAGCACACAAAGAAAACATAAAATAATATAATTCAGTGAGTAGAAAATTCAGATAACTTGGTAAGAGACTGTTAAGTATAATAATTTGTGTTCATGTGCGGACCTGGCGAGAAAGGTATAGGGAAAATAGAATAAAATTCCCTAGGTCCAGAAATCACAATAAGTTGTCCATCATCTCATATTAATTTTTCAATCGGGAGGAAAAAATTTTCATATCAGAAAGTGAATATTTCTAAGTGCTTATACTAGAAAGTGCACAAATGAAATAACTCATTCGTAGTATTTTCGAAGTAACAATTAACACTACACGGAGAAACCCAGTTGTTTACCTTAAATAAATTAATATCTTTAACATAATTTATTTCATTCAGTCAACAATTTAGTTCATTCAAAAAACTAAACATATATTTTTCCGGAGTTATTATTGAATTTTTTTTCAAACGTATGTCATAACTTCGCTTCTTTTCTGTTGTATTAGTTGTGGTTACAATATGTGAAACTTATTCGATTACACGCTGTATAGTTACAATAACAAAAATGCATGTTTCTTTGTTAATATCACACAAACGTTCTTTGTCTTGAAGTAAGGTTTTTTCCCTTACAAATACAAATTTTGTTGACTTGACTAATCCTTGTAACTGAAATATTTATTTGACAAGAATGAAGATTTGTTAGCTGCTATTTAAACAATTGTTTCATTTAACAAAATCGGTTTTTGCGTGTAGATTCGTTTGTCGATTTTAGTTAAATATTTAACTACATAATATCAAGTAAAATATAAAATATATGTAAGTATACAATTATGCTAATAAAAAATTTTTACACTTTCACTAGCTTATGCAAGCTCCGTTTTAACTGAGATTTCGATTATCCGAGACAGGTCCGGTCCCCCACACTACGGATAATCGAAAATCTACTGTATGTATACTTTTATTCGACAGAAACTTGTTTCTTAAGCATGTAATTTAAGTATATTAAATACTGCTACATTTGTAAAATAAAAATATTGCTTTTACAATAAATATAGCTACATATCTTGCTGTTTTTATAAAATAAAATAAAATAAATAAACGAATATAAATTCTTTGATTTCGCCGTATTCATGTTTTAAGTGACATTTTCTACGGTATTCTTTAATAGGTGTTTTTTTATGAATTTGAATTTTTGAGAAATTATTGAAATTTAATTTGTTACACTTGTATGTTGTACCGTTATTTTGAAATGAATATGTTCATTAATATTAGGGTGTCATTTATCGGCCTGACAGAAAAAAGCAAAGAAACAGCTTCAAAGGCAGTAAAATATAAAGAACGAAAGTAAAGTAAAATATATAGTCGAAACTGTTAGCCGAACTGTTGGAAATGCGTTAATATAATAGCATCGAATACATGTTCTAGAAGGATGACGAAATGTATTGAAAAGTGCGTCAACAAATATTCTTGGAAAAAGGGTCAGGTAGCCTTACAAGTGCGCACAGTTCTCTCGTAGTAGCCGCGGCTAGCCGTGCCGAAATGACACAAATGCAAACCTTTTGTATACTGTACATTTTTCTACTTCTTAATAAATAAGTTGTGTTTAATTAATTTAATCTGCTGAATTATTCAATCAAAATTCCTGTCACGAACGAACCAAGATTTTTATTTATTTCGTTTGTCCTTTGACCCGACTAATTTCAATTTTCATAAAGAACAACCTAAAACTAATTTGCTCAACAAAAGAAAATTATTACGTGGTAGAGAAAATGCATTTTATGAAAAGAATGGATTAAACGACAAGCAAGAATTCTACACTAAACCTAAATAATAGCATTAGCAAAATAAGCGTGCGAAACTTTGGAACGCAATTTTAAACATTCTCACAAGTTTCTGTCTGATTGACGGATTAAAAAAAAAATAACCTTATAATAATTAAAAATGCCGACCTATGGCATTAAAACTTATAAAAATCGATCCGAAAAGGGAGTTCGATTATTTAGAATCCCTCAAGGTTTAAGGAACGAAGCACGGCGGTAAAATTTGGTGCGTTTATCCGCCATTTTGATTTAAATTTAGATTTTGCTACCTACCTGCGTAGATAGGCAGAAGTTTTACATTGGAGCGAAACTTTACTCCAATGTTGCCAGCCAGCTTCAGTGGGACGGGAGGGTTCAAATCCAAACGGCGAAGGCCAAAACCCATAAGAAAATAGGCGCCACTTAATTTTTTTTGAAAGGGGGACAAGGTGAAAATTAAGAAAACCCGTTACATCCAGAACACGTCAATTTACTTAGTCACAAACAACAATCATAAAAGAGTATACACAAATAAATAATATATATGGGGAACACAAACGTTTACAACGTATTCAACTTGGTCGGATCCGAACTTCGCATTAAACTATATTAAAATATTTCAAATCGTAACTAATGCAACAGAATACAAAAGTATGCAATCTCCGGTTATTTGCACGCGTCAACGCTCGTCTGTTTATATCATATTTAAATTACACCGGCAATTACGCAATGAGTTGCAAGTTTAATTGCGGCAAAATCAAAGTAATGGATCAAAACTAAATCCGCGAAATATCGCTCAAAACTAAGAAAAGAAATTATAACGCTCCGACCTTTATTCCTTTGATGTCCGATTCGTTTGTCGGTGTCTTTGCGGCAATGTCGCAGCGACGCTTTGTAGTGTGCCGGCTTCCGCGTAGAGGGGCAAGGGAGGGAACTTCCAACGCCGTAATTCGCGATGCACCCCACGAGAAATAACTCTTGATATAGGTCCCAGATTAAAGTCTAGGATTAACGATAGCTTTTGCTAGAAGCTCACGATAAAAGCCTATAAGCAATAAAATAAAACGAACACATAAGTCAAACCGAGAGTTGCTGCGTATAGAACTTACCTCGGTCTGTTACCGAAGCTGGGACAAACCACGGGACACGCGGTTTTTCCTGTCTCACAACTGGGTCTAATCAGAGTCGGCAATTAGCCGTAGAAATGCACTAACATCCCTTCGATGTAATGGCACGCACAAATAAAAATATTTACGAAAAGAAAGTGTGACCCAAGAGACGGCAAGTTTCGTTCTGACAATGGCGCAACATTTCTCGTTTGACAAACAAGGAACGATTATAAACAAGCGAGACACCTTATAATCTTACCTCCGGGGAACTTTCTTAGTAACAGTGGGAACCAATCGGCTGAAAGGGCAAAGATCACGCATAATACGCGTCCAGAAGTAGAACTTCGTTATAATTCGTTCAATTCCTCACATACACGCGATTTTGAACTCAAATAAGGATGGATTACGTATATAAAATGAATTTGTTTAAATAAATTACGGTCCTGTTAATAAAAATATGCTAAAACGAAAGTTTAAGAAAAATTACGCCGGCGAAATACGGGTATTCCTACACTGACTGCAATGTGTACAACGACGCGGTCCAAGGAATAATCCGACACGTCGAATTTCGCATATACAGGGCGTGTTCGGAACAGAAATGAAGGCTGGACGGTGGCAATGCATATACAGGGGGTATTCAGAATAGGAATAAAAAATGAACTGTAACAATTTGCATTGGCTTAATGAATAGCGGTACTTTATCTACCTACGGACTGTATTTTTTGCACGAAAACAGCGCCATCACGTGTCTTTAATAACGTACCATTTTAGTTCTGAAAGCGGGTTTCTTTCATTATTTCAAGTACTAATTTAAAATTTAATTTTGGAATTAGAAACAAAAAGAAAATGCTAAAATATTTGAATAAATTACTGTGATATTTGACATTTAAGATAAAGTTGCAAATATCCAAGTAAACTGTCAAGTGGGCTATAACACGCTTTAGTTTTTATAAAATATTTTGTAAATTAGTGATAAACGTTTATTTTTAAATGTCTTCTTCTAACATCACTCCAAATCAAAAGAGACATTGCAAAAATAAATGTTTATCACTAATTTATTAAACCTTTTACAAAAATTACAGCCTACTTGACCGTTTTTTTTTTATTGAACGCACGCTACCATTGCTGCAGTCGCTTCGGAATGACGTTAACCACCAATGTAAAACTTTGCGCATTAATTTTTCTCGCATTAATTCACGCGTTTTTGTCCGTTAGACAAAATGCAGATGTGGCCAAAGCATTAGAGTGCTGTTTTATTTTACCGCGAAAAGCATTACATGGATGGGCACAACATTTTGCTAACGCCTTATTTTATTGTTGATTAGCATATACTAACACGTGCGAATTTTACTGTGAATTAACACAAAGCAGTCGTTAGTTACAGTATTTCTTTTTTGAATAATTCTTATCGGGCAAATGATTTATTTTGACGTGCTGTCATAACGAATGGTCAACATATTTTCTAATCAAGTGTGCTATGTCACTATGTCAATCGTATGTTTTTGATTAATTCTTTGTTTCAAATGGCATGCTCATTTTTTTTTAATAAAAAGTGAGCAACTAAAAATCAGATTAGAGTAGGCGGTACAAAGAAAATGTATGTCTGTGATTAACTGAATTAATTAATGTAATACATTCATGCGCTATCAAATTTATTGACTTTTCGTTTAATCACAGACATACATTTTCTTTGCACCGCCTGCTCTAATCTGATTTTTAGTTGCTCACAGGTTAATTGTCAGTAAGTTTATTTGATTGATCTTTGTTCAAGAGTTAGTAGATCGCATTTTAAATGTCTAGTTGACAAATAGGTACACCTACTTTATTTGAAAAATATTTTCAAACCTAATGAGTCTCTTTGTTTCAGGTACCGACGGAGATCGAAAGCTAAAACTGTTGTTGGTAAAGAAACATTCGAATGTCGGATATGCGATTCCAAACTTAAATCTCGTAAAACTTTGCGCAGGCATATATTGATACATACTGGTGAGAAGAAATTCAGTTGCAATCTTTGTAACAGTAAATTCCGACGGCTCGAAACTTTGAAGACGCACAAGCTGATACACACCGACGATAAGCCGTTCAGTTGTGATCTTTGCGAATATAAATGTCGGATCCTCAGAAATTTGAAACTGCACAAGTTAAAGCACACCGGCGAGAAGCCAGTCAGTTGTGATCTTTGTGATTATAAAAGTCGATACCGCCAAAATTTGAAACGGCACAAGTTAAAGCACACCGGCGAGAAGCTGTTCAGTTGTGATCTTTGTGATTATAAATGTGGGCACCTCAAAAGTTTGAAACTGCACAAGTTAAGGCACACCGGCGAGAAGCGATTCAGTTGTGATCTTTGTGATTATAAATCTCGATACCACCAAGATTTGAAAAAGCACAAGTTAAAGCATACCGGCGAGAAGCCGTTCAGTTGTGATCTTTGTGATTATAAATGTCGGCTCCTCGAAAGTTTCAAACGGCACAAGTTAAAGCACACCGGCGAGAAGCCGTTCACTTGTGATCTTTGTGATTATAAATGTCGGCTCCTCCAAAGTTTGAAACTGCACAAGTTAAGGCACAGCGGCGAGAAGCGGTTCAGTTGTGATCTTTGCAATTATAAATGTCTGGACCTCCAAAGTTTGAAACAGCACAAGTTAAAGCACACCGGCGAGAAGCCGTTCAGTTGTGATCTTTGTGATTATAAATGTCGGCACCTCCAAAGTTTGAAACTGCACAAGTTAAAGCACACCGACGAGAGGTCGTTCAGTTGTGATCTTTGCGAGTATAAATCCCGGCACACTGGAAATTTCAAACGACACAAATTAATACACACTGGCGAGAAACCGTTCATTTGTGATATTTGCGATTATAAATGTCGGCACCTCGAAAGTTTCAAACGGCACAAGTTAAAGCACACCGGCGAGAAGCCGTTCACTTGTGATCTTTGTGATTATAAATGTCGGCTCCTCCAAAGTTTGAAACTGCACAAGTTAAAGCACACCGGCGAGAAGCCGCTCACTTGTGATCTTTGTGATTATAAATGTCGGCAACTCCGAAGTTTGAAACAGCACAAGTTAAAGCACACCGGCGAGAAGCCGTTCAGTTGTGATCTTTGTGATTATAAATGTCGGCACCTCCAAAGTTTGAAACTGCACAAGTCAAAGCACACCGACGAGAGGTCGTTTAGTTGTGATCTTTGCGAGTATAAATCCCAGGACACTGGAAATTTCAAACGACACAAATTAATACACACTGGCGAGAAACCGTTCATTTGTGATATTTGCGATTATAAATGTCGGCACCTCCAAAGTTTGAAAAGACATATGTCAAAGCACACGAAGAAAACATAGTGAGTGAAATATTCAGACAATTTGGTAAGGAACTGTCAAGTATGATAATTTGTGTTCATGTGCGGACCTGGGGACGAGAAGGATATAGGGAAAATAGTATAAAATTCTCCGGCTCCGGGAATCATTGGACCCTGACCAATTTCTTTTATGTACCTTTGAACGACATTAAAAATATTAATTGAAATATACAATTAAAAATAATTTTGATTTAGTTAAGAAATTAAATGATATTCAAAATTAATAAAATGATTGCATATTATTTTCTTTTGATGTTTCAAACTTATTTACTTCTATCCCTGCCTCAGAATCTACAGAAATAGTTAATGAATTACTTTTTTCTTCGGGATTATCTGATGAGAACATTAGTTTCCTCAAATCGTTACTTAAAATTACACTACAACAAAATTTCTTCTCATTTAATAACAATAGTATGTTATTTTACAAGTTTCAAAGAAGGCTTATTGTTACACGAATGCCTTAACAGAACGAGTGGTACAATGCCTCTTGTGGAACGTGTAAAATATAGTATTTTTTCTACTTTGCGTAGAAACACTGACAACCATTCGTTTTAAACAAAAATCACATTGATAAGTTATTAATTTTTCTTATCCAGCTTCGTTGTGAGTATTCTATAAAATCACAAAATCACATGTTACAGTTTATTTTCCGCTTGTGTACGAACACACCCTGTATAGTACATTCCAACGCCGCAATCTATTTTTAGCGTGCTCCGATGCGTTTTCTCACGCTTTACCCTAGAATACAGGAATTTATTCGTTTTAATTTACGCTAGTCCATTTAATATGCCTTTCGCTAATATTTTCAGATTAGAAGAACAAGTTTATTATCTAAAATTAGCCCCACCCTTGCTTAAGATTGAAATTATTTTTACGTTGCGATTAATGGCAATTTAGGCTCGATGCACACTTGCTGTTTTTGGCCGTGTGGCACCGCAGCGGCGCCGGAGTTGCGGTCTGTGTAACCATAGATCAAATGAGGCACTGCACACGCACGCTGCGGTACCGCTGCTGTGCCGTACGTAAATTTATGACTTTTGCGGTACTTGGGTACATACGTATTTATTGACTAATGCACACGTGCGGCATTTTACCGCTCCGGTGCCGCACGGCCAAAAACCGCACGTGTACATCGAGCCTTAATGCGTGTTAATTACGAGCGGCGACAGATGGTCGGTTTCTTTTTTTGTCATTTTTCCGAAATTACTGTGTTTGCTGACATGACCCTTGCCCTTTGTTTTGATTGATTTCCGCTGATGTCACATTTTTATGTTATTGGTGGTACAATTCAAACAGACCAACGTTTATCTCATTTTATGCCGTTCTCTACCCTTGTCGATGCTGTAAAGCTTTGGGACCGGTCTTGTGGTTTTAATCGTCAGACAAATCGCGTCGTCTTGACCTAGAAGTTTCCCGCTCTATTTGCCCTAGGAGGGTGTGAATGGATTTTTACGGCCCCGTCCGTCTTTGAAGGATTTGCCTGCACGAGAGAGTTGGGCGTTTGTCAACTCGGGTTCAGCTTAAGTCGCAGCCGACTTATTGTTAGGTAAGTTTCTCCCATCGCTTTGCACAATCTTGCCGTTCACACTCGTTTCGTCCCCCTCCCCTTTAGGTTTTTACCTTTTTGGTTTATTTTGGGTTTACCTTCCGTGCGACTTATTGGAACAAATTACCACCTGTAACGAAGTACCGGCGCCAGTGCACGGGCCAGTAAATTCCCCCTTGAAGAGACCGATCGCCGCGGAGCACCGACGCCGCCTGCAGCCTCGCTTCGGTGGAGCCCCTTGACGTGACGGACGTTTACGCCACACAATCAGGTCGGATTTATACAGTTTATTATTTTTCGGTGGTTACACTTTTGTCGCGATTGTGCACGTAATTTTGCGTATTCTTACGAAGTAAACATCGTCTCGGAGGAATTATTAATATCATCATCTTACGAATTACGTTCAACACTTAACTTGTCGGCCAGTTTACATCTGCGTTAGTTTAAGGGAACTTTAGCTTTGTACGACCAATTTCGGATCCGAATATTTAGGATTTATCGTTGTCTGTTTAAATTAAATGCTTATCTTTTTGTGAATTGTTTAATTGAATTGTTCATGCTCTGGACGTATCGTGTTTTTCCTAATTTTTACGCGATTTCCTTTCAAAACAAAATTAAGTGGCGCCTATTTTGAGTTGGCCCTTCGCGTTTTGGATTAAGAACCCATACCCGTCCCACTGAAGCTGCCGGCGACACTGGATTAATTTCGCTCCGGTGTTAAACTTCTACTTATCTACACAGGTAGGTAGCACACAGATAAATAATGAATTATTTTGTAAAATCTATTAAATGTTTTCAATTAAAAATTGACTAAAATTTCCCCAAAAGCAGTTTCCCAATGAAGTTCATTGTGTGAAGAATATATTCATTACATATTCATTACTCAGGTAATGAACATTTTATGTCAAGGGCACCTATGGTGTTTGTACTATGCACATACACTCGTAGAGAAAATAGTCTGCGCACTGGCGGTCTTCTTACTGCACTAAGATTTTCAAAGTCATCTCTCTGAAGAGGTTCTTAAAATTATAAAAAGTCTGAAGAGGTGTCACTAATTGTAAGTAGAGGACGTAAATGAAATAGCGAAAGTTAAAGCAAACCTGGCTATGAACTGTACGCTTAATATTTTATCTATTTCTCTGTACGTCAAAATATTGTAACATTTCTTGTATGTACAAATTGTTACAAACAATAAATTATTGTTTATTTTTTCCTTAGTTAAGATTATTACAATTAAAATAAGCAGTTTATAAATTTTGTCAACATTCAATCTTATGGTCATCGTATAAATTTATAAAGCGAGGGCATTTAATTGCTACGCAACCGAAAACGTATAGACATCTAAACGGACTCTTTGTTTCAGGTCTCAACGGAACACCAAACCCAAACCTGTAAATAGAAAAGCACTCAAATGCCGGATATGTGATTCTAAGTTTACCTGTCGTGCATCCCTACGGAATCATATCTTGATACATACTGGTGAGAAGCCGTACAGCTGTGATCTTTGCGATTATAAATGCCGACAGCTCGGACATTTGAAAACGCACAAGTTAAAACACACCGGTGAGAAGCCGTTCGGTTGTGATCTATGCGATTATAAATCCGACCGACTCGATACTTTGAAAATGCACAAACGAACGCACACCGACGAGAGGCCGTTTAGTTGTGACCTTTGCGATTACAAATGCGGACGTTTCCAACATTTGAAACGGCACAAGTTAACGCACAGCGATGAGAGGCCGTTCAATTGCGATCTCTGCGATTACAAATGCCGACAACTCCGAACGTTGAAAACGCACAAGTTAAAACATACCGGTGAGAAGCCGTTCGGTTGTGATCTTTGCGATTACAAATGCCTGCACCTCGCAGACTTGAAAAAGCACAAGTTAAAGCACACCGGCGAGAGGCCGTTCAGTTGCAATCTTTGCGATTATAAATTTCGGGACCGCACAAATTTGAAACGTCATAAGTTAAAACACACCGGCGAGAAGCCGTTTAGTTGTGATCTTTGCGATTACAAATGCCAGCACCTCTCAAGCTTGAAACGGCACAAGTTAAAGCACACCGGTGAGAAGCCGTTCGGTTGTGATCTTTGCGATTACAAATGCCGGAACCTCGCAGACTTGAAAAAGCACAAGTTAAAGCACACCGGCGAGAGGCCGTTCAGTTGCAATCTTTGCGATTATAAATTTCGGGACCGCACAAATTTGAAACGGCATAAGTTAAAACACACCGGCGAGAAGCCGTTCAGTTGTGATCTATGCGATTATAGATGCGGGCGTCTCATGGATATGAAAAGGCACGTGATGACACATAGTGGCGAGAAGCCGTTACTTTGTGGTCTTTGCGATTACAAATGCCGAGAACTTGTAAGCTTGAAAAGACATATGTTAAAGCACACGAAGTAAACATTATGTAATACTAAGAAACTCAAGTATACGAGTAAAGGGAAACTATGATAAAATTTCGTGATTCCGGAAATCACAGGTTCCTGACCTTCAACTCACATTAGATTTTCTTCTTCCAAATATATAATTTACGTTACATGCCTTGCATTTTGAATTTAGAGCAGTTTTTAATCCTATGCGGTATAAACGCGTACGCGTAAAGACTGTTATGAAACGTTTCAATACAAGTGAAGTATTGGTAGTTTAGATGGGTCGATTTTTCAATAAATAGGGATTAAGTCGTTCTTTTCAAGAACTACTGAAAACGAAAAATGAAAAATGTTGAGTTATGTCACTTCTGAAGCGGGGGTGCGATATGGTGGGATCAGTATTGGCATATTACTCGGTAGTATGATTTACGTGTCGTAAAAAAGCTGTGCTTGAGTAATTATTTGTATATCAAGGCCGCGAAATCAATCTTTAATGTTCCGAGTTCCGAGAGAAAAATTATCGCCGAAGCAGGATAATCTCGAGGAAGTTAAAGAATGTCGCAGGCAAGGTGTACAGGTGGGCCAAATTTGACACTTTTAATGGGCAACACCTCTTTTTTGAAGAGTTAGACAAAAACTGACCTCGGTGCCTGAAGCTCGATTTTTATTAAAAACTCAATGGTGAAGACCGCATTTTGATATCTTGCACTGTTTTGGAGTTACAAGGTGTTTTCAAAATTCTGCAATTTCTATAAATCATCGTAGTAGCTCTTTTGTTTATGAAAATTTCTGATTTCGTAAAAACTTTCTTAAGGCAAACTTTGGCGTAGAATTCATTGCTCTTAATTACAATTTTCTGAAGCTCATAGTTTTTGAGATGTAGGCAAGACTTGCGAATTTTTATATAAAACACTCTGTATATTTTTACATTTTTAAAAAGAGCGTTAAATTACCTTTACAAAAGTATAATATAGTTGATATGTTAATTAATGCACTTGCGAGATATAAACTTTTCAAGATTTTTGACCTTCTATTTCGTACAATTGTTACAATGTTATTTTATGTTGTGTTTGTCTCAATTTTAACTGTCTTACTGTTATCTAACGAATCTGCTGTCTACCTGTGAAAATTGTAGGTATTTCCAATTACATTATTTTCTATATTAACGTGTAAAATGACATATCACAACTACTTGTGTTAGCACGTGATTAATACGTGAACCATGAATCATTATTGTTTTGTGATGGACAGTAAATCGCATTTTAAATGTCTTGTTGATAAATATTTTCATTCAACAGTTGCTACCTACCTATGTAGATAAGTAGAATTTTAATACCGGAGCGAAATTAATCCAGTGTCGCCGGCAGCTTCAGTGGGACGGGTATGGGTTCTTAAACCATAACGCGAAGGCCAATCCAAAATAGGCGCCACTTAATTTTTTTTGTAGGAAACGCGTAAAAATTAAGAAAAACACGGTACGTCCAGAGCATGAACAAAAGTTTATTAAAAGATTGGTCACAAGTAATAGATTAAATCAGATGGTGAACAACACAACTAACGTTAAACAGTAAATCCTAACAATTCGGATCCGAAATTAATACAAAGTTAAATAAAAACATTCACTTATTCTAACACCGAAGAACTCGTTCAACGAATTACGTTTTGTAAGCGTAACGCAAGATAAAAGGTGAATTCCTCCGAAATGGAGTTTACTTCGCGAGTATACGCAAAATTTACGTGTGCGCAAGCGACAACATCAAAACCACCGTAACACAAGAATAAATAAACATAAATATCCGACCTGATTACGTAGCATTCATACGTCCGTCGAGTCAGGGGCGTTCCACCGTTGCAAAGCGGCAAGCGGCGTCGCTGCTCCTCGGAGTGTCGGTCTCCTTGCGGGGTTTAACGGCCCGCGCACTGGGGTCGGTACGGTACTAAGGGCGGTATGATGATCCCAGTAAATGTCGCACGCACGGAATAGTCGTCCGAACGAAGAAAGGACAGCCAAAACGAAAAGCCTAAGGGGAGCAAAATGACCGTGAACTGCAAGATAATGCAAAACGATGGAGTAAACCTTACCTAAGTCAGAATAGGACGTAGGCTGAACACGAGTTGCCACACAGTCAACTCTCTCGTACAGGTGAATTAATCAGAGTCGGCCAACAGCCGTAAGATCTATTCTCTTCCTCCAAGAGAAATTAGAGCGGGAACCCACAAAACTAATTACACGCAAATCACCTGACGGTCGACAATACACTGGCAATTCCGGCGTTTTGCAAAATCGAGAGGGGTAGAAAACGGCATAAAGTGAGATGAACGGTGGTCTGTTTGAATCGTACCAATAACATAAGAATGTGACATGAGCGGAAACCAATCAAAGGGCAAGGGTTACGGACACACGCAGCGGCTTCAGGTGCGGATGTTTTGTTTTTAAACAAAAGAAATTCGACCATCCGTCGTCGTCCGCGTCACAAAGTAGTACTCTTTAAATTAGACAAATAAACATCACGTAAACGCAATTCCAACCCTAAGCAAGGATGGGGCTAATTTCATATAACGAACTTGTTCGTCTAATCTGAAGCTTTTAGCGAAAAGCAGGTTAAAAGAAAGTTTTGGGTAAATTACACGAACAAGGAATTGTAAATTCCTACGCGCAATGTGAGAAACAAAACGTAGCGTGCTAAAGATAGATCGCGGCGTTGGAATGTCCTTATACAGGGTGTGTTTGTGCACAAGCGGAAAACATACTGTAACAAAGTGTACAATTATGGTAATAAAATAATGTGACAGTTTCACTTGTTTATGCAACCTCCGTTTTAACCGAAATTTAGATTTTTCGAAATAGGTTCTGTTCGGATTAACGAGAGTCTACTGTATGTATACTTTTACTCGATAAAAACTTTTTTTTAAATATATTTATAGCTTATATTAAATGTTGCAGTATTTGTAAAATAAAAATATTGCTTTTATAAAAAATATACGAACATATTTTGCTGTTTTTATAAAATAAAATAAACAAATGATTCCAAATTCGTTGATTTCGTCGTAGGCATATTTTATTAAGTAGTAGTAGTAAAGTAGTAAGTTTTTTTTTATATAAATTGTGATACTTGACATGTCACAGATGAGAAATCATT
The DNA here is from genome assembly GCA_033060865.1 of Dorcus hopei. NCBI lineage: Eukaryota > Metazoa > Arthropoda > Insecta > Coleoptera > Lucanidae > Dorcus > Dorcus hopei. The sequence goes on from CM065425.1 coordinate 75,032,790, forward strand.
TCATATATTATGTGTATTTTTACTTATATTTATATGTATATATGTTTTTTTATTTATTATTTTCCATACGTTATACAGGATGTGTGAAGTAAAAAACGGACGAAATTTCAAGAATGCGAAAAGAAACCGATTTGGATCAATCAGTCTCGGTACAATTTTGTACGTGAGCATTTTAGGCCCTCCTAAAAAATCGAATTTAAATTCACGGGCAAGAAAGAATGTCAGAATTACTTACGTGTGAATAATTAGCGATGTAATAAAGATCATTTTAAGTCAAGATCACTTGTAACGGGCTGTTTCAAAGTAGGTCGGTACAATTGCTAATTTTTTAATTTTTTTTATTTTTAATAAAATAAAGAAAAATCTCATTTGTGGGACAGTTTTTAAAAGACATTGTCGAGAATTCACGCGTGATTTTAAAGTGAATTATAATTTATTGTTGAAGTAAAAAACTAATATCTAAAACTAATAATAATCTAAACGGACTTTTTGTTTCAGGTGTCCCAAAACCAAACCTGTGAATAAAAAATCAACCGAATGCCCGATATGTGATTCTAAATTTAAATGCCGTGAAAACTTGTGCCGTCATATTATCTTGATACATACCGGTGAGAAACCGTTCAGTTGTGATCTTTGTGATTATACATGTTGGGATCTCAAAAATTTGAAACGGCACAAGTTTAAGCACACCGACGAGAAGCCGTTCAGTTGTGACCTTTGCGATTACAAATTCCGTCGCCTTGGCGATTTGAAACAGCACAAGTTAAAGCATACCGGCGAGAATCCGTTTAGTTGTGATCTTTGCGATTATAAATGTCGACGCGTCGGAAATTTGAAACGGCACAAGTTAAAGCACACCGACGAGAAGCCGTTTAGTTGTGATCTTTGCGATTATAAATGCCGGGAACGCAAAAGTTTGAAACAACACAAGTTGAAGCATACCGGTGAGAAACCGCTGAGTTGTGACCTTTGCGATTATAGATGTCGAGACCTCAAGAGTTTGAAACGCCACAAGTTAAAGCACACCGGCGAGAAGCCGTTTAGTTGTGATCTTTGCGATTATAAATGCGGACAGCTACAATCTTTGAAACGGCACGTGATGATACATAATGGAGAGAAGCCGTTGCTTTGTGGTCTTTGCGATTACAAATGCCGAGAACTTGTAAGTTTGAAAAGACATATGTTAAAGCACACAAGGAAAACATAAAATAATCCAATTCAGTGAGTAGAAAATTCAGATAACTTGGTAAGAGTGCGGACCTGGCGAGAAGGGTATAGGGAAAATGGGTCCGGAAATCACAGGACCTTGTCCATCATCTCATATTAGTTCTTCAATCGTGAGGAAAATAATTTTATACTAGAAAGTGAATACAGTAGATCTCGATTATGACGGCCTCGGTTATAGCGATCCATCCCTTATAACTAAAGTCTCCAATTAAAAGACCCGCAGCTTCGTAATTCGATCGGCGCCAGGCGTGCATCGAAGCGCCTATGCATTCGGGCTTGAGAGTTGGAGTCTTTACTTATAACGAACTACATTTCAAGTCCCGTCATTTTTCTCCATATTTGTGGCATTGTCGCTTATTACGAACTTCGGATATAACGAACCGATTTTGATGGTCCCTTGAGGTTCGCTATAACCGAGGTCTATTGTACTTCTAAGTGCTTGTACTAGAAAGTGGACAAATGAAACTCATGACACCATAACTCATTCGTAGAATTTTCGAAGTAACAATTATCACTAGGTTCGTTTGTCTGTTCTAATTAGTAACTAAATATTTAACCATACAGGGTGTCCACCGAGCGCCGCGGTCTTCTCTACCGTCATTTTAAACTTGCGTTGTTTTTTATTACGTAATTGTATTTCAAGAGATGAAAATTGTCAACACAGTTAATTTACCAAGAAATATTTTTAAGTGATGTAATCAGTTACACAGATTGAGCAAGAATGACTTATATGTGCGAAGTCGCAGCTCAGTCTACTTATACCCAAAAATATAATCAACTTGCCATTATGTATTTACTTCCAGGAATTGTGAAAGTACATGTATAGTAAAGTAAAAAAAAAATTAAAGCACCATAGTAGTATAACTGGCGGGATCCTGGGACACCCGATCCGAAGTGGCCACCATTGAAGGTCATCCCCTAGTTTAGGGGTAGTCTTCGGTGCTGAAGAGGTGATTTAGGGATGGTTTTTCGTGCACCCCTTTGGTTCTTGTACCCGAAGAAGTGTCGACAATGACGTAATTTTACCGGAGGAGGTTGCTGAAGAATTGTCGTCAATGACGTAATTTTACCGGAGGAGGTCGCAGAAGAAGTTCTTGTGGGTGTCGACAATGACCAGAGGGTGGTTGTAGAAGAATTTTTTTGCAATAACGTCAGAGCTTGTGGCTGAAGAATTGTCGTCAATGACGTAATTTTACCGGAGGAGGTCGCAGAAGAATTTTGTTCTTGCGCGTCGACAGTGACCAGAGGGTGGTTGCAGAGGATTTTTTTTCGCACCTGCTGTTGGCCGAGGCAAAACTTACCGGGGTCAGGCGAGAAGATTGTTAGGAAAACACAATCGCAAGGGGTCAGGCGAGAGGTCGAGGAAAATTGATAAAACGTTCGTTTTGATATTACATGATGTTTATTTATAGATAAAATTTGCTAATTAACAATAAACATACTAATTAAGATAAAAATTCCTCTGCAACCACCCTCTGATCATTGTCGACGCCCGCAAGAACTTCTTCTGCGACCTCCTCCGGTAAAATTACGTCATTGACGACAATTTTTCAGCAACGTCCTCCGGTAAAATTACGTCATTGTCGACACTTCTTCAGGTACAAGAGCCAAAGGGGTGCACCCCTAAATCACCTCTTAAGTACCGAAGACTAAACTAGGGGATGACCTTCAACGGTGGCCACTTCGGATGGACAGGCCATCGAGGTGTCCCAGGATCCCGCCAGTTATACTACTCACTAAAATTGAGCTGTGGTTTTTCATTTCAGTGCCTCTTCTGATTGATACCTTTTCTATATTAAATTAATTTTATTGTATAATAATTACAAGTGAGTTTTTTTATTTCCATCTACTGTTTTTTTTACTGGACAGCGAGAAATAACCCGGCAACACTGAATTGCAACCAGTTCGCTGCTTAATATCAAAATCACGGAACTCGAGCTCTGCGTCATCAATCGCAGAAGTTACAGCCAACAATTATTTCAGTATTACTTCTTTGTTAACGGCGATTGAGAAAGAAGGATGGAGTGTCTTATGTCTGATGACGCAACACCAGACGCTTTTTATTTATGACGCAGAGCTCTTCTCTTATGAAAACAACTTTAATAAGCAAACGTCGGGAATTTGGTGGGGTCCAAAGTCTAAACGCTTATATACTCAGGTGCGGCGCGCCTCGATCGTACGTAAAGTTACGTGTGAATATTTACTTTATTTCAGTTAGCGAGCGCCAGGTGACATCCGCCGCTGACTGTTTACGTATTTTGTACAGTTTTGTACAATCCCACCAAATCCCCTAGCTCTATTAATAAGTCATCTCCTAACTATGGAAATGAAGTGATATTTTTAAAGTTAATCTAATGGCTTCTTTTTTGTAGAGATGGATTTGACCTTCGCTGGGAAGCTTTACCGACACGCTGTGATGTCTACCAATGCTGTTATATAAGAAATGTCATAGTTTACAATGACATCGTCATACGTTTTCATGTTAAAAGAAATCATCAATTAGAAATTTATTTGTAAAAAAAGTGAACCTTGCTTTTCAAGAGGATTAGAAGGTACTGTTTCAAAGTCTAAAATAAAATAAATGACGAAGTGAGTAAAAATTTGAATAACATACTGTATTTAGTATTGCTACTCCACCATGTCTACTCAGAGTTCTTATTACTTACTTTAATAATATGGGTCTCCTAAGTTAGGGTTTCCTCCAAGATATGAGACGGAGTTATTGAGTTTCAAGACATCATTACTTACGTTGATACGTTGTGGTTCAACTTCATTTTTTTTAGATTTGAAGAGGATACATTTCGTTTTAGATTTATTTAGGAAAATGCAATTAGAATTAAACCACCCTTGCGCTAACTGCAGACTGTCAGAAGGTAGCTGTACCATTTCTGGAAACGTCTGACCACAGACTGTAATGCATGTGTCATCTGCGCAGTTTTGTACATTGCATTTTATGTGTTTTAGACTACGTGGCAAATCATTAATAAATATTAGGAATAGGAGGGAACTCAGAGTACAGCCCTGCGGCACTTCTATTCTAACAATTTTTTAAGGAGGATTCTTGTTTGCCATTGCAATTTTCGATGATAACTTTTTGAACTCTTCCCCGACGTTGCGGTTGTAGACAAAAAAATCAAACGAGCTCTACTTCATAAAATCATTTTTGGCTATACAGAATGATCAGTAACTCAGAGCCATACCAAAGTTATACTTTTTTTAAATGGAACACCAGCATATTTTTACATATACTTATATACTATAGGTGGTAGAGAAGACCGCGGCACTCGGTGGACATAGAATCAAGTAGAATATAAAATGTATGTAAGTGTACAATTATGCTAATAAAAAAATGTGACAATTTCTGTTTCACTTGCTTTAACCGAAATCTCGATTATCCGAAACAGTGTCTGTTCGGATAATCGAATAATCAAATTTTCAAACTCCTGTTACTCAATGTTCTTAAATGCAACGCCTCTACCTCATTTCACGAATAGACAATATTCATGTTCCACTTCAATTCTGTTTTAGGTTTTCTGTTTCTTATTATTGTATTGAATAAACAAAACACTTGTCGATTTTCACAAATTTTTTTTAATTGAAATTAAATACGACGCGTTTCGCTACACCGTACCTTCGTCAGGTCGATATAACAAGAACGTTTGCGTAAATTTTACAAAAACAGACTATTTATAGTGCCTAGTATTAACCTATTTTCTACGAACTAAGGGGCTGAAAATTCACCCGAGTTGCTACATCTGGTGCATCTTAAATATTGACAATAACGGAGAGGAATTGAAATCTGTTTGTTCATTAAGTAGGTTTCTTAATTCTATTAATTTCGAAAATTTCTAACAGATCTAATTTTGTGCTTTTATTTTCAACGTGTAGTATTTCAAAATTACTTTCTAATTGGTGCTCATTTTCTATTGCGTACGTTGAATCTTTATTGTTTTTCTCAAAGCATCTTTTGTGTTCGTTGATTCTTTTATTAAAAGGTCGTCCTGTTTGTCCTATGTAAACTTTTGAACAGGTCCCATATTTTAGTTTGTATACCCCGGACTTTTTTTGTTTGTCTCGTTTGCTTTTATTGTTTTTTATGTATTTTGCTAATGTTTTTCTAGTTCTATAGGCCAGCTTGAATTCGTACGGTTTAAGTTGTTTACTTATTTTATCTGTCGCATTACCTAGATAAGTAAGGGTGTGGAATATTTGGGGTGCTTTGTTGTCACTCGGATATACTTCTTTTATTGCTTTTTTATAGAGTTTTTTATGTATAGTATATTGTCGACTATAGAGGGTTTAAAACTATTATTAATCGCTATTTGTTTGGTTAAATTGACTTCTTTTTCAAAGTCGTCTTTTGATAATGGTGCACTGATTGCTCTGTAGATCAAACTGTTATACGCTGCCAGTTTGTGTTGATGTGGGTGTAGTGAATTGTTATTTATAGTTATATCTGTGTGGGTTGATTTGTGAAATATATTGAATTCATGTTTCTGGTTCTTTCTTGAAATATTTAAGTCTAAGAAATTAATGGATTCATTTATTTCTATTTCCATTGTAAATTGTATGTCAGGATGAACTGTACTGATGAACTCGAAGAAATTGTTTAGTTGTCTTTGGGTTCCGGTGAAACATGCTAAAATGTCGTCCACGTATCGAAACCAATATATGAAATTCTTATTTAAATGGTTATTGTGAATTATGTTCGTTTCTAGATGATCCATGAATATTTCTGTTAGTATGCTACCTACCTGCGTAGATAGGCAGAAGTTTTACATTGGAGCGAAACTTTACTCCAATGTTGCCAGCCAGCTTCAGTGGGACGGGAGGGTTCAAATCCAAACTGCGAAGGCCAAAACCCATAAGAAAATAGGCGCCACTTAATTTTTTTTTGAAAAGGAAACGCGTGAAAATTAAGAAAACACGTTACGTCCAAAACATGAACACTTTTATTAATAGAAACACAAAACAAATAAAACAAATTCAACGCAAGTCGAACGATCTAAGTACACAACAAGGCCATAAACATAATACGTTATTACCTAACTTTTCGGATCCGAAATCGCTACACAACTATATTAAAATAATTCAAGTCGTAACTAATGCAACAGAATACAAAAGAATGCAATCTCCGGTTATTTGCACGCGTCAACGCTCATCTGCTTATATCATATTTAAATTACACCGGCAGTTACGCAATAAGTTGCAAGTTTTATTGCGGCAAAATCAAAGTAATGGATCAAAAATAAAATCCGCGAAATATCGCTCAAAACTAAGAAAAGAAATTATAACGCTCCGACCTTTATTCCTTTGATGTCCGATTCGTTTGTCGGTGTCTTTGCGGCAATGTCGCAGCGACACTTTGCAGTGTGCCGGCTTCCGCGTAGAGGGGCGAGGGAGGGAACTTCCAACGCCGTAATTCGCGATGCAACTGTACGAACCGGATCGAATTCAACTTCCGTAGACTCTTGGTGAAAACCAATACCCAACGAGAAATACCTCTTGATATAGGTCCCAGATTAAGGTCTAGGATTAATGATAGCTTTTGCTAGAAGCTCACGATAAAAGCCTATAAGCAATAAAATAAAACGAACACATAAGTCAAACCGAGAGTTGCTGCGTATAGAACTTACCTCGGTCTGTTACCGAAGCTGGGACAAACCACGGGACACGCGGTTTTCCTGTCTCACAACTGGGTCTAATCAGAGTCGGCAATTAGCCGTAGAAGTGCACTAACATCCCTTCGATGTAATGGCACGCACAAAAAAAAATCTTTACGAAAAGAGAGTGTGACCCAAGAGACGGCAAGTTTCGTTCTGACAATGGCGCAACATTTCTCGTTTGACAAACAAGGAACGATTATAAACAAGCGAGACACCTTCTAATCTTACCTCCGGGGAACTTTCTTAGTAACAGTGGGAACCAATCGGTTGAAAGGGCAAAGATCACGCATAATACGCGTCCAGAAGTAGAACTTCGTTATAATTCGTTCAATTCCTCACATACACGCGATTTTGAACTCAATTAAGGAGGGATTACGTATATAAAATGAATTTGTTTAAATAAATGAAGGTCCTGTTAATAGAAATATGCTAAAACGAAAGTTTAAGAAAAATTACGCCGGCGAAATACGGGTATTCCTACACTGACTGCAATGTGTACAACGACGCGGTCCAAGGAATAATCCGACACGTCGAATTTCGCATATACAGGGCGTGTTCGGAACAGAAATGAAGGCTGGACGGTGGCAATGCATATACAGGGGGTATTCAGAACAGGAATGAAAAAAAATGAACTGTAACAGTCTCGTTTGTTTTATTGTTTTTTTATGTGTTTTGCTAATGTGTTTCTAGTTCTATAGGCCAGCTTGAATTCGTACGGTTTAAGTTGTTTACTTATTTTATCTGTCGCATTACCTAGATAAGTAAGGGTGTGGAATATTTGGGGTGCTTTGTTGTTACCGTTTCTTCTGGTGGTACACTTGGAAAACATTTTTTTACGTCAAAACAAATGAGTTTGCTATTACTTGGTAAATGCACATTTTGGATATTATTTATTAATTCATAAGAGTTTTTAATGGAATACTTCGGATGAAAATTGCAATAGTGTTTGATTATATCTATTAGACGTTTAGATACACGAAATGCGGGAGCAGACACACATAAGACCATATATATGCCTAATAGGTAAATCTTGTTTATGTAGTTTTATGAATGAATAAAGTTGGGGGGGGGTTGGGGATTCATTAATGATAGTTTGAATTTGTGTTTATCTTCAAAAATGCTTTTGCACCTTTCAATAGCCATTTTTATTTTGCTTCTGTTTCTAATCCTTACTGTCTCTTATTTGTAAACTTTTTGCATTTTTACTAAGGCATTAACTGCCACACGACAGGTTATGTATAAAAATCTAAACGGACTCTTTGTTTTAGGTGTCAACGAATCACCAAAACCAAACCTGCGAATAAAAAAGGAACCGAATGCCGGATATGTGATTATAAATTTAAATGCCGTGAAAAGTTGCGCCGTCATATCTTGATACATACTGGGGAGAAGCCGTTCAGTTGTGATATTTGTGATTATAGATGCAGTCGTCTCGAAAATTTGAAACGACACAAGTTAAAGCACACCGACGAGTGGCCGTTCAGTTGTGATCTTTGCGATTATAAATGCCGGGAACTGAAAAGTTTGAAATTGCACAAGTTAAAGCACACCGGTGAGAAACCGTTCGGTTGTGATCTCTGCGATTACAAATGTCGACGCGTCGGATATTTGAAACAGCACAGGTTAAAGCACACCGACGAGAAGCCGATGAGTTGTGATCTTTGCGATTTTAAATGCTGGGACGTGAACACTTTGAAACGGCACAAGTTAAAGCACACCGACGAGTGGCCGTTCTGCTGTGATCTTTGCGATTATAAATGTCGGCACCTCCAAGGTTTGAAACGGCACAAGTTAAAGCACACCGGCGAGAAGCCGTTCAGTTGTGATCTTTGCGATTATAAATGTCGGCACCTCCAAAGTTTGAAACTGCACAAGTTAAAGCACACCGGCGAGAAGCCGTTCAGTTGTGATCTTTGCGATTATAAATGCCGGGAACTGAAAAGTTTGAAATTGCACAAGTTAAAGCACACGGACGAGAAGCCGTTTAGTTGCGATCTTTGCGATTATAAATCCCGGGACACCGGAAATTTCAAACGACACAAATTAATACACACTGGCGAGAAACCGTTCATTTGTGATATTTGCGATTATAAATGTCGACAACTTTTTAGTTTGAAAAAACATAATATGTTAAAGCACACGAAGAAAACGTAGTGAGTGAAATATTCAGATAATTTGGTAAGGAACAGTCAAGTATGATAATTTGTGTTCATGTGCGGACCTGGGGCGTAGGACCTGGGATGTAGGGAAAATAGTGTCTTTGAACGACATTAAAAATTTTAATTGGAATATACAATTGGAAGTAATTTTGACTTAGTTAAGAAATTATATGATATTCAAAATTAATAAAATGGCTGCATATTATTTTCTTTTGATGTTTCAAACTTATTTACTTCTATCCCTGCCTCAGAATCTACAGAAATAGTTAATGAATTACTTTTTTCTTCAAATTTATCTGATGAGAACATTAGTGAACAGTTGTGATCTTTGCGATTACAAAATCCGTCGTCACGTCGACAAATGAAGCGGCACATGTTAACGCGCACCGGCTCGAAACTATTTAGTTGTGGTGCCGAGAAGTTCATGTGGCCACCGTGAAAGACTGTGACTGGCGAGAAACCGTTTCTTTCTGGTCTTTGCGATCACAAGTGCCGATTCTTAAACAACTGAAAAGATGTACTTTTTAAGCAGTTGTATTCTGTAGTTTATTGATTGTAAATTTTGTTTGTATTTTTATTACAGATTGTTTATCTCGCGTTTTTATTAATTTTCGAGGATCATCGAATAGTCGAAGTCGTTTCCTGCTTTTGCACAACTAGAAATTACTTCCCTCTTTGTTTTCGCACAGGCCAATATCTTCGTTTATGAGAATGTTATTCAATGTTTTTAAATGCAACGCCTCTACCTCATTTGACGAATAGACAATATTCATGTTTCTCTTCAATTCTGTTATAAGTTTTCGGAATCTAATCCTTACAGTCTCTTAGTTGTAAACTTTTTACAATTTTGCTCTAAAATCCATATTAAAAAGCTATTTAATGTATCGTATATTAATTTTTTTTACACAGCGCCCTCCATTTCATAAAATGACGGATATCAATTTTTATTTTTCGGCGTATCCTCAATTTCAATGTTACTTGTTAATGTATTACGCAGTACTGCGTTAAAGAATTCTCTCTGTGCAATAAGCAATTTATTTTTGTCAGCATATAAATTTAAAAAGCGATTATGTATAAAAACCTAAACAGAGTCTTTGTTCCAGGTGTCAACGGATCACCAAAACCAAACTTGCGAATGAAAAAGCAACCGAATGCCGGATATGTGATTCTAAATTTAAATGCCGTGAAAACTTGCGCCGTCATATCTTGATACATACTGGTGAGAAGCCGTTCAATTGTGATCTTTGTGATTATAAATGCCGACAGCTCGGAAATTTGAAAACGCACAAGATAACAACACATACCGACGGGCAGCCGTTTAGATGTGACTTTTGCGATTATAAATGCCGGCGCGTCGAAAGTTTGAAACAGCACAAGTTAAAGCATACCGACGTGAAGCCGTTTAGTTGTGATCTTTGTGATTATAAATGCCGGAACCCCACAAGTTTGAAACAGCACGAGATAAAGCACTCCGGTGAGAAGCCGTTCAGTTGTGACCTTTGCGATTATAAATGCTGGTACCGCAAGTATTTGAAACGGCACAATTTAAAACACACCGGCGAGAAACGGTTCAGTTGTGATCTTTGCGATTATAAATGCAAGCATCCTGGACATTTGAAACGACACAAGTTAAGGCACACCGACGAGTGGCCGTTCAGTTGTGATCTTTGCGATTATAAATGCCGGGAACTCAAATGTTTGAAACTGCACAAGTTAAAGCACACCAACGAGAAGCCCTTTAGTTGTGATCTTTGTGATTATAAATGTCGGAACCGCACAAATTTGAAACATCACGAGTTAAAGCACACCGGCGAGCGGCCTTTCTGTTGTGATCTTTGTGATTACAAATTCCGTCGCCTCGGAGATTTGAAACAGCACAAGTTAAGGCACACCGGCGAGAAGCCGTTCAGTTGTGACCTTTGCGATTATAAGTGTCGGCGCCTCGCAAGTTTAAAAGAGCACAAGTTAAAGCACATCGACGAGACACCGTTCACTTGTGTTGTTTGCGAAAGTAAATTCCAACACATTGTAAGTTTGAAACTACACATGTTTAGGCACACCGGCGAAAAGCCGTTTAGTTGTGACCTTTGCGATTATAAATGCCGGGACCCCACAAATTTGAGACGGCACAAGTTAATACACTCTGGCGAGAAACCGTTCAGTTGTGACATTTGCGATTATAAATGCCGACACCTCGGTACCTTGAAAACTCACAAGTTAAGGCACACCGGCGAGAAGCCATTTAGTTGTGGTCATTGTGATTATAAATGCCGGGACCACTCAAGTTTGAAACAGCACGAATTAAACCACACCGGTAAGAAGCCGTTCGGTTGTGATCTTTGCGATTACAAATGCCAAAAACTTGTAAGCTTGAAAAGACATAATGTTAAAGCACACGAAAAAAACATAAAATAATCTAATTCAGTGAATGAAAAATTCAAACAATTTGGTAAGAAACTGTGTAAGTATAGGTAATAATGTTACGAATTTAGGGTTAGATTAATTTTTTTATTTTAAAACGAAACACAATATACTGCAGGATCGCCCGAGATTTCAAAAAGAAAGTTTCTGGATCCTTCCCTGCTTCTAGTAGTGCTTGATGTAGTCTCTGTTGCAAAATCGATTTCTTTCCAGAAACTTCCAATTCGCGTTCTTCTAACGGTAGTTAAATTATATAGAATAGTTTTGCTATTTGATACTTTAACTAGTTATTCTAACGGGATGGGCAAAAGTCTGGAACCAAGCTAATATCGTCTGTACCGTTAGTTTAATTTTTGTGAAAATTTGCATTAATATACAAGACTTCCTGGCGGATCTGATTAGCAAATACTCGTTCGACTGAGACTTCCGGTTTAACCGGAAATGGTATCAACTTTTTTTTTTAATGGAACACCCTGTATATTTTTTAAGGTTTCGAAAGAGCTCTCTCTCTCTCAAGAATTCAATGATATAAAGTTTTAATTCCTGCGATGTTAAACTACCACAAAAGGAATTTTTTAAATTTTTATGTAAATATTTTTTTATCGTGTGAACCTTGAAACAAAACTACAAAATAGAAACTACAATTGAAAAATATTGTCAGAGTCAATGTTAATTAACTCAACATGACTTAATTAACAGAAAAAGTGTGAGTAAAAATACTCATTGATGATTGGTTTTGGTGACCGCATATGAAAATATCAAGAAGTTTGCAATCTATTTAATAACTTGCATCCAGATCGTAACCCTATATCTCGAAGTGTTGTAGGCAATACTCTAAGAAGATACAATGTAATCGAAAGTGTTAGAAATCTATCTACAAGCGGACAATCAAATTGTATAGAAAATAATTCTAAAATTTCGTTTAAGACGAACACTTTTTAAAGAAACAAAAGAAAAAATAATATCAATATCAAAAAACAATGGAAAGATGTTGAAAATGATAACCGTTCACTTCCTGGCAGTATGCTAGTCTGTGAATAAATTCTTTTGTAACATGTTCCAAAGTGTCCGGGCGAATCAGTTCTATTTCATCAATTATTCTTTGTCTAAGTTCTTGTGTATTATTTGGCCGTCGCATATAAACCACTGATTTTAAAAGGCGCCAAAGAAAACAATCCAATGGATTAAGATCAGGAGATCGAGCTGGCCATTCAATAAATCCTCGTCGCCCAATCCATCGATTTGGAAAATTTTCATTTAAAAAATTACGGACATTACGTTCATAATGCGCAGGTGCCCCATCCTATTGAAACCAAACATCTAAAGGTACTTGTCCATTATTTCTAATAGATGGAATTATTTCGTCTCGAAGTAGTTCTAAATACTTCTGACCTGTTATTGTCCCTTCAATAAAAAATGGACCAATAATTCGGTTTCTCAGAATTCCAGCCCAGACGTTTACGTTTTGCGGACGTTGAGTTTGGATCTCTTGAATCCAAAGAGGATTGGTATTAGACCAATATCTATAATTATGGCGATTTACCGTTCCGTTTAAACAAAATGTAGCTTCATCGGAAAATAATAAATTATTTACAAAATTTTCATTGTTATTACATTCTTCCATCATTCGTTCACAAAATTCAATCCTGCGGTCATTATCATCATCTACTAGCTCTTGTACCAATTGCAGTTTATAAGGATAAGTGTTCCCGTTTTAGTACTCTCGAAACCGATCTGCGACTTACATCATGAACTGTGGTTGACGTTTGAGGTAACTCTTCCAATTCGAGAGCAATATCCTCAGCAACAGTGTAATTAGTTGCAGTATTCAATCGTCCGCTTTTACTTAAATTTCTAACACTTCCTGTTAAATTATATCTTCTCAGAGTCTTGCTTATAACACTTCGAGATATAGGGTAGCGATCTGGATGCAAGTTATCAAACTGATTGCAAACTTCTTACTGGTTCTTATGCGGTCACCAAAACCAATCATCATCAGTATTTGTATTCGCTCTTTTTCTATTAATTGAGCCATATTGAGTTAATTAACATTGACTCTGTCAATATTATTCAATTTTAGTTTCTATTTTCCAGTTTTGTTTCATGGCTCACATGAAAAAAAAACCTACAGAAAAATTTAAAAAATTGCCTATTGTGGTAGTTTAACATCGCAGGAATTAATCTTTTATATCATTAAATCCCTGAGAGAGATCTCTTTCGAATCCTTAAAAAATATACAGGGTGTTCCATTTAAAAAAACAAAAGTTGATATCATTTCCGGTTAAAAGTCTCATTCGAGCGAGTATTTGCTAATCAGATCCGCCAGGAAGTCTTGTATATTAATGCAAATTTTCACAAAAACTGAAGTAACGGTACAGACGATATTAGCATGGTTCCAGACTTTTGTCCATCCTGTATATATTACCTATAGTTATTCTGTAAAATAACGGTAGTCGTACAAAATAAAGTGTGAAATAAATAGACGGGACGAAGATTATAACTTGAAGATAAGTTTCAGAAGTTAGTAATTAATAAAAAAAACAAATTTTCAAGAAAATGTCGGAAACACATTTAAATATGCAATTTCTTTGTCAATCAGTACATAGAAATGCGTTGTATCTAAGCACTGATTGATCAAGATATGTCACTTAACGATGTCGTTATGAGTTACGAAATAAGGCGGTTAAAATTGTATAGTAAATTACATATTATTTTTGCACAAACATTTTTTGATTCGCGCTGGCTGGGCAGGGATATCTTTTTAGAAGGAACTTTTTCAGAGTAAACATCTAACGAAAGTTATTGTTAGCTTAGATCTTAAATGTATTGTTAATTATAATCAAAAATTATATATCACATGTATGTAGCACTTTTTTATTATTGATTTCTCAGAAAAATTATTTATGAAAGCCCATGCTCCTTACTTTCCTACTGCATATAAAATGTTTATAATCATTTAACCAATTAAGTGTAGATTAATATTTGAAACGGTCTGATTTTCAATTTTTCTTTAAATATTTATTATAGACGTACTGTCGTTCGACAATAAAAATCGGTAGCGGTATAAATTGAAGAGTTAAGGAATAACCTGTATATAAATTCTGTTACTTTTATTTGTTTTTTTCAAATATTCAAGCCTACGCAAAAGTCAAATTTTCAAACTGTTATTATTCCACGTTTTTAAATGCAGCTCCTCTACCTCATTTCACGAATACACAATATTCACGTTCACACGACCAGTTAAGTATAAAAATCCAAACGGACTCTTTGTTTCAGGTGTCAACGAATCACCAAAACCAAACCTGCGTATAAAAAAGGAACCGAATGCCGGATATGTGATTCTAAATTTATATGCCGTGAACACTTGCGCCGTCATATCCTGATACATACTGGTGAGAAGCCGTTCAGTTGTGATCTTTGTGATTATAAATGCCGAGACGGCACAAATTTGAAACGGCACAAGTTAAAACACACCGGCGAGAGGCCGTTCAGTTGTGATCTTTGCGATTACGAATGCACGCGTCTCGGAAATTTGAAACGACACAAGTTAAAGCACACCGACGAGTGGCCGTTCGGTTGTGATCTTTGCGATTATAAATGCCGGGAACTCAAACGTCTGAAACAGCACAAGTTAAAGCACACCGACGAGAAGCCGTTTAGTTGTGATCTTTGTGATTATAAATGCCGGAACCGCACAAGTTTGAAACAGCACGGGTTAAAGCACACCGGTGAGCGGCCTTTCTGTTGTGATCTTTGCGATTACAAATTCCTTCGCCTCGGCGATTTGAGACGGCACAAGTTAAGGCACACCGGCGAGAAGCCGTTTAGTTGTGATCTTTGCGATTATAAATCCCGGGACCCCGGAAATTTTAAACGACACACGTTAATACACACTGGCGAGAAGCCGTTCAGTTGTGATATTTGCGATTATAAATGCCGACATCTGAGTTCCTTGAAAACGCACAAGTTAAAGCACACCGATGAGAAGCCGTTCGGTTGTGATCGTTGCGATTACAAATGCCAAAAACTTTTAAGTTTGAAAAGACATAATGTTAAAGCACACGAAATAAAATAATATAATCCAGTGAATGAAAAATTCAGAAAATTTGGTAAGAAACTGTGTAGGTATAGGGAAGAGTGGGGCAAAACCGCAATCTTAAGGTTTATTAATTTTTTTAAAAGAATGTAAGGGCTTATACAAATGGAAATAAACGAACAGATGTAGCGAATAGTTCTTTATTGATTATAAAAAAATTTCAACTCTCTGAAAGTAACACATTAGTAACGAGAAAACATTATTTCTCAAAAAATATTTTGACGATGTTGCCCCACCCTATGAGGCAAAACCGCCCAGTGCATGGGGCAAGACCGCCAGAATCTACAATCCTGTTTAAAGGCATTTGTTGCAAATGAAATCCAAATCTTCATCTGCTAAACCATTTGCCACTTGTAACACTGGCGATACTGCACCCAACCTTCCTTAAGATCGATTAACATCTACCAGCACGTAGTGTGTCCAGCACATAACGTGGCAGACACGGAACAGACACAAGTTTTCATATCATGCGACATTTCACTAGACAGACGTCTACAGACCAAGCAACTAGAGAGTTCAGAGGGCACGCGTGTATTTTAATAAAATGTTTCGAAATTTTTCTATTGAAGAACCAGCTGTGGTAGCAATTTTATTAGACAAAGAAGAGAAACCGGATGTAGAAGTACCACAGAGAAAAAGGAGATTTTCTGTTCATCCCATGAATGTAAAGCAAAAAAAAGTGGGAGAATTGTACACGCTATATCCTAACTCAGCGATGGGCGCGAGCTCGCTGAAAGCTCGACCCCCACCCTCAATTATTTGCGACAATCCCGATGTTTCAGACAAACAAGCGCCGGCATGTAACTTGACTCAGTCGTATCAACGAAATCAAAAACAGAGAGCACCGAGCGAGTTAGTTCATGTTGGTTTATTAACGTTTAACAGTGTTATACAAGTTCGAGACCATTTAAGATTGAAAAACAAACCTTTTTTAAACAATATTTATAATAATTTTCGGCTTAATTCGATATGAACAGCATCCAAACTATTAGGCCGTCTACAATTTCATATTTTGTGGAACGAAGCCGACACCACCGACTACCCCGCCGATACTCTGGTCACCTATTGCTTAGCGTAGTGGGGGATCATTTCCCCTCTCGCGCCCATCGCTGCCCTAACTAATTCGATTAATTTTTCGTTGTCCACTTTTCATGACAGTTTCTAGTGGTAGATAGGCGTCTGTGCATGCACTGAGACTTGACTTCATTCATACTAACCGTCTCGACCACACAGACATGCCCAGACACGCACCAGTACAGACAAAATATTCTTCGAAACAATACTGGCCGGTGCTGGTCCATGTCTGTACGGACACGCTCCGCTCAAATGCTCCAGATATGAATGCGCTAATATAAAATGTATGTAATAATTTTTTTTGTGTCTGCCACGTTACGTGCTGGACACGCTACGTGCTGGTAGATATGAATCAAGCTTTAGCCTTCGACTTGGAGAACGCCCTCTTGCAAACCTCACAGAGGAGATCAGCCTTGTCACTTGTCACTAAAGTTACTTTCTGATTTGCTTGAGAAAGACACTGGCTGCACTGGCTTTTGCGACTTAGCGTCATTAGACTTTAGGTTCCTTTTCACAGAATTTGCTTTGGAACTTCCATGTTGTTGCTCCAACTCGTCCTTGTGTGGAGCGATGTCAAAATAGCTGCTTTTCCTCTTTTCCTTTTATTCTTCTTTCGAGTGCCCTTTGGGTTAGGACAAACATTATGGGGCTGTACTTTGAAGCTGGTATTTGAACGTCCTGGGAGTGATATGTTCATTTCTTCAACAGTGCTTTCTTTAGTTACTAGATGTGCTATTTGCATTACTAGCAACTGCATTTGAGCTTTTACTTGGAAGTGGAGTGTGATTTCCTGGATAAATGGGTTGCGCCAATGTAGCTACATCACTATTGGCGTTAGGATTCTCTAGTTCTGTAACCTCAGACGGGGCGAAATCTATATCCGTGAAAGCGTTTTCATTAAGGCCCAGTTGTACAATGCGAGTTTAAATTTAAGCTGAAGCTTAAACCCACAACTACGATTATTTCAACAGTTGTTGTTAGGAGTTTAAGCTTTGGCTTAATGTTAAGCTGAAATTGCACAACTGGGCCTAAGAGGCCTTATTCCAGGTTTAGCAAAGGCGTTGATGGCCTTTGCATAACCAGCACAAAATAATTTTCCAATTCGGAACTCGGTAACAATTCGACCGGGATTTGTCCTTAACCAAGTTTTAATTTCCCGAAATAAAAAGATATTGCGAGCCTACCGTCAATAGGTGTACGAATCCAATTTTTATATCCTCAACTGACCGTAATAGGCGCTTAAAGGAGCCATGAAATCCACATCTAAAGGCTGTAGCCGATGACTGCAATGAGATGGAAAACAAAGGAGGATCACATAATTTTCACGAGTTAGGCTTACTGCATGCAGATACTTCGTGTGAGACGCGTGTCCATCGAGTAACAACAAGACTGGATCTTCTGCAGATGGCTTTGTATGATTAATAATATGTAGCAGCCACTGCACAAATCCAATCGCTTTTATGGCACGCAGCAATTGTACCCGCTGTGTCCCGTCTAGCAATTCTGCTTTCATTCGTTGTCTTGGAATAATCAAAAGAAGTGGGACGCAGATACTTTCTGCGGTTACTAGTTTATCATGCTCAGGTTACCTCTTTTTGTGATAGTTTTTGATTGAGTTTTAGCAACGGTAGTCATTCCCGTTTTTTTCACCTCCAGTTAACTTTATCTGACAGTTTATTACAATTGTGATCACAATCGTTACTATGGGAATTGATCGCCAGATAAAATTAACAGGAGGTGAAAAAATCGGGCCTAAATCGCATATGTGCGATTTTACCTCATGCTAGTTTATGCGGTTTTGCCTCATAACCACTAAAATAAACAATTTCAACGATTTAAAAAAAAGTAACGTTTTAAACCATGGGTAAGTAATAGAGACGTGTAGTTCGTGAACGAACTAGTTTATCGAACCTATTCTCTGCGATGAGCTGAATTTTTATTTAGCTCGCGAGTATTTTAGTTCGTTCACTCGCGAACTAACTTCCTACCATACGAGTGCCCGACTTGCGAACACACGTTATGAGCTACAAAATAAGGGGGTTAAAATTGTACAGTAAATTACATATTGTTTTTGCACAAACATTTTTTGATTGGCGTTGACTGGGTAGGGATATCTCTTTAGAAGGAGCTTTTTCATAGTAAACATCTAACGGAAGTTATTGTTAGTTTAGATCTTAAATGTATTGTTAATTATAATAAAAAATTATATATCACATATATGTAGCACTTTTTTATTATTGATTTCTCAGAAAAATTATTTATGAAAGCCCATGCTCCTTATTTTCCCACTGCATATAAAATATTGATAATTATTTAACCAATTAAGTGTAAATTAATATTTGAAACGCACGCACATCCTTGAGTCTCCAAGTGGACGTTCGTTTTACGATTAGGCTTCAATTTGGGTATGTATTTTACAGGTTATTTTTGGTTATGTTCGTTGTGTTCTATTTCCACCTTTTTCCTGTCTCTATTAGGGTTCAAGTTTAAATTCTAACAAGTCACATTTACGTTGACGATTCCGTACGTCTCAGTACGTATTCAATTACGGCACGTGACCATCCTGGTGAACATTCTTCGACGGTTTTCGTTATTACTTCCGTCATCTTCATCTGTGGCTGGAGTCGAGACCGTCTCTTGGGCATTTTCGTGGTGGATTCAACCTCGACCAATCTCTGAGAAGGAGGCTCGGAGAAGGACCATTTCCCCCCCCCCCATTTTCTTAACATCAAGCTGGCGCGACGCCCAGTCATTCCGTTTTCCCAACGCCCACTGAATAATAGGCCTGCTCAAAGCAGTGGGAGAATACCCCGAGAACTTGAGACAATGCCGCGCGCGCCGCGCCGTTACCTGACATATTATTTATCTAATGCCGAATGTGTAATGCGGAGTCAGAGTTGACCATAAATTTATTATTGTAAAATTAAATATATTCATAAAACTAATTCCAACATGTTAAAATATATACAATGCACGTGTGTGGAATATAATTATGTAAACTCACGAGCACGAGTTTAAAAATAATGTACTTAATTATTTTTGTTGTTTCCAATATCTTTACATTAAAAAAAGAAATAAATCATTTGAAACAATTGGAAATATGAACGATATAGCAGAGTTAGCTGAACTACATACAATACATAATAGTTCTAACTACTATTGTCTAGGAGTCGCAGCAAGGACTACTATGATTCTTAAAAAGGAAATTTTTAATAATGTTAAAAAATAAGTTCTCTTAATAATTAAATACCAGATGTGATAATAATACATAATTAAAACAGATGAGTTACTTTCACACTGCGGTACTGAACATGAAGTGACCATTTTAAATTAATCAGTAAGCCCATTTACGTACGCGCTAACAGTTCAACGGCGAGACGCGTACTGACCGAGTCCCCCGAAAATCTTGGAGTCCCCCGAAATCTCGATGTTCCCCACTATCTAACTTCGGCCTATGTGAAGTGGGCGTTGGTTTTCCCCGTCGTGATTTCGGCGGCGCGGCGGTGGGGTTGTCGGCATGAGAAGATCCTGCGAGCGGGTAGAGAGGTGGTGAGGTTTTCCTATTTACCCTTCATCGGCCTAATCCCGGCACGTGTTTACCAGCGATTCTTTGATTGGGCTACTGTATATTTATAATTTTATTTAATGTTTTGACACCGTGCATAATTTTCGTGTGTCAAGTTGTTCAGTTAGTGTTTAAGATTATTTGTCGCGATCTGTACGGCTTTTGGGATCCCATTGCGCTATTTTCGTTATTTTACGAGCATTCATGTAACTATTTAGTCAGATTACGGCCGTCGCGTCGGTACGGCTTATTTCAGCATTAATAGTTCAACATTTAAAACCGTAAATGAAGTATGTACACCTAATTGTATTACCGACCTGGCTGCTTTCATTATACCGTAGTAAGACCGTTGTGAGCTTTTATTTTCCTGAGCGCTTTGTTGCCAATTTTTTTTACCGGCGAGATTTCCTTTGGGTTCTCTCTCTTTTCGTCTTTTCGTGGTTTGAAGGTGGACTACTGGAGTTGTTGGGGGAATACTCACCTTCTGGCGCCCTACTTAAATTACACATTCTATTTAGCTCGAACCCAGCCGTCTCCACTGAAGCTGGCCCCAACATCGTCAATCTATAGGGAGCGGATTTCCTACCGGCCTTTGGTAACAGCCGTCTCGTACATTTGAAACGACACGTGATGATACATACCGACAAGAAGCCGATGCTTTGTGGTCTTTGCGATTACAAATGTCGAGACCTTGCAAATTTGAAACGACATATGTTAAAGCACACCAAGAAAGCATAAAATACACATATATAGGAGTAATTTAGGGATTATTATTATGTATATTATTATTATTATTAAATACACTTATTTTATTTGAAAAATGTTTTCAAACCTAATGACTCTCCTTGTTTCAGGTACCGACGGAGATCGAAAGCTAAAACTATTGTTGGTAAAAAAACATTCGAATGTCGGATATGCGATTCTAAACTTAAATCTCGTAAAAGTTTGCGCAGGCATATATTGATACATACTGGTGAGAAGAAATTCAGTTGTTATCTTTGCAATAATAAATTCCGGCAACTCGAAAGTTTGAAGGCGCACATGCTGATACACACCGGCGAAAAGCCGTTTAGTTGTGATGTTTGCGATTATAAAAGCCGGGTCCTCAAAAGCTTGAAACTGCACAAGTTAAAGCACACCGGCGAGAAGCCGTTTAGTTGTGATCTCTGTGATTATAAATGCCGGAAGCTCCAAAGTTTGAAACAGCACAAGTTAAAGCACACCGACGAGTGGCCGTTTAGTTGTGATCTTTGTGATTATAAATGCCGGGAACACAAAAGTTTGAAACAGCACAAGTTAAAGCACACCGACGAGTGGCCGTTTAGTTGTGACCTTTGCGATTATAAATGTCAGGAAGGCCATAAATTGAAACGGCACAAGTTAAAGCACACCGGCGAGAAGCCGTTTAGTTGTGATGTTTGTGATTATAAATGTCGGGAGCTCCATAGTTTGAAACTGCACAAGTTAAAGCACACCGACGAGAAGCCGTTTAGTTGTGATTTTTGCGATTATAAATGCCGACGCGTCGAAAGTTTGAAACTGCACAAGTTCAAGCACACCGACGAGAAGCCGTTTAGTTGTGATTTTTGCGATTATAAATGCCGAAGCGTCGTACAATTGAAACAGCACACGTTAAAGCACACCGACGAGAAGCCGTTTAGTTGTGATCTTTGCGATTATAAATGTTGGGACCCCAGAAGTTTGAAGCAGCACAAGTTAAAACACACCGGCGAGAAACCGTTCAGTTGTGATCTTTGTGATTATAAATGTCGGTACCTCAACAGTTTGAAACTTCACAAGTTAAAGCACACCGACGAGAGGCCGTATAGTTGTGATTTTTGCGATTATAAATGCCGACGCGTCGTACAATTGAAACAGCACACGTTAAAGCACACCGACGAGAAGCCGTTTAGTTGTGATCTTTGCGATTATAAATGTTGGGACCCCAGAAATTTGAAGCGGCACAAGTTAAAACACACCGGCGAGAAACCGTTCAGTTGTGATCTTTGTGATTATAAATGTCGGTACCTCAACAGTTTGAAACTGCACAAGTTAAAGCACACCGACGAGAGGCCGTATAGTTGTGATTTTTGCGATTATAAGTGCCGACGCGTCGGACAATTGAAACAGCACAAGTTAAAGCACACCGGTGAGATGCCGTTTAGTTGTGATCTTTGCGATTATGAATGCGGGCGTCTAGAATCTTTGAAACAGCACGTGATGATACATAATGGCGAGTAGCCGTTGCTCTGTGGTCTTTGCGACTACAAATGCCGACAACTTGTAAATTTGAGAAGACATATGTTAAAGCACAGGAAAAAGACAAAATAATCTAATTCAGTGAGTAAAAAATTCATATAATTTGGTAAGAAACTGTCAAATATAATAATTTATGTTCATATGCGGACCTGGCGAGAAAGGTACAGGAAAAATAGGATAAAATTCCCTGGGTCAGGAAACCACAGGACCCTGACTATCAAATCACATTAGTTTTTCTTATCGCAAGTTTATAATTTAAGTTATATTCCTACAGTACTAAAAAGTCGTGCTTGAGCAGTTATTTGTTATTTGTATACCAAGGCCGCAAAATCATTCTTTAACTTTCCGAGAGAAATATTGTCGTCGAGGCAGGACAATCTCGAGAAATTGAAAGGATTTCGCGGCCAAGATGGACCAAATTTGGCACTTTTAATGGGAAACGGCTATATTTAGAGGATTTGTTTTTATAAAGGTAATTTTATGTTCTTTTTCAAAATGCAAAAATACACAGGATGTTCCATATAAGAATTCGGAAGTTTTGCTTACCTCTCGATATCTATGCGCTTCAGAAAATTACACTAAGGGCCGGTCTTTCCATCTTCTCGTTAAAGTTATCTAACAAATAACTTCATTTTTATGAATGGTTGATTGATTTTTATGAATGGTTTCCATGGTAGTTATCCGTCAGTTAGTGAGAGGTGGAAAGACCAGCCCTAAGAAGAATAATTTCTAAAAATTAACAAAACCTTGTGTTATTAGAATACAGTAGTAGTTTTTACAATTCGTTGCAAGTTATGTTACAATTTTTTTAATTTAGTTACAAATTTGTAATATTTTGTATGTCAGTCGTTTCGTAAAAGTATTTTTAAGTTATATAACAAGAACGCGTAACATTATTGTCGCAATTAGTAGCATTTTGAATTGCTTATTGCACTTGGTACTGTCAAAACGTGTAGAAGAGGATATGAAAACGTGCAACTAATATTTCTGCATAAATGTGAAGAATTTTTATCTATGAATTGTCATTAGAGCTATTTCACACGCAAATTGTAGCATATTGTTCTACAATTATAGTATATACTCCTATTCATTTTTTCTTTGTGTGTAATTAAGAGCGTATGGAATTAATAATTTGTTTATAATGAGTGAATATTTTAACCAAATAAGTGACTCAATTGATATAAACATGACAACGGTTAACAACATGAAAAAATTAATTTGTCAGAAATTGACGAGTGCTCAATAAATGCTTTTTGGCTGTTGGGCATTACATGCATAATAATAATAATAATAATATAGGAAACTTTTGTTGGTAAAGAAAACCTAGAGTTTCTTCAACTAATTTGTTCACTACTTTTAATACGTCAGGAAAAATTACGGATCTGTATCTTAGGAAGACGACCAAACAGGTTACTGTCTGAATAATAATTCCTTTTGTTATTGGAACTACATACATTTAAAACGTATTGTTTGGTTCGTAGCAAAGAAAATCTAAGGATCAAACTAATAAACAAAAAAAAACTTGGCACATTATTATTTAGGGAATAAACATGTAAGGGAAGTTATTGTTAGTTTAGGAATTATGCACTTTTGCGTTTCGTTTGATAACTACATAATGAAATCATTTATTTGTTAGATCTTAAATGTACGGTTAATGATAATAGAAAAATTATGTATTACATATATGTAGCGCTGGTACATTACAGCTTTTTATTGATTTCTCAGAAGCATTATTTATGAAAGCCCCTGCACCTTGTTTTCCTACAGAACTCAGAAAGAAAATCTCTATCAGATTGAGTGAAAAAAATGTACTGTTATTTGAAAAAGAAGCTTGACTATGGTTCAACAAGATTGTCACAAAAAAAATCAAAAAAATGCTATGCTTTTGTAGTATGTATTTATATTTACAGTTGGTTCTTGTCCGATGAAATTTGTATCACAAAATCTTTTAAGCGGACACTAAATCGTGCACTATACACTTAACGTTTCGCAGTCGTTCGACGAAGCTGTCAAACTTGATGATCAACTTTGACAGCATTTCCAAGCAAATTACACGTTAATTATTTCTTCTCCTCTTCACCATTAGTTTTATGCAGTTTACAATTAATTTTCATATTTGACGTTGTCTCTTACTACATTTTATTAAAATTTAGTCAGTCTTTGTCAGACTTGTATGTGTATGTTGTACATTTATTTTGAAATAAACATTATCACTGTTATTATATTGTACTTGTTTGAATTTCAAGAATAGTAATGAAAATGATGTCAAGAATAAAAGGAATTACGTATACATACGAAAATGATTTTGCTCTATTAAGGAATGTGGGACAAAAACCTTTTGCAGAACCATCAAGATGGATTAAGGCTGTCGCAGATGCGAGCGCTGCTGCCCGCTGCGACCCAAAGCGCGGAGATATGTATATGCATTAATTGTCGCATAAAAGACAGCACCCTCTATTTCATAAGGTGATGGATAATATCAATGTTTATATCTCTAGCGTATGTTCGATTTGATAAAACTCACAATCAGTAGTACTTACTAATGCATTATGTATGTTCTGCGTTAAAGAATTCTCACTGTGCAATAAGCAATTTATTTTTGTCAACTTTCGATCTTATCTTCAGCGTATAAATTTAAAAAGCAAAGGCATTAACTGCCATACGACCGATTATGTATAAAAATCTAAACGGACTCTTTGTTTTAGGTGTCAACGAATCACCAAAACCAAACCTGCGAATAAAAAAGGAACCGAATGCCGAATATGTGATTCTAAATTTAAATGCCGTGCAGACTTGCGCCGTCATATCTTGATACATACGGGTGAGAAGCCGTTCAATTGTGATCTTTGCGATTACAAATGCCGGCGCCTCGCAAATTTGAAAAGGCACATGTTACGGCACGCCGCCGGCAAGAGGCCGTTCAGTTGTGATTTTTGTGATTATAAATGCCGGAACCTCCAAAGTTTGAAACAGCACAAGTTAAAGCATTCCGATGAGAGGCTGTTTAGTTGTGATCTATGTGATTATAATTGCCGGGACCGCACAAATTTGAAACGGCATAAGTTAAAACATACCGGCGAGAGGCCGTTCAGTTGTGATCTTTGCGATTATAAATGCGGGCGTGTCCAACATTTGAAACGGCACGTGATGATACATAAGACGTTGCTTTGTGGTCTTTGCGATTACAAATGCCGAGAACTTGTAAGTTTGGAAAGACATATGTTAAAGCACACGAAGAAAACATAGTGAGTGAAATATTCAGACAATTTAGTAAGGAACTGTCAAGTATGATAATTTGTGTTCATGTACGGACCTGGGGCGAAAAGGATATAAGGAAAATAGTATAAAATTCTCCGGCTCCGGGAATCATTGGACCCTGACGAATTCCTTTTATGTATCTTTGAACGACATTCAAAATATTAATTGAAATATACAATTACATATTAATTGTAAGTTAAGAAATTAAATGTGTATTAAATTGTGTATTATTTTTTTTATGTTTCAAACGTATTTACTTCTACCCCTGCCTCAAAATCTACAGAAATAGTTAATGAATTACTTTTTTCTTCAGATTTATCTGATGAGAACATTAGTTTCCTCAAATTGTTACTTAAAATTACACTACAACATAATTTCTTCTCATTTAATAACAATAGTATATTATTTTACGTTTCACAAGAAGGTTTATTGTAACACGAGCGGAGTACGACGAGCGAAGCGCAGCGAGCTCGTAGTGCCCTAACAGAACGAGTGATACAATGCCTCTTGTGAAATGTGTAAAATATAGTATTTTTTCTACTTTGCGTCACTTATTGAACAAAAATATGAAAAATAATGTTAAGAATCGGATCTCCTTAGCATATGGGGAATTTTAGTTGTAATGCGTGGCAGCACTGACGACCTTTCGTTTTGAACAAAAATCACATTGACAAGTTATTAATTTTTCTTATCCATCTTATGAGTATTCTATTAAATAACAAATAAATAATGAATTATTTTGTAAAATCTATTAAATATTTTCAATTAAAATTTGACTAAAATTTCCCCCAAAAACAGTTTCATTGAGAATCTGTTTTTGGTGTCACAATGACCTCATTGTGAACGCCAAGTAGAAAAAAATTATTTTCAAATTGGTGGTTTAGCTATGGGCTCTGGATTATCTCCGTTCTTAGCAGATATATGTATTTGTGAACAAAATAGATCTAAATTATTTTTCTTCAAACAGCACTTATAAAAAATTCATTAAATTCTGCGGAAGATATGTTGATGATATTTTTATAACATAACGGACCTATTTCTTCGTTAAATAATTTACTAAGTGAATTTCATTCTCTTCGTAACAATATAAAATTTACCTCAGAAACTGAACAAAGTAATTCAATAAACTTTTTAGATTTAACAATTTAGATTAGATACAAAATTTATGGAAAACCCATGTACATACATAATTGTATTAATTAAAGTTCCAATCTTATCTATCCAATAGAGTCCAAAAGGTGACCATTCGGAGAAGCAAGACGCAATTGGATGAATCATCTCTGAAGAAAGTTCAATATGGTGTACCGCAAGGCAGTATGCTGGGTCCCTTACTCTTTGTGTTCTATGTGAATGACCTGCCCAACCACATCAAAAACGATTTTTGCAATGTACTTTGTTACGCTGACGCAGGGAGATAATTTCATGGACGTTTGGGGAACAAGTACTAATGTTATACAGAATCGTACAGTTCTAATGGAATGATTTTAAACCACATGCAAACAAACTGCCTATTATTTACACCTCCAACTTATGATGAAACTCCAAAATACATCGCACTTAGAGGCAACAAAATTGAAATGAACAATAATGCGAAATACCTAGGAATTTTTCTAGACGGACACTTGAACTGGAATGCACAGATTTTGGATCTCTGTAAAAAACTCACTTCTATATGTTTCTGTCTCAGAACACTAAGGCCCAATTTTGCAATCGTGGAATAAGAACGAAATAACTGTGCGCCAAATATCCTTTAATGTTCCTCCATATCTACGTCACACCTACGTCACGTTATACCACAGGTTATACCAATAATAGTGCTTATCCGACGATTGTAAAATCGGGCCTAAGTCGCCTACTTTGAGAATGGTATACTTCGCAAATTTTTATTCATTGTGTAAGTACGGTATTATTATTTGGGGAAGAAGCACTAACGTGAACAAAGTATTCATAATGCAAAAGAGAGCAATTAGAATTATATACAGGGTGTCCCAACAGTGTGTTCTCGGGACATATCTCCATAACTATTAAAGATACAAAAAAATTTTCAATACAATTTCTTCTTTAATTTAAGAGATCTACAACACAAAATTATTTTCATCTATACAGAGTGAATCAAAACAATAGTGCCGGACACAACTTTTTTATTTCAAATGGAATGCCCTATATTTGAAACCAAATTTGGATTGCCCATAGAATTCTACATATTTTCTGTATACCATTGCCTATACCTAAACCTAACCGTTCTTGAGATATTTAACATTTTGTCTAAAAAGTGCCATTTGCAGCCGCTATTTTATTTATTCATATTTTATTTATTTTTAACTCTAAGAAAAAGATTTTTGGTACAGATGTAGTTGATGCATAAGCTTATCATAAGCCATTATTAAATGTACTTTTATCGCTACAGGGTGGTCATGGTAATAAACAAAATCTCAGAAATTTCAAAATGACAGAACTCAATTTTCTTAAATAGCATGCCCTATATTTTTCTATCCTAAATTCTTCGTTCAATAAAGTACTTTCATTTTTGTTAAGTATGTCTTATACCTATCTGAGATATTTTATGAGATTTTTAGATTTATTTGAATTATTTCTTTTAAAACGAGTTATTGTCTAAGGTGGCCGTGGAAAACGGCAAACAAATGAACTTGTTGACTTTAATAATTAATTTTCAATCGACAATAATGTACAGGCATTAGTTAGTTCTAGTACGTCACTCCTTTAAACAGTTATACATTTTTTTGTACTTACGTCATACATGCCCCAAGCTCTCTATGAGCTTGTCAGGAATGCGTTAAGCTGGTTATTGTAATATTCCCCGCTGCGGCTGCGACCGACCTACTAAATATTTTTCATCGGCATTCGTCTTAAAAACCGGGAAAATGCAGAAAACCTAGTTCGAAGGGGCCGAAATGAATCCTGAACACAATCCGATACATAAGTGTTCCGTTTGTCACATAGAACCCACATGTACCAGGAGGGGATTCGAACACACACCTATAATTGCCCGACCAACCGTCAAGCCCGTTCCCAGCGGATCCAAACAACTTTGGCTATGCAACCATTTAGTAAAGAAATAATTCAATAAATCTAATAATTCATGTCTTAACAAGTACCCAACAGTCTAACACTTCGAAAAATAATTATTAATGTCAACCAGTTCATTGTTTGCCGGTTTTCCACAGCCACCTTAGACAAGTGTTCGTTTTAAAAGAAATAATTCAAATAGATCTGAAAATCTCAAAAAATATCGCAGATAGGTATAAGACATACTTAACAAAAATGAAAGTACTTTATTAAACGAACAATTTAGGATAGAAAAATATAGGGCATGCTTTTTAAGAAAATTGTGTTTTGCCATTTTGAAATTTCTGAGATTTCATTTATTACCATGACCACCCTGTAGCGATAAAAGTTCATTTAATAACGGCTTATGATAAGCTTACGTATCAACTACATCTGTATCAAAAATCTTTTTCTTAGAGTTAAAATTAAATAAAATATCAGTAAATAAAATAGTGGCTACAAATGGTAGCTTTTAGACAAAATGTTAAATATCTCAAGAACGGTTAGGTTTAGGTATAGGCAATGGTATACAGAAAATGTGTAGAATTTTATGAGCAATCCAAATTTGGTTTCATATATAGGGTATGCCGTTTGAAATAAAAAAGTTGTGTCCGGCACCACTGTTTTGATTCACTCTGTATAGATGAAAATAATTTCGTGTTGTAAATCTCTTAAATTAAAAAAGATATTGTATTGAAAATTTTTTTCTATCTTCAGTACTTATGGAGATATGGTCCGAGAACACACTGTTGGGACACCCTGTATAAAATACCCTTCAATGATTCATGCAGATCAGTGTTTAAAACCAACAATTTACTAACTATATACATTGCTGGCCTCTCCAACAGTATCTATGCGCTTCTTGTGAGTAAATGAAGGAAAGGCTCATTGAAACTTGTGTGGAAGTGAAATAGAGATATTATAATGTTGCGTGCGAAGAAAGGAATGCGGTCGGATCGTGGCCCGTGTTATCAATCGGCAACGTCGATTGATGTAGCTATTTCGTTTACTCTTGCGGTTTCTACTATTCTATCCTTCATTTATTCACGAGAAACGCATAGATAGTGTTGATCAGGCCAACTGTGTATACCAGTGTGTGATATAGTTGAAAACAAATAGACAATTGTTTATTAATTGTGAGAATAGAGCTTTACCTATGTATATTAAAGAAATTGAATGTACAAATCACTTTAAAACTGCGGTCTTTAAATTTCTAGTTAACCTAGAACCTTCCAACTTCAATGAATATTATCCTAGATTATAGGTACAAATTGTTCTGCTTTTATTTTGTTGTTTTTTAAATTTTGTTAATGTCAGTTTTTGTCTTACATTACACACCAAATTGATTTGTTTTCTCACATGACACTTTCAAAACCCTTGTAATTTTTACAACGTTTTTGAAATAAAGAATATTATTATTATTATTGTATATATATGGGCGTTTATTCGGCTTATTTTTGTCAACTTTCGATCTTATTAGCATATAAATTTAAAAAGCAAAGGCATTTAACTGTCACACAACGAATTATGTATAAAAATCTAAATGGATTCTTTGTTTCAGATGTCAACGGATCACCAAAACTAAGCCTGTAAATAAAAAAGCAACTAAATGCCAGATATGTGAATCTAAATTTACATGTCGCGCAAGTTTGCGCCGTCACATTTTGATACATACTGGTGAGAAGCCGTTCAGTTGTGATCTTTGCGATTTTAAAAGCCAATATTTTGTAAATTTGAAGCGACACAAGTTAAAGCACACCGGCGAAAAGCCGTTTAGTTGTGATCTTTGTGATTATAAATGTCGCGACCTCAAGAGTTTGAAACAGCACAAGCTAAAGCACACCGGTGAGAGGCCGTTCAGCTGTGAGCTTTGCGATGACAAATTCCTTCGTCCCGGAGATTTGAAACAGCACAAGTTAAGGCACACCGGCGAGAAGCCGTTAACTTGTGATCTTTGCGATTATAAATGCCGGCAACTTACGAGTCTGAGACGGCACAAGTTAAAGCACAGCGACGAGAAACCGTTAACCTGTGATCTTTGCGGTTATAAATGCCGAGACCTCAAAAATTTAAAGCGGCACAATTTCAAGCACACCGGCGAAAAACCCTTTAGTTGTGATCTTTGCGATTATAAGTGCCAGTACTTCGCGGACTTGAAACGACACAAGTTAAGGCACACCGGCGAGAAACCGTGCAGTTGTGATCTTTGCGATTATAAATGCCGAACGCTCGGGCATTTAAATCGGCACAGGTTAAAGCACACCGGCGAGAAGCCGTTCGGTTGTCATCTTTGCGATTATAAAGGCACGCAACTCGATCATTTGAAACGGCACGTGATGATACATACTAGCGAGAAGTCGTTGCTTTGTGGTCTTTGCGATTACAAATGCCGAATACTCGCAAGTTTGAAGAGGCATATGTTAAAGCACACGGAGAAAACATAAAATAATCTAATTCAGTGAATAAAAAAGACAATTTGGTAAGAAAAGGTCAATTATTATTGTGTTCATGTGAGGACCTGGCGAGAAGGAGACAGGGAAATCACAGAACACTGTCCATCATCTCATATTAGTTTTTTTTTGTCCCAAATTTATAATTTAAACCATATAGGCTGATTTTTTTAACATGATTCACCTGAAATATTTTAAAAACGAAAAGGTGCTCATTTTCAGCTCATTCCATTAAAAATTTTTGGGAGGGTACTCGTGGGGACACGGGAGTAAACGTCAAAAACCTGATTTATAGGTCAAAACATTTCTCCCTTAGAATAAAAGCAGACGTGTTGTTGGAAAATTTTATTTTCCTTTTCATTTTAGAAATATTTCAGGTGGATCGTTTTCAAAAATTCACCTGCGTAGTTACAGTGAGTGTACGTATGATAGTATGGTTTCCGTTTTATAAAAATCGAAAAGACGAGCTTGAAAATATTTAAAACAAAATGTAATTGTTTATTACAGTAGTTTTCGTATTCAATATGTTGGAGTATAATAGTCTGGAAATACGCAGAATTGTTTATGCCGCTGTCTCTCTTTATAAATTTATCGTTCAGTAAAAATGTAAAGTGTTTAGAATAACATAATTTAAGCACATCGAGAGATTATCCGTATTAACAGTGACGAAATGAGACATTTGCGATTCGTTTCAGTTGACAGACCAAAGATTTGTTGATTCGACTCGTCCAAAATCTGACTCGTTATTTAATGAATGAGTTTCAACCATATTTAAGACATCCTGAAAGAACTACTGGGATACATCCAGTAGGTAACTAAGATTCTAATTGTCTTAATGTTCTATGCAACGGGCTCATGCCAAAGGACTTTAGGGCAGGCCTATTTATTGTCAGTTTCACATCGATGTTCTAGCAGGATAATTAAGGAAGTAACCGAAGGTATTTATGATAATATTGCTGATAACTGGATTCCTTTTCCAAGAACTGAAGAAGAAAAACTGTCTATAAAAAGAAGATTATGCAGATTATAATATCGTGTTACAGTTCATTTTTTTCATTCCTGTTCTGAATACCCCGTGTATATGCATTGCCACCGTCCAGCCTTCAATTCTTTTCCGAACACGCCCTGTATATGCGAAATTCGACGTGTCGGATTATTCCTTGGACCGCGTCGTTGTACACATTGCAGTCAGTGTAGGAATACCCGTATTTCGCCGGCGTAATTTTTCTTAAACTTTCGTTTTAGCATATTTCTATTAACAGGACCTTCATTTATTTAAACAAATTCATTTTATATACGTAATCCATCCTTATTTGAGTTCAAAATCGCGTGTATGTGAGGAATTGAACGAATTATAACGAAGTTCTATTTCTGGACGCGTATTATGCGTGACCTTTGCCCTTTCAGCCGATTGGTTCCCACTGTTACTAAGAAAGTTCCCCGGAGGTAAGATTAGAAGGTGTCTCGCTTGTTTATAATCGTTCCTTGTTTGTCAAACGAGAAATGTTGCGCCATTGTCAGAACGAAACTTGCCGTCTCTTGGGTCACACTCTCTTTTCGTAAATATTTTTATTTGTGCGTGCCATTACATCGAAGGGATGTTAGTGCATTTCTACGGCTAATTGCCGACTCTGATTAGACCCAGTTGTGAGACAGGAAAAACCGCGTGTCCCGTGGTTTGTACCAGCTTCGGTAACAGATCGAGGTAAGTTCTATACGCAGCAACTCTCGGTTTGACTTAGGTGTTCGTTTTATTTTGTTGCTTATAGGCTTTTATCGTGAGCTTCTAGCAAGAGCTATCGTTAATCCTAGACTTTAATCTTGGATCTATATCAAGAGTTATTTCTCGTTGGGTGCATCGCGAATTACGGCGTTGGAAGTTCCCTCCCTCGCCCCTCTACGCGGAAGCCGGCACACAAAGCGACTACAAAGCGTCGCTGCGACATTGCCGCAAAGACACCGACAAACGAATCGGACATCAAAGGAATAAAGGTCGGAGCGTTACAATTTCTTTTCTTAGTTTTGAGCGATATTTCGCGGATTTAGTTTTTGACCCATTACTTTGATTTTGCCGCAATTAAACTTGCAACTTATTGCGTAACCGCCGGTGTAATTTAAATATGATAAAGTAGACGAGCGTTGACGCGCGCAAATAACCGGAGATTGCATTCTGTTGTATTCTGTTGCACTAGTTACGATTTGAATTATTTTAATATAGTTTAATGCGAAGTTCGGATCCGACCAAGTTGAATATGTTGTAAACGTTTGTGTTCCCCATTATTTATTTGTGTATATTTTTTTATGATTGTTGTTTGTGACTAAGTAAATTGACGTATTCTGGATGTAACGGGTTTTCTTAATTTTCACCTTGTCCCCCTTTCAAAAAAAATTAAGTGGCGCCTATTTTCTTATGGGTTTTGGCCTTCGCGGTTTGGATTTGAACCCTCCCGTCCCACTGTAGCTGGCTGGCAACATTGGAGTAAAGTTTCGCTCCAGTGTAAAACTTCTGCCTATCTACGCAGGTAGGTAGCAAGGTTTTCCTGGCATTGTAGGTGCTATAGATTGCACTCACGTGGCTATATTACCATCAATAGAAGAACATAATTACCTGAACAGAAAAGGATATCATTCAAGAAATGTACAGATTGTAAGTACAAGTTTAATACAGTCTTTCTCTTTTGGTTTTCCCCTTTTGTCAATTATGTTTCCGAATTTGTCAAATGACTTTCCAATCCGCAGGCCTACTACACTTTGAACGGATTGGAAAGTCATTTGACAAATTAGGAAACACACAAAAGGGGACAAGCAATAGAAAAAAACTGTAAATACTTAGTTGCATCAACAATTTAAGTAGTAATGTGTTGATCCTGTTAATTCATATCTGTAAGGATCATAAGATCTGTAAAGCTGAAACTCAATTATTATTAAATGGCATTTCTCTGTAAGATTTGTTTTGTCCTAGATCTAGATTAATTTGTTGAATATTTAAATAGTGCAAAATAGAAATGGTTTCTTGTTTCAGATTTGTGACTATGATATTAAAATTTTAGCTATCAATGCAAGATATGCAGGAGCCACGCATGATTCTTTTATATCGAGGGAATCTCTGATTCACAGAGAATTATCAAGAAGGAGATATTTCGTCATGGCTTCTTGGGGATTCTGGATATCCCCGACAACCTTGGCTAATGACCCCATTCTTTAATCCTTTACCAGATACACCAGAAGAGCGATCGTGCATCTGCAAGAAATTGTAACGAAAGGTGCAATGGCACATTGGCACAAACCAGGTTTCGCTGTATTTTGGGAGAAAGGAAGCTACGATACAGTCCTGAGGTAACTGGAAAGATAACTGCAGTGTGTGCAGTTCTTCGTAATATGTGTATAGTAGCAAGAATCGAATTAAGGGAAGATTTAAGGGTAGAAATTGAGAATGACAATTTATATGTAAATAACCATCTCCCAGGTGTTGATGGCCATGGCATTGATGCACGCCAGCATTTACTAAATTTATATTTTCGTTGAACAATGTATTTTTATTAAGAAATTTGGAACAGTAGTTGGTTTATAAAAGTGTACAATTCTATTAATGAAAAAATTATTATTTATCTAGTACTGTAAATAAAGTTTTTTTGCATTATCCTGGAAAAAAATCATGTATAATTTAAATATTATGTTTTGTATTATGGAAATAAAGAAACCAATTATGGTCTAAGTTTATTTCTTTAATTTCAAAATCGTCTAATGAAGCACATTATTTTTTGTCAGGTAATTTATGTATTAATCAAACAAATGCATGTGAAACTGAAGGTTAATTCTATAACTTGAAACAATTGGAAATTATATACAATAAAACAAAATAAAACGTTTCTGCAAACACACAAATTTGTAACAAAATTAGTAACTATACAAAACAAAAACAAGTTAAACAAATGTCCACCTTCATTGATTTTGAATATAAACATTGCCCAAAGTTCCCAAAGTATTTGCTAAACGTTCAATATTGGCATTAATTGACTCTAACGATTTCATAGTGTCCATATGTTGTTGTTTCAATATTGTCATACTTGCTCCAGATGCTCTACTTTTTTTTCTTTTTTGTTTTCTGCAGGTAATTTACGTTTTGAGCATTGTGAAATTAATGTATTATCATTGTCAACAATATTCGGATTCAATACAGCTTCATCTACTTCTTCAATAATATCTTCGTGTTCCAAGGTACTGCTTAAATTCTGTTCCACACAATAGTTATGTTCCAGATTGTGAGAATTTGGCAACAATTTAAACTGAGTATCAATATTACTTTGCTTATTAGGTTTCGGCAAACAAACATTACTTGTTTTTTCTTGTGGAGTTTCACGGGTAATTACATTAAAAGAGCTATTATTTTCTTTGTTTTGATTCTTCAAACCAATTTCTGAAGTACTACCATCTCCATAAATGCAGCTCCAGCCTTTTATTGCTATTAATCTTTCCTCTAAATTATTTACACCAATTTGTTTACTTGGTCCACCTCCTGTGCCATTCATATCTTTTTTAATATTAATGCATTTTATTTTTATCTTATTTATGTTCTTGCTGATCTTTTTTTAGCTTCTACAAAAATTTTGTAAATTTTGCTTATGATTTTGCTCATATCTGTAAGGACCGTAAGATCTGTAAGCCTACAACTCAATTATAAAGTGGAATTCTGAAGTTCTCAATATGATACAATTTCTTGTAAGTCTCTAAGATAATGTCGCAGAGACTTGCGAGAGACCTAGGAGAAATCATAATGTAACTAGGATGAGAA
Source organism: Dorcus hopei (assembly GCA_033060865.1). Taxonomy (NCBI): domain Eukaryota; kingdom Metazoa; phylum Arthropoda; class Insecta; order Coleoptera; family Lucanidae; genus Dorcus; species Dorcus hopei. The sequence goes on from CM065425.1 coordinate 75,068,823, forward strand.
AACCAGCAAAGATGTACAGCGGCAAATCAGTCGAGCGTAACATAAACATAACGTATGACTCACCCGCGTTGCAGAAAATCCACCTGCACACATCAAAGCGATGATTCATTCATTCATTCATTCAGAGCCGTGTGCAAAATGTCAAGGCAACAATTGACGTAATACCCCGGAAACAAAACCCCTATAAAAAGGCGACAAATCGAACGTTAGCGCATAATTAGAACAATTCTAGTCAGAGTGTCATCTAGTCTAATTGTCAGTAAGTGCCCCAAATACAATGTAAGTAATTGTACTTGTAATTAGTTGTTAATAAATGTTTTGTTATATTAAGCTACATCCCTTATTTCATGTTACTTAAATTATTACCGTAACAATATCTTCCAGAGAACTTCAAAATTCCATAGTTTAGTAATTGAGTTTACAGGCTTACAGATCTTACAGTCCTTAGTTGTCCTTACAGGTGTGAGCAGAATCGACACATAAAGACCGCTTTCATAATAGAACCAATAAGAACACATTCGTTTTCCTATACTTAAAATGACTTTAAATTAAAGTTTTCTTTAGTTCTGTTATGAAAACAGCCCTTAGGAGAATTTAGATTGAAAATAAACATGGCATAAAAATTAAATTACCTTCCGTTTCAATAAGTAACTACTACCCATCCGACCTGCGAACCGATGCTGTTAGCATATATTAGGTCTGTTCGTATAGCAGTTCTGATTAGTTTGAAACCGTTGGAAATATGCACCAATGAATGTTTTACATGTAACGCAACGGTCGAAATTGATCATAACTTCGATGGGGGACTGGATCTGACGGTTCCAAACTAGTTATAAACTGCACTACGAACAAACCTATTAGCAACGTCTCAGGCGTTGTCACTATGCTATCTACCGCTAACAATTGATAGCAATACTATAGGCTTCCGTTTCTGCTTTACTTTGGCGATAGTAAAGTTAATTTGGTGTAGCAACCATACAGAGTCACACCCCTGAAGAAATGTCGCTAAGTAGAGGACGTAAATGAAATAGCGAAAGTTAAAGTAAGCCTGGCTATGAACTGTACCCTTAATATTGTATTTATTTCTCTGTACGTCAAAATATTGTAACGTTTCTTGCATGTACTGATTGCTACAAACAATAAATTGTTTTTTTTTTCTTAGATTATTACAATTAAAATAAGCAATTTATAAAATTTTGTCAACGTTCGATCTTATGGTCATCGTATAAATTTGAAAAGCAAGGCCATTTAATTGCCACACAACCGAATACGTATAGAGATCTAAACGGACTCTTTGTTTCAGGTCTCAACGGAACACCAAAACCAAACCTGTAAATAGAAAAGCACTCAGATGCCGGATATGTGATTCTAAATTTACAAGCCGTGCAAGTTTGCGCCGTCATATCTTGATACATACTGGTGAGAAGCGGTTCAGTTGTGATCTTTGCGATTATAAATGCCGACAGCGCGGACATTTGAAAACGCACAAGTTAAAACACACCGGTGAGAAGCCGTTCGGTTGTGATCTATGCGATTATAAATGCGACCGACTCGATAGTTTGAAATTGCACAAAAGAATACACACCGACGAGAAGCCGTTTAGCTGTGATCTTTGCGATTATAAATGCGGACGTTTCCACCACTTGAAACAGCACAAGTTAAGGCATAGCGACGAGTGGCCGTTCAATTGTGATCTTTGCGATTACAAATGCCGACAACTCCGAACTTTGAAAATGCACAAGTTAAGACATACCGGTGAGAAGCCGTTCGGTTGTGATCTATGCGATTATAAAAGCGTCCGACTTGAAAGTCTGAAAACGCACAAGTTAAAACACACCGGCGAGAAGCCGTTCAGTTGTGATCTATGCGATTATAGATGCGTGCGTCTTAAATATTTGAAAAGGCACATGATGATACATAATGACGAGAAGTCGTTGCTTTGTGGTCTTTGCGATTACAAATGCCGAGAACTTGTAAGTTTGAAAAAACATATGTTAAAGCACACGAAGTAAACATAATGTAATGGCAAGAAACTATCAAGTATAATAACAATTTATGTTCATATGCTGACCTGGCGAAAAGGGTTGAGGGAAAGTAGGATAAAATTCCATAGTTCCGAAACCACATTAGTTTTCTTGTCCTAAATTTATAATTTAAGTTATATTCCTAGTGAGTGGCGGCAGATAATAATTGGACACATATGGTGAGATCAGTATTGGCGTAACTCGATAGTATAATTTCCATTTTATAATTACTAAAAAGCTGTGGTTGAGTAATTATTTGTATACCAAGGCCGCGAAATCATTCTTTAACGTTCCGAGTTCCGAGAGAAAATTTGTCACCGAAGCAGGACAATCTCGGGGAAGTTAAAGGATTTCGCGGGCAAGGTGTACACAACATTTTTTGGGCAACCGTATAAAATCTTCAATTTTTGGAATAATAAATCTCGTACTTTTAATTTTCGTCGTAGATAGAATGACTGACGGCTTTCGTGTTATCACAGAAATGAGATAAATTTTGTCAATTTGATGTGTGAAAATAATATCCATTCACGATCTTTTTAGACTCTAGAGGGCCATGCTTTTTTTTTCGTTAAGCTACGTACATGAATTTTGATAGAACTCAAAATGTGACAAATGTAAAATTCTGCCACTTTAACGTCAGTCCCAACGACTATATTGCTTCTTATACTCTACGATAGCATGAAGAAAGTAAAATAATAGCATTAAAATAAATAATTACTTGTGAGAAAGTGGCTCGGAATTTGTGCCGAGCACTCGGCTCATGACACCATGACACCATAGTATTCATATTCATATTCATATTTATTTTCGTACTTAGCCATTATAAAAATGGATGTACATGTCAAAAGTTGAAGTATTTTGGAAGTAACAAGTAACACCAGGTTCGTTTGTCTATTCTAATTAAATATCTAACTATATAGAATCAAGTAGAATATAAGATGTATGTAAGTGTACAATTATGCTAATAAAGAAAAATGTGACAGTTTCTGTTTCACTAGTATATGCAACCTACGCTTTAACGGAAATCTACAGCTTCGTCAGAAGTGAAAAATATGACGAAGCTGTCGAACGACTGCGAAACGTGTATAGTGCGCGATTTAGTGTCCGCTTAAAAGATTTTGTGATATATATACTTACAGTTTATTAATAAATTAAAACTTTTGACAAAACAAACTGTAGGCAAATAAATTAAATAAACTAGTTTTCCACTGTGAGGCTTCTGTGTATTGCTACTACACAAATCATGCATTGCGCATAACGTATTACCACAGTATAAGTAAATACACTTTTGAAAAAATAATATTATTCCAAAGGAATTTGAGATGAGATAGGTAATCACTACATAACAATAATTGATTAAATTAATTGTTTCTTCTTAAGCCCCCCATACACTTGCGAACAAATTGCGCAACAGAGGCTGTCGTGCAAACAATTGTATAGTGTATGGTGTTGTTTGGCGTGCTGCGCAACTAGTTGCAGAAATTCAAAATTGTTTGAAATTAATTGCGCAACGAGTGGCGTTGTGCAACGATTGCATCGTGTATGGGCTTTGTACGACACATTGTGCAGTAATTTTTGAATGAGTTTATTGATTTATACCGTCGTCAGACGGCATGTTTCCGTAGGTGCACGACAAAAGCAACTGGAGTTTGCACAATATTGCGTATAGTGTATGGGTGACCTTGTTTGCACAACAACTTGTTGTGCAACGCCAGTTTGCGCAATTTGTTCGCAGGTGTATGGGGGGCTTTATAGCTTTGCAAGCAGTTGTGCAACCGAGAAGATTTATTAAACAAAGAATTCATAACAATGTTCTCTGTGATGACCATTTTGATGCATCTGTAAAATATGCAGTTGATGATCCAACAATTAAATCAAGAACAAGATTAAAATGTGGAGTTGTGCCATCATTAAATCTTCATAGTGAGTAATTTAATATTGTGCTACAATAAAAATTCTGGCAAGTAATTTGGTCCTTTCTGACCACGATGTCAAAGTAATGAAAAAGCTGTTACGTTAGGTTCAAAATAAACTCCATTTTTAAATGCAAACTATTTGCAAGTAAAAACTCGTGCTGAGTAAACTAGACTACTCAGTTTAACTTTAATACAACCTTTAAATTAACATAACAGTTACTTATAATATTGCCTTGGTAAATCGTAAAAGGTTTAAATCACTCGTTTGAATTTCTGTGGGAGAAACAAGATTTTTATTGCTTGACTACATCATCAAAGTCACATTAATGAAATTATCTGTCTTAACCCCATGAGGTACATATTTTAACAGGTAACTATCAACTAAAGGGCAATAAAAACTTTCCAAAAGGGGTTGCTGATTTAAACTCGCCAGGTCCATTAACTGTTTCTACATTTGATTTGCCCGTGCCTCCATTATAAATAGAGGAAAATATTTTACAAGCAGAAACTATCAGTACACAAATATTTAATAAAGTTGTATATATTTCTGTATTTTGTTACAGTGCATTTTTCATTCCTGTTTTGAATACCCCCTGTATCTGCATTGCCACCGTCCAGCCGTCATTTCTGTTCCGAACACGCCCTGTATATGCGAAATTCGACGTGTCGGATTATTCCTTGGACCGCGTCGTTGTACACATTGCAGTCAGTGTAGGAATACCCGTATTTCGCCGGCGTAATTTTTCTTAAACTTTCGTTTTAGCATATTTCTATTAACAGGACCTTCATTTATTTAAACAAATTCATTTTATATACGTAATCCATCCTTATTTGAGTTCAAAATCGCGTGTATGTGAGGAATTGAACGAATTATAACGAAGTTCTACTTCTGGACGCGTATTATGCGTGATCTTTGCCCTTTCAGCCGATTGGTTCCCACTGTTACTAAGAAAGTTCCCCGGAGGTAAGATTAGAAGGTGTCTCGCTTGTTTATAATCGTTCCTTGTTTGTCAAACGAGAAATGTTGCGCCATTGTCAGAACGAAACTTGCCGTCTCTTGGGTCACACTCTCTTTTCGTAAATATTTTTATTTGTGCGTGCCATTACATCGAAGGGATGTTAGTGCATTTGTACGGCTAATTGCCGACTCTGATTAGACCCAGTTGTGAGACAGGAAAAACCGCGTGTCCCGTGGTTTGTCCCAGCTTCGGTAACAGACCGAGGTAAGTTCTATACGCAGCAACTCTCGGTTTGACTTAGGTGTTCGTTTTATTTTATTGCTTATAGGCTTTTATCGTGAGCTTCTAGCAAAAGCTATCATTAATCCTAGACTTTAATCTGGGACCTATATCAAGAGGTATTTCTCGCTGGATGCATCGCGAATTACGGCGTTGGAAGTTCCCTCCCTCGCCCCTCTACGCGGAAGCCGGCACACTACAAAGCGTCGCTGCGACATTGCCGCAAAGACACCGACAAACGAATCGGACATCAAAGGAATAAAGGTCGGAGCGTTAAAATTTCTTTTCTTAGTTTTGAGCGATATTTCGCGGATTTTATTTTTGATCCATTACTTTGATTTTGTCGCAATAAAACTTGCAACTTATTGCGTAGCTGCCGGTGTAATTTAAATATGATATAAGCAGACGAGCGTTGACGCGTGCAAATAACCGGAAATTGCATTCTTTTGTATTCTGTTGCATTAGTTACGATTTGAATTATTTTAATATAGTTTAATGCGAAGTTCGGATCCGACCAAGTTGAATATGTTGTAAACGTTTGTGTTCCCCCTATATATTATTTATTTCTGTATTTTCTTTTATGATTGTTGTTTGTGACTAAGTAAATTGACGTGTTCTGGATGTAACGGGTTTTCTTAATTTTCACCTTGTCCCCCTTTCAAAAAAAATTAAGTGGCGCCTATTTTCTTATGGGTTTTGGCCTTCGCGGTTTGGATTTGAACCCTCCCGTCCCACTGTAGCTGGCTGGCAACATTGGAGTAAAGTTTCGCTCCAATGTAAAACTTCTGCCTATCTACGCAGGTAGGTAGCAATTTTCTGGTAAAATAAAGTGTTTAGTGTTGTATCATTAATCAAGAATGCATTTGTCAAGCATTTATGTTTGTTCGGCACAGTTCTAAATCAGTTCGGAACTGTATTTCTCATGCGTTTTCACTTTCTTAGTAGTGTGCTTGAGAAATACACACTGTAAAAAACTTTAATGCAGATTTACCTAAACAATCACTGGTTATTTGTTGCCAGCAAAAATAACGTTAAAACTACTTCTGTGTTCATGGTAAATTTCTTTCTTTCGGGAATTTCCATGCTTACCGTTATTTTTGCTGGCAACAAATAACCAGTGATTATTTAGGTAAATTTACATAAAAATTTTTTACAGTGCAACTTCGAACCAATTTAGAGCTTTACTAAAACAATTCCTACAATTGAAATTTGAATGTTTAATATTTAAATATGGCCCCACTAGTTTAACCGCCCCACAGTGGTAGTAGTCGGCAATTAAACATAAACATAAAATGTTGGAACAGTTGGCTATCTATAATAGTCTTTAATCTATGGGCCGCATGTCCACCAGATCGGGCCGATCACAGTCGGCCCGACCACTAGTCATCTGAAAAACAGATCGTTCCGACATAAATTGTCTGTTCATGTCCACCGGTTTTGCGAATTTGATCACTCGTATATAATATGTCATCAAGTGAAGAAGAAGCTGTTAACATGACTGCATACTACAGAAGAAAAAAAAGACGTCGTCACAAGTTTTGGGTGCATCCGTTGCTACCTACCTGTGTAGATAGGCAGAAGTTTTACATTGGAGCGAAACTTTACTCCAATGTTGCCAGCCAGCTTCAGTGGGACAGGAGGGTTCAAATCCAAACCGCGAAGGCCAAAACCCATAAGATAATAGGGGCCACTTAATTTTTTTTTGAAAAGGGGGACAAGGGGAAAATTAAGAAAACCCGTTACATCCAGAACACGTCAATTTACTTAGTCACAAACAACAATCATAAAAAGAGTATACACAAATAAATAATATATGGGGAACACAAAAGTTTACAACATATTCGACTTGGTCGGATCCGAACTTCGCATTAAACTATATTAAAATGATTCAAATCGTAACTAATGCAACAGAATATAAAAGAATGCAATCTCCGGTTATTTGCACGCGTCAACGCTCGTCTACTTATATCATCTTTAAATTATACCAGCGGTTGCGCAATAAGTTGCAAGTTTAATTGCGGCAAAATCAAAGTAATGGGTCAAAAACTAAATCTGGGAAATATCGCTCAAAACTAAGAAAAGAAACTATAACGCTCCGACCTTTGTTCCTTTGATGTCCGATTCGTTTGTCGGTGTCTTTGCGGACATGCCGCAGCGACGCTTTGTAGTGTACCGGCTTCCGCGTAGAGGGGCGAGGGAGGGAACTTCCAACGCCGTAATTCGCGATGCACCTGTACAAACCGGATCGAATTCAACTTCCGTAGACTCTTGGTGAAAACCAATACCCAACGAGAAATAACTCTTGATAAAGGTCCAAGATTAAAGTCTAGGATTAACGATAGCTCTTGCTAGAAGCTCACGATAAAAGCCTATAAGCAATAAAATAAAACGAACACAAAAGTCAAACCGAGAGTTGCTGCGTATAGAACTTACCTCGGTCTGTCACCGAAGCTGGGACAAACCACGGGACACGCGGTTTTTCCTGTCTCACAACTGGGTCTAATCAGAGTCGGCAATTAGCCGTCGATATGCACTAACATCCCTTCGATGTAATGGCACGCACAAATAAAAATATTGACGAAAAGAAAGTGTGACCCAAGAGACGGCAAGTTTCGTTCTGACAATGGCGCAACATTTCTCGTTTGACAAAAAAGGAACGATTATAAACAAGCGAAACACCTTCTAATTTTACCTCCGGGGAACTTTCTTAGTAACAGTGGGAACCAATCGGCTGAAAGGGCAAAGATCACGCATAATACGCGTCCAGAAGTAGAACTTCGTTATAATTCGTTCAATTCCTCACAAACGCACGATTTTGCCCCTAAATAAGGATGGATTACTTATATAAAATGAATTTGTTTAAATAAATGAAGGTCCTGTTAATGGAAATATGCTAAAACGAAAGTTTAAGAAAAATTACGCCGGCGAAATACGGGTATTCCTACACTGGCTGCAATGTGTACAACGACGCGGTCCAGGGAATAATCCGACACGTCGAATTTCGCGTTTGGAACAGAAATGAAGGCTGGACGGTGGCAATGCATATATAGGGGGTATTCAGAACAGAAATGAAAAATGAACTGTAACAAGTGGTAGTAGTCGGCAATTAGAAAAACATAAAATGTTGGAACAGTTGGCTATCTATAATAGTCTTTAATCTATGGGCCGCATGTCCACCAGATCGGGCCGATCACAATCGGCCCGACCAGTAGTCGTGTAAAAAACAGATCGTTCCGACCTAAATTGTCTGTTCATGTCCACCGGTTTTTCGGATTTGATCCAGTCGTATATAATATGTCATCAAGTGAAGAAGAAGCTGTTATCATGCTTGCGTACTACAGAAGAAAAAAAAGACGTCGTCACAAGTTTTGGGTGCATCCGTACATAAGGAATAATGAAAATAGAGGTGCTTTCATATGTGCCCGTGAACTTTCAAACCATGAGAGTAAACATAAAACTATGTATCGCATGTCCAAAGACATCTTTCGCCGTTTACTAGAACTCTGTTACAGTCCATTTTCTATTTCTGTTCCGAATACACCATGCATATGCATTGCTCCCGTTCTTTTTCGATTTGTGTTCTAAACACACCCTGTACACGCGTAATGCGACGTTCCGGAGTGTTTCTTGGAACGCGTCGTTGTGCGCATTGCATTCGGTGTAGGAATCCACTGTATTTCGCCGGCGTAATTTTCTTAAAATTACATTCCAGCATATTTCCATTAACAGGACCTTCATTCAATTAAATAAATTCATTTTATATAAGTAATCCATCCTTATTTAGGGGCAAAATCGTGCGTTTGTGAGTCGTCGGACAAATTGTGACGAAGTTCTACTTCGCGACGCGTATTATGCCTGATCTTTGCCCTTTCAGCCGATTGGTTCTCACTGTTACTAAGAAAGTTCCCCGGTGGTAAAATTAGAAGGTGTCTCGCTTGTTTATAATCGTTCCTTTTCTGTCAAACGAGAAATGTTGCGCCATTGTCAGAACGAAACTTGCCGTCTCCTGGGTCGCACTTTCTTTTCGTCAAATACGTTATTTGTGTGTGCCATTACATCGAAGGGATGTTAGTCCATATCTACGGCTAATTGCCGACTCTGATTAGACCCACTTGTGAGACAGGAAAAACCGCGTGTTCCGTGGTTTGTCCCAGCTTCGGTGAAATACCGGGGTGAGTTCTATACGAAGCAACTCTCGATTTGACTTTTATGTTCGTTTTATTTCATTGATTATAGGCTTTTCGTTGGGAGTTATTTTATCAGGAATTCTCGTATCAGACGCTAATCTAACGTAGATTGTTCTGCGGGAGGTTACGGAAGTTGGTCCTGATCCGGTCCTGCGATTGCGTTGTAAACTACGACGTTGGAAGTTCCCCTCGCCCCTCTACGCGGAGGCCGGCACATCACCGAGTGACGCCGCTGTTTCCCCGCGAAGATACCGACAAACGAATCGGACATCGAAGGAAAAACAGGTCGGAGCGTTACAATTATATTTTCGAGCAGTAATACGCGAATTTAATTTCCGTTCCATTTCTTGGAGCTGCCGCAATTAAACATGTAACTTATTGCGTACACTTCTCCGTTAATCACCGATGATTGTTCGTTCTGTTGCAAATAGGATATAAGTAGACGAACGTTGTCGTGCGCACTTAACTAGAGGTACTTTTCTTTACGTGTTTGGTTAATTGTAATTTAGATTAATGCGAAGTTCGGATCCGACAAAACACTAGTATTTTGAAAAGTAATTTTGTTCTTTTGTTGTCCATTTATTATTTATTTGTCTGTGTTTCTTGTGTTGATTGACTGATTAAAATCAACGTGTCTTGGACGTAACGTGTTTTCTTAATTTTTCACTGATCCCAGTACAAAAAAATTAAGTGGCGCCTATTTTGAAATGGCCTTCGCGGTTTGGATTTGAACCCCCCCGTCCCACTGAAGTTGGCTGGCAGCACCGGAATATTCCGCTCCGGTGTTAAAACTTCTGCCTATTTGCTCAGGTAGGTAGCAACTCGTACGTCCATACATTTCCAAAACAGACACTAATTACCGGAAATGTGTGACAGTGGAAGAAAGGGTACTTATAACACTATGGTATGTATATATAATGATATAATTGTATACTTTAATTTACCAAAACAATAGTTAACATTTATATTAAACGGTATATTATGGCTATGTTAGTGGCACACGTTCAGTCATCCTTTCATGCTCAATCTCTCCGTGGGATTCGAGCTGTTCCACCGATGAGAAGAGGTACTGTTATGATTATCTGCCAACGTCAAGGTGGCGACGCTAGACTACGGTCTCCCCATTCAGCATGGGATGTAAAGGTTGACGATGTGGTAGGGCGTGACGTATCAAGATCATCAAGCAGTGCAAGAACGCGCCTTCTGAATTGTTTGAATTGAGATACAGGCAGTGCATCGACTTCTGGCAGTAAACTTAATAGGAATAATTTGCGTGGATTTTCTAAATCTACGTGCGGCTTTCCTTTTTTGCACTGGAAATATTCTGTGAATTCTTGATCAACCTGGGAGGGACGGTCTGCTCTTTTCCTCGAACGCGAATGAGAAGTTGGATGAATTAGTTGTTGTTTGATATCTGTATCAACTTCTTCATCTCCATCTGCATCTCCGTTGGTGTGTTGGCTTTCACGTACCTGTCCTTCCGTTGACGTGGAGGGTTGTTCCTCGCAGCTAGGGATCGACGGCAAATTACTACCTGTAGATTTGAAAGGTACCTTGGTATGAGGTATAAGAAACTGCAAGTACTTGTTGAGGTAGTATTCCTTCGTGAAACCCGCACCGCTTTTTGGAGGCCTAGATCTTCTCCGGATGTAAACGGTTCTCAAATTTGTCCAACGCTTTTTGCAGGCTTCGCCTAAAAGTACACAAAACATATTAAAGAACACTGGAAGTTGCGTTGTTCTATTCATTATATTATTTCTTTTTTTTTGTAGGTGCTTAGGGACAGGAGCATCTATGTCCTCCCTTGCTCTTTACTTTGTCAGAGGATGCAAAACCGTGTCCAGCATAATTGCAACAACCGTGAAGGCTATATGGGAAGCACTTCATGACGAGTACATGCCTTGTCCTAACCAGTATATGTGGAGGAACACAGCCGACAGGTTTAAGTATCTTTGGGATCTCCCCAACTGCAAGGGAAGTATAGACGAATTCAGAAGCTCCCATATATTGATTCGCTTGACTTTAACTACAAGCATTACCATTCAATTGTTTTGCTGGCATATGCCGATGCGGATGGAAACTTTATTTCCGTTGAAACTGGCTTCTATGGGAGAATGAGTGATGGCGGGATTTTCCAGCGATCCAGACTCGGGTAACTGGATGGTTACACCAGGTCTGAAGATACCAGATAATACCGCCTTACCGAATTATTTCATCGGTGATGAAGTGTTTCCATTAAAAACTACTCTTTTGACGCCATATAAACACAGGAATCTCACTAATATAAGACGTACATTCAATTATCGATTAAGTCGTGCTCGTAGAGTTGTGGAGTGTGCTTTCGGTATGATGAGTCATGCATTGTATCTCCCAACAGGGAAAACATAGAAAACATTATATAAGCATGCTGCATTCTGCATAATTTTGTACGGACGAGAGACGTACATAGCAGAAGAATTTCGAGAAGAGGCCGAAAATACGAGACCTATATATGTGGGGTCAAGAAATGTTCATTTGGAAAATCAACGACCAGCGTCATACCGAGATTATCTTGCTCACTATTTCGTGAGTGAAGAAGGCGCTATCTGCTGGCGGTGGAAATACTGCGTGGATGAAAATTAATAGTATGTAGAATTTGCTCTCGTTATTTATTAAACTTGATTTTTGATATCTCGGTATAATTTTTCCCTCGTTCATAAATTCCCTCGGACAAAGCCTCGATAACACAGTGTACATAAATAGTTACTTACAATAAATACTTACACGATAATCCCACTTTTTCGCTTACTTCGGCCCATGCTTTTTCTAAAACTTGGCGCTTCGAGTGGTCTTCTCGAGTGATGTCATATAAGCACGGGTGTTTTTCAACTTCGAGACACAAGTCGATGTTTACCTTTAATTCGTCTTCCGCCATTTTTAAGCGTAAAACACAAATTTTCTAATCACACTTGCCACTGCGCCCTGATATCACTTTGAATCTGTCGTACTAAACCAACGACAATGAGCGTGCATTAAAATCGTACCAGTGGACGGACAGGTTACAATAGAAATACATTTACAAGATCTTTATCACACGATCCCAACCGAGCCGATTGTGGTCGGCCCGATCTGGTGGACATGCGACCCTCACTCCTTCCCCGGTCGCTTATTTACATGGCTTATTTACGTGGAACTTCTGACAAACATCCTTTTCGCGCGTGCAGAAAAATGCAGTGACACAAATGATAAACATTTATAATCATCTTCCAGCTGACTTGAACATCGTATGGAACCATACGTTCAAAAAGAAATTGAAAAAGTATTTGAAAATGATAACACATGTTTTTTATTCTGTCTCCGAATTTTTATCGCACAAATTTGACAATTACAATTAATTATATTGATTTTTAAATATATGTATTACCTATGTATATTTATATTAGACTTGTTCTGTGTTTGTTTTAGCAATATATGAATAAATGTGACATTATTATTATTATTAATTACGAGCAAAAGAAAACGTAGAGTTTCCTCAACTGAATTTATTTACTACATTTAATACAACAACAAAAATTACGGATTTGCTATTTTAGGAAAACGACTGACTAGGTTACTGGAATAATCATTCCTTTCACTATCGAAACTGTTTACATTTATGACCAGTAAGGATAAGCTTTCATTTGAGGTACCACACGATTAAAAATTTTTGGGAGGGTTACTCGTAGGCGCATGGGAATAAGTGTCAAAAGTGTGATTTATAGGTCAAAACATTTCTCCCTTAGAATAAAAGCAGGCGTGTTTTTGGAAAATTTTATTTTCCTTTTCATTTTAGAAATATTTCAGGTGGATCGTTTTCAAAAAATCACCTGCATAGTTACAGTGAGTGTACGTAGGATAGTATGGTTTCCGTTTCATAAGAATCAAAAAACAAGCTTGAAAATATTTAAAACAAAATGTAATTGTTTATTACAGTAGTTTTAGTATTGAATATGTTTAAGTATAATGGTCTGGAATTACTCAGAATTGTTTATGCCGCTGTCTCTCTTTGCAAATTTATTGTTCGGTAAAAATGTGAAGTGTTTAGAATTTAAGAATTTAAGTTTCTTCTGCAATCGTGGCGATCGATCGTGGCGATATGCTGGGGTCCTCTTGAGGACAACACAGATTCGATTTGGGAATTTGTCATTCTAAATTTTATTCTCGTACAAATTTGCGCGCACATACTGGTTGTTTCTTAACTTCATGCAAATATGAAACCTGTGAAAGTTCACATTAAAAGTGATAGAATGAAGCAGTTTTTGTATAAAAACTGATTAATAAATATTAGAGATAATAAATGTTTTCGTCGAACGATGAAACTGTTTGATAGTCCCTGGTTTATTTTTGTTACGTAATTACGTAATCGGAGAAGTATGCTTGCTGGTGTGTCAGCATCGGCTGTTAAAGGGGATCAGTCAGTTCTCGTCTCGCATCTCGCACGTCGTCGCAGGTAACAGTGTTGAAAACATGGCCGAATTTTCCAGTAGTGTTATTGTGGACATGATTTTAATTTACGGCGAATGTGGTCAAAATGCAAGGTTACTAAAGAGACAAGGTTGCCTGGTAACTTTCAACGTCACAACAACGTCACTCAGTAGGCCCATGTAACGCATTTATACAAATAGACGGCCTACTGGATGACGCGTCACTCTACGAGTTACCAGGCAACCTTCTCTCTTTAGTAACCTTGGTCAAAATGTGTTGGCTACACGACAGTCGGCGTAACCGAAATCGCCCTTTGCCAAATAGCAAAGTGTCAGTTTTTTGTGTCAGTTGTGCAGTTTGTTGTTTGGCAAATTATTCGTGAGGAATTACCCGTTCCATTTTCAAAGAGTGCAAGCTCTGATGCCTCCAATTTTGTCGGTGTTTACTCCGGGAACAGACGGACAATCCGAACTTTGTTCTCTATTCTCTTCACCGACGAATAAATGTTTACAAGGGATGGTATGTTAATTTTCACAACATGCACGTGTGGGCAGGTATGTTAAACGGCGCTTTAATCGGTATGTTTACGTCTCGTGCAGGAGGGGGGGACTTCGATGAAGGTCACCATCCGTTGCGTTTAGCGGTTTTAAACATTTCACAAGGAATTGCCGGATGTCGGTATGAATTATTTGATTTTTTTTGGTGCATTCGTGAGAATATCTGTTACCAAACACGCCATTAATTTTTTTGCACGAACTTAAAGAACATCCTGTATTTTGGTACGTACTGGTGAGAAGCCATTCACTTGTGATTTTTGCGATTATAAATGCCGACAACTCGGACACTTGAAAACGCACAGGTTGACACACACCGCCGAGAATGTTTCAATTACTTAATTCTTAACATTATCAGAAGAAGTTCTTTATTTACAAGATTTCCACAATTACATTGTGAAAATGAAATGAAATTTTCTCGGAAATTTTCTCACTCTAGTTCAGCGATATCTCTCGATAACATTTGCGTGCTTCTTTTATGTGTATATGTTGCTGCATTTATAAAAAAATACTTATACAGGCTTGCCGTTTTTCGAGCCTAACTGTGAGAATCTCGGTTATTTTAAGATATACAAAGTTGGTTAAATTAGAACAAGGTTGCGTATTTTTATCCCAATCAACATTAATAAAAAGAAAACTAAAAGAAACAAGTATAGGGCATTGTAGTACACGTACTATTCGATGCAGAATTTGATTCTGCATTTGATGATGTAAAAACATACAGGGTGTTCCATTTAAGAGAATTGAGTTTTGGGCAGTTAAACATAAGGACAATGGACACCATATTGTAACAAACCTGTGATTTTTTTTTATAACTACGATATGATTTGTACTTTCAAATGACATGCAACTTGAATTTTGAAATTTGAAAGTGTTATAGATACAATTTTTTAAAGGGAAGGTTACCCAAACTTTTTTTAAAGTCATTTAAAGATATCTCAAAAACTGTTACATTTAGGCATAGAAAAGTCTTAACATTTTTTATTTATAATAAGTACAGAATCAGAATTTGTAATAAAAATAATGTAATGGCGATTTCCAGTGTACCAACTTTCAGAATTTTTGTATATTTCCTTCCCTACGATATTTTAATAGGCCCTTCTATATGGGAGACCCTGTATAAACTTGAATTTTTGAGGAATTATTGAAATATAATCGAACTTTGTTTCAGGTACCAACAAATTTGAGAGTTGTAACCGCAATGCATATCAAAAACTATGTTTATATTTAGTGTACGCTGTAAAAAATTTCATGATAAATTTACACGAATAATCATTGGTTATTTGTGACCACTGTTAATCTTTGTGAAAATACATGTAAATTTACCAATCTCGTGGTAAACCTACATGTATTTTTACAGTATTTTTACCATGATTAATTTACCATTTCATGGTAGGCCTACATGTATTTTTTTGTAACTTAGCTGATTCCGTTCGAAGTTTTACAGAAGATTCGAAGAATGAAGCAACTAATTCCTTTGCACTTTCTTTTTTTTGTCGTTTTGCTCTTTCTCTGCGAAAATCATCGAGTCGCGGCGATTTGCTCAACGATATTTCGGTGACATGCCAGTTCCAAATTTAAGTTGACTCACCTCGCTCGCCTTCGACATATTTTCTATAAACAAGTGCTTTGCTACCTACCTGCGTAGATAGGCAGAAGTTTTACATTGGAGCGAAACTTTACTCCAATGTTGCCAGCCAGCTACAGTGGGACGGGAGGGTTCAAATCCAAACCGCGAAGGCCAAAACCCATAAGAAAATAGGCGCCACTTAATTTTTTTTGAAAGGGGGACCAGGTGAAAATTAAGAAAACCCGTTACATCCAGAACACGTCAATTTACTTAGTCACAAACAACAATCATAAAACAAATTCAACGCAAGTCGAACGATCTAAGTACACAACAAGGCCATAAACACAATACGTTTACAACATATTCAACTTGGTCGGATCCGAAATCGCTACACAGCTATATTAAAATAATTCAAATCGTAACTAATGCAACAGAATACAAAAGAATGCAATCTCCGGTTATTTGCACGCGTCAACGCTCGTCTGCTTATATCATATTTAAATTACACCGGCAGTTACGCAATAAGTTGCAAGTTTTCTTGCGGCAAAATCAAAGTAATGGATCGAAAATAAAATCCGCGAAATATCTCGCTCAAAACTAAGAAAAGAAATTATAACGCTCCGACCTTTATTCCTTTGATGTCCGATTCGTTTGTCGGCATCTTTGCGGCAATGTTGCAGCGGTACTTTGTAGTGTGCCGGCTTCCGCGTAGAGGGGCGAGGGAGGGAGCTTCCAACGCCGTAATTCGCGATGCACCCAACGAGAAATACCTCTTGATATAGGTCCCAGATTAAAGTCTAGGATTAATGATAGCTTTTGCTAGAAGCTCACGATAAAAGCTCTCGATAAAAGCCTATAAGCAATGAAATAAAACGAACACATAAGTCAAACCGAGAGTTGCTGCGTATAGAACTTACCTCGGTCTGTTACCGAAGCTGGGACAAACCACGGGACACGCGGTTTTTCCTGCCTCACAACTGGGTCTAATCAGAATCGGCAATTAGCCGTAGATATGCACAAACATCCCTTCGATGTAATGGCACGCACAAATAAAAATATTTACGAAAAGAGAGTGTGACCCAAGAGACGGCAAGTTTCGTTCTGACAATGGCGCAACATTTCTCGTTTGACAAACAAGGAACGATTATAAACAAGCGAGACACCTTCTAATCCTACCTCCGGAGAACTTTCTTAGTAACAGTGGGAACCAATCGGCTGAAAGGACAAAGGTCACGCATAATACGCGTCCAGAAGTAGAACTTCGTTATAATTCGTTCAATTCCTCACATACACGCGATTTTGAACTCAAATAAGGATGGATTACGTATATAAAATGAATTTGTTTAAATAAATGAAGGTCCTGTTAATAGAAATATGCTATAACGAAAGTTTAAGAAAAATTACGCCGGCGAAATACGGGTATTCCTACACTGACTGCAATGTGTACAACGACGCGGTCCAAGGAATAATCCGACACGTCGAATTTCGCATATACAGGGCGTGTTCGGAACAGAAATGAAGGCTGGACGGTGGCAATGCATATACAGGGGGTATTCAGAACAGGAATGAAAAATGGACTGTAACAGCTTTAAAATTTATTTCAAAGTTTACTTTTAATTTGAAAATTTTTACTTTTAATTTGAAAATTTTTACTTTTAATTTGAAAATAAGTATTATCTGAAACACCTCTTTTTTAGGTTCGGCTGAAGTAGTTCGTCATAACTGACCTGAATGTCTGTAATCTGGAATGCCTTTAGCCGTACTCTCCATCCATCGTCTAGATAAACAAGTCTTCTCTTCCTCCTCGACATTTTCGCCCTGGACTGGCCAGTGTCTCGCAGTGTGCGGAACATTTGGTCTCTTGTGAAACTTCTGCAACATCTCGCAGAATTCCAACCAAGCCGCCTCCAGTAAGATCTTTTCTACCCACTGGATTTCGTAGTCTGTTGGTCTTACTTCTAGCTCATTGTTTACGGCCCTGCTCACTGGTTTTCCAATTAAAATCGTTGGGTCGTACAAAAATAGTACGTGTGTTAAAAAATAAATTTCATAAGACATGATTTTAGCAGACGCAATAAGATATCAACTACTACTTCTGTCGTTTGTGCGCCGCTACAAACTATGAGCCATTAACTTAAAAAATTTAATGTCATTCTTCAGCGCGAAGAAGAATATACTCATTATTACATATTCATTACTCAGGTAATAATGAACATTTTAAGTCAAGGTCACCTGTAATGGTGTTTGTGCTATGCACATACACTCGTAGAGAAAATAGTCTGCGCGCTGGCGGTCTTCCTGTTGCACTAAGATTTTCAAAGTCATCTGTCTGAAGAGGTTCTTAAAATTATAAAAAGTCTGAAGAGATGTCACTAACAATAAGTAGAGGATGTAAATGAAATAGAGAAAGTTAAAGTAAGCCTGGCTATCAACTGTACGCTTAATATTTTATTCATTTCTCTGTACGTCAAAATATTGTAACGTTTCTTGCATGTACTAATTGTTACAAACAATAAATTGCTCTATCTTCTCTTGGATTATTAAAATTAAAATAAGCAATTTATAAAATTTTGTCAACATTCGATCTTATGGTCATCGTATAAATTTGAAAAGCGAGGGCATTTAATTGCCACACAACCGAATACGTATAGAGATCTAAAACGGACTCTTTGTTTCAGGTCTGAACGGATCACCAAAAGCAAATCTGCAAATAGGAAAGCACTCAGATGCCGGATATGTGATTCTAAATTTACATATCGTGCTTCCTTACGGAATCATATGTTGATACATACTGGTGAGAAGCCGTACAGCTGTGACCTTTGCGATTATAAATGCCGACAGCTCGGACATTTGAAAACGCACAAGTTAAAACACACCGGTGAGAAGCCGTTCGGTTGTGATCTATGCGATTATAAATCCGACCGACTCGATAGTTTGAAATTGCACAAACGAACACACACCGACGAGAAGCCGTTTAGTTGCGACCTTTGCGATTACAAATGCGGACGTTTCCAACATTTGAAACAGCACAAGTTAACGCATAGCGATGAGATGCCGTTCAATTGTGATCTTTGCGATTACAAATGCCGACAACTCGGAACGTTGAAAACGCACAAGTTAAAACATACCGGCGAGAAGCCGTTCGGTTGTGATCTTTGCGATTACAAATGCCGGCACCTCGTAGTTTTGAAACAGCACAAGTTAAAGCACACCGGTGAGAGGCCGTTCGGTTGTGATCTTTGCGATTACAAATGCCAACGACTCGGAACTTTGAAAACGCACAAGTTAAAACACATCGGGGAGAGGCCGTTCGATTGCGATCTATGCGATTATAAATGCGACCGACTCGTTAGTTTGAAACTGCACAAAATGAAACACACCGGCGAGAAGCCGTTCGGTTGTGATCTTTGCGATTACAAATGCCGGAACCTCGTAGGTTTGAAAAAGCATAAGTTAGAGCATACCGGTGAGAAGCCTTTTGTTTGTGATCTTTGCGATTACAAATGCAAACAACTAGGAACTTTGAAAACGCACAAGTTAAAACACGCCGGCGAGAAGCCGTTCGGTTGTGATATGTGCGATTATAAATGCGACCGACTCGATTGTCTGAAAACGCACAAGTTAAAACACGGCGAGAAGCCGTTCAGTTGTGATCTATGCGATTATAGATGCGTGCGTCTTAAATATTTGAAAAGGCACATGATGATACATAATGACGAGAAGCCGTTGCTTTGTGGTCTTTGCGATTACAAATGCCGAGCACTTATAAGTTTGAAAAAGCATATGTTAAAGCACACGAAGTAAACATAATGTAATGGTAAGAAACTGTCAAGTATAATAACAATTTATGTTCATATGCTGACCTGGCGAAAAGGGTTGAGGGAAAGTAGGATAAAATTCCGTAGTTCCGAAACCACATTAGTTTTCTTGTCCTAAATTTATAATTTAAGTTATATTCCTAGTGAATGGCGGCAGATAATAATTGGACACATATGGTGAGATCAGTATTGGCATAACTCGATAGTATAATTTCCATTTTATAATTACTAAAAAGCTGTGGTTGAGTAATTATTTGTATACCAAGGCCGCGAAATCATTCTTTAATGTTCCGAGTTCCGAGAGAAAAATTGTCACCGAGGCAGGACAATCCCGGGGAAGTTAAAGGATTTCGCGGGCAAGGTGTACACAAAATTTTTTGGGCAACCGTATAAAATCTTCAACTTTTTAGAATAATAAACCGCGTACTTTTAATTTTCGTCGTAGATAGAATGACGGCGTTCATGTTATCATAGAAATGAGATAAATTTTGTCAATTTGATGTGTGAAAATAATATCCATTCACGATCTTTTTAGAGTCTAGAGGGCCATGCTTTTTTTTCGTTAACTTGTAATGTGTCGATTAGGAATTATTGAAATTGGTTAGACTTGTATGTGTATTACGGTTATTTTGAAATAAACATTATCACTGTTATTAATATTATACGTAGTTTGAATTTCCAGAATAGTACTGAAAATGTTGCTGCGTTCGAAAATTATACGTCGGATACATCTGGAGCGTATAATCTCATCTTTCTCACTCACGATTTTTAACATATCTTGTATCTCGCTCGGCCGTTTAAAAAGTCTTGTGTTTATATTATTTCCATGACAACTGGCGTTCTTTTGACATTCCACATTTAAGTAGAATGTGAAAAGATCGCCTGTTGTCATGGACACAATATAAACACAAGGTTTTTTTTTAACGGATGAACGACATGCAAAATAGGTTAAAAATCGTGAGTGAGAAAGATGAGATCATACGCTCCAGATACATCCGATGTATAATTTTTGAACGCAACAACATCAAAAATAGAAGGAATGATGTATACATACGAAACTGATTTTGCTCTATTGCAGAACCATCACGATTGATTAAGGCTGTCGCACATACGAGCGCCGTGGGCCGCTGCGACCTAAAGCGACCCAAAGCGCTAGAGATGGCCTATGGAAGCTGATCACTTTCTCTATTGAGAGCAGATTGTCGTGTTGTTTCCGACAAGGGTATTAGTTGTTACTCGTATTTATTTGCAGTATCACCGAAATATTGCTGGTGTCAAGTAAATATCAGTCTAGTTTTCCGTATTCAGTTATTATTACAATGCGAACGCAATGACTACGTGATATGCGCAGCGATATCGGTCGCCGTTAAAAGTAACAGCGATTTTGAAATAACCGTCGCTGAATCACCGGTGATCAAAAAATAACTGATACGCCCATCCGTACAAAGCGCGACGACATGCGCGATATGCGCAGCTCGTCGCATAAGTAGGTACACGCACTCTCATAAGAATACAGCAAAAGGTAGGGGTGCGTTTATCCCTTCATATTTGAATTAATTATTTCAAACTAAAAAAAAAAAAAAAAAAACTAATACAGCAAACCGTTTTTTTTTCAAGAATACGACGTGTTTTGTAATTTTCTTTATTTTTAAATTTTATCTCAAAAGGTATCCAAAGGCAACTGGATTTCCTTTGAATCGCGCGCTAGAATGTGTGTTTCGCTAACAACCGAAAATGAACTACGCGAACGGGAACAGCAACAACAACGTGAAGTTTATAAATCCGATTAGACAGTTCGGAGTCGCTCTTTCATTACAATATAAAAGGAAAACGTCTGATATGTAATTACTAAAGCCCGTTAAAAAAATGTGGGACAACTCTACAAATGCGTTTGTGAGTTTTTCACAATATTTAATTTGTCGTATTTAAAGTAGAACATATTACATGGCCCAGATATTTTCGTCGGGCATAGTGTACTGTACACTTATAGAGAAAATAATCCGTGCAAATCTAGCTGGCCATGTTACTGCTCCATTACGATTTCCAAATTTGTCTGGCTGAAGAGGTCCTTAAAATTACAGTGTATACCGTAGAATAATGGCAGCATGCAGCAGAATTTTTTTAAATGTGTATTTTCATATGGGTAGAGAAACATATCATTTGATCCTCTAAACAGTAGCATATAATTAAAAGTAAATTAATATGTAAAACGGCCTGATTTTCTATTTTTCTTTAACTATTTATTATAAATGTACTATCGTCCAACAGTGAAAATCGGTAGTGTTATAATTGAAGAGTTAGGAATAACTTTCATATAAATTCTTTTAATTTTATCTGTTTTATCTTTTAATCTCTTACGCTGACGACACTGTTCTCTATATTTCTGACGAAACTTGGAGTAACCTGAAAAAAAAACGGTGATAAATGTATGCATATGATAAAAAACTGGCTAGACTATAATTTATTAACTCTAAACATTAACAAATCTAAATACTTACCCTTTACTTCATACAATCACCCTCAACTTTATCTTAAACTGGGGGATATTGTGTTTTGTGACAATAACAATTGTAGTAATAACTGCACTAAATGCAATCAGATAAAATACACACCATCCATTAAATATTTAGGGTTGACTCTAGCTCAACATATGAGATGGACCGACCAAATAGATAACCTGCAAAAGAAACTTCGATATTTAATCCACACTTTTAAAAGGCTTAGGGACTGTTACAGTTCATTTTTTTCATTCCTGTTCTGAATACCCCCTGTATATGCATTGCCACCGTCCAGCCTTCATTTCTGTTCCGAACACGCCCTGTATATGCGAAATTCGACGTGTCGGATTATTCCTTGGACCGCGTCGTTGTACACATTGCAGTCAGTGTAGGAATACCCGTATTTTGCCGGCGTAATTTTTCTTAAACTTTCGTTTTAGCATATTTTTATTAACAGGACCGTAATTTATTTAAACAAATTCATTTTATATACGTAATCCCTCCTTATTTGAGTTCAAAATCACGTGTGTGTGAGGAATTGAACGAATTATAACGAAGTTCTACTTCTGGACGCGTATTATGCGTGATCTTTGCCCTTTCAGCCGATTGGTTCCCACTGTTACTAAGAAAGTTCCCCGGAGGTAAAATTAGAAGGTGTCTCGCTTGTTTATAATCGTTCCTTGTTTGTCAAACGAGAAATGTTGCGCCATTGTCAGAACGAAACTTGCCGTCTCTTGGGTCACACTCTCTTTTCGTAAATATTTTTATTTGTGCGTGCCATTACATCGAAGGGATGTTAGTGCATTTCTACGGCTAATTGCCGACTCTGATTAGACCCAGTTGTGAGACAGGAAAAACCGCGTGTCCCGTGGTTTGTCCCAGCTTCGGTAACAGATCGAGGTAAGTTCTATACGCAGCAACTCTCGGTTTGACTTATGTGTTCGTTTTATTTCATTGCTTATAGGCTTTTATCGTGAGCTTCTAACAAAAGCCATCATTAACCCTAGACTTTAATCTGGGACCTATATCAAGAGGTATTTCTCGTTGGGTGCATCGCGAATTACGGCGTTGGAAGTTCCCTCCCTCGCCCCTCTACGCGGAAGCCGGCACACTACAAAGTGTCGCTGCGACCGTGTCGCAAAGACACCGACAAACGGATCGGACATCAAAGGAATAAAGGTCGGAGCGTTATAATTTCTTTTCTTAGTTTTGAGCGATATTTCGCGGATTTTATTTTTGATCCATTATTTTGATTTTGCCGCAGTAAAACTTGCAACTTATTGCGTAACTGCCGGTGTAATTTAAATATGGTATAAGCAGAGGAGCGTTGACGCGTGCAAATAACCGGAGATTGCATTCTTTTGTATTCTGTTGCATTAGCTACGATTTGAATTATTTTAATATAGTTGTGTAGCGATTTCGGATCCGAAAAGGTAGGGAATAACGTATTATGTTTATGGCCTTGTTGTGTATTTAGATCGTTCGACTTGCGTTGAATTTGTTTTATTTGTTTTGTGTTTCTATTAATAAAAGTGTTCATGTTTTGGACGTAACGTGTTTTCTTAATTTTTCACGCGTTTCCTTTTACAAAAAAAATTAAGTGGCGCCTGTTTTTGGTTTGGCCTTCGCGTTTTGGTTAGAGAACCCCCCGTCCCACTGTGCTGGCTGGCAACATTGGAGTAAAGTTTCGCTCCAATGTAAAACTTCTGCCTATCTACGCAGGTAGGTAGCAGGACATCCTAAGTAGTAAAATATTAAAAATGGTCTACTTTGCACTGGTTCAATCCTTTGGTCCTGTGGTATAATTGCATCGGGTAATGCGGGGAAAACACTCATCAGAAAGCTTCTAACAATTCAAAAATTGATATTAAAAATATGTTTCAATAAAACACGAAGATATCCTACCGAGCAGTTGTAGAAGTCCGGAGTGTTTGACATCCATCAGCTTTATGCCTTTACGGTTCTTAAATTTACATACAAAAACCAGGATTTTCTTCAATACAAATGTCACCGTTTCCCTACTAGAAATAAAGACAAAGTAGTAACGCCTTATCGTAAAAAAAGTATTGGTCAAAATAATTTTACTTACGTTGTAGTTAAATTAGTCAATATCTGTCCTATCACACCTTTCAATTTTTCGTTTAAATTATTCGCTAAAAAAATAAAACTATGGATCAATAATATCTCCAGAACGGAATTGCACAACATTCTGTACAATTAACTTTTAAGTATTATTTTTTATTACTTTAAATATTAAATCTCTGCTCTTACTCTTATTTTTGTAAATTAGGCATCACAATTTAAGTTGGTTACCAACTTACTGTGATATAAAGAAACTTAATGTTATTTAATTATTAAGAATCCATATTGTGTTTACATTTGTTCTTACATATTTTTGAAAATAAAAGCCGTTATTGGAAAAAATTTACTACGTAGTTCTGCGTCTGCATCTTATTGTCAGCCTATAAATTTAAAAAGCGAACGCATTTAACTGCCACGCAACCGATTATGTATAAAAATCTAAACAGAGTCTTTGTTTCAGATGTCAACGGATCACCAAAACCAAACCTGCGAATAAAAAAGCAACCGAATGCCGGATATGTGATTCTAAATTTAAATGCCGTGAAAACTTGCGCCGTCATATCTTGATACATACTGGGGAGAAGCCGTTCAGTTGTGATATTTGTGATTATAAATGCAGTCGTCTCGAAAGTTTGAAACGACACAAGTTAAAGCACTCCGGTGAGAAACCGTTCAGTTGTGACCTTTGCGATTATAAATCCTGGTGCCACAAATATTTGAAACAGCACAATTTGAAACACACCGGCGGGAAACCGTTCAGTTGCGATCTTTGCGATTATAAATGCCGGCGTCCCGATCATTTGAAACAACACAAGTTAAGGCACACCGACGAGCGGCCTTTCAGTTGTGATCTTTGCGATTATAAATGCCGGGAACTCAAAAGTTTGAAACGGCACATGTTGAAGCACACCGACGAGAAGCCGTTTAGTTGTAATCTTTGTGATTATAAATTCCTGGACCACCCAAATTTGAAACAGCACGAGTTAACGCACACCGATGAGAAGCCATTCTGTTGTGATCTTTGCAATTACAAATTCCGTCGCCTCGGAAATTTGAAACGGCACAAATTAAGGCACCCCGGCGAGAACTCGTTCAGTTGTGATCTTTGCGATTATAAATGTCTCCGCGTGTTAACTTTGAAAGAACACAAGTTAAAGCACACCGACGAGATACCGTTCAGTTGTGATCTTTGCGATAGTAAATTCCGACACTTCAAAAGTTTGAAACTACACAAGTTTAAGCACACCGGCGAGAAGCCGTTTAGTTGTGATCTTTGCGATTATAGATCCCGGGACCCCAGAAATTTTAAACGACACAAGTTAATACACACTGGCGAGAAACCGTTCGGTTGTGATCTTTGCGATTACAAATGCCGAAAACTTGTAAGTTTGAAAAGACATCATGTTAAAGCACACGAAAAAAAAACATAAAATAATCTAATTCAATGAATGAAAAATTCAGACGATTTGGTAAGAAACTGTGTAAGTTACGAATTCAGGGTTAGATTATTTTTTTATTTTGAAACAAAACACGATATACTGCAGTACAGGGTTGAAAAAAAACTGTTTTTCAAAAAAAAAAAACATTTGTTTTATTTGATTTTAAACAGTTTTTTTTGTTTAAAACATGTTTAAAATTGAGTTAAAATTAATCAAGTTTTAAACAAAAAAAAACTGTTTAAAATTAAATAAAACAAATATTTTGTTTAAATTTATTACACTTTTTTAATTGCTTCAAACACTCTCACAACCTAAATTACATAGTAAAAGGGAAAAAGTAGTTATTATTTGTATTGCGAAATGATAAAAGTTTAAAAATATTTACGATAAAAATTCTAGAGATTCATTTTGCAGTTTCTAGAGTTGAAAATAGAAAGAAGTAGAAAACAAAAGGTGGGCTTTCAATTTTCGTCTAAAAATGTTTTCTACATAATATGCAATTTCTAATTTCAATTTTATTTTTTATTTCTTATTTACGTCCTTGAAAATTGTAACTAGTTTACCAGCTTTTCTACTTCTAATGATATTCTAACTGATATTTTAATTTAGAATATACAAAATTAAATGCACTAAATAGACGTTCTAATAAGATATGTTCTTTATATAACGTTTCAAAAACGTCCTCAATTTTTCAGGTTAAGCAAATTGAGAAACGGACCAAACTCTATATTCAATTACCAATAATAGTAAAACAGTGGTCTTACAAAACATTTAAAATGAAATTAATGTCGTTTTTAAAAGATGATGGCATTCTATTCTACTGACGAATTTTCAGAATTTTTGAAACACACGCATGTTTTTCCTTAAGTTCCTTTAATAAGTTGTACTTATTTGTATATCTGACTTTTGTAAAACACTTGATTGTGTTATTGCGACAGTAAAAATACAAAATACAAATATTCGAACTCATATTGCCATTTGCTATAGACCAATTTCCTACAGGCCGCCTAAATTTTTTTATGTTGATTTGTTGATATTTAATAAATGCAAACGACATATTATGTTTCAAAATATAATAGAATTAATAATAAATAAATAAATAAAAAGTAAATGATTCAAGTAAACCCTGTCCGGCGATAGATTGGAAAATTTCAAATATCCTAACATATTAAAATACCCTAGAATCGAGTAGCATCGAGTGAGCACATCATGCGCTTACGGTTGGTATAAATGCCCGCGAAGTAATACTATTGGTTAACGTTACCCGATTCTAGGGTATTTGAATATGTTCGCACATTTGAAATTTTTCAATCTTTCGGCGGACAGAGTATACTAGAAAATATCATAAATGTACATATAAAATACTAAAATAATTAAATAATAAATGCTGAAAGCTGTTTACACGACTGTGACTTTAATTTTCAAGTCTCTTTTAAATCCCATTATCAAACTGGCCCTTAATAAGACATGCTACCTACCTGCGTAGATAGGCAAAAGTTTTACATTGGAGCGAAACTTTACTCCAATGTTGCCAGCCAGCACAGTGGGACGGGGGGTTCTCTAACCAAAACGCGAAGGCCAAACCAAAAAACAGGCGCCACTTAATTTTTTTTGGTAAAAGGAAACGCGTGAAAAATTAAGAAAACACGTTACGTCCAAAACATGAACACTTTTATTAATAGAAACACAAAACAAATAAAACAAATTCAACGCAAGTCGAACGATCTAAGTACACAGCAAGGCCATAAACATAATACGTTAATACCTAACTTTTCGGATCCGAAATCGCTACACAACTATATTAAAATAATTCAAGTCGTAACTAATGCAACAGAATACAAAAGAGTGCAATCTCCGGTTATTTGCACGCGTCAACGCTCGTCTGCTTATATCATATTTAAATTACACCGGCAGTTACGCAATAAGTTGCAAGTTTCATTGCGGCAAAATCAAGGTAATGGATCTAAAATAAAATCCGCGAAATATCGCTCAAAACTAAGAAAAGAAATTATAACGCTCCGACCTTTATTCCTTTGATGTCCGATTCGTTTGTCGGTGTCTTTGCGGCAATGTCACAGCGGCACTTTGTAATGTGCCGGCTTCCGCGTAGAGGGGCGAGGGAGGGATCTTCCAACGCCGTAATTCGCGATGCACCCAACGAGAAATACCTCTTGATATAGGTCCCAGATTAAAGTCTAGGATTAATGATAGCTTTTGCTAGAAGCTCACGATAAAAGCTTACGATAAAAGCTTACGATAAAAGCCTATAAGAAATGAAATAAAACGAACACATAAGTCAAACCGAGAGTTGCTGCGTATAGAACTTGCCTCGGTCTATTACCGAAGCTGGGACGCCCACGGGACACGCGGTTTTTTTGTCTCACAACTGGGTCTAATCAGAGTCGGCAATTAGCCGTAGAAATGCACTAACATCCCTTCGATGTAATGGCACGCACAAATAAAAATATTTACGAAAAGAGAGTGTGACCCAAGAGACGGTAAGTTTCGTTCTGACAATGGCGCAACATTTCTCGTTTGACAAACAAGGAACGATTATAAACAAGCGAGACACCTTCTAATCCTACCTCCGGGGAACCTTCTTAGTAACGGTGGGAACCAATCGGCTGAAAGGACAAAGGTCACGCATAATACGCGTCCAGAAGTAGAACTTCGTTATAATTCGTTCAATTCCTCACATACACGCGATTTTGAACTCAAATAAGGAGGGATTACGTATATAAAATGAATTTGTTTAAATAAATGAAGGTCCTGTTAATAGAAATATGCTAAAACGAAAGTTTAAGAAAAATTACGCCGGCGAAATACGGGTATTCCTACACTGACTGCAATGTGTACAACGACGCGGTCCAAGGAATGATCCGACACGTCGAATTTCGCATATACAGGGCGTGTTCGGAACAGAAATGAAGGCTGGACGGTGGCAATACATATACAGGGGGTATTCAGAACAGGAACGAAAGAAATGAACTGTAACAGACAACTAATTTTTTATTATTAAATACATATTACATGTATCAATAATACGAACCACTTACATCAGAAGTGTTTCTTCTACGCTTAAAACCACAAAAATGAATTTAAAACATCAAGTAAAAAAAAAACATGTTTAAAAACCAATTAAAAACAAACTCTTTGTTTTAAATAAAGGGTTTGTTTTTAATTGAGTGTTTTAAACACAATGTTTTAAACAGTTTGTTTTAAACAGTTTGTTTTAAACTTTCCGACCCTGCTACAGTACCGCCCGAGATTTCAAAAGGGAAGCTTCCGGATCCTCTCCTGCTTCTAGTAGTGCTCGACGTACTCTGATAAAAGTTTTTGTGTAAATTTACTATAATTATGAGTTTAAATTTACTAATAAATAATTATTATCGGTGGTCACTGGCAGCCACACTATTGTCAAATAGTTTTGCTATTTGATACTTTAACTAGTTATTCCATCTAGACGGGACGAAGAAGATAACTTGAGGATGAGTTTCAGAAGTTAGTAATTAATAAAAAAAAACAAGTTTTCAAAAAAATGTCAGAAACACATTTAAATATGCAATTTTTTTGTCATTAAGGACGCTTACCCCCTTTTCTGTAACTCATAATGACATCGTTAAATAACGATAATCGTTAAAAATGTCATACGAGTATTTTGACCAACAGAGTACATAGAGATGCGTTGTATTGTCTCTAAGCACTGATTGATCAAAATATGTCAATTAACGATGTCGTTATGAGTTACAAAATAAGGGTGTTAGAATAATTGTACAGTGAATTACATATTATTTTTGCACAAACATTTTTTGATTCGCTTTGTTTTTTGCAAACATTTGCAGGGCAGGTATATCTCTTTAGAAGGAACTAAAAAACGTCTGTTTATTGTTAGTTTAGATCTTAAATGTATTGCTAATTATAATAAAAAATTAATATATCACATATGTATATGTAACAGAGATATATTACTTTCTTTTATTATTGATTTCTCAGAATAATTATTTATGACAGCCCATGCACCTTATTTTCCTACTGCATATAAAATGTTTATAATTATTTAACCAAGTATGTGTAAATTAATATTTGAAACGGTCTGATTTTCTATTTTTCTTTAAACATTTATTACAAACGTACTGTCGTTCGACAGTAAAAATCGGTAGCGCTATAAATTGAAGAGTTAGGAATAACTTGTTTATTAATTCTTTTAATTTTATTTGTTTTTTCAAATATCCAAGCCTACGCAAAAGGCAAATTTTCAAATTGCTGTTATTCAATGTTTTTAAATGCAACGCCCCTACCTCATTTCACGGATAGACAATATTCATGTTCCTCTTCAATTCTGTTATAGGTTTTCTGTTTCTAGTCCTTACTGTCTCTTAGTTGTAAACTTTTTACGTTTTGTTCTAAAATCTATATTAAAAAGTTATTTAATGTATCATATATTAATTTTTTTTAAAACAGTACCCTCTATTTCATAAGATGATGGATAATATCAATGCTTATTTCTCGGCGTACGTTCGATTTGATAAAACCCTATAGTACTTACTAATGTATTATGTATGATCTGCGTTAAAGAATTCTCACTTTTTGTCAACTTTCGATCTTATTGTCAGCGTATAAATTAAAAAACAAAAGGCATTTAACTGCCACACAACCGCTTATGTATAAAAATCTAATCGGACTCTTTGTTTCAGGTGTCAACGGATCACCAAAACCAGACCTGTAAATAGAAAAGCAGCCGAATGCCGGATATGTGATTCCAAATTTACATGTCGCACAAGTTTGCGCAGACATATCTCGATACATACTGGTGAGAAGCCGTTCAATTGTGATCTCTGCGATTACAAATGCCGGCGTCTCGAAGATTTGAAACGGCACATGTTATGGCACGCCGGCGAGAGGCCGTTCAGTTGTGATCTTTGCGATTATAAATGCCGGGACCTCAGAAGTTTGAAGGAGCACAAGTTAAAGCACTCCGGTGAGAGACCATTCAGTTGTAATCTTTGTGATTATAAATGCCGGCACCGCACAACTTTGAAACAGCACAAGTTAAAGCATAGCGGTGAGAAACCGTTCAGTTGTGATCTTTGCGATTATAAATTCCGACAGCTCGGAAATTTGAAAACGCACAAGATGACACATACCGACGTGAAGCCGTTTAGTTGTGATCTTTGTGATTATAAATGCCGGGACCTCAGAAGTCTGAAACAGCACAAGTTAAGGCACTCCGGTGAGAGGCCGTTCAGTTGTGATGTTTGTGATTATAAATGCCGGGACCCCAAAAGTTTGAAACAGCACAAGTTAAAGCACTCCGGTGAGAGGCCGTTCAGTTGTGATCTTTGCGATTATAAATGCCGACAGCTCGCAAATTTGAAAACGCACAAGATGACACGTCATACCGACGGGCAGCCGTTTAGATGTGATCTTTGCGATTATGAATGCCGACGAGTCGGAAGTTTGAAACAGCACAAGTTAAAGCACACCGACGTGAAGCCGTTCGGTTGTGATCTTTGCGATTATAAATGCCGACATTCTGTAAGTTTGAAACGGCACAAGTTAATGCACACCGGCGAGCGGCCGTTTAGTTGTGATCTTTGCGATTATAAAACTGGACGCATTGATAAATTGAAAGTTCACAAGTTGAAGCACACCGGTGAGAAACCGTTCCATTGTGATCTTTGCGATTATAAATGCGGGCGTCTCGAATATTTGAAACGGCACGTGAAAAAGCATGTAGACGAGAAGCCGTTACTTTGTGGTCTTACAAAAGTCGAGAATTTGTAAATTTGAAAAGACATATTGCTCTGTAGTGTTACCACTGGTTATTACCAAACTTTTGATGTGTCAAAAGTTTATCTTTTAACTATTTTCATTAACCTTGTGGTTTATTTAGTAGCAATTTTTCTTTTTTATAATTATCTTTTATAGGTGAAGAAAGTGGGTCTATGTAGAAAGAGCAGCAGTAGAGATAAATAAAAATGCTAGATTTGTGTTCAAAATTTTTATTTTATTCAAGTTTTTAAATGCTTTATAAAAACAATAATGTTAACAACAATAATATCGATAATGGTCATTAATTCAAATATATTTCCTTCAATTTTACTTCAAATATAATACTTTTCTAAATAAAATTTCATCTATTGTTTATTATTTATTATGAAATTGTATAAATCTATCAATCAATAATATGTGTTACAAGTAATAAACGAATCGCCCAATGATAAGTGTTTATGTAATAAGCTATTCGCTCAATAAGGGTTTATGTAATAAGCTATTCGCTCAATGATAAGGGTTTATGTAATAAGCTATTCGCTCAATGATAAGTGTTTATGTAATAAGCTATTCGCTCAATGATAATTACTTTTGTTTAAATGTAGAAAGAGTCAAATTGTTTAGAGTTATTCACTCCGTGATGGGTGTCAAAGGAATGCCCTCGAATGTCAGTTCGACGTGCTTTATATAGGCTCCATTTTATGACGTCGGCGCTAGTTTTTTATTTTTGAAAAACCAATAATTTATTTTACTTTTCCTTTGATTTTTATTTCATAAATTCTCAGTGAATCTTTTGTCCGTTTGTTTCGTCAATCATAAAATATTTTTCTATTTAAGGTTTCATAATGAAATGTTTTAATTTTGCCTTTGGTTTTCTTAAATTTGAATCTAAAAATAGGGGTTCGAGGCTAAATGACGTCACGAATCCCACCTAGTTCGAGATTATCCTGTCATCTTGTTATTTGTCATTACGACGTAAATGTGTGTGTCAGTGATTGCAAACTTCTGTGGTTTTTTCATTATTTTGAACAAATTTCGGTAAGTTAAAATATTAGATCGAACTATTACACAAGATCAACCTTTAATTCCTTTTTAAAAATATCAAAAACATCAATTAACAAAACCTAACTTTATAGCCTCGTGTTTTTTAATTCTCAATTTCTTTCCGTCTGGTAATTTAACTAAAAATTTTCTTAATCGACCGTTTTTATGCCTAAAATTCATATCAGTTCCTTTTTTTTTCTTGAGCCGACATGACAGCTGTCACTGGAACATCATCTTGTACCTTCAAGACCGGTACATCAAGACTACGTCCAGAAACATTTTGCTGCGCGTCTTGCTTAGTGTCTGCCAACTCCCTAGCTTGCTCCTCGAGCAAGTTACAGAAGTTTCTTATCCTATTGTTAATCCATGCTTCGTGTTTTGGTGAATTTAATAATAAAGTTGAAGATTCCGGATCAGACACTGTAAGATACAATTTAATTAGTATAATTTTTAATATATACTTAAATTGCCCCTGTGTTTCTGTTTTAGTTAAAGTTTTTCATCTAATGTTTGTGTTGGAGGTAAGAAAAATGGTATTCTTAAGGAATTTCAGTATGGTTCAAAAAAAAAATACACATAAAATTAAGGTATGTTACATTTTATTTGTAAAATAAATATTTAGATCTTTGTTTTATTGTTTTAGGTGAAGAATTTCCTTTGCATGTGAAGATTGGAAGCAAATCTCTGCTTATTTGAAGAATCCGAAGACTGTGTGTCCTTGTGAACATGACAATATGTTAAAACACAGGAAGAAAACATAATGTGATGGTAAGAAACTACCAAGTATAGGATAAAATCACCCTGA
This sequence comes from Dorcus hopei, assembly GCA_033060865.1. Taxonomy (NCBI): domain Eukaryota; kingdom Metazoa; phylum Arthropoda; class Insecta; order Coleoptera; family Lucanidae; genus Dorcus; species Dorcus hopei. The sequence continues at coordinate 75,102,213 of CM065425.1, forward strand.
CTATCAACTCACATTAGTTTTTCTTGTTTTCTTGTCCACAATTTATAATTTAAGTTATATATTTATCACAAAGTATAGCGTGGTGCGTTTTTCATAAGACAGACGATTGCTGTATTTATAAAATACATTTTTGCTATTTTTTATTTTTGTAAAATAAAATGAAATAAATTAATATAAATTCTTTGGTTTTCATCTTTTATTAATTGACTTTTTCCACGATATTAATCTGTTTTTGTTAGACTTGTATGTGTATGTTGTACAGTTATTTTGAAATAAATATTATCACAATACTTTCGTTTATGAGAAAGTCAAGCTCGTTTGTACGTATGCTTTCTCTTTGCATTAAAATTTTGTTTAATCTGTCGTAAATTGTTTGTTTAGGTAATCAAGCACTGAGGACCTTGTGCCCGAGAGCCAAACTTGATTACCCAAGTTTAAAATAATTGATTTAATTTAATTGTAATTTTTTAAATAAATTGTCGCCCTCTCTCTTAAATTCATAATAAAAATAATTCCTATCTTTTTATTATCCCGAGGTCTGTTTTATTAACAAATTGCGAAAACGCCTGAAGAAGTTGCATTGAAACTTACCTGCTTCCGTTCGAAGTTTTATGGAAGAATCGAAGAACGAATCAATTACTTCCCCTTGCGTTTTCTTTTTTGGCTTTTCTTTGTGAAACTTCCTGCATCTTCTCAAACTCAAGATGCACTTATCAATACATATTTGTCTACCTCTTGTCATATACCGAGATCGACGCAAGAGTAAAGTGCCTTTATTTTTCAAAGTGCGCGAAAATACTATTTAGCAAAATTATTCAGAATTATTTTGATATTTTAAATATGAAAAAGAAATCGTGAATAATGAATTTCTGCCGCGGAAAAACTGCCTCCACTCCAATCATCTGAAATCGTGTTCGGACAAGTCTGGAATCTACTACGCTTGCGTTCGAATCTCGAAATCGCATTAGAAATTTTTGTAACTAAACTTAGGTGACCAGCCCTTGTCTAACTGTTGAATAATTACGTTGGCATGATTGCAGTCATGTTTACATTCATCGTATTACAAAGAATTTTGAAAAATATTACTTATTTTTCATACAAACTTTATCGGTAAGTATTCTTAATTTTAATAAATATTTTCGTAATTCTTATGACATTCTCCAACATTCTTCGATGTAGTTCGTAAAATTAACATAACAAAATTTCCTAACCTAACAATTTAAAAATGATTTTTTAACTAAAATTATTTTTCTCGCGCACTTCACTTTCAACAAAACTTAACAGGCTTTTCATGTCATTTTTCACTTCACTAATTGTTCATTGTTTTTAGGTGTTCTTCTAAAAGAAGTTCGTAATTCACCTGCACATCTTGTACCTTGGCTGCATTGAAACGTACTCGGCATCCATCTGGAAAGTACACCAAACCTCTCTTCCTTCCGGAGGTCTGGTTCTTTATAGGCCAATGTCTCGGAGTGGACCTTTTGTTTTGATATAATGTTTATTCCTTGTATCGCAAAACTCCTTCCATAAGGACTTTTGGATTTCGTCTGCCACCCACTGTATGTCCTCTGGAGTCAGACTCAGCTCAACTTCAGCCTCGGTACTTTGCATGTTTTAATTAACTTATACAATTTTGCTGGCGTTAATTAAATAAATAAATTTTGAAAACTATATAAATACTGGTTCGCAATTTTCCTTTTCAAATGTTTCTTTTTCTCTTTCATTATTTTATTTACAATTTATTTACATGATGATTAAATATCATTATCATTAAACGCCTGAACGGTCCAGTGGTAAGAGGACCGGCCTTGCAATCGCATGGTCGTCGGTTCGAACCGCACTCGGGATTTTTCTCGGGGGTGGTCGGTATCGACTTCAAGCACCCTTCAGTGTTGGAGATAAAATTCGACACTGCTTCCCCTTAGACGGCGAGAAGGTTGGAAGTAACAAAGCCATGGAACACTTTACACACACTCAAATACACTCTCGCTCCTGAGGTCCTGACAAGTCTTTGACTTAGGACCCCGTTGGGCAACCACCACAGATAAAAAAAATTATTAAATATCTTTTCCGAATAATCGATTCATTTGTTTGTTTCTTGTACGTCAAAATATTGTATTGTTTGCTACAATAAAATTTGCTACTATAAAATTTTGTAAACTTTCGATATTACAATTACCGTATAAATTCAAATTGCCGCAAAATCGAATATGTATAAAAATTTAAACAGACTTTTTGTTTCAGGTGTCAACGGATCACCAAAACTAAACCTATGAAAGAAAACGCATTTGAGTGCCGCATATGTGATTCAAAATTTTATTCTCGTATAAGTTTGCGCTCACATATTTTGATACATACTGGTGAGAAGCCATTCAGTTGTGATCTTTGCGATTATAAATGCCGACAGGTCGGACATTTGAAACAGCACAAGTTAAAACACACCGGTGAGAAGCCGTTCGGTTGTGATCTATGCGATTATAAATGCCGGCACCTCGTAAGTTTGAAGCATCACAAATTAAAGCACACCGGCGAGACGCCATTTAGTTGTGATCTTTGCGATTATAAATGCGGTCGACTCGATAATTTGAAACAGCACAAGTTAAAACACACCGGCGAGAAGCGGTTTAGTTGTGATCTTTGCGATTATAAATGCCGGTGCTTCGCACATTTGAAACAGCATAGCCTAAAGCACACTAACGAGAAGCCGTTTAATTGTGGTCTTTGCGATTATAAATGCCGACATTTTGTAAGTTTGAAACGGCACAAGTTAAAGCACACCGATGAGAGGCCGTTCAGTTGTGGCGAGAAGCCTTTCAGTTGTCATGTTTGCAATTATAAATGCAGGCAACTCAAATCTTTAAAACGGCACGTGATGATACATAATGGCGAGAATCCTTTACTTTGTGGTCTTTGCGATTACAAATGCCGAAAACTTGCAAGTTTGAAAATACATATGTTAAAGCACATGTAGAAAATATAAAATAATCTAATACTAATAAATAATTTTTTCTCTATCCCTTGGTATGTTGGTATTTTGTTAGTCAAACTTAAGAAATTGTTAAAAACGTTAGGAGTATCTACAAATTTCATTTTCAAATTAAGTTAATTTTTCAAATTTATTTTGTAAAAATAAAAATCAGATTGATAATTTTTCCAAAAACGGTGTTTATTCTTTAATCTGTAATTCACGTCAACCAATATAGTATATTGGGCAAACTGGAAAAAGTCTTCAGATTATAATTACACTTTCAATCTTTACGTTTAAATGGTTTTGCAAATCACCTTTTAGACACTTCCCATAAAAAAGGAAAAAATAAATACCGAAATCTTTTGTATTGCTACTAATCTTTTGTTACTCTTTTTAAGTAAACATTAATAAACTAACTCTTGTAACGAAGTGACCACTCCGTTACTATTTTTGTACATATTTAGTTAAGCTTTGTTCATATTAATTAGCCTGTATTTTTAGGATGTGTTTGCGCAGAATTATAAAGCATAATTTAGGTGGGAGTTCTAAGGGAGTGGGGCTCCCCACCACGCTCAAGCCCCTATAAGCGCGCTCCGAGCACGCTTTAATCAGTCATCCGCCGGCTCATCGAGCCGACGGTCGTGGCTCGAATGCAGTTATCCGCGGAGTCATTCATCCGTCGATGTTTTGACTCAAACGCGTTTAACAACCTGTGCTACGTTCGCGTTACCTGCAACCGCTCCTCCTGTTCTTATCCCGATCCTGAATGGGTGTCTCACTGTCTCTCTTATCCGGTGCGGGTGTCTCGCACATCCTAGAGTCGATGTCTCACTCTCTCTTATCCAGTGCGGGTGTCTCGTACATCCTAGAGTGGGTGTCTCACTCTCTTACCCGGTGCGGGTGTCTCGCACATCCTGAGCCTGAGTGGGAGTTTCACTCACAACCATACCACCGATCCGATCCGATCCCTAGAGCCTCTACCGGAACGTATGCACAGCGCGATACCATCCTGCGATTAGTGTCCGTAAGACACACCGTTTCCGAAACTACCGTCCTGTGATTAGTGTCCGTAAGACACAGTCTCTAAAAACCTGTAAATTTAGACAAAGTTTGTAAATAAAGTTGTTGCTAAGTGATCGACGCTTTTATTTCCGCTGGCTTATTTACGATGGCTTGTTAAAAAATTTATCTAGCTATAATTTCCTTATTGAGTTTTATCCAAAATTTTCTTAACAAAGAAGCTTTAGTTTGATCTCCCCCAGCTACCATTTCAATTTCCTCCGTACGTTATGCTACACCCAGTACAAATTCTTTTAATTGTATTTGTTTTTTCAAATATCCAAACCTATGCAAAAGTCAAATTGCTGTTATTCAATGTTTTTAAATGTAACTTCCCTGTTCATGTTCATGTTCAATTCTCTTCAATTCTGCTATAGAATTCCTGTATCTAATCCTTACAGTCTCTGAGTTGTAAGCTTTTTACATTTTTACTCTAAAATGTATATTAAAAAGTTATTTAATGTATTGTTTGTTCGATTTGAAAAAACTCAATAGTTACTTATTCTCACTGCGCAATAAGCAATTTATTTTTGTCAACTCTCGATCTTATTGTCAGCATGTAAATTTAAAAAGCAAAGGCATTTAACTGCCACATAACCGATTATGTATAATAATCTAAATGGATTCTTTGTTTCAGATGTCAACGGATCACCAAAACCAAACTTGTAAATAAAAGAGCAACCGAATGCCGGATATGTGATTCTAAATTTAAATGGCATGCAGACTTGCGCCGTCACATCTTGATACACACTGGTGAGAAGGTGTTCAGTTGTGATCTTTGCGATTACAAATGCCGGCGCCACGTAGCTTTGAGACGACACATGTTACGGCACTCCAGCGAGAGGCCGTTCAATTGTGATCTTTGCGATTACAAGTCCCGGCGCTTCGCAGATTTGAAACGGCACATGTTACGGCACACCGATGACATGCCGTTCAGTTGTGATCTTTGCGATTACAAATGCCGGCGCCACGCATATCTGAAACGGCACATGTTACGGCACGCCGGCGAGAGGCCGTTCAGTTGTGATCTTTGCGATTATAGATGCCGACGCGTCGAAAGTTTAAAACAGCACAACTTAAAGCACACCGGCGAGAAGCCGTTTAGTTGTGATCTTTGCGATTATAAATGCCGACAGCTTGCGTCCATAAAACAACACAAGTTGAAGCACACCGGCGAGAAACCGTTCAGTTGTGATCTTTGCGATTATAAATGCCGAAGCTCCAGAAATTTGAAACGACACAAGTTAGAACACACTGGCGGGAAACCGTTTATGTTGTGATCTTGGGTTGAGTAAAAATTCAGACAATTTGGCAAGAAATTATCAAGTACATATAATAACTTGAAGGGTACAGTCAAGTCGGTCCATATCCCGATAGAGGTGACGTCTGTTTGTCCAGTCTGTTGAAAATGTTTGAGTATAATAGTCGGGAAATTTGCAGAATTGTTTACCTTTATGCATTTATTATTCAATAAAAATGTAACGTGTTTAGAATTTAAGAATTAAAGTTTTTTCTGCAATGCATCGAGTTTTATCTGCATTACGCTCGTGGTGGTATGCTAGGGTCCTCTTAAGATTATGTAAACAATAAACAGTTTCGGGCAACATTGGTAATCGACGCAGTCGACTTTACGATACATAATAATAATAATAATCATTTATTAATTTAATAATCTCCATTATACAGTCGTGTGTCGGAATAATAATAATAATAAAAATAATTTTTCTAAATCTAAAACTAAAATTAAGTTAAAATTTCATCTACCGTATATGGGCAGATGTCAATTAAAAATTATCTACGGCGTTGCTTACCTTGTTTTTCATGTGTACACGTTTTTTTTTACTTGGAGCGCCAGACGATACCTTGAGCTTTACATTACGAATATGGAAATTACCTCTTGTATTAGCGTTGTGAACATCTCTAAAGTATATTTTGATTTATTTTCGAAGATGTAGATGCAAGTTTCTAATGCCCGCAAAGTGTTAAAATTTTAAAGTTTTTAAAAAGGATTTTACAAAGTGTCTTCCGGTGACCCCAGCCATTATTCGTATTATCTTCTTTTGGCATAGAAACACCTTCTTGCTATGAGCAGAACTTCATCAAAAACAAACGCATAGGATAATTTCGATGCAACCTGCGCATGGTATAATTTTATCAACATACTAACTAAATTTTTAAATAAAAAGCCACGGACTTTAAATTAGAGATAACGTTCTGACAGTGATCGTTCCAATTAAGATGTTGGTCTATTTGTAGTCCTAAGAACTCTGTTGAAGATATATGTTGTTACAGTTTATTTTCCCCCTGTGTAAGAACACACCCTGTACAGTACACATTTCAACGTTACGATCTATTTTTAGCACACTTCGTTTTGTTTCCCATATTACGCGTAGGAATTTACAATTCCTCGTTGGCGTAATTTACCCAAAACTTTCTTTTTAACATACTTTTCGCTAAAAGCTCCAGATCAGACGAACAAGCTTATTATATAAAATTAGCCCCATCCTTGCTTAGGGTTGGAATTGCGTTTACGCGGTGTTTATATGTCCAATTTAAAGAGTACTACTTTGTGACGCGGACGACGACGGGTGGTCAAATTCTTTTGTTTTAAAAACATCCGCACCTGAAACCGGTGCGTATGTTCGTAACCCTTGCCCTTTATTTTGATTGGTTTCCGCTGATGTCACATTCTTATGTTATTGGTACGATTCAAACAGATCACCGTTCATCTCACTTTATACCGTTTTCTACCCCTCTCGATTCTGCAAAACGCCCGAATTGCCAGTGTGTTGTTGACCGTCAGGTGATTTGCGTGTAGTTAGTTTTGTGGGTTCCCGCTCTAATTTCTCTTGGAGGAAGAGAATAAATCTTACGGCTGTTGGCCGACTCTGATTAATTCACCTGTACGAGAGAGTTGACTGTGTGGCAACTCGTGTTCAGCCTACATCCTATTCTGACTTAGGTAAGGTTTACCCCATCGTTTTGCATTATCTTGCAGTTCACGGTCATTTTGCTCCCCTTAGGCTTTTCGTTTTGGCTGTCCTTTCTTCGTTCGGACGACTATTCCGTGCGTGCGACATTTACTGGGATCATCATACCGCCCTTAGTACCGTACCGACCCCAGTGCGCGGCCCGTTATCCCCGTAAGGAGACCGACACTCCGAGGAGCAACGATGCCGCTTGCCGCTTTGCAACGGTGGAACGCCCCTGACACGACAGACGTATGATTGCTACGTAATCAGGTCGGATATTTATGTTTATTTATTCTTGTGTTACGGTGGTTTTGATGTTGTCGCTTGCGCACACTTAAATTTTGCGTATGCTTGCGAAGTAAACTCCATTTCGGAGGAATTCACCTTTTCTCTTGCGTTACGCTTACAAAATGTAATTCGTCGAACAAGTATCTCGGCGTTAGACTAAGTGAGTGTTTCGTTATATTTAACTTTGTATTAATTTCGGATCCGAATTTTTAGGATTTACTGTTTAACGTTAGTTGTGTTGTTCACCTTCTGATTTAATTGTGTATTTGTGATCAATCTTTTAATAAACTTGTGTTCATGCTTTGGACGTACCGTGTTTTTCTGAATTTTTACGCGAATTACTTTAAAAAAAATTAAGTGGCGCCTATTTTTGATTGGCCTTCGCGTTATGGTTTAAGAACCCATTCCCGTCCCACTGAAGCTGCCGCCGACACTGGATTAATTCCGCTCCGGTGTTAAACTTCTACTTATCTACACAGGTAGGTAGCAATATGGCACCTCGGAATTACCAATTTTCACAATTTCTTTGATTTCTTTGTGAGAAATCAATTATCGTGTTTTGTACAAACGTGTAGGTCTCCTAGAAGTAAATTGCATTTTATTTCTGTTGCTCTTTGGGATATATCTGAGGCAACAACAGTGGTATCATCAGCATATACTGTGAAGTTAATTCCTTCAGATACCAATAATGAGGTGTCATTTACGTAGATCAGAAAAAGTATAGGACCCAGTATCGACCCTTGAGAGACACCTGTATCAATAGTTTTTAGTTCAGAACAAGCAGTAAAAATTTCAGTTTCATTATAATCTCTCACCTCAACAAGTACCCTTCTATTACTTAAAAAAAAAAATTTGGATCCATTTATTGCCGACCCCTCTCACGCCGCACCTGTTTAGATTTACAATTAAAATTGAGTTCGCATTGAGATCGCAAAAAATTCCAACGTGGCATTTGCCTCACTCCAAATAACTCACTATTGAAGATTTACAAAAAACTGCACCAACTTTATCATTTGAATTTGTCAATAACTATATTAATTAAATATTTGATTACTTGAGTATACGCACTTCATCTTAGTGTTAGTGTTATGGGTTAAGATGAATTAATATTTAATATTTAGTTGGTACACTTATTTTTTCACCTCATTTACGGTTGATTTGTAAATCAGATGACTTTCAGTCGATCTGAAATCAACCCTGTGATTCAACTTACTTTGTTCCAACGTCATTTGTAGGTACTGTATTATTAAATTGTATTTAATGAGTTGAATAAATATTATTAAGGGTTTTAACTCCTCGGTTTTTTGAATTATTCCATCAGTGAAATCCTTAATTCGCGCGGATTTAACCCACGGCGCGTGTTCACCACGTTCCTTCAAACAAATTTCTTTTGTTTTCGCAATTAATTAATTATACTCCGAGTTGCTCACACGTCCGCGCTCTCTGACATTACGATAGACACACTAATAAGTGTGGTTTAATTAATTAATTAATTAAGTTATAAAAGATGCGGAAAATAATTAATAAGATCCGCGCAAAAGTTGGCCAACTTTCACCTGCAACTCGCAACTCAATTTTTCTACGACCCTTTATAAAAAGACTACTAATTTTCACATTTTCGCTCTAAAATCAGTATTTTAATTTTTGTAACACAGCACCCTCTACTTTATAAGATGATGGACATCAATGTTTATTTTTCGGCTTATGTTCGATCTGAAAAAACTCAATAGTACTTATTAACGTATTGTAATGATTCGTCGACACCAGCCGGCGTCAGATTGTCTCTTGCGTCACACCCGTCTAGTCGACGCGCCTTAGGCGACAGCCTAGAGAATTCTGACGGTGGAATAAAATAGACCAGACAATCCGTCGCCTCCCAGAATGTTCGCGAGAAACAACCCCGGCATATAAAAAGCACGCGGCCGGGAGTGGGACAGTTCGAATTGAATTCAGCATCGACAGATCGGCATGAAAGTTCGGTAGACGTTCGCTCGGTTGTTAAAATAAATCAGACATAAGCTTGTAAATTAGAAATAAATTAGTGTTACTATTAAATAAATTAGTTTATTAACTATTTCGTGTTTTGTTTTGAAATAAAAATTAATAAAACCCTTAAAATCGTTGCAGCATTATGCGTTAAAGAAATTTCACCGTACAATAAGCAATTTGCATTTTTTTGCCAACTTTAGATTCGGTTTTTAGCTTATAAATTTAAAAACCAAAGGTATTTAACTACAACCGATTATGTGTAAAAATCTAAACGGACTCTTTGTTTCAGGTGTCAATGGATCACCAAAACCAAACCTGCGAATGAAAGACCAATCGAATGCCGGATATGTGATTCCAAATTTACGCGTAGGTCAAGTTTGCGCACTCATATTTTGATACATACCGGTGAGAAGCCGTTCAGTTGTGATGTTTGCGGTTATAAATGCGGGCGTCTCGATAATTTGAAACAGCACAAGTTAAAGCACACCAGCGAGAAGCCGTTCACTTGTGATCTTTGCGAATATAGATGCGGTCGTCTCAATGCTTTGACGCAGCACAAGTTAAAACACACCGGCGAGAAGCCGTTTAGTTGTGATCTTTGCGATTATAAATGCCGATATTCTGTAAGTTTGAAATTGCACAAGTTAAAGCACACCGGTGAGATGCCGTTCAATTGTGGCCTTTGCGATTATAAATGCCGGGACCCCGGAATGTTGAAACGACACAAATTAAAACACGCCGGCGAGGAGCCGCTGCTTTGTGGTCTTTGCGATTACAAATGCCGAGAACTTGTAAATTTGAAAATACATCTGTTAAAGCACACGAAGACAATTTGGTGAGAAACTATCGAGTATAATAAATTGTGCTCATTGCAGACCTTGCGAAAAAGGTACAGGGAAAGTAGGATAAAATTCCCCAGGTCCGAAAATCACCGAATCAGAATCATTGACTCACTTTAGTTTTTCTTGTCCCCAATTTATAATTTAAGGAATTTTGGGGAATTTTATCCTACTTTCTCTGTACCCTCCTCGCAAGTGACGGGCAGAACCCATATTCATCGAGAAACACTGGCATATTGCTCGATAATATGATTTCCGTTTTATAGATATCGAAAGGCGTTCTTGAAAATACTCAAAAAGAAAAATTAAATACTTATAGGTACTACAGGCAAGTCGGTGCGTATAGCGTATCTCGATGGAGGTGATATCATCTCGTTGTCGACTCTATTGACTCTATGTTTGAGTCTGGAAATACGCAGGATTGTTTATGCCACTGTCATTTCTTTGTTGTCGCAAGCAGCGTTGCCAGACAAAATTTTCCACAGTCCCTAGATTTTGTATTAAAAATCCCTAGATATTCCCAGACCCCTATTTAGATGCTTTGGCAGTTTGACCACGTTTTGACGCTGTATTAAGTGTTAAATAAATAATCGAATATAATTATCGTCGCATTCATGTTTTATTAAGTGACCTTTCTGACGATTTTCTTTAATAGTTTTTATTACAAGTTTTTCTCAAATTGAACAGCCTGTATTGTATTATTCTAAATGATAACTGCATTACGTTAATAAAGTACGTTTGAAAAAAGCTTGAAAGGGAATCTCTCAAGGACATGACGTTCCCTTCATTTTAAGAAATATGAGAAGAAATACTGTTAATTTTAATTAACTGTTTTTATTCATATTTTTTCTTTAACTCTTGGCTTCTTGATTTCTCTCAAGAGTTTAGTTTGATGTATTTCCTTCACTGTGCGGAAAAGATTGAGTTCGTTCCTCTTGGAAAAGGTGTTCTGACTGAAAGATAAAAAACAAAAAAAAGAAGAGAAGTAAACAATTTTCTTTCTCTTTTAGTTATAATATCTCAGCAAGAAGAACAAACAAAACAAAAGTTTTCTTAAGAATGAAGAAATCAGACCAAACAACCTTAAGAAAATTAAAGAGGCCAAAAATAATTATTTAAATAAACCTCCTCCTCCTCTTCTCCCGTAAAGATTGAAGATGCCAGAAGGAATTACGGAAGAATCAAAATTTTCTTTCTTCAAATGACTCAAAATTCTTTTTCTTCTATAGTTCCTTTTGGCATCGTCAATTCTCTTAAGAAAATGAACGAAGTTTCTTCATTTTAAGAGAGAAGGAGAACCAGAACCCCTCGTTTTTTTATAATCGTTTTTGGCTTCTTCAATTTTCTGGAGACTGCCTTTTAACTCGTTCTTAGGATAACTTAGTTTCTTCTTCTTCTTCTTGGAGAGGTATTTCAAGAGAAATACGTTTCAGTAAAGACAAAGGTAAATTTCTCTTTTTTCCTGTTTCTCATTGGCTTCTTCAGTTCCCTTCCTACTTTCATTTATTTTCTCTTTTTGTTTCAACTTCCTTTGAGTTCCTTCTCACTCTTCTTCTGTTAACTTTTTTCAACGCCGTTTTCCCCACAAGCTTATGACGGAGTATTTAATATATTTCCTTTTCGTAGCGTTTTTTTTTTATGGATTATTATCTTTATCGGTGGATTTAGTTCAGCTTCAACAATGTTTACAAAGCAACAGCAACGAGAAGATCAGCAGCGACAGAAGCAACGATCTTGAAGAAGTTGTATAACGAAAAACGAAATATCTGCAAAAAAAGAAGCGTTACGCGGTTCCACCGGAAACCTTGGAGAAGAACAAGGGCGAAATATCTGCAGAAAAAGAAGCGTGACACAGTTCCACCGGAAACCATGGAGAAGAACAAGGGCGAAATATCTGCAGAAAAAGAAGCGTGACACAGTTCCAGCGGAAAGTTTGGAGGAGAACAAGGGCCACAGAAGTCTTCATATTAATCTTCCCTGGTTTGTTTTAGTTCGAATAATTTAAAGTTGTATTCGTGGGATTCTTCAAAGAAGTCGCAGTGTTTTAAACACATTTGGCCAGTAATCGACTGCCAGCAATAGATTGCCAGTAATCAATCGCCGGTGATCGATTACCAGTAATTAATCGCCAGTAATCAATTGCCAGCCATCGATGTTGATTCTTCAATGTTCTTGATGGAATAATTTAATTTAAAGTTGCTCAGCTTGAAACCTGTCGTATTTGTGAAATTCTTCAAAGTTGCAATGTTTTAAACACATTAGGCCAGTAATCGACTGCCAGCAATCTACTGCCAGCAATATATTGCCAGTAATCAATCGCCAGTAATCGATGGCTAGTAGAGAAAATTTTTTGTCAAGGCCTGAACACAGTGAACACGCACTCAGTACTTAGGCTCAGTTATACAATGGCTGGGATAATGACAATACCCGGGCGTTGTCGTTTATTATGTTTCTACATGAGAATAATTAACAACATTGTCCTTTACTATTGTTTAAACAATGTTCATGTTCCTTTTCAATTCTGCTTCTCTTACCTACTTACTTTTTACATTTTTACTCTAAGTCAGTATTAAAAAGTTATTTATTGTATCGTATTTTAATTTTTGTAACACAGCGCCCTCTATATCATAAGACAAATGGATAACATCAACGTTTATTTTACGGGCTATGTTGGATTTGAAAAACCATTATTACTTATTAATGTGCGTATTATGTATGTACATATGCTCCGCGTTAAAGAATTCTCACTTTGCAATAAGCAATTTATTTTTGTCAACTCTCGATCTTATTGCCAGCGTATAAATTCAAAAAGCAAGGGCATTTCACTGCCACACAACCGATTATGTATAAAAATCTAAACGGACTCTTTGTTTCAGGTGTCAACGGATCACTAAAACCGAACCTGTGAATAAAGAAGCAATCCAATGCCGGATATGTAATTCTAAATTTAAACGCCGTGAACACTTACGCTGTCATATCATGCTACATACTGGTGAGAAGCCGTTCAGTTGTGATCTTTGCCACTACAAATGCCGGCAACTCTCAAATTTGAAACGGCACATGTTAGGGCACACCGGTGAGATGCCGTTCAGTTGTGATCTTTGCGATTATAAATGCCGGGACATCAAATACTTGAAACAGCACAAGTTAAAGCACACCGGTGAGATGCCGTTCAGTTGTGATCTTTGCGATTATAAATGCCGAGACGCCGGGAATTTAAAACGACACAAGTTAAGGCACACCGGCGCGGGAGAGAAGCCGTTCAGTTGTGAACTTTGCGATTATAAATGTCGGGACCTCACAACTTTGAAACAGCACAAGTTAAAGCACACGGACGAGAAGCCTCTTAGTTGTGATCTTTGCGATTATAAGTGCCGGTTCCCCGCAAGTATGAAGCAGCACAAGTTAAAGCACACCGGCGAGAAACCGCTCAGTTGTGGTCTTTGCGATTATAGATGTCGGGACTTCAAAAGTTTGAAACGTCACAAGTTAAAGCACACCGACGAGAAGCCATTTAATTGTGATCTTTGCGATTATAAATGCCGAGACGAGGGGAATTTAAAACGACACAAGTTGAAGCACACCGGCGAGAATCCATTTAGTTGTGATCTTTGCGATTATAAATGCCGATATGTTGCAAGTTTGAAACGGCACAAGTTAAAGCACACCGGCGAGAAGCCGATCGTTTGTGATCTTTGCGATTATAAGTGCCGGCACCTCGAAAGTTTGAAGCAGCACAAGTTGATGCACACCGGCGAGAAGCCGTTACTTTGTGGTCTTTGCGATTACAAATGCCGAGAACTTGTAAATTTGAAAAGACATATGTTAAAGCATACGAAGAAAATATAATGAGTAAAAAATGCAGACAATTTGGTAAGAAACTATCACGTATAATAATTTTTGTTCATATGCAGATCTTGCGAGAAGGGTACAGAGTGTGGTGAACCCTGTATATAATATTTTATTTAGTAATTTCTTACATTCATAATTTTTGCTGACTTAGAATAAAGGTAAGGAATTGCGCGGACAACAGCGGGCACTCGCGGATAAGTCGCGAGATACGTCCGAACCCCTGCTTTACGCTACTTTTCGTTTTAACGTCTTATTACTGTAATCAATATTTACATTAGGTTTTTTTTTAATATACGATAGAAAGTTGATTGACTTTTATTTCGTAACGTCGGCGTCGATGGAACGCGACATAATTCTGGTGGTAGCGGTGCTGATGTAATAATTTGACAGCAGTATAAAGAAAATTAAAGTTTTCGCGTAATACATTTAAACTAACGGAGTTCAGTGAAACAATTTTCGCGAATAAAATCACTATAAGCAAAAGCAGTTATACAGAGTGGTGAAAACGAAGGCGACTCAACAATACGAAGCAGCCAATTGATTGATCTACGTCCGGAGTGTCTGTAGTTTCCAGTCAGGGTTTGAATCAAAGTCTAAGCCAATACGTAGACCCATACCGAAAGTTATCCTGGAACGGTTTCTTCAGCTGATGACCTCAGGAAATCCTGTCAGCCGTGAGGCTAGGACCGGTTGATTTCAACAACGATCAGCAACGACTCCAACGTTTTTCCGAATTTTTAAGAAAATCAACAATTATCAAGCGTCAGTGATAGTGAGGCGGCAGATGAAAATGTTTTTGGCAGTTACAGTGCTATTGTAAGTAATAATTTTTGCATAGATTAAATTCATTCTTATACGTCGAAAGTCATATGTGTCCAGAATCATCATCTACTTCAAACGCGGCATCACCAGATAGCGAACACACACCTAGTGATTTTCCTAGTGACGATAGTAGAGATAACGATAGGAATATCGATGTGCCGAACGAAAATCCTGTCACGATTTCTTTAGAAACAGCAATTAAATTAACTCCGAGTTATAGCGGAAAAGATGATGAAGACTTATATGCCTTTGAAAATACATGCGAATTTTGTATACCGTGTGTATCTTATTCTGAAACATGCAAAACACACACATACGTTTGTTGCTAGAGTAACGTAATTATTAAATGACAGCAATGTATTAAAGCGAGTATTTTATTTTGAAACATAGGGTGAGTTCGCGTTTACGCTCGGATCGATCGGAGTGTTTCTTTTTATCGCTCTTATTACCTTATATGCAGTGAAACGCTGACGCTCTCCCTCACACTTTTGATCAAAGCGTACTCCGAGCGTAAACGCGAACTTGCCCGTAGGAGAAATAAAGTAATGGAACAAAATATGCTTCAAAATAAAATACACGCTTTAATACATTGCTGTCATTTAATAATTAGTTACTCTAGCAACAAACGGATACATGTATTTTGCATGTATCAGAATAAGATATATCCACGGTATAAAATATAAGTGCGAGAGAAAAAGCAGTCCTTTTACAAGGCTATTGTAACAAAGTTGAGCGGTAAAGCGTTTGCGGTAACTAGATATGGAAATATTGATTCATGGGAAACTGGAAGATTTGTTAAATGAAGCTTTGGGTGAACAGAGAACAGTAGGGCATTTACAGTTAGAATTAAACGCTAGTAGGCAACAGAAATTTGAAAGTGTTAGTTAGCGTATTCATGTAGGATTGAAAAATTATTTTATCAGTTATGTAACGCAAGTACTAAGGGAAAATCAGAGAATGAATCGCGACATATTACTATGTTATTTTGGTTTTGAAATTTAAAAATTCTTGTAACAATACTATTAGTATTTATGATTTTGATGTATCGATTGTAAAGCAAATCAAATATTTAATTTCGAATTAAACAAATCACGGTTAAGTTGCCATAAGAATTACAATGCGAACTGTCAAATTAACAACGTCATTAAAATTTGATTGCAATTAAATTTTCTGTAAACTCGCCCTAAATCTTGTATTTATGTACATTATTAGTTAAACGAAAGTCTTCTAACTCGCATGTATGAGATGGCTTGAAGTATAAATACTGAATCTTTTCTTTGTTTAATATTAATCTATTCTGGTAGTAACATCTTGACAGTTGAGTTATTATCAATTGTGCTTCGTACTTTAATTCATCAGCATCAGACGCTGAGACCGCTGTAGATATGTCATCAGCATAATTAACAATGAAACCACCACTTATATGTTCAGACAAATCGTTCGCGAATAAACTAAATATTAACGGCCCCAATACCGAGCCCTGAGGCACGCCAAGAGTAACTATAAATTCCTCAAAGTAAGACTGATTAACAGAGACGACATTTTTTCTTCGTCTCGTAAATGAATGTATCCATTCATCCAAATATACTCCTAGATATTTGATGGACTTCACACAGTCAAGGCTACCTGTTTGGAGGTCCAAATTTCTCAGAGGGAATTTCATGAAATGTGTTTTTTCGTCGTTTAAACGAAGTTTGTTGATTAAGAACCAATTCTTATATAACGGTCAATTCACAATTACTTGTGGTTAGGATTATCAATCAATTAAAAATTATTGTATTATGAAATCCTTCACGATATATTTTTATTTATTTATTTTTTCAGCGATATTAACGTCATTATTTTTGTGGCATATTTTTTTATAGAATTAAAAGGAATCGTCCCGATCTGTAAATGATAGTTTAAAGTTGTCGGGAAAAATTTACAAAAATGTAAAGTCCCCACTTATATAGAGAAACAAACCAACAAAAACTTGCCCCAAAAGAAAACCTAACCTTAAAATACAAAATTAAAATCAAAAATTCTATAAAACTGAACTCAAAAACTTGCTTCTATATAAGCCAAAAGTAAAAAAATTAAATCATCTTTTTGTAGGCCAACCAATTAACCCCAGACGGAGAGCCTCAATTTTAAACATCTTCACCTTCGTCCCATCAGGAAGGTGTAGCAGATATCGGCGCTTGTTCCCGCGGTGATTCTTTAGGAAGTCACGAGGAAGCTTTTTGATGGCTTCCTCAAATTCAGCAGCCTCCATCTGCTGAGGAACTGGCGTTTCAGGATCCGGAGACCCAACCTCCCTGACCGAGACGTTTGTAATTTCAGGAACCGAAATTACAGGCCTTGAAGGTGCAAGTGTGAAATCTGGCATGGCCTCTGTATCGGTGTCATCTCCAGAAAGCTCTCGAAACTTGGTTTTCAACCAATTGGTCGTCGTAGGAGAGTCAATGTTCGAGAGACCGTCTTCGAGGTTAGGTAAACTCTACATTTAACAGAATAGAAATATTAATAAAAGAAAAATCTTAGTGAAAACTTAATTTTCAGAATTCTAGGGGACCCTTTTGTACAAATATATTGGAAAAATGGCATGAAAAAGCCAAAAGAAATGATCATTTTACATAAATAAAACAAATTCAACGTGCGTATCCTTTTTCATTTAATATTTTAATTATCCTAGAAAGGAATAACACAACAATATGTTAAGACACACCGACGAGAAGCCGATCAGTTGTGGTGTTCGCGATTATAAATGTATACAGGGTGTTCCATTTAAAAAAATTATATTTTTTTGTCCACCCGGTATATATAAAACGCTACCGCAAAACTGATAGTATAAGTGAAATCTATATAGAAATCCATATAAGACCAGTTTTTAAATTTTTTGAATTGGTTAATAATTAGAAAAATAAAGGGGGGTTAACATTAATAAAACTAACCCCGTACTTACTAATGTATCATATATCCAAATAAATATTTGATAAAGATAGGTCATGGAAGTGTAAATATGTGTCTAATATACATAGTGTTTTGTAAAATAATTGCAAAAATTTTAACTACATTACCGTGAAAGCTAAACTTATGGTCAATATGTCAATTACTGAGGTATTGTTCAAAATTGTTTTAATCAATTGAAAACATAAGAAACATCTTTACAACAGAAATTACGTTTTCACTAAATTTAGCAATATTTTAAGAGAATTTAACTTATAGAGAATAATAATACGTGCTAAACAAACAAATAACGGACAAGGGTTTCGCACATGCCCTAATTTTCGTCGGTATTACATTAAGAAACATTGCGTTAAATTTTTGAACAAATAATCAATACAAATCTTTTTTGTTTGACGGTTTTCAAGATATTCGAAAAAGAGTAAAAATCACGATTTTTGTTTTTATTTTTTTCTATAAAAACCAACGAAGCTAGGAATTTTTAGGTCAGACATTGTTAAGGCACATTTTTATGGGGAATTTAAGTATGCCATTATCTTTGTCATGTCATCTAAAATTACGAACAAACGACGTTCAACTTTTTATTTTCGCCCCTACCTCATTTCACGAATAGACACTGTTTAATTCTGTCATAGGTTTTCTGTATCTAATCTCTTAATTGTAAACTTTTTACATTTTTACTTTAAAATCTATGAACAATTTAAGTAACGACATCCTCATATCGCTTTTTGACCTGATATTGCAGTAGGATTGACAAATTGAAGCCAGTTCGCTACATAATGAGTCATCCCATGCAAGGCGGCCATGCTTGCTGTCAAAGCAAGCATGAAAGTTTTAAAAATTTTGTAGCAAATAACATTGCAATGTCAGGTCAAAAAGCGATCGCAGGATGTCGCTAATTAAATTGTTCATTACTTTTACATCGCAATGGCGAATAACCTAGGACAGATTGGTTTGCTTTGCAGTGGAATTCTTGAGCTACGGTTCTGCTGACGAGACCCTAAATAGGGCCGAAACAGCTGTACAGAGCATGCTCGAGGAGTCTGTTGCAAGCAAAACCGATTTGCTACAAAATTTCTAAAATCTATATTAAAAAGTTATATAATGTATCGCATATTATTTTTTTTTAACACAACGCCTTCTATATCATAAAATAATGGATATCAACGTTTATTCTTCGGCGTATATTCGAGTTGAAAAAACTCAATTGTACTTACTAATGTATCATATACGTTCTACGTTAAAGAATTCTCACTCTGCAATAAACAATGTATTTTTGTCAACTTTCTATCTTATTGTCAGCGTATAAATTTAAAAACAAAAGGCATTTAACTGTCACACAACCGATTATGTATAAAAATCTAAACGGACTCTTTGTTTCAGGTATCAACGGATCACTGAAACCGAACCTGTGAATAAAAAAGGAACCAAGTGCCGGATATGTGATTCTAAATTTACATGTCGTAGAAGTTTGCGCAATCATCTCTTGATACATACTGGTGAGAAGCCGTTCGGTTGTGATCTTTGCGATTACAAATGCCGGCGTCTCTCAAGTTTGAAACGGCACATGTTATGGCACGCCGGCGAGAGGCCGTTCGGTTGTGATCTCTGTGATCATAAATACCGAGACAGCACAAGTTTGAAACAGCACAAGTTAAAGCATACCGATGAGAAACCGTTCAGTTGTAATCTTTGCCATTACAAATGCCGGCAACTGTCAACTTTGAAACGGCACATGTTAAGGCACACCGGCGAGAGGCCGTTCAGTTGTGATCTTTGTGATTATAAATGCCGGTACCTCAATTATTTGAAACAGCACAAGTTAAAGCACACCGGTGAGATGCCGCTTAGTTGTGATCTCTGTGATTATAAATGCCGAGACTTGGGGAATTTAAAACGACACAAGTTAAGGCACACCGGCGCGGTCGAGAAGCCGTTCAGTTGTGATCTTTGCGATTATAAATGTCGGGACCTCACAACTTTGAAACAGCACAAGTTAAAGCACACCGGCGAAAAGCCACTTAGTTGTGATCTTTGCGATTATAAATGCCGGTTCCACGCAAGTATGAAGCAGCACAAGTTAAGGCACACCGGCGCCGCGGTCGAAAAGCCGTTCAGTTGTGATCTTTGTGACTATAAATGTCGAGACCTCACATCTTTGAAACGTCACAAGTTAAAGCACACCGACGAGAAGCCATTTAGTTGTGATCTGTGCGATTATAAATGCCGAGACGAGGGGAATTTAAAACGACACAAGTTAAAGCACACCGGCGAGAAGCCATTTAGTTGTGATCTTTGCGATTATAAATGCCGATATGTTGCAAGTTTGAAACGGCACAAGTTAATGCACACCGGTGAGAAGCCGCTACTTTGTGGTCTTTGCGATTACAAATGCCGAGAACTTGTAAATTTGAAAAGACATATGTTAAGGCATACGAAGAAAATATAATTAGTAAAAAATGCAGACAATTTGTTAAGAATCTATCAAGTATAATAATTTTGTGTTCATATGCAGATCTTGCGAGAAGGGTACAGAGTGTGAACCCTGTATATAATATTTTATTTAGTAACTTCTTACATTCATAATTTTTGCTGACTTAGAATAAAGGTAATGTTGCGGATTATGATTACATACAAGAATCAAGATAGCAAGTAACATAAGCAGAGTTGTCATAAATAATTTAATAATTTCTTGAACACTTTCAATTAATCTTTTCGTTTTCTAACGTTTTATTACTGTAACCAATAGTTACATTAGTTTTTTTTTTTAATATACGATAGAAAGTTGATTGACTTTTATTTCGTAACATCGGCGTTCATGGAACGCCACATAATTCTGGTGGTAGCGGTGCTGATGTAATAATTTGGCAACAGTATAAAGAAAATTCAAGTTTTCGCGTAATACATTTTTTAAACTAACGGAGTTTATGAAACGATTTTCGCGAACAAAATCACTACAAGCAGAAGCAGTTATACAGAGTGGTGAAAACGAAGGCGACTCAACAATACGAAGCAGCCAATTGATTGATCTACGTCCGGAGTGTCTGTAGTTTCCAGTCAGGGTTTGAATCAAAGTCCAAGCCAATACGTAGACCCATATCGAAAGTTATCCTGGAACGGTTTCTTCAGCTGATGACCTCAGGAAATCCTGTCAGTCGTGAGGCTAGGACCGGTTGATTTCAACAACTTCGAGATCCGCAACGACTCCAACGTTTTTCCGAATTTTTAAGAAAACAAGAATTATCAAGCGTCAGTGATAGTGAGGCGGCAGATGAAAATGTTTTTGGCATCGCGAATAATAAAAGTCAAACTTTAAATGTATTTGTTGAGGGGTTGATGCAGCCTGTAAAAACGCTGGTCAAATCTCAAAATTTAACTAATTTAGAAAGTGCGATAAAACATGCACTTGATGAGGAAAGAGTTGTTAAATCAAATCAAGAATCTTGAAAATATTGTCAATTAAAAAAGCCTAATTTTTCGTTGATCGAATAGAATAACGAATAGGTAATAACCATTTCGGAAGTTCTACTTAAGAGTTTGTAAGATATTGATGTTTAAGTATAAAAAATTGCCGCAATATGAGCGCTTATATCTTTGTTATTTATTTACATTTCGTCTTGAATTTTTGTAGGTACTCAGTTCAATATCTTTTTCAACAGAAATTCAGAACAGCTTCGGCCTATCAGTTAATATGTGTACATGTGAACACCCAGTATATCTAGACTCTCGTGAAACACTGTTTTAATAAGCTTTCATAAAACGCCAGATTTATATGTCGAATCATCACAATATGTAACAATAACGACATTCCTTCCATTGCAATGTAAATTTACTTGTCAAATTTCTAATATATTTCTTAACTCTGAAATAATTTGTGTCTTCATCTGATTTAGTTACGCTGAGATTGTTCAAAATATAATCTAAAACAAGAGAGTTTCTATTTTTATTATTCTACTCTTGGCGCCAAACGTCAAAAATTTCTTTACGTGTAATCGACATAATAGCCGCTTTCAGGTAACTGCAGCAGCTGAGTTGCTGACTAAGCAATCGATTGTGATTGGTTCAAATTAAAGTAATAGCCAATCACATGCGATTTCTTAGTAAGCAACTTAGCTGCTACAGTTACCTGAACGCGGCCATTATCTAAAAAAAATGAAAAATTGTTATTGTCGGCACCTATCGGCAATTCATTTCCGTTTAATAATATTAACAATGAATTATCAAGTGCGAAAAAAAAACATTTACAATGAATCCATCTGAATTTGAGTTTTACAGAACCTTTAAATTAAAAAAATCGCCAACAATATAATGTTAAGACGATTGTCATTCTAAAGGATTAGCAGCAAAACAATTATGAAGTCTTCTAAAAACATACACACCTACAAAAGAAATTATTCCCAGAAATTTAATACCGTAACCATAACACAACTGACACACCAACGCATCAAACAGAAATACAAATTAAGTAAAAAATAATAAACAGCGGTACTCTCTTATTTACCAATTCATCACAGCTTACTATTTTCACTAATCCTTTCAGTATACCTGTGAGATACTTCCTAGGTGTTTTGTAATTAATTGCCAGTAAAATCTGAAAAATCTGTTATGCTGAAAATTTTGATTTATTATTAGCTAGATAAATAAAATTATCCACTGTGGCGTCGTATAAAATACTTCGTTCGTTTTTTAGTGTTCACATATCTTCAAAGAGTACAGGATGAAATAATTTTTCATGAAACAAATCTGTGGTAATTAACTAATGTTAATTTAATAAAGAAACATATCGAGGCCTAGTCACACATGTAGAAAATAAAGGAGGTTAGTAATAGCGAATGTCATGATGTATATTAACACTATCTTTCTGCTTAGAACTTAATAAAGAATGTATTAATTTTCAAGGTATGAACATTAATTTAAAGAAACTCTTTGTTTCAGGTATCAACGGATCCCTAAAGCAGAAAGTGTGAACAAAAAGACAAACTACTGCCGGATATGTGATTCTAAATTTAAATCTCGTGCAAATTTACGCAGACATATTTTGATACATACAGGTGAGAAGCCAATTAATTGTGATCTTTGCGATTATAAATGCCGAAAAAACAGGGATTTGAGAATTCACAAGTTAACACACACCGACGAGAAGCCGTTCAGTTGTTACCTTTGCGATTATAAATGCCGACAAGCCGGAAGTTTGAAAACTCATATGTTAAGACACACCGACGAGAAGCCGTTCAGTTGTGGTATTTGCGATTATAAGTGCCGACAAGCTGGAAGGATAAAAATTCATAGGTTAATACACACCGACGTGAAGCCGTTCACTTGTGGTCTTTGCGATTATAAATGCCGAGAAGCCGGAAACTTGAAAGCTCATATGTTAATACACACCGACGAGAAGCCGATCAGTTGTGGTGTTTGCGATTATAAATGCCGAAGAAACACGGATTTGAAAATTCACATGTCAGTACACACCGACGAGAAGCCATTCAGTTGTGGCCTTTGCGCTTATAAATGCCGACACGCTGGAAACTTAAAAACTCACATGTTAATACACACCGACGAGAAGTTGTTCAGTTGTAGTGTTTGCGATTATAAATGCCGAAGAAACAGGGATTTGAAACTTCACATGTCAAAACACTTACTTACCGACGAGAAGCCGTTCAGTTGTGGTCTTTGCAATTATAAATGCCGACAAGCCGGAAGCTTGAAAACTCACATGTTAATACACACCGACGAGAAGTTGTTCAGTTGTAGTGTTTGCGATTACAAATGCCGACGAGCCGGAAACTTGAAAACGCACGAATTAAAGCACACCAACGAGAAGCCGTTCAGCTGCGATTGGTGCGATTATAAATGTCGACAAGCCGCAAGCTTGAAAATTCATTTATTAACGCACACCGACGAGGTGCCGTTCAGTTGTAATATTTGCGATTATAAATGCCGCAGGATCGAGCATTTGAAGCAGCACAAGATGACGCACACCAACGAGTAATATTTGCAATTATAAATGGTTCAAAATTTGAAATATGACACATCGAAAGATTGGTTTAAATATTTGACACTCAATACATTCTTTCAAAAAAAAGTATATTTTCTCATTTTTAACTTTTGAAATATTAATCGACTTTAAACTCTAACAACTCTTAATATATTTCTTGCGAATATTGCTTGATACGAACTTTGATCTATTGATATTCACAGCATTAGCAAAAGTATTATAATTGTTTACCAAATAATTTTAAGGATATAAATAAATGTCGACACGCCGGAAACTTGAAAACTCACATGTTAATACACACCGGCGAGAAGCCGTTGAGTTATAATGTTTGCGATTATAAATAACGAAGAAACAAGGATTTGAAAATTCACATGTTAATACACACCGTCTTTATTGATTAATTAATTAATACATAAATAACTTAAACTAAAGAAACTTATGCTTAGAACCCGGTGCTCTACTCAACAGGGTTTTCCTAACCTAAATTACTGGAATATAATATAATATTTATAAATATAAACAAGAACCTGAAATTCGTGATTCGTGACAATCGTAGATGATTTATAAAACTTTATAAAACTTATTAGGAATTACAGAACACAAATTCACAGCAAAATTTTTAATAAAAGACTTTCTCAACTAAAAGAACCACGATCTTGGATCAAGCCTCAAAATTCGAAAGCATTATAACAGAAAAACAAATTTTATAAGCACAACCATATCACTACAATATGTAAATCTGATAAACAGCTTAACTATAATTTTTATTCATAGGTCTCTGTCATGATGTCACCTTGATTATTAGCAGGTTGGCGGGCGCTTTGTATTCATAAACAATGTTTTTTTGTTAATGTAATAAAAACCTCCTGGAATATTTTCGGAGAACTCATAATATTGTGTTTTAAAAAGTAAATATGCGCATAAGATAAAACAAGTCCGGCGCTGAAATGTCCTAAAACCGCCGAAGTCTGGTAATAACATAGAATGATATACGAATTTGCGTATTATGTTTGCAGAAGTAAACAGTAAACAGTTATTGAAATTTTTGCAGTCGAGTTCCAGATGGCGCCTGCTAAATCTTCACGTATATTTAATGCCTGTCCCAGCATAAGTAACCTTGTTGTTCAATGTCGTTTCTTAAATGGATAAAAGTCATTCGTATTTCGAATATGTCCGACTTTATAAAATTCGTTGTTGATTTTGTTCAGCTCCTCTTGCACACCCCTCACTAAAGGCTGAAGGGTTACCTTACTTTGGCAGTATCGCAAAGAGGTAAACATTGATGTTTCCCGACACGATATTCTAGATTGAATTGACTTTATGCTTTTATTAACCGTACTAAAAAGTTACTTTAAATATATCAAAAATATAAGATTGATTCGCTAAGAGCGTTCAGACAAATAAAATATTTAGCAATTTTAATAATCTAAAGTAACTTGTGGATTAAAGCAACAAGAATGATGTCTTCATTGTAAGCTTGCCCCAAACAAAATATTGAGTTGATTCAATTTAAAATATTTAACATTTTTTGACTGTTGGTTGAATGACCACGCATGACTGCTAAGAGGTAAACGAAATATATTGTTAACTGAACGTGTTTTTGGTTGACTGAACAGTTTATTTTTCTGAGTGTAGTGCCCAGGAATTACTGTACAAAAAGGTAATAATCTCCAAGGCTTAAGTCAGCGGTTTATCCCTCGTTACAATACTTCTCAAGTGTCAATAAAATAAAGCATAATATTTGCTGTCAATTAATGAGAAGCAATTGTTTTGTGTGGACTTGGGGGGGAGGTATAACATGTATTATTAAGTTTAAAATAATAGATTAATTAATTATTGTTAAACGGAAATTTTGGACTTTACAATATACAGGGTGTAATCGAATAAGTTTCACTTATTAATACTAAGTTCTTCATTGCATAAGGAATTAATTCTGTAAATATTAATGGTCTTGCTCAAAAATAGAAAACTGACCTACCACAAGAGCGCATCGCCTTTTGTTTGCAAACCTCTGCTCGTTCGTCCTTGCGTCTGCGGTTTTTATAAACACATCGTGAAACGATAAATTCCGCAAATGTCACGGTCAGTGGTTCAGTGTCGCCCGCAACACAATTCGATAACGAAATGTTCGTCCATTTGTTTCATTAGATAATCGATAATAATTACATTATGATATTCCAACAAACATGTAACACACTACTGGTGGATATCACAAACATTACTTAAATTTCATCATGCGTTAAAAGTAAACGTTGCTATGGTTACGTGTGCTGAAGGCATAGGAATGATTATTCTTAACCAATGATTAAATTTAATTGGCTTTTATGAAACCCAGCATAAGTGATTTAATTTGTTAATTTCGCCTGTTAAAATGATTTTTTACTTATTGTTAGGTAGGATTCATGATTGCTGTTTAATTTTTAATTAAGGAAATAAATACATATGACTATGTAAGAATGTTTTGTGAAAAATTTGCATTTCTATTACTTAAATATTAATAAAAAAATATCTGGGAATCGCCGTATTCTTTTGTAGTACGAAAATAATAAATGATCTGCCCCAACGTTTATTGTATCGCATCTGCAGGTTTACTGCCCTATCATTTATTGCGCGTAATAGTAAACTTTGCTCATCCTACGCTTTAAATCTAAGCCAGCGGTTCTCAAACGTTTCTTGTAAAAAGTAAGTGTACATTTTTCCTGAATTATTATTGACATTTTTCCAAACGTGTACGTCATAACTTCGCTTATTTTCTTGTGTATTAATAGTGGCTACAGCATGTGAAACTTAACTGATTACACCCTATATTAAATGTCAAATGAAAACGTTTTCATTTTTAAATAAAGTTTCATTACCTATTTGTTACATATCGGTTAATATAATGAATATTAATTACGTAAGAGTGAATTTTTTGTGTTACTCGATGTAAATCAACAATAAAATCCATTAGGATTATCAATCAATTATAAACTATTTTATTATGAAATCCTTTATGATATATTTTTATTTATTTATTTTTTCAGGGATATTAATGTCATTATTTTTGTGCCATATTTTTTTATATAAAAAAAATCGCCCCGATGTGTAAATGATAATTTTGAGTCGTCAATAAAATATATAAAAATATTGCCCATAAAAAAAAAACTAAGCCTTTCCGACCCTAACAATATAGGTTTTTTATTGATGAAATTTCGACTACTTTCTACCATTCTTGTTTGAGCACTTATTTTTGGGACACGTCGTATAAAATACTTCGTATTATTTTTTAGTGTACACATATCTTCAAAGAGTAAAGGAGAAGCCATTTAGTTGTGATATTTGCGATTATAAATGCCGGCAACTCGTAAGTTTGAAACAGCACAAGCTAAATCACACCGGCGAGAAATCGTTCAGTTGTGATCTTTGCGATTATAAATGTCGACTCGCCGGAAAAATGAAAGAGCACAAGTTGAAGCACACCGGCAAGAAACCGTTGCTTTGTGGCCTTTGCGATTACAAATGCCGAGAACTTCTAAGTTTGAAGAGACATGTTAAAGCACACGAAGAAAACATAACGTAATGGTAAAAAGCTATCAAGTATAATAATTTGTGTTCATGTGGAGAACTGGCAACAAGTCTTTAGTTTGATTGGGAATCCGGCCTTAGTAACTTGCCTTAAGTACATATTTAATGATCTTTGTGTTTTATAGATAATCAGTTTTGAAAATGTCTCGAGTTAAAAAATGTAATACAAATACATAAATGGTTGTTTCTAATCTAAATACTTTTTTTACTTTCTTCTAAATTTTTTTACTAAGGCCCAGTTGTACAATTCTAGTTTAACTTTAACTTTAAGCGTAGCTTAAACCCATAGCAAGGTCCATTACAACCATGTTATTGTGAAGGGCTTAAGCTTTGGTTTAACGTTAAACTCGAATTGTACAACTGGGCCTTAAAATCGAGTGGTTCACTTAACAAGCTATTGTGGTTCAGTTAACCCTGAGGTTGGATTATGTGGTCTCAATAAAATACATTGTTAATTTCGTTTCATTTAACTAAAGAAAGTACATATAAGATATTTATCTACAATAACTAATAAAACTAATATAACTAACTGCCACACAACCGAATAGGTATTTAAACAGATTCTTTGTTTCAGGTATCGATGGATCACTACAAGTAGTCCTATGGAAGAATATAATTACCTGTACCTCGAAAGTTTGAAGCAGCACATGTTAAAGCACACCGGCGAGGAGCCGTTCAGTTGTGATCTTTGCGATTATAAATGCCGGTACCTCGTAAGCTTGAAACGGCACAAATTAAGGCACACGGGCGAGAAGCCATTCAGTTGTGATATTTGCGATTATAAATGCCGGCACCTCGAAAGTCTGAAGCAGCACAAGTTAAAGCACACCGGCGAGGAGCCGTTCAGCTGTGATCTTTGCGATTATAAATGCCGAGACCTCGTAAGCTTGAAGCGGCACAAGGTAAAGCACACCGATGAAAAGCCGTTCAGTTGTGATTTATGCGATTATAAATGCCGGCGCCCCGATAGTTTGAGAGTGCACAAGTTAAAGCACACCACAGAGAAGCCATTCAGTTGTGATCTATGCGATTATACATGCCGGCACCTCGAAAGCTTCAGGCAGCACAAGTTAAAGCACACCGGCGAGGAGCCGTACAGTTGTGATGTTTGCGATTATAAATGCCAGCACCTCGTAAGCTTGAAACGGCACAAGTTAAAGCACACCGGTGAGAAGCCGTTCAGTTGTGATCTTTGCGATTATAAATGTCTGCGCCTCGATTATTTAAAGCAGCACAAGTTAAAGCACACCGGCGAGAAGCCGTTCAGTTGTGATCTTTGCGATTATAAGTGCCGGCAACTCGTAAGCTTGAAACAGCACAAGTTAAAGCACACCGGTGAGAAACCGTTCAGTTGTGATCTATGCGATTACAAATGCCGACACCTCGTAAGTTTCAAGCGGCACAAGCTAATAAAGCACACGACAACAACATAAAATACTCTAGTTCATTGAATAAGAAAATCAGACAGCTTGATGAGAAAATTAACTTTTAGAGTAACTAATTAAGTTAAGTTTAATTAGTAGTTAACTACGTGGATCATTGCACGGAATAATATTAATTAATAATTAATTAATTAGAGAAATTGTCAGGTTGGTAGTTAAAAATATAGATACATATTTTCATTGCAACTGCAATTATATTGAGATCCTAACCTAAAATCGTGAACCAATAATAATTGCATCATGAATCTAGCCCTTTTTGAATTATAACTTAAACAAAATGCAAATTTAAATTTTTTTCTGATAATAAAAAATCTTACAAGTAGTACGAACTTACAAGTTTCCAATTTCCACCTAAAGTACTCTGGACATCTTTTGATAAACGAAATTTTCTAAAGACAACATCGTCATTATTTCAAAATAACTCTTGCATACACGTGCCTAGAAATTCCAAACTAAATAAAGTTGAACATAATAATTACATATTATAAATCATTTTCGTCAAGTTCTTGTTTTCTCGATGTATAATAGACAATTCATGTTGTTAATTTCCGTGGTTTTTGTTGCTTTTGACGACAGATATGCATATGCAAACTTTAATAAACAACTTAAACTCTACCCGAGGTACGGCTTAAAAATAACTAATAATTAATTAAACGTTTAATCCTTAATTATTTGACCTACGCAAAGAAATTTCAACTTTCAATTTCATACGTTTGTCATTTACATTAAACTCATCTTTAATAAAAAGCAACACAAATTAACACATTCGGGCGAGAAGCCCTTCGGTTGAAGTATTTGCAATTACAAATGCCGCCAAAGCGTACAGTTGTAACGGCATTTGTTAACACACGCTGATGCGAAACTACTCTGCTGTAACCTTTGCCACTACAGTTGTCTACACCTCGGAGGTTTAAAATAGCATAAGTTATCACGTGCTACCGCTTCAGTTGCGATGTTTGCGATTACAAATGCCGCCAACGCGAAAATTTGAAACAACATAAGTTAACACACACCGGTGACAAACCTTTCATTTGTAGCCCGTATGCAAATGTCGACGACCGGGACGTTTGAAGCAGCACCAATTAATAGATCAGGGTAAGAAATGTTTCAGCTGTGCGCTGTGCGGTCATAAATGTCGAGAATTCGATCATTTGAAACAGCACAAATTAATACATAGTGGCAAGGAACCACTCGGAAGTTTGAAGCGACACAAATTGCCAACCGGACGAGTGAAGCGGCACCTGTTACCGCACACCGGGGCAAAACTGTTTAGTTGTGTTGCCGAGAAATAGTTCGGTTATAATCACAAATGTCGATAACGTGAAAGACTGAAACAGAAACAAAATAAAAACATAAACTCATTTAAATATCTACCTTGGTTTCTTTATGTATACTATTTATCACTTATTGTTTAAAATTTTACATTATAGTCACTATATTGACAATTATTGTATATGAAAATTTATTTCACACTTAACCAGTCTTTTTATTTCAAGTGTGAACTAATTACCCATATACGGTGTGTCAAATTCAAGAGGATAAGAGCAATGTTTCCTGAACATGGCATTATATTATATAAGGTTATTATTGTTAATTAAATAAGATTTGTGCTATAATTTATGTATGTTTTTCTTATTTTCTACTTCTTGTGTTTCTCTAAGTGGCAGAATTAATTGAACAGCGTACTTAATTTAAACCTTTTTGTCCGTATTACGTGTCTTCCAGTAGCCTCCATGCTAGTGGCTTACGGAAAAGAAACATCGATATAATAGACATGCCCGATGGGCTAAGGAACGTTTCGGAAATCAATAGCTTTAAGCAGGAACTAAAATCTTTTCTTTGGAATATAGGGCACTATAGTGTAAAAGAATATTTCGAGGACGTGTAATCTGCATTGTTTCTTTTTATTACTTTAGTTTACTTGTTTAGCTTATAGTAGCTTCTTAGTTATTACCAGAGAGTCTACGTTTTAATCAGTTTGATTTATCACGAGCGTACGCTTGGAAAGAGTGGGGTCGTAACCAGTATACGATGCATACATAACAGTGGGCGAGCTCGACGACGCTGCGAGTGCATGGAGCCGAACAATGCGTTACTGCATCGAAGCTCGCGGTAAAGATATGCCGTCTCCGCTTGGTCGACTAACGCGCATAAAAAAACTAATTTTATTTTAGACTCCCTGGTTATTACTTATTAGCTTTCTTTGTAACATGTCTAATATCTGCCACGCAGATCTAATAGATCAGTAACATAGTAACAACTGTGTTCACAATCATCACTATAAGAATAAACCGAGGGATAAAGTTAACTGGAGATGTAATGATCGGACCCAAATGTGAATAAATTTAGATGATATTAAACACGACATTTGTTACTTATATAAGTATATGTATATACCGGCTGTCATAAATATTGGCGAATCTTTTTGTATAGAATGACTGTATAGGTAAATTACAGTCGGTTTACAAAAAGAAAATATAATAAAGGCTTTTTTTTTAATAAGGTGATGGGTGACATCTAACTAGGTAATAATTTCCATACAGAGTGATAGTATACTCGTTTGTGATCTTATATGCATGTGCACCAATTGGGAAAGAGACAATCAGTGTTGACCAAAAGTTTTCCTCTACGTTTTAAAAATTCATATCTCCCTTATTAACATTTTTTAATTGTATTTTCTTTTTGTAGATCGAATGGTATTCAATTTGTTGTCTCTTGATTTTCAAAACTAGGTGCACCTTGCTCTTTCACCCTATCCTCATTTGATTAATTTATCAGCTCGCA
The DNA here is from genome assembly GCA_033060865.1 of Dorcus hopei. Taxonomy (NCBI): domain Eukaryota; kingdom Metazoa; phylum Arthropoda; class Insecta; order Coleoptera; family Lucanidae; genus Dorcus; species Dorcus hopei. The sequence continues at coordinate 75,133,733 of CM065425.1, forward strand.
AAATTCTGTTTTCCGAAGTGAAATGCAGAGCAAAAATCAATCGTCACGCTATCACACATCCAAAAATGATTATTATCTATTGCCTTAGCAATAGTACATTTATGTTTTAATAGAATAATTACACGTATATCGGATTGCTTACGGGAAAGGATTTAGAAATAGCTAAGTTTACAATAACCTTGAATGCAGATGGATGCATCGCAATGTCAAAGTTGAAACTTATCACAATATAATAAATCAGTGAAATATAAAAACGTGCCTTTGATTTCCCTTCTCCCCTTTACTAATTTCTGAAACAAATATCGAATGACATTTTGAAACGTTTCATCGAATAGACGCGTACGTTATTTTAAACAGACACATAAAGAGGCCTTGTCACATATGTAGAAAATGGCGAATGCCTAATAACATGAATGACACCACCATTCTGCTTGGAACTTAATAAAGAATTATTTAATTTTCAAGGTATGAACATTTAAAGTGACTCTTTGTTTCAGGTATCAACAGATCCCTAAAGCTAAAAGTGTGAACAAAAAGACATTCTACTGCCGCATATGTGATTCTAAATTTAAATTTCGTGGAAGTCTGCGCAGACATATTTCGATACATACTGGGGAGAAGTCAATTAGTTGTGATCTTTGCGAATATAAATGCTCAAGAGACTGGGATTTGAAAGCACACAAGTTAATACACACCGACGAGAAGTCGTTCAGTTGTGGCGCTTGCGATTATAAATGCCGAAGAAACAAGGACTTGAAAAGTCACATGTTAACACACACCGACGAGAAGCCGCTCAGTTGTGGCCTTTGCGATTATAAATGCCGATATTCTTCAAATTTGAAAGACCACAAGTTAAAACACACCGACGAGAAGCCGTTCAGTTGTGATCTTTGCGATTATAAATGCCGAAGAAACAGGGATTTGAAAATTCACACGTTAATACACACCGACGAGAAGCCGTTCAGCTGTGGCGTTTGCGATTATAAATGCCGAAGAAACAGGGACTTGAAAAGTCACATGTTAACACACACCGACGAGAAGCCGCTCAGTTGTGGCCTTTGCGATTATAAATGCCGATATTCGTCAAATTTGAAAGAACATAAGTTAAAACATACCGACGAGAAGCCGTTCAGTTGTGGTGTTTGCGATTATAAATGCCGACAGGCCATAAACTTGAAAACTCACATGCTAATACACACCGGCGAGAAGCCGTTTAGTTGTGATATTTGTGACTATAAATGTCGCAGAATCGGAAATTTGAAGCGGCACAAGATGACGCACACCAGCGAGTAATATTTCCGATTATAAATGGTTCAAAATTTGGAATGTGACACATCGACAGATTGGTTTAAATATTATCTGATACTCAATGCTTTCTTAAAAAAAAAAGTACATATATTTTTTCATTTTTTCCTTTCCAACTTTTGAAATATTAGATAATTTATTTTCTTTTTTAACTAATAAGGGAAGGTTCCCAACCTCATGGTCAGAGGATCACGGGGTGGCCAGTTAGAATATTTAGAGTGACTCTTGCAGGTAGGTACATATTTATAAATTGTATAAAAATTTAAATTTTTTAGAAATTATTTTCATCATGGACTTTTCTTCACCTCAATAATAGGTGTTACATTTTTTTACTATGACTATGTAATTTGAACTGGTATAGGCGCCATGCACATCTCTGAGTTCAGTGCCGCCTGGCGTGGTGATTTGTGAATTAGTGATATGAAAATATTTCTTGAGACTCATTGCATGGGAATAATATCACTCTTATGACAATTTACGATTGCAGTACATAATACTTGAGCTTCCTGGTATTGAAATACATTTTAATATTCAAGTTCAAATATACACTAACAATTTGATACAATTCGTATTTTTATACCATTAATGCAGAATATGGTCACTGGTGGCGTTGGCTTCACATGTGCATGGTCCCTATTAGTGGATAGTGTTTTTTTTTTTTTTTTTAATCTGTGGTGATTGCCCAACGGGGTCCTAAGTCAAAGACTTGTCAGGACCTCAGGAGCGGGAGTGTATTTGAGTGTGTGTAAAGTGTTCCATGGCTTTGTTACTTCCAACCTTCTCGCCGTTTAAGGGGAAGCAGTGTCGAATTTTATCCCCAACACTAAAGGGTACCTGAAGTCGATACCGACCACTTCCGAGAAAAATCCCGAGTGCGGTTCGAACCGACGACCATGCGATTGCAAGGCCGGTCCTCTTACCACTGGACCGTCCAGGCGTTAAATATCATATTTCAAAAGTCAAATTAAATTTACTTCCTAATGCTTACGTCACAAATTAATATTATAGCAGATATAGTGAAATGAAAAATGAAGGAAAAATGGAACACTAAAAAATATTTTATTTATCTTCCTTTTATTTATTTCAAGTTTTATTTTTGACGCAAACGACACGGATACCACTACAAGTTCATAAAACTGCAGGCATTCCAACTTAAATGGCGTGCGGTCATTTACAGACACACTGTAGTACTTAGGTAAGTTCTTTTGGTTATTACACACAGTTTTCTCTTTTTTAATTATATCATATTCTCACTGTAAACGCTTAGAATTATTGTAAAACTTACACTTTGTGTCAAAGAAATGGAAATCTAAACTAATTTGCGCCTTGGTTTACATAAAAAATTCCAGTTTGTCATTTTTGACAACTAATAGCGTTTTCGATTGACCGCACTAGTGCGCACTCGGAGTATCTTCATCTCGTGTTACTACATGAAGCTAAAAGAAGATGCAAATACACTGAGTGCAACCCTTGCAAGTGAAATGAAAACGGTATAATTTCTTCAAGGTCAAATAGCCACTGTCAGTGTCAAAAACATATGATGGCAGTACCTACCTATATCCTTAGACAGTGATCGAGTGCCTTAGGAAAACAAAGAGCTGTCATTAATGTTTTGATTCCATTGTGACATACTTTTTTTTGTAAGTAGATTCTCACCATAGCTCAGTTTAGTCGGAGGCTGAGGTGGATTCGGAAGGATAATTCTTCGAACTATATTCTTTAAAACATAACTTGCGTAATCCATGAAAAAAAGAATAATAGTTAGGTGATAAAAACGAAAACTGTTGAGCGCCAAGTAATCTCTTTAAGCTGTAAGTGTCGAAAACATATGATGGCAGTACCTCCCTATGTCCCTAGACAGAAATCGAGTGCCTTAGGAAAACAAAGAGCTGTCACTGTCATTAATGTTTTGATTCTGTTCACTATTATTATGTAAGTTAGAAGTCCTTGCATAGGAATAAGCACACTAATCAGACGTGCTAAGAATAGTTATTCATGTGGAAGCGTCACACATGTAAAATAAAATACGCGTCACCCTGATCGCGCGATCACGAGGAGAACATGACTCAGTTACTTTTTGATTTTTGAATAGATCATACACGTGTTCCTTAAAGGGGTTTTTATTTCTTTTCTCTGGTTTTCTTACAAGTCAGAAGTGGGATAAACCTAAATAAACCCACGATTGCGACATTGTTGGTGTAGTGGAATATTAAATATTGTGCCAGTATTTCGCAAAACAATGGCGACGAAAGAAAAAGCGAAAAATCGTATGCAGAAACGGAGAGCTGCGTCAAGCGATGAGTCGACGGATTCGTCAGGTACCGAGGCGGAGTTACGTAGAGAAGTGACAAGATTGAAAAAATAAGTGAAAAAGTTAAAAAGGAAGTCAACACGATCAAATTATTTGGGGGACGATTTATTAATTCCTGAATTTGATTCGTCAAAAGACGATATAATGAAATGAATTGATGTTGAGTATGGTTTACGTTGTTTGCGTAACCGTATGATGAAAATGAATTGATGTTGAATGTGGTTTACGTTGTTTGCGTAACCATATGATGAGAATACTTGATGTTGAGTATGGCTTACGTTGTTTACGTAACCGTATGATGAAAATGAATTGATGTTGAGTGTGGTTTACGTTGTTTGCGTAACCCATGGCCTTCTAAATGAAAAGCGAGTTCTAACTGGCCTGGGCGATTTGAAAAATTTACATTGAATTTTTGTGCTCGAGAAAACGCCAAAAGTCGACACTTTGGCGGTGGTTACGGGGCACTGACTGAAGTGCACTGTCATTACTGTCAATCAAAATTAGTTCACGCAAAATTAATTAATATTGTAATTACCGTAATACAACATAATTAATATGATATTAACTTTATAGATTCATGCACCAATCATTTGATCACGTCTGCATGAAGTACGCTTGCGCAATAGAGAAAGATTCTCATTTTAAAAAGCTTTCGTGTTATGAATAATTACAACAAGTTACATAAAAGAATTTTGACTTTTGATAATGTAAAACGTGTTAAAAAGGGCATTGATAATTACGCACAATGAGAAAAGAAACTTTATTATACATGTTGCAACTTACCACAGAAATTCTGAGTATATGCAGGTAAGATTTTAATCTAAAACCGTAACAGTTTAATGCTAAATTAAGTTGTCGAAACGGAACATAAATACTCCACCTTATTCCAACTTAAATAATTTTCATTACGCTCAAATTTTTACAACAATAACATTAATTGTTCTTACACGAACTCATCTACCATTCACATGTGACAGAACTGTCAAGATTTTAGGTTAAGAAAGCGCCTTGTAAGCAGAGCTTGGCGGAGCACACCTGAACTGCACTTTTGCCCAGGCCAGATAGAACTCGTTATTCATTTAGAAGGCCATGGCGTAACCATATGATGAGAATAATTGATGTTAAGTATGGTTTACGTTGTTTGCGTTATCATACGAAAAAAAAATGAATGAGACATCCGAATATCCGAATTTAAAAGGGTGATCTGTTATTGAGATGAGTATATAGAAGTATTACTACTAGCTTGTTTATGTTACAGATTTTTTGCTCGACGGCCTGAGGACAGCCCTCCAGTCAGGATGGCCGAATGTAAAATAAAATACGTGCGGGACGATGATTTGTTCTGGCTCATTACAATTTTTGATGTCAAAACATTCTTGTTTTATATTTTTTAACTATTACAGCAATAATGTGATGTCTTGCAACGGCCAGAAAATAAAAAATTGTCTTAATTGTTCATTTACTGGGTATTTGACCCTAGTGCCAACTTTCTATCTTTTTTAATTTGGGGTTAATCAAATTCATTCATAGACTTCCTAGCATCAGTAACATCTTATGTATCTATCTTTTTTCTTCTTGGCGTTTCATCAAGTCCTTTTTAATTTGGGGGATGCAACAAGCGGAAATAAATTGCGGCGGTAGCTTCTAAATACAGCAACCTTAGGTTTTCTTCAATTGAAGGGTTTTATGCAAGAAGTCCCTAAAAGCCATTTTGACGAAATTGAGATTACTGGCGCCACCTACATTTCAAAACATATACTATTGCCTGAGTATAACAAATTTGTTGTCAGAAGACCCTATCATTGCCATCTTGACATTTAGTGCAGGCCATAAGGCGTTTGATTTTAAGATCGCAGCGCTACCGTGGATAAATCTGAACCTCTGTAAGCTATGTGGAATTTTTGTAATGCACGTGTTTAAGTGCGTACTAATACAAATACACAAGTTGATTTAATGTGAATATCACATATAACACAATCCTCATACATCATACATTCAGGATCGACGCCAAAACACGATTTGTTGTGTAGCATACAAGGGTTTGTTTAGTTGACACCAGGTGGCGAACGCTTAGCTGCAAACTCCAATAGGCAGAAATTGTGACGTCACGATAAAAGGGTTTTGACGTTTCTCAAAATGCGTTAGTTTATCATTTTTATCAGTGTTTGTGAAGAAAAAGTAAATAAAATTGTCCCGTAAAGAATGGGGTAAGTCTATTTAATAGTTTTTGCCACAGAACGAAGTCGTAGAAGATTAATAATTAACCGAATTCAAAATCACTACCAGAATTGACAGGTATTTGAATTTTAAAATCTTATACGGTCTCATATTGTTCAAATTATATTATAAAACATCACTAAACTTGTTGTTAAAGCGTTTTAAAGCGAAAATCAGCAAAACAACGTAAAGCTCGTTGGTTTAAGTAGTTGGAGCTAAGCATTAAGATGACGGAATGGTTCCGTGAAAATAATGAGAAGGGTTTATATTTGGACAAATTAATACCAATACAAAGCAGAATCATCGCTTCAATAAACGTTTTTTGCCCGATGGAAAGTATCACACAGATATGTAATGATTTTCCTTGGAATTTTTTAATGCATAACCTTATTTTTAAAACTCATATAAACACACTTTCTTAACATTAACGCAAGGATACGTGTAAACTACAGACACGTAGTAAAGAAAAGTAATATAAATAAAAGAAAACTTACATTTTTATTAAATAAGCTTGAAATTTTTAAGTGAAATAAATTTATGTGCTTGACAGTTACCCCTTTACAGTGACGTCACAGCTGAAAACATTTGCTGCCTAAAGGCCTGGACTAGTATTAAGATGGCAATGGCCCTATGCATTAAATACACTGATCCTGATTTTGAATTAAACCTGTGATGAGTTTGATGCAAAAAGTCCCCAAGTGTCAATATTTCTCAATAAGACCCTATCTCGTTGAAACTGTAAAACTCTGTAAACGCGATAAAAATAATTAACCAATAAATTCAGTTTATTCTTTAAGTTTTCCATGAGTTTTCATGAAACATTCTAGCTGAGGAGGAGGAAGACATGGATAGTTATGAATAATTGTTTTTTTGGCTTTATTGCCCATGACTTTGTTTATTGTTTTCCTAAAGATTTATATTCATCAAAAGAGCAAGTTGTTACATTCTTTGTTTGATTCAAAATATATTTTCTGTTCGTTGCACAAAACATTTTGTCCCAAAAAGACCCTAAGTACAACATATTTCATCCCCTACCAGCCCTAAAAGTGTTAATTTCCAATTTTTTTTTTATATCTATCTTTAGGAAGTACCTTTAGGTATACATTTTTTAAATATTAAATTTTTATAAGAAGATTTGCGAATTCACAGCAACTTTCAGTGTTTAAATCTGCTATAACTTAAAAAGTAATAAATGTCGCTTAGGGACTTCTTGCATAAAACCCTTCAATTGTGTATGGTCGGGGCACCGTTAAATTTTACATAGCGAGTGCATAGCGAGTAGTGGCAACATTGAGTAAAATGTAAACAATTATTCTAACCTAACGTAATCTCTTCGTTTTCATTTTCTGCGAAAGATTAGTGCACGAGGCTTAATTTTAAAATATCCATTTACTTTCCGATACGTCGCGCGTCGTTGCAAATGAATTCTTGCTACATAAAGTGAATGTGAAATTTGTGTGTTCCGCGGTGCAGTGCGACATAACCTAGTTTATGATAATGCTTCCTCGATTAGATGTGGAGTTATTGTTGGTTATTATATCTTTGTAATATAAATATTATGTTACAACGTAGAAGGTAGGCAGTTTCCGAGTACCTGAGTGTGTAAAAACCAAGGACCGCATGTGAAATTTTGAGAGAAAGTAGGTATTTATACATAGGTACAGTCACAACAATAAATCATAAGGCTTACAGAAACATCGTATGCATCTCGTTAAAAACTATGAACGTCGAATGCATTCAGATCTTCTTAAAAATGATTATTTTTTGCTTGGAAGTCACAAATGAAATGTCCACGGTGAGTTTTTCTGTAAAGGTTATTATTCCGGATGTACACATACACATAAATGATTAGACGCTGGTAAGATGTAGATACACAGTGCCTTATGTTTCCTGCATTCTCGATTGATATCAGCATGTGAGTGAAATAGCGAATATCTGTATCTGCTCATGTATGCGACAAGGATGTCACTCAAAGCCTAGATTACGTGACTTAGAATGAACAATGCTTTTGAAACGGGTGTATATACCATCTCGCTCTTAAGTTAATATCAATTCCTCTTTCTCTACAATCAAAAAAAATTTTTTTTCATTTAACATAAAAATATTTACATTAACAGAAATATTAAAAAAATAAATTATGTACGTGTAATATCGGAAGGTATTACGTGGTAATACCAAGTAACGAGTGGGTATTGTAAGGAAGTTCTAAAAAAATAAATAGGAATTAGAAAAATAATTAGGATTTTTACTAGGTAGTGTCCAAAAATTCCTGAGTAGGTACTGCTCAGGAATTACTAGTCATATCCAGTAATTACTAAGTCAAAGCTTAAGTGAGCGGTTTACCCCTCGTTACAATGCTTCTCAACTGTCGATAAAATAAAGCATAATATTTGCTGTCAATTAATGAGAAGCAATTGTTTTGTGTGGACTTGGGGGGGGTATAACATGTATTATAAAGTTTAAAATAATAGATTAATTATTTATTGTTAAACGGAAATTTTGGACTTTACAATATACAGGGTGTAATCGAATACGTTTTACTTATTAATTCTACGTTCTTCATTGCATAAGGAATTAATTCTGTAACGTTCTTCATTGCATAAAGAATTAATTCTGTAAATATTAATGGTCCTGCTCAAAAATAGAAAACTGACCTACCACAAGAGTGCATTGCCTTTTGTTTGCAAACATCTGCTCGTTCGTCAGTGCTTCTGCGGTTTTTATAAACATATCGTCAAACGATAAATTCCGCAAATGTCACGGTCACTGGGTCAGTGTCGCCCGCTACACAAATCGATAACGAAATATTCGTCCATTTGTTTCATTAGATAATCGATAATAATTACATTATGATATTCCAACAAATATGTAACACACTACTGGTGGATTTCACAAACATTACTTAAATTTCATCGTGCGTTAAAAGTAAACGTTGCTATGGTTACGTGTGCTGAAGGCATAGGAATGATTATTCTCAATCAATGATTAAATTTAATTGGCTTTTATGAAACCCAGCATAAGTGATTTAATTTGTTAATTTCGCCTGTTAAAGTGATTTTTTACTTATTGTTAGTTAGGATTCATGATTGCTGTTTAATTTTTAATTAAGGAAATAAATACATATGACTATGTAAGAATATTTTGTGAAAAATTTGCATTTCTATTACTTAAATATTAATAAAAAAATTATCTGGGAATCGCCGTATTCTTTTGTAGTACGAAAATAATAAATAATCTGCCCCAACGTTTATTGTATCGCATCTGCGGGTTTACTGCCCTATCATTTATTGCGCGTAATAGTAAACTTTGCTCATCCTACGCTTTAAATCTAAAGCTGGGAATACACGATCCCACATGTCTTAACACATGTACGCGCGTACATGTTCGCCGAACATCAACGTGCGTGTGTTGGCCCGAAAAACGCTTCGAACATGTACGCACATACAAAAAGTCCGTCGAACTTGTTTTCTGGTTTTCCTGAAAACAAGTGCGTGCGTTGATGTTTGCACGTACATGTTCGACCGTGTGGTTGCCAAACGCACATGTTCGCCATTTTCAGATCGCCATGTTCGGATTTATTCAATGCAGTACGTCGGCGTCGTGCATAAGCTTTTCCACAGCACCTCAAAACAGCCTATTTATGATTTTGAATAAATAACTTTCCGGCAGTGTGCGGTGGCAGATCCTACAATTGGAACTATTAAACTGGGGATTTATTATAGCTTTATCACTTTCACATAGCTGACGCCTATTATTAGGTGCACGCCATTGCCACCAAACATAACTCTTCGGACATCGTCTTGGTTGATAACTGGACTATGATGTCTTAAGACATGTTCGATCGTGTGTAGTATGGTACTATTTGACGTTGTTGTTCGGCGAACATGTACGCGCGTACATGTGTTAAGACATGTGGGATCGTGTATTCCCTGCTTAAGCCAGCGGTTCTCAAACGTTTTTTGTAAAAACTAAGTGTATATTTTTCCGGAATTATTAATGACATTTTTTCCAAACATATACCTCGTAACTTCGCTTTTTTCTTGTGTATTAATAGTGGTTACAGCATGTGAAATTTAATTGATTACTAAGCAGCGGACGGCCGTTGGGCAGGCGAGATTGGGCTCGTGTTGAACGGGCGAAAAATACATCGCCTCTACTAGTTTATGTATTTTTCGCCCGATCGACACGTCCCCCACTCTCGCCTGCCCAACGGCCGTCCGCTGCTTATTGGTTACACCTTACATTAAATGTCAAATGAAGAAGTTTTCATTTTTAATTTAATTTTCATTACTTATTTGTTACATATTGCTTAATATAGTGAATATTAATTACGTAAGAGTGAATTTTTTGTATGTACTCAATGTAAATCAACAATAAAATCCATTAAGATTATCAATCAATTAAAAATTGTCTTATTAAGAAATCCTTTATGATATATTTTTATTTATTTATTTTTTCGGCGATATTAACATCATTACATTTGTGCCATATTTTTTTATATAAAAGAAATCGCTCCGATCTGTAAATGATAATTTTAAGTCGTATAAAGAAAACTTTGTTTATTTTTTAGTGTGTACACATATTCAAAAGGTGGCCATACACACAGAGGTTGATCCGCCGGTTTTGAACGCCGCGGTTCTAAAGGGGCATCTTCTTGATACGTCCAGGATGTCATGCGTTAGGTTAAAGTCTAATAAAAATGTGGGCGTTGCAAGCGTTGCAATAAAAAAGCATTACGCCTAGAGTCGAATTTATTTTGCCGTCGGAAACCTCTTTTATTAATTGTTCAAATTTGTAACGCAGGAAAAGCTTTTATGGCGATTTCTGTATACGCGTCAGGCATAATAAAATAATTCGCACTTACATGTTACTTACATGTATAAATGGTATTGTTTTCAAGGTATTTAATAAAGTGTTTACTAAAAATTATCAACGCTCGAAATTTATCGACAAATTTAAAATATTTTGTGAATCTTGTTTTATTTATTTTACCGTAAATAAATGAAAGATACTCTTTTTGCTGTGTCAAGTAAACTTATAAATGGCTGAGATTCGTACAAAACATAGTAAACACTTTATTAAATACCTTGAAAACAATACCATTTATACATGTAAGTGCGAATTATTTTATTATGCCTGATACGTATACAGAAATCGCCATAAAAGCTTTTCCTGCGTTACAAATTTGAACAATTAATAAAAGAGATTTCCGACGGCAAAATAAATTCGATTCTAGACGTAATTTTTATTCGACCTTAACCAAGCGCATGACATCCTGGACGTATCGTGAAGATACCCCTTCAGAACCGCGGCGTTCAAAACCGGCGGATCAACCTCTGTGTGTATGGCCGGCTAAAGAATAAAGGATGATATAATTTTTAATAAAATAAATCTGTGGTAATTAACTAACATTAATTGATTTCATACATAAGGAGCGAGAACTTTATTTACTATTTTTCATGCAATTAATTACATAATTACAAATACGCTATACGGGATGTGTGAAGTAAAGAACGGACGGAAGTTCAAGAGAGCCGCAAATAAACTGATATCTCTGTACTATATTTTTCATTTTACACTTACTGCTTCTATAGGAACAAACTATAAACTATTAACACAAAATTTTGATGCGATTCTTCATTTTCAGTTTATTTCTTTGTACGTTAAAATGTTGTATTGTTTGCTACTTGTGTTATTTGTTATAAACAATTGGTTTATCTTTTCTCGGTTAGGATTATTACAATTATTAAAATAGGCAATTTATAAAATTTTGTCAACTTTCGATCTTATAATTATCGTATAAATTTAAAAAGTAAGGGCATTTAACTGCCACACATTCAAATGTGTATAATAATTTAACACAGGATTTTTGTTTCAGGTGTGAGCTGATTACAAAAAGAAAACCTATGAAGAAAGAAACAATCGAATGCCGGTTATGTAACTCTAAATTTGCGTCTCGTGCAAATTTGCGCAGACATACTTTGATACATACAGGTGAGAAGCCGATTAGTTGTGACCTTTGCGACTATAAATGCCGAAAAAACGAAGATTTGAAAACTCACATGTTAATGCACACCGACGAGAAGCCGTTCAGTTGTGATCTTTGCGATTATAAATGCCGAAGAAACAAGGATTTGAAAACTCACATGTTAATACACTCCGACGAGAAGCCGTTGAGTTGTGGTCTTTGCGATTATAAATGCTCAAGAGACTGGCATTTGAAAGCACACAAGTTAATACACACCGACGAGAAGTCGCTCAGTTGTGGCGCTTGCGATTATAAATGCCGAAGAAATAAGGATTTGAAGAGTCACATGTTAACACACACCGACGAGAAGCCGTTCAGTTGTGGCCTTTGCGATTATAAATGCCGACAGATCATAAACTTGAAAACTCACATGTTAACACACACCGGGGAGAAGCCGTTTAGTTGTAATGTTTGCGATTATAAATGCCGACAGGCCGGAACGTTGAAAGCTCACATGTTAATACACACCGGGGAGAAGCCGTTTAGTTGTGATGTTTGCGATTATAAGTGCCGACAGGGCGGAAGCTTGAGAATGCACTTATTAACGCACACCGACGAGAAGCCGTTCAGTTGTGATGTTTGTGATTATAAATGCCGCAGGATCGGACATTTGAAGCGGCACAAGATGACGCACGCCAACGAGTAATTTGCGATTATAAATGGTTCTATCACAAAGTCTTTTAAACGGACACTAAATAGCGCACAAACACTTTACGTTTCGCTATCGTTTGATAGCTTCTTCGGAAGTGAAAAAATATAAACAAGGTTTTTACTTTCGCTATCGTTTGATAACTTCTTCGGAAGTGAAAAAATATAAACAAGGTTTTCACTTCCGAAGAAGCGATCAAACGATAGCGCAGCGTAAAGTGTTTGTGTGCTATTTAGTGTCCGTTTAAAAGATTTTGTGATACAATTTTCATCGGACAAGAAGATTGGTTTAAATGTTATCTGATACTCAATGCATTCTTTCAGAAAAAAATGTATATTTCTTCATTTTTTCCTTTCCAACTTTTGAAATATGTATTAACCGACTTACTGCTCCTATAGGAACAAACTATAAGCTATTAGCACAAAATTTTGATGCAATTCTTCATTTTTTGTTTATTTCTTTGTACGTCAAAATGTTATATTGTTTGCTATTTGTGTTATTTGTTATGAATAAAGTCTCCAAAGGTCAAGCCCGAATGCATAGGCGCTTCGATGCCGCGTATGGCACCGATCGAATTACGGCGCTGCAAACATTATTTCTTCGATATAGCGAGAATATTTTGATCAACTTTATCACATTTTATTTTGTTATTTGCTGTATTTTTCACCATATGATATAATTTAAAAAAAAAAAAAACGAAAACACGCAGTCGGTCGACTGGCTGTGTATCCAGTGCTGTTTACGGCTGCGTAATGCAGGTAACGAATTTTATTTAAACGAATGTTTTCGTTTTTTTTTAAAATTATATCATATGGTCAAAAATACAGCAAATAGCAAAATAAAATGTGATAAAGTTGATCAAAATATTCTCGCTATATCGAAGAAATAATGTTTGCAGCGCCGTAATTCGATCGGTGCCATACGCGGCATCGAAGCGCCTATCATTCGGGCTTGACCTTTGGAGACTTTAGTTATGAACAATTGGTTTATCTTTTCTCGGTTAGGATTATTAATTATTACAATTAAAATAGGCAATTTATAAAATTTTGTCAACTTTCGATCTTATAATAATAATAATCTTTATTTCAAACACTTGTACAAAGGTTTGAGAATGTCACAAGAGAAAACATAAAATAGGTACCTAACAAGACAAGTTCACATTGACATGGTAGCAAATAATCGTTAGTAAGTAAGTTACAAGCTTTACACAAAGAATTCTGTGAGTATTACCAATGTAGGCAAATTATTATGCAAAGCAAATACAGAGTGAGTCAAAAGAAAAAAAAAATTGAATACGCAGTATTTAACCGTTTCATGAAATAACTAATCTTAATTTTTAATAAGTTATTAAATGCTATGTTAATAGGAAAGTTATTTTTAAGTTTGACTAGCTGTTATTAAACAGAAAGCACACAATATTGGACAAAAGAAATATATATATATATACAGGGTGTCCCAACAGTGTGTTCTCGGGCCATATCTCCATAACTATTAAAGATACAAAAAAAATTTCAATACAATTTCTTTTTTAATTTAAGAGATCTACAACACAAAATTATTTCCATCTATACAGAGTGAATCAAAACAGTGGTGCCGGACACAACTTTTTTATTTCAAATGGAATGTCCTATATATGAAACCAAATTTGGATTGCCCATAAAATTCTATACATTTTCTGTATACCATTGCTTATACCTAAACCTAACCGTTCTTGAGATATTTAACATTTTGTCTAAAAGCTACCATTTGCAGCCACTATTTTATTTACTGATAATTTATTTAATTTTAACTCTAAGAAAAAGTTTTTTGGTACAGATGTAGTTGATACATAAGCTTATCATAAGCCATTATTAAATATACTTTTATCGCTACAGGGTGGTCATGGTAATAAACGAAATCTCAGAAATTTCAAAATGACAGAACTCAATTTTCTTAAATAGTATGCCCTATATTTTTCTATCCTAAATTCTTCATTTAATAAAGTACTTTCATTTCTGTTAAGTATGTCTTATACCTATCTGAGATATTTTCTGAGATTTTTAGATTTATTTGAATTATTTCTTTTAAAACGAGTTATTGTCTAAGGTGGTCGTGGAAAACGGCAAACAAATGAACCTGTTGACTTTAATAATTAATTTTCAAGCGACAATAATGTACTTACAGTAATTAGTTGGTTCTAGTACGTGACTCCTTTAAACAGTTATACATTTCTTTGTACTTACGTCATACATGCCCCAAAGCTCTTTATGAGCTTGTCAGGAATGCATTAAGCTGGTTGTTGTAATATTGCCCGCTGCGGCTGCGATCGACCTACTAGGTGTTTTCTATCGGCATTCGTCTTACAAACCGGGAAAACGCAGAAAACCTAGTTCGAAGGGGCCGAAATGAATGCTGAACACAATCCGACACATAAGTGTTCCATTTGTCACATAGGACCCATATGTACCAGGAGGGGATTCGAACACACACCTATAATTGCCCGACCAAGCGTCAAGCCCGTTGCCAGCGAATCCAACCAACTTTCGCTATGCAACCATTTAGTAAAGAAATAATTCAATAAATCTAATAATTCGTGTCTTAACAAGTACCCAACAGTCTAACACTTTGAAAAATAATTATTAATATCAACTGGTTCATTGTTTGCCGGTTTTCCACAGCCACCTTAGACAAGTGCTCGTTTTAAAAGATATAATTCAAATAGATCTGAAAATCTCAGAAAATATCGCAGATAGGTATAAGACATACTTAACAAAAATGAAAGTACTTTATTCAGCGAAGAATTTAGGATAGAAAAATATAGGGCATGCTATTTAAGAAAATTGAGTTCTGTAATTTTGAAATTTTTGAGATTTTGTTTATTACCATGACCACCCTGTAGCGATAAAAGTACATTTGATAATGGCTTATGATAAGCTTATGTATCAACTACATCTATACCAAAAATCTTTTTCTTAGAGTTAAAAATAAATAAAATATCAATAAATAAAATAGCGGCTGCAAATGGCAGTTTTTAGACAAAATGTTAAATATCTCAAAAACGGTTAGGTTTAGGTATAGGCAATAGTATACAGAAAATGTGTAGAATTCTATGTGCAATTCAAATTTGGTTTCATATATAGGGCATTCCATTTGAAATAAAAAAGTTGTGTCCGGCACCACTGTTTTGATTCATTCTGTATAGATGAAAATAATTTTGTGTTGTAGATCTCTTAAATTAAAAAAGAAATTGTTTTGAAATTTTTTTTGTATCTTTAATAGTTATGGAGATATGGCCCGAGAACACACTGTTGGGACACCCTGTATAATAACATACAAATAAAATAAATAAAAAAGATTAGATAACAAAGTACTACCTACATATTTCGATGATGCGCGATATATTCTTGGAAAGTATAAAAACAATGCTGTAAAAGGTACGATTTCAGTTTCTTTCCAAAGTGCTTAGTATTATCGATATATTTCAGTTCGGTGGGTAAAGCGTTATATGCTGTTATCATTGTATATTTTGGCCCTCGTTCATAACGGGACGAGTAATGTTTTGGTATTACTAAATTACTGCCAACTCTCGTGGAAATGGCCGTCGACACGTCGCAATTTCTTTTAAAAAAATCAGAATTACTATTAAGTTCATCGTGTTGTCTGTAAAAAATCAGCAATTTATAAATGTATATTAGGCAAGGGAGTGGAAGAACATCTAGATTTCTAAAATAATTTCTACATGGCGTTCGTGATGGAAGTTTAAGCATGCATCGAAGTATTTGCTTTTGTAGGCGAAAAACTTTAAGTGAATAAGGAGATGATCCCCAAAATATTATATCATAGGATAAATGACAATGTGCATATGCATAATAAAAAGTTTTTAAAACATGAAGACTAATTTCATTCCTTAGATCAGGGACGGGCATGAGCTCGCCGAAAGCTCGACCCCCCACCCCCAATTATTTGCGACGATCTCGATGTTTCAGACAAACAAGCGCCGGCACGTAACTGACTCAGTCGTATCAACGAAATCAAAAACAGAGAGCGCCGAGCGAGTTAGTTCATGTTGGTTTATTAGCGTTTAACAGTGTCGTACAAGTTCGAGACCATTTTAAATTGAAAAACAAACCTTTTTTAAACAATATTTATAATAATTTTCGGTTTAATTCAATATGAACAGCATCAAAACGAATACACCGCGCCGCCGCCGTCTACAATTTTATATTTCGTGGGACCAAGCTAGCTGCAATCGACACTCGTTTGACCTATTGCTTAGCGTAGTGGGAGATACTTCCCCTTTCCATGCCCATGCCTGCCTTAGATGATAAACTGCATAAAATGCCTTTCTCAGCTTGGCACATATGTTTTTAGTTTGCTGTTCCCATTTTGGCTCAGGATCCATAGTTACACCTAAAAATTTAACTGCTCGATTTACTTGAACGGATTTTCCATTTACTGTAATGTGGTTAGATTCTACTTGTGGAGTTTTACTATAAAAGGTCATCGCAGTTGTTTTTTCTTCATTTTTCTCACACCAATCAATCGTATTTTTAATTACACCTGTCCCCACTGCGGAAAGTTTAACAGTGGTCGTTTCGCTAAAAATACATGACGTGTCATCAGCAAACTGATATAATGAATTTATTTTCAAATACCTATGTAAATCATTGACATAAATTAAGAATAGAACAGGGCCCAAAATGGAGCCTTGTGGAACTCCTTGCAAAATTTCGGCGGGAGGAGATAATATATTTCTATGCTTTCGATTTACTACGGTGCTGATGGAGACTCTTTGTGATCTGTTGGTTAAATATGACTCGAAGAGACGTAGCGCTATACCACGAATACCACACGCAGACATTTTATCTAGTAAAATATTATGATTAATCGTATCGAATGCCTTCGATAGATCAAAATAAACGCCTGTTACTTTATTATTTTTTTCCAGTTCATCTAGTATGAATGTTAAAGATTCGAAAACAGCAAGTTCACAAGACTTCTTTGGAAGAAAACCGAATTGACGTTCACTTAATATGCGGTTAGAAGTTAGATAAGATAATAGCCTCACGGTAGATAGCCTTTTCAAATATTTTGGAAAACGAAGATAATAATGATATAGGACGGTAATTATTGATATCAGTTCGACAGTCTGTTACAGTTCATTTTTTTCATTCCTGTTCTGAATACACCCTGTATATGCATTGCCACCGTCCAGCCTTCATTTCTGTTCCGAACACGCCCTGTATATGCGAAATTCGACGTGTCGGATTATTCCTTGGACCGCGTCGTTGTACACATTGCAGTCAGTGTAGGAATACCCGTATTTCGCCGGCGTAATTTTTCTTAAACTTTCGTTTTAGCATATTTCTATTAACAGGACACCTTCATTTATTTAAACAAATTCATTTTATATACGTAATCCATCCTTATTTGAGTTCAAAATCGCGTGTATGTGAGGAATTGAACGAATTATAACGAAGTTCTACTTCTGGACGCGTATTATGCGTGATCTTTGCCCTTTCAGCCGATTGGTTCCCACTGTTACTAAGAAAGTTCCCCGGAGGTAAGATTAGAAGGTGCCTCGCTTGTTTATAATCGTTCCTTGTTTGTCAAACGAGAAATGTTGCGCCATTGTCAGAACGAAACTAGCCGTCTCTTGGTTCACACTCTCTTTTCGTAAATATTCTTATTTGTGCGTGCCATTACATCGAAGGGATGTTAGTGCATTTCTACGGCTAATTGCCGACTCTGATTAGACCCAGTTGTGAGACAGGAAAAACCGCGTGTCCCGTGGTTTGTCCCAGCTTCGGTAACAGACCGAGGTAAGTTCTATACGCAGCAACTCTCGGTTTGACTTAGGTGTTCGTTTTATTTTATTGCTTATAGGCTTTTATCGTGAGCTTCTAGCAAGAGCTATCGTTAATCCTAGATTTTAATCTTGGACCTATATCAAGAGTTATTTCTCGTTGGGTGCATCGTGAATTACGGCGTTGGAAGTTCCCTCCCTCGCCCCTCTACGCGGAAGCCGGCACACTACAAAGCGTCGCTGCGACATTGCCGCAAAGACACCGACAAACGAATCGGACATCAAAGGAATAAAGGTCGGAGCGTTACAA
The DNA here is from genome assembly GCA_033060865.1 of Dorcus hopei. NCBI lineage: Eukaryota > Metazoa > Arthropoda > Insecta > Coleoptera > Lucanidae > Dorcus > Dorcus hopei. The sequence continues at coordinate 75,152,338 of CM065425.1, forward strand.
TTTCTTTTCTTAGTTTTGAGCGATATTTCGCGGATTTAGTTTTTGATCCATTACTTTGATTTTGCCGCAATTAAACTTGCAACTTATTGCGTAACCGCCGGTGTAATTTAAATATGATAAAGTAGACGAGCGTTGACGCGCGCAAATAACCGGAGATTGCATTCTGTTGTATTCTGTTGCACTCGTTACGATTTGAATTATTTTAATATAGTTTAATGCGAAGTTCGGATCCGACCAAGTTGAATATGTTGTAAATTTTTGTGTTCCCCGTATATTATTTATTTGTGTATATTCTTTTATGATTGTTGTTTGTGACCAAGTAAATTGACGTGTTCTGGATGTAACGGGTTTTCTTAATTTTCACCTTGTCCCCCTTTCAAAAAGAATTAAGTGGCGCCTATTTTCTTATGGGTTTTGGCCTTCGCGGTTTGGATTTGAACCCTCCCGTCCCACTGTAGCTGGCTGGCAACATTGGAGTAAAGTTTCGCTCCAATGTAAAACTTCTGCCTATCTACGCAGGTAGGTAGCATTTGAAGGGAATTTGGTCTAAGCCTGTAGATGATTTTGCAAGAATGTCATTAATTATGTTGTATACCTCTGTAGCATCACACGGCATTAAAGACATTGACGTCGTAACTGAAACTATATTTGCTGATGCTATTTGATTATAGGTTGCCGTTGGAAGTCCCTTGGTGAAGTTATAGTTAAATGAAGAAGCTATTGTGTGAGGATCATCTGTAATGTCATTTCCATTTTTCAGTTTGATTCCGGTGTCGTTTAACTTAGCTCTCGCTTTGTTATTTAGGATTTGCCACACTGCTTTAGATTTATTTTTAGATTTTAAAATTTTATTATCGTTTAGAGATTTTTTTATAATTCTTTGTGTATTCGGCTGCCTCATGTTTTTTGTACTTATAATATTGTAATACATTCTCATCGTTTGTAACCTTAAAGAGAGAATACAAGTCATGGACGTGATTCCACATTTGTTTAATCTCATTATTAATAATTTTTTTTTGCGTTTATTTGGTGCAGTTTTTACTTTTTTTTTTTTTTAGAGGAAACGACATTTCGAAATAATGAAAGAAAGTATTAAAAAACTTCGCATATTTTAAGTTTATATTCTGTTCTTGTAAGACTTCTTCCCAAGTTTAAAAAGGTATCTATATTGTCCTTATTATAAAATCTTTTGAGGAAGTACGAGTTAATAAACGATACTTCTACGTTAAGTTTAATTGTAATTATTATTATAATTATCGTATAAATTTAAAAAGCAAGGGCATTTAACCGCCACACATTCGAACCTGTATAATAATTTAACACAAGACTTTGGTTTCAGGTGTGAGCTGATGACAGAAACCAAACCTATGAAGAAAAAAACAATCGAATGCCGGATATGTGACTCTAAATTCGCATCCCGTGCAAATTTGCGCAAACATATTTTGATACATACCGGTGAGAAGCCAATTAATTGTGATCTTTGCGATTATCAATGCCGACATGCCGTAAGTTTGAAAACTCATATGTTAATACACACCGACGAGAAGCCGTTCAGTTGTGATCTTTGCGATTATAAAAGCCGACAAGCCGGAAGGTTGAAAATTCATAGGTTAATACACACCGACGAGAAACCGTTCAGTTGCGGCCTTTGCGATTATAAATGCCGAAGCAACAGGGGTTTGAAAATTCATATGTTAATACACACCGACGAGAAGCCGTTCAGTTGTGGCCTTTGCGATTATAAATGCCGACAGGTCATACACTTGAGAAATCACATGTTAATACACACCGGCGAGAAGTCGCTCAGTTGTGGCGCTTGCGATTACAAATGCCGAAGAAATAAGGATTTGAGAAATCACATGTTAACGCACACCGACGAGAAGCCGTTCAGTTGTGATCTTTGCGATTATAGATGCCGACAGGTCACACACTTGAAATCTCACATGTTGATACACACCGGCGAGAAGCCGTTTAGTTGTAATGTTTGCGATTATAAATGCCGACAGTCCGGAACCTTGAAAATTCACATGTCAATACACACCGGCGTGAAGCCGTTTAGTTGTGATGTTTGCGATTATAAATGCCGACAGGCCGGAAGCTTGAAAACGCACTTATTAACGCACACCGACGAGAAGCCGTTCAGTTGTGATGTTTGTGATTATAAATGCCGCAGGATCGGACATTTGAAGCGACACAAGATGACGCACGCCAACGAGTAATCTGCGATTATAAACGGTTCCAAAGTTGAAATATGACACATCGAGAGATTGGTTTAAATGTTATCTGATACTGAATGCATTCTTTCAAAAAAAAAGTATATTTCTTCATTTTTTCCTCTCCAACTTTTGAAATATGTATTAATCGACTTACTGCTTCTATAGGAACAAACTATAAGCTATTAACACAAAATTTTGATGCAGTTCTTCATTTTTTGTTTATTTCTTTGTACGTCAAAATGTTATAATTGTTTGCTACTTGTTTTATTTGTTATAAACAATTGGTTTATCTTTTCTCTGTTAGGATTATTAATAATAATAATAATAGTAATAATAAAATTTATTCATCACCACTATACAGGGTATTTGAATATGTCACAAATCGTCTAAAATTTAAAAAGTTGCGTACAACGCAATTGCCTACAACTAAATCCTATCTATTCGTTTAAAAACTCTTGGACGGAGTAATACTGTTGTTCCGACAAGAATTTTTTCGCTTTTTGTTTGAAGGAGATGAAGTTTGTTGCCTTTTTTATTTCTGATGGAAGTTTGTTGTATAAATTTATGCCTGCGTGTGAAGGATCCGTGGAACAAATTGTCAGTCTTTTAAAAGGTGTATGTAAATTATTTCTTATTCTCGTTTCGTGTTGATGCACGGAGGAGTTGGTTGGAAATTTGTGTATATGTTGTCGAATATAACTCACCGAATGAAAAATATATAGGCATGGTAGAGTTAATATAGCTGTTTTGAGAAATAGTGGTTTGCAATGAGCATTATAATTCGCGCCGCAGATGTAACGTATGGCTTTCTTTTGAATAACGAATAATTTTTGTATATTTAGGCCGGAAGAACCTCCCCAAAAAATTATGCCATATGAAAGTACGGATTGAAAAAGACCGAAATATGCCAATCTCAAAACGTTTGAATTTACTGTTCCGCGTAATCGTTTCAGCACAAAACAAACAGAGCTCAATTTGGCACATATGTAATCGATATGTTTATTCCAGGTTAGTTTTTCCATCTATGTGAAGACCCAAAAATTTTGTACATTGAACTTGTTCGATTGAATTATTTTCTGATTTAATTAGTAAGCTGCTATTAACATTAAAATTTTTTGTTACAAAATGAATGAAATTGGTTTTAAAAGAATTTAAAACTAAACTGTTTTTGCGGCAATAGTCCTGCATATCCTTAACGGTACTGTTTGAATAATGAATTAGTGTCTCGAGATCCTTAGCTGCGATTAATATAGTTGAGTCATCGGCATATTGAATGACTTTGCTTGGTATTGAAAATGTCTGTGATAAATCGTTTATAAAACAAGGAATAAAAGTGGGCCCAGCAATGATCCTTGTGGAACGCCGACTGGGTTATGTTTTAATGATGATAATGTGTTGTCAATCTGCACGTATTGAGTTCGGTTGCTGAGATATTCTGTGATCCAAGCTAGTGCGGGTCCACGAATACCGATATTACTTAGCTTATTTAACAGGAGTGAATGGGCTAGAGTATCGAATGCCCGGGACATATCGAAAAAATTTGATATTACTTTATCCTTACTGTTTAATGAATCTAAAATGCAATTAAGAGCCTCAGATATTGCGGTTGCTGTGGAACGATCTTTCCTAAAACCGTGCTGACAAGGAGAAAGAAGATTATATTTATCTAAGAAATTTAGTAAGCGATCGCAGAAGGCGGACTCAAACACTTTTGAAATGGAACATTGTAGGGCAACGGGACGGTAGCTGGCACAATCGGAAGTTTTGCCTTTATTTTTATACGGGAAGAATTTTTGATTGTTTCAATAAATTTGGAAAATGTCCTTCGAATGATAAATTGATCAAGTATGATAAAGGTGCAGATATAGAGTTTTTGACTTTATTTAAAATAAAACCGGGAACATTATCGGAACCGGTGGATCTTTGAGAGGAAAATTTACGGATGATTTTTGAAACTTCATCGGTTGTGGCAGGATATAAAAAAAGAGAGGAATGATTTATTTGTGGTGTACTAGTTTCGGAAAGAGGCAATGCAGCTGGTTTTGGTATATCGAGAAACACTTCATTGAAAACGTTGGCGATTTGAAGAGAATCTTTAAGTACTATGTTATTTGAGGACAGTTCTTTGGGGACCACGAAAGTAGATTTACCGGACGTGTTATTTATTATTTCCCAGCACGTTTTCGACAAATTATTTGATGTGGCCACTTTATTGTTGAAGTAGCTCATTTTTGATTCTGTAATTTTTTGTTTGTATATTTTTCTTATAAACAAAAGTCTATGCTTTAGCACGTCTGTTTTATAAAACTTATACATGTGGTTTAATTCTTTGAGTAATTCTGACAAATCCCGTAATTCGTTACTAAACCACGCTTGACTCGTTTTACACCTCGGTTTTGCTCTACACACGGGGAAAGTTGAATTGAAGAGAAATAAGAAGCGATTGTAGAAAACGGCAAATTTGTTTTGAAAACCGACTGCTATTACAATTACAATAGGCAATTTAGAAAATTTTGTCAACATGCAGGCAACTCCAATCTTTAAACGGCACGTGATAATACATAATGGCGAAAAGCCGTTGCTTTGTGGTCTTTGCGTTTACAAATGCCGAGAACTTGTAAGTTGGAAAAGACATATTGTAGTGATAAGATAATTTTAATTTTTATTATTAATTCTTTCTTTTTCTTCGTATTCTTTTTTTGATGTGATTTTTCCTTTTTGTTTTGTGAAGCAGCTTGATTCAGGTTGTAGGTACTTTTGTTAAGAAAGCCTTTTTGTAATTTAAAATTTTAAAAAAGTATGTGTATTGTAATTTCTAATATGTTTTATAAATCGTGCTACCTACCTGCGTAGATAGGCAGAAGTTTTACATTGGAGCGAAACTTTACTCCAATGTTGCCAGCCAGCACAGTGGGACGGGGGGTTCTCTAACCAAAACGCGAAGGCCAAACCAAAAACAGGCGCCACTTAATTTTTTTGTAAAAGGAAACGCGTGAAAAATTAAGAAAACACGTTACGTCCAAAACATGAACACTTTTATTAATAGAAACACAAAACAAATAAAACAAATTCAACGCAAGTCGAACGATCTAAGTACACAACAAGGCCATAAACATAATACGTTATTACCTAACTTTTCGGATCCGAAATCGCTACACAACTATATTAAAATAATTCAAGTCGTAACTAATGCAACAGAATACAAAAGAATGCAATCTCCGGTTATTTGCACGCGTCAACGCTCGTCTGCTTATATCATATTTAAATTACACCGGCAGTTACGCAATAAGTTGCAAGTTTTATTGCGGCAAAATCAAAGTAATGGATCAAAAATAAAATCCGCGAAATATCGCTCAAAACTAAGAAAAGAAATTATAACGCTCCGACCTTTATTCCTTTGATGTCCGATTCGTTTGTCGGTGTCTTTGCGGCAATGTCGCAGCGACGCTTTGTAGTGTGCCGGCTTCCGCGTAGAGGGGCGAGGGAGGGAACTTCCAACGCCGTAATTCGCGATGCACCCAACGAGAAATAACTCTTGATATAGGTCCAAGATTAAAGTCTAGGATTAACGATAGCTCTTGCTAGAAGCTCACGATAAAAGCCTATAAGCAATGAAATAAAACGAACACATAAGTCAAACCGAGAGTTGCTGCGTATAGAACTTACCTCGGTCTGTTACCGAAGCTGGGACAAACCACGGGACACGCGGTTTTTCCTGTCTCACAACTGGGTCTAATCAGAGTCGGCAATTAGCCGTAGAAATGCACTAACATCCCTTCGATGTAATGTCACGCACAAATAAAAATATTTACGAAAAGAGAGTGTGACCCAAGAGACGGCAAGTTTCGTTCTGACAATGGCGCAACATTTCTCGTTTGACAAACACTGAACGATTATAAACAAGCGAGACACCTTCTAATCTTACCTCCGGGAACTTTCTTAGTAACAGTGGGAACCAATCGGCTGAAAGGGCAAAAGATCACGCATAATACGCGTCCAGAAGTAGAACTTCGTTATAATTCGTTCAATTCCTCACATACACGCGATTTTGAACTCAAATAAGGATGGATTACGTATATAAAATGAATTTGTTTAAATAAATGAAGGTCCTGTTAGTAGAAATATGCTAAAACGAAAGTTTAAGAAAATTACGCCGGCGAAATACGGGTATTCCTACACTGACTGCAATGTGTACAACGACGCGGTCCAAGGAATAATCCGACACGTCGAATTTCGCATATACAGGGCGTGTTCGGAACAGAAATGAAGGCTGGACGGTGGCAATGCATATACAGGGGTATTCAGAACAGGAATGAAAAAAAATGAACTGTAACAATCGATTACGATTGTTGCGAATCGTCTCCAATTTACCTTCAATTAGAAATTTCAAATATTTGTATGTATTAAAATTTATTCGGTTTAGATGATCCAACTACGATTATTGCGAATCGTCTTTGGATACATCCGTTGAATAAATTTGAATATAGCTTTAAATTTTTACCAATAAGTTTAAATACCTCGCTTACGATTATCGCGAATCGTCTACGAATAGTATTTATTAATTGATTAAAATTTAACTATTATGTGTTGACAGTTGTACGAATTTTTCTATCAATCATCAGATAAATTTAGACTTTCTTTGTACTTACTGTGACATCTTTTCTTTTTTAGGCTCCTTTTCTTTTTTTAAAATAATAGATGGAATTACAATTTTTAAACTTTTATTCAATGAAAGTATATTAAATGTCAGAAATGAATAATTGTTAACGTCAAAACTATTAACAGATACAATTTAACGAGAACTGAACAGATAAATTAGATTGAAATAATGAATATTAATAAATCTCTTGAATGCAAAAAATTAACTTGAAATGGTTTGAAGGCAGAGAGAGAAGTTTTTTTTTTACTGTTGTCAATTGAGAGTTTTTACAATGAATGAAAATTTTTATTACGCTTGCTTTAATTACAGCTCGTATAAATATTATTCTCCATGTTAACCGTTTATATGGCAACATGTCGAGCTTTTTCAAATCAATTTTTAATTTCATCTCCTTTATTAAACTTCAAAAATTAATTCTGACGTTAATCAATGTCAAATTAAAATGTGTAAATTTTGTCATAGTACAGTTTTTCTTAATATATTAACAATTTGTAAGCATCTATTCATTATTTATCTAATCTTTATATAATACAAACTTTTTCTAAACAGATATCCCAAGAAGAAAAGTAAACCCCTGAATAATTTTGACATCCCAAACTAATATTTATAATTTTAGGTGTTGATCCAAAAGTTTTTGATAATCTAAACAGACGTCCTCTGCATCAGTCATCTTTACACGCACTCGCCGCCCGTCTTCAAGATACACCAACCTTTTATTATATTTATTCATCAATTTGCAGAATTCTGTCCAATGCTTGTCCTTCTCAAACTCTTGGACCCACATCACCTCTCCAACTTCGATGTGAAGTAATATCTCCCCTTTTTCCTCAACATTGGTTCTTTAAAAGAATATTACCTTTTTTTTTTATACTTTTGGTAAGTTAAAGTTTTTGACTCTTTATGAATTTAGTTTTTGATAATGATTTTTATTTTTGAGGTACTTTGTGATGTATGTGGAATTGTGATACATTTAATTTTTATATGAATTAAAGAGTAATTGGTTGAATTTCCTTCCTGGATGGTATGGTATGTAGGAAACTTTGAGTATTTTGAGTAATATCACAGCAATATGTTAAAGCACACGAGGAAAACATAAAATAATCTAATTCAATGAATGAGGAATTTAAATATGTCTCATTGTCATGCCGTCAAAAATTGTGAACAAACGACATTCAACTTTTTATTTTCCTATTTTGTTTTATTTACACTGTTAAATGAAGCGTCTTTTTCTGATTACAATGAGATATCACACTTGATGATATGAATTAGCTTCTGGACAAAATTTCGAAATCATTTCTTGTGCAAACTGTGCTTTGGAAACAAGAAATAACACTTTCGTTTCCAAAGAAAACTCGACAGTTCAGTTCAGTTTTAGGTGTGATAGTTACATTTATTGTTAATTGTTAATTTCAATAATAAAATGACGCTTTTGAACTAGAAAAAACGAGAAATGCCCGAAGACATCAACCGAACGAGTCACTAAAATTGAACCCTGTGTATAAATTATATTTTGTGGGGTATTACCTGTTGATGTTGATGAAACGCTTAGAAGTATTGTTACTTATTTGAAATACATAAGAAATATTAATTTAGGAAGACGTTTGGAATTTTGCACAGAGCTAAAGGGTGTACAATTTGAGCATCTGTTGTAATCGTTTGTTTTGTTATTTTTATTACCTTAAATTTTACATTGTTCAATAATAACGTGCAAACATACGGAACTGTCAAATTTTCTTTAGAAACAAAACATTTTGCTTTTGTTTCCAAAGCACTCTTTGCAGAACACATTATTTCGAAATTATGACGCATGGCTAGGCTCGAAAAACGGAGATGCCCTGTATATTTTTCTGCTAAAATAAAATTGAAGAAAATAAATAAACGAATATAAATTCTTTGATTTCGCAATATTCATCTTTTATTAATTGACTTTTTCCACCTATTAAGCAGTAGTAGGTAATATTTTATATGAATTTAATTTTTGAGGAATTATTGAAATGTAATCGGTCTTTTTTTTTCAGGTACCAACAGATTTGAGAGTTGTAACCGCAATGCATATATGTTTATTTTTAGTGTATACTTTAAAGAGTAAACGATGAAATATTTTCTTTTTCAACCGGAAGTAGATAGCAGTTTCTGTTACTGGATTGCTTTTCGCATTCTTTAGGTGTGTTAATAAACGATTGTACCCACCTATTACCGTGTTTTATCTGAATCCTTGATTTCGATAGAGGAATTCAATTCGTTTTAACCTGTTATTGTAATCGTTCTTTACATCTATGTAAGTATGTTCATTTGTCTATGTTTTACTGACATTCTTTTTGCAACGTAATATTACCTTATACAAGACGATCCTAACCCCTAAATTAAAAAAAAAAACAAGAATACTATTGTAAAGAGAAAAAAAAATACTCTACCATAAATTATAACAAAATTGTATAATAAATAACTATTACTTGTTTATTTACTAAGGGAAAAAACATTCGGAAGAATTCATCCAAGTGTCCGAATATTCGGTTAATTCGGTCTTTTGTACGTCAAAATATTGCATTGTTTGCTACAATGAAATTTGCTACTGTAAAATTTTGTAAACTTTCGATATTATAATTACCGTATAAATTTAAAAAGGGCATTTAACTGCAACAAAATCAAATATGTATAAAAATTTAAACAGACTTTTTGTTTCAGGTGTCAACGGATCACCAAAACTGAACCTATGAATAAAAACGCATTTGAGTGCCGCATATGTGATTCTAAATTTTATTCTCGTATAAATTTGCGCTCACATATTTTGATACATACTGGTGAGAAGCCATTCAGTTGTGATCTTTGCGATTATAAATGCCGGCAGCTCGTAAATTTGAAACGGCACAAGTTAAGGCATACCGGCGAGAACCCGTTCAGTTGTGATCTTTGCGATTATAAATGCCGGAAACTCGATAGTTGGAAGCAGCACAAGTTAAAGCACACCGGCGAGGAGCCGTTCAGTTGTGATCTTTGCAATTATAAATGCCGATACCTCGTAAATTTGAAACGGCACAAGTTAAAGCACACCGGCGAGAAGCCGTTCAGTTGTGATCTTTGCGATTATAAATGCGGGCGTCTCGATCATTTGAAACAGCACCAGATGATACATATTGGCGAGAAGCCGTTCTCGTGTGATCTTTGCGATTATAAATGCGGGCGTCTCGATAATTTGAAACAGCACACGTTAAGACACACCAGCGAGAAGCCGTTTAGTTGTGATCTTTGCCATTATAAATGCGGTCGTCTCGATAATTTGAAACAGCACAAGTTAAAACACACTGACGAGAAGCCGTTTAGTTGTGATCTTTGCGATTATAAATGCCGGGACCCCGGATATTTGAAACGACACAAATTAAAACACACCGGCGAGAAGCCGTTTAGTTGTGATCTTTGCGATTATAAATGCCGGCACCTCATAAATTTGAAACAGCACAAGTTAAGACACACCGGTGAGAAGCCGTTCAGTTGTGATCTTTGCGATTATAAATGCGGTCGTTGCGATAGTTTGAAGCAGCACAAGTTAAAACATACTAACGAGAAGCCGTTTAGTTGTGATCTTTGCAATTATAAATTTACTCGTCTCGAACATTTGAAACGGCACAAGTTAAAGCACAGCAGCGAGAAGCCATTTAGTTGTGATCTTTGCGTTTATAAATGCGATCGTCTCGATAATTTGAAACAGCACAAGTTAAAACACACTGACGAGAAGCCGTTTAGTTGTGATCTTTGCGATTATAAATGCCGGCACCTTGTAAATTTGCAACGGCACAAGTTAAAGCATACCGGCGAGAAGCCGGTTAGTTGTGATCTTTGCGATTATAAATGCCGGAAACTCGAAAGTTTGAAGCAGCACAAGTTAAAGCACACCGGCGAGGAGCCTTTCAGTTGTGATATTTGCGATTATAAATGCCGGCACCTCGTAAGCTTGAAACGGCACAAGTTAAAGCACACCGGTGAGAAGCCGTTCAGTTGTGATCTTTGCGATTATAAATGCGGTCGTTGCGATAGTTTGAAACAGCACAAGTTAAAACACACTGACGAGAAGCCGTTTAGTTGTGATCTTTGCGATTATAAATGCCGGCACCCCGGATATTTGAAACGACACAAATTAAAACACACCGGCGAGAAGCCGTTGCTTTGTGGTCTTTGCGATTACAAATGCCGAGAACTTGTAAATTTGAAGAGACATCTGTTAAAGCACACGAAGGAAACGTAATTTGGTAAGAAACTATCAACTATAAAAATTTGTGTTCATTGCAGACCTTGCGAGAAGGGTATAGGGAAAGTAGGATAAAATTCCTCAGGTCCGAAAATCGCCGGATCCTAGCCATTAACTCACTTTAGTTTTTCTTGTCCCCAATTTATAATTTAAGTTATGTGCCTGCAGTGACTGACAGAAAATTGGACACATATCATCGAACAATATTGGCATATTGCTTGTATACCGTTTGTCCATCTGACAATGGGACATAGGGATTTAACATGGGAAAACAGAAATTGCTTTATATTATCTACCTGAGTACATATATATGAAATTCTGGGTTATAATCGGAAAGATTATTGCATTCAAAGTGTTTTGATACTAAATTTGTGCAATTTTAGTTGTTAATTATTTAGAAATTAAGAAAAAAAGTTATTATTTTTTTCCGGATAAGATTAGTAAGTATTTAACGAGGAGTTTACAAACGGATGTCGTGGTCAAGTTAGTTTGTTCATGTTTCACAACCGTAAGGTCACGAGTTCAAATCCGAATGAGGACCCTTTTTTTTAAATATTTTTTCAGATTTGAAATCACTTAAACTCTTTAACTTTATTATTTTATTTATAAGTTTCATTTTAATATTAATTATGTAACATAATAAATAAAGTTATAACTTTAACATAATAAAATTTTGCAAACTAAAAAATACACATAAATGGAACATAATTAATATTAAAATGAAACTTATTAATACAATAATAAACTAGTTTAAGAGTGATTTTAAATCTGAAAAAATATTAAAAAAAAGAAAAAAAGTTTCTTCATTCGGATTTGAACTCGTGACCTTACGGTTGTGAAACATGAACAAACTAACTTAACCACGACATCCGTTTGGAAAGTCTTCGTTAAATATCTACTAATCTTGTCCGGAAAAAAATAATAACTTTTTTTTCTTAATTTCTAAATAATTAACAACTAAAATTACACAAATTTAGTATCAAAACACTTTGAATGCAATAATCTTTCCGATTATAACCCAGAATTTCATATACCGTCTGTTTGATTATAAAGGCCCCAAGCTATAACTCATTTATTTTTGCTTAAACACCCAGTAAAGTGTATATATTCTTAAATGGGACGTTGTTTTCTAGAGAATGAAGTAAAACAATATTTTTTTGGCTACACTGTATAGGAGTCATGACGTCATCGACATTTTTTTTAAATGGCACGATGAAAGCGAAATACAATAGAACATCCTTTTCTCTTTTCAACCACATAAAATTTTTGTATCCTTACATAAGAAAATGTTCGAGAAAACTGAAAAAAACTACCTACGTAACTTACCATTTAACATTTAAGGCACGCTAATATTTCTAGCATGCTATGACTAATTTTACTAATTTGGTAAACAATTTCTAAAATATCGGCACTGTCAATCTGACTTATAATTAGTTTGAAACGGTGAGAAATGAATAACATTAATGAAGAAGCCGATATGCTAGAGGTTTACTACGAATGTAGAAAAAACAGTGTCAGTTTGACAGTGCCGGTATTTTAGAAATTGTTTACCAAATTAGATAAAGTATGACAAATTTCAGTAAAATTACTCATAGCATGCTAGAAATATTAGCGTGCCTTAAATGTTAAATGGTAAGTTATGTAGGTAGTTTTTTTCAGTTTTCTCGAACATTTTCTTATGTAAAGATATAAAAATTTTATGTGGTTGAAAAGAGAAAAGGATGTTCTATTGTATTTCGCAAAAAAGTTTTCATCGTGCCATTTAAAAAAAATGTCGATGACGTCATGACTCCTATACAGTGTAGCCAAAAAAATATTGTTTTACTTCATTCTCTAGAAAACAACGTCCCATTTAAGAATATATACACTTTACTGGGTGTTTAAGCAAAAATAAATGAGTTATAGCTTGGGGCCTTTATAATCAAACAGACGGTATATGTACTCAGGTAGATAATATAAAGCAATTTCTGTTTTCCCATGTTAAATTCCTATGTCTCCTTGTCAGATGGACATACGGTATAGTATATAACGGTATTAGGCCGATATGCTTGATATAACGAACGAGGATAAGTTCTATGGCCGAGGCGCCAGCCGAGGCTATAAATTATCCGAGATTGTTATATGCATATCGGCCGTAGGTTGTTTTATACTTTTCGTGATACTAAATGATGAAATAAATATTTATTTTGGCAAAAACGTTCATAATAATAAACTTCGATAAGTAGGCAGAATTATGAGTGTGATTTAGTTGTAACTATAGCAACGTATGAGATACAGAGCAAATAGACGGCCGTTAAAACTTAACAGGCTGGCCGTTATGAATAGCATAACAACCATGGAGACATTGCAGTTACAATGAAATAACATTCAAGTATTACGAAAATATGATTTCCGTTTTATAGGTATCGAAAGGCGTGCTTGAAAATACTCAAAAAGAAAAATTGAATACGGCAAATCGGTGCGTATCTCGATGGAGGTGACATCTCGTTGTCGACTTCTATTGAATATGTTTGAGTCTGGAAATACGCAGGATTGTTTATGCCGCTGCCATTTTTTTGTTGTCGCAAGTTAATTTCAGAGTCCCCTCCAAGAACTCCTTTATTAGTTCTTTGTACCAAAAATTACGCTAGGTAGCAATGTGCATTTGTTGATTAAATAAAATTTTAGTTATCAGAAAGTTAGTTGTTTCAAATTTCAATAGCTGACTAGGTTCCATGTAATAATAATATTTGGTTACGTGGAACTAATATGTTTCTAGAGTGTAATGCTCACTGGAATTTTGTATAAAGATTATCTTTATATGTAATGACAGAATACTTTAACAAAATAACTGACTCAATTGTGTAAGAAAATAAACTTTGGCAATATCAGCTTCGATATTTACACGCGAAAATTTTTCTTTCGTTTTTTGGGTAACTAGCGCCAAAACGGGAAAATTTTGCGTTAAATAAAATATTGCTGTGTCTCGTGAAATCTAGTAGGTCGTGATTTGTCATAACGCCAAAATATTTTTCCCACATCACGCTTTAAAGGAATCTTCTAAGTTTTTGAAACCGTTCTAGAGGCATTATAGGGACCATGCACACGCGAAGCCAGCGCCACCAATGTCCATATTCTGCATTAGTGGTATGAAAATACGAGTTGTTTAAAATTATTAGTTAACATCTGAACTTGTATATTGTAATGTATTTCAATACCAGGAAGCTCAAGTATTATGTATTACAATCGTGAATTGTTATAAGAGTGATATTATTGCCATGCAATGAGTCTCAAGAAATATTTTCCTATCACCAATTCACAAATCACCAGCCAGGCGGCGCTGAACGCAGAGATGTGCATGGCGCCTACATCTGCTACTTGTTGAATACGCGAACACGCTGCCCAATAATCTTCTAGAGCTGGCAGACTTATTACGTCCATCAGCAAAATTATGGATAAAAAATCTGTTAGTTCTAATGGATTGGTATTTATACTCTTTCCTGTTGCATATAAAATTGGTATTGTCAATAATATCGTTCATTACCTCAAAAAAAAACTAAAATATTGTAGAGGTAGCAACACATTTTCCGGTACAGGATAATTTGGTGTAGTTATCAGAGTTGTTGGTATGTCATTTTCTTCTCTTCTTATTAGCAGTCTTCTTTCTTCGGGGATTCAACATTTCGTTTTCACTTGAATCGGTTTTACTGTCTTCATACTCTGTTTCAGGTATGAACAATTCATGTCCTTCGGGGGCCTTGCACTTCTTCGTCTGTATTATCGCTGCTGTAAGACCCGAATACGGGAAAGGGTGATTTAAATTTTGATAAAAATGGCTTTCAACAAATAACCAAAATATTACAATTTATCCCTCTTGGACTTTTCTTACCCTTTGTTACCGAAAACTTTTACAGGCCGAATCGAGACGCTAAGGGCGACTCCTTTGTGAGTAGCGTTCCTGGAATTAGTGGAAAAATAGCCAGGAGTCGTTCCGTCGCTCTCCTTGGACTCGGTATGAGTTTTAGCCCTTTTGATCTTGGGACTTACTACTTTGGAATTGTTGGATTTTCCTCCTCTCCTGGATAGGTACTTATTTAATAAAAGGTTCTCTAAAATCTACTGTGAATAATAAATGAAATTCGGAAAGTTTAACAAATAAAATTATATTGGAAGTAAATTTGTATTATTACACATTAATAGATAATAATAGTAAAAAAAAACAAAAATTACAAAAAATAACCCGAAACTCGTCCAGGAGGAAAGATGGTGCGGTACATTTAGAAAAATGCGTTTTGTTAGTAATTGTCAAACCTTTAAGCCGAAAAGGGGGGGGGGGCGAAACTTAAATGATTTTTTTCTCGTATCCATAACTCAGGAAAAACACTAAACGATTTAGATTTACGAATATTGATTCGTTAGCGAGCGAATTGATTTTAAAATAACTGACACAAAAAAAAACTACACGAAAACCGATATCAAACTCTGAAAAATTAAATCAAAAATACAACCGAACTTAGAACAAAAATTAATTAATTAAACTAAAATTTCGACGAGAATTTAACACGCAAAACTAAGGGCAACCGGGAACTAACTCTCCTGCGCGCGGCTTCTCTACTTAAGCCCTCGCCACCGCCCTCGAATCCTGAAGTGGGATCTTTTTCAAATTCAGCAAGTTTTTGAAAAAGTCCGTGGTTGATTCGGGCTTTTAGCGGCGAGCCGCTTTCCACTAGGTGGCGTACGCGTGTTGCTTTTACCATTTTTAGCCACGTGTCGCGCGGTCAGAGCCAGAGAAGCTGGTCGCACGGTTTCTTGCTAATCCCTTAAAATTGAAAACGATCTTATCTCCGTAACTTAATATTTTCTCTAGTTGGAGAGCACGTTCTAGACTACTGAATATAATATGTTTTTCCTGCGTTCCGATTTCGTGAGATCAAGTGAAATTTTTAAGAAAGAATTTATAATGATAATTTGGAAATTTTCCCTACGCATTTTTCGGGTCCTTACACTGCTGTTATAAGCCAATATTTTTTCATGGTCATGATCACAGGAATCCTCATCAGAAATATCCGATACGCTTGGATTAGCAGGTATAATTGGTATTTCTTTCCGTTTTTTTTTTTACAAAATGAAGCCGAGCTTATTACGGGCAAATCCATTCCACGTTCAAACTGAAAACTAAAAGTAAGCAGCAGATTACGGCAATGTTGACTGGAAGCTACATGAAAATCAAAGTTATTTTTTGCAAGTTACATATTTTGCTACTTGCTAAACCATGTAACAAATAATAGGTATGAACCTTTATTTAGCAGATTTTTGGCGTTACTTACACTCAACGGGCGACTCAGCCGACTTACCGACAGATAATGTTATAAAGCAACGCCCACTGAATAATAGGCCTGCTCAAAGCAGTGGGAGAATACCCCGAGAACTTGAGACAATGCCGCGCGCGCCGCGCCGTTACCTGACATATTATTTATCTAATGCCGAATGTGTAATGCGGAGTCAGAGTTGACCATAAATTTATTATTGTAAAATTAAATATATTCATAAAACTAATGCCAACATGTTAAAATATTTACAATGCACATGCGTGGAATATAATTATGTAAACTCACGAGCAAGAGTTTAAAAATAATGTACGTAATTATTTTTGTTGTTTCCAATATCTTTAAATTAAAAAAAGAAATAAATCATTTGAAACAATTGGAAATATGAACGATGTAGCAGAGTTAGCTGAACTACATACAATACATAATAGTTCTAACTACTATTGTCTAGGAGTCGCAGCGAGGACTACTATGATTCTTAAAAAAAGGAAATTTTTAATAATGTTAAAAAGTAAGTTCTCTTAATAATTAAATACGAGATGTCATAATAATACATAATTAAAACAGATGAGTTACTTTCACACTGCGGTACTGAACATGAAGTGACCATTTTAAATTAATCAGTAAGCCCATTTACGTACGCGCTAACAGTTAAACGGCAAGACGCGTACTGACCGAGTCCCCCGAAAATCTTGGAGTCCCCCGAAATCTCGATGTTCCCCACTATCTAACTTCGGCCTACGTGAAGTGGGCGTTGTATAAAGTCAAATATTTTACCCATACCTTTATACCTGTATAAAGTCTAACTCTATAAAAACCTCTAAGCCCCGATTGTACAATTCCAGCTTAACTTTAAACCAAAGCTTAACTGCTTATGGCTGTATGCACCGAACGAATTAACTCAGCTTAACTTTAAGCGTCACTTAGAATGTGGCTTATACAATGCTAAAAAACTTCAAATGTCACAATATAAACGTCACTCAAATTTAAGCTCGATTAAAGTGTTTGGTGCATGATCCTTAATAACGATTGTTGAAATAATTGTCTTTTTGGGTTTAAACTTCAACTCAAATTTAAACTGGCAGTGTACCATTGCGATATATCTTTACACTTCGAGTGACTTTATTATTTAAAATCCAAATATTCAATCTTTCTCGATGGTTACGTAACATGTAGAATTCCTTTAAATACCTCTAGATCACAATAATTATGATCTTGAAATAGTAGGTACAAGGCAGAGATGCTTAATGACCTTGAAATTTCGCACAAACTAGTGTAAAGTATTTTTTTTTTTTAATCTATGAGGAAATTTTACGTGACAAAAACTCTTCACGTAAATATGCTAAACTGTAAAGCATAGGTTCTCAAACTAATTTCGTCTATCGCCCACTTTGAGAATCAATTATTTTCTAGCGCCCCCTAAAATTTTTAACTTTACCACATCTTAAAAATCACAATCGCAATCATTACTTTAATAACTTTAGTTAAATTATAGCCTGCCATATATGAGTCTTATCTTGTTTCCCCCAATTTTCTCTGTGCCCTTTACCGCCCCCCTGTAGCCCTCTAGCGCCCACAAGGGGGCGTTATCGCCCACTTTGAGAAAGACTGCTGTAAAGCTTGCTCCAAACTGCGAGGAGTGGGGTTACAAACCAAATCCGACGTATTGCTATTGAACAGATTGAACCATGGATTGAACTGTATTAAAAGCAAGGGCATTTAACTGCCACACAATCGAATACACGACTTTTGTTTCAGGTGTAAGCGGATCCCTAAAACCAAATCTATGAAGAAAGAAGCAATCGAATGCCGGATATGTGATTCTAAATTTAAAAGCCGGGGAAGCTTGCGCATTCATATCTTGACACATACTGGTGAGAAACCATTCGGTTGTGATCTTTGCGATTATAGATGTCGAAGATCTGGAGATATGAAGCGGCACAAGGTGAAACATACGGACGAGAAGCCCTTCAGCTGTGATCATTGCGATTATAAATGCGGACGTCTAGATAGTTTGAAGAAGCACGTGTTACAGCACACCGCCGAGAAACCGTTGAGTTGTAATCTTTGCGATTATAAATGCGGACGTCATGATAGTTTGAAGAAGCACGTGTTACAGCACACCGGCGAGAAGCCGTTGAGTTGTAATTTTTGCGATTATAAATGCCGACGGCTCGAATATTTAAAAGTACACAAATTAATTCATACCGGCGAGAAGCCGTTGAGTTGTAATCTTTGCGATTTTAAATGCCGACAGCCCAGTAGTTTGAAAATGCACAAATTAATACACACAAACGAGAAGCCGTTCAGTTGCGATATTTGCGATTTTAAATGCCGGCGCCCCGAAGGTTTGAAAACGCACAAATTAATACACACCGACGAGAAGCCGTTCAGTTGTGATATTTGCGATTATAAATGCCGGAACCTCAAACGTTTGAAACGGCACAAATTAAAGCACTCCGGCGAGAAGCCGTTCAGTTGTGATCTTTGCGATTATAAATGCCGACACTTCGAAAGTTTGAAACGACACAAGTTAAAGCACACCGACGAGAAGCCATTTAGTTGTGATCTTTGCGATTATAAATGCCGACTAGTCGGAAGTTTGAATCAACACAAGCACAAGCACAAAGAAGAGAAGCCGTTCAGTTGTGATCTTTGCGATTTTAAATGTCGACGGCCCAGTAGTTTGAAAATGCACAAATTAATACACACAAACGAGAAGCCGTTCAGTTGCGATATTTGCGATTATAAATGCCGACGGCTCGATACTTTGAAAAAGCACAAATTAAAGCACACAAACGAGAAGCCGTTCAGCTGTGATCTTTGCGATTATAAATGCCGATACTTCGAAAGTTTGAAACAACACAAGTTAAAGCACACCGGCGAGAAGCCGTTCAGTTGCGATCTTTGCGATTATAAATGCCGACAGATCGGAACTTTGAAAGGGCACAAATTAATACACACAAACGAGAAGCCGTTCAGTTGCGATATTTGCGATTACAAATGCCGACGGCTCGATAGTTTAAAAACACACAAATTAATACACACAAACGAGAAGCCGTTCAGTTGCGATGTTTGCGATTATAAATGCTCATGTTCTTCAAGTTTGAAACAGCACAAGTTGAAACATATCGACGAGAAACCGTTCGGTTGTGTTGTTTGCGATTATAAATGCCTAAGAATCTGGGATTTGAAAGCTCACATGCTAACACACACCGATGAGAAGCCGTTCAGTTGTGGTGTTTGCGATTATAAATGCCGAAGAAAGAGGGATTTGAAAACTCACATGTCAATACACACCGACGAGAAGCCGTACAGTTGCGATCTTTGCGATTATAAATGCCGATTTTCTTGTAATTTGAAACAGCACAAGTTAAGACACCACGGCGAGAAGCCGTTCAGTTGTCAAGTTTGTAATTATAAAAGCCGAAACGTCGAAAATTTCAAAAGGCACAAATTAAAAACACACCGACGACAAGCCGCTCAGTTGTAATCTTTGCGATTTCAAAAGTAATTATTCTTTTGCTTTGAAAAAGCATAAATTAAAGCATAAGATTTGAAAAGTATAGGCGTATTGATTTAATCGCTTCATCGGTGTGACGTCATCGATGAATGTCAAATAAGCCACCGATGACTACAGATTGCGCTGAATAAAAGAACAATCAGCTGATAAGTGGTGTTGTTGGTAATTGGAATTGGAATACAAATAAATAATTTCTACACTTAAATGTTTTATCTTTATACGTGAACATAACTGGTATTAAGCATTCTTCTTTATTTTCATTCATTTTATCAAATAACGTTTTGATGTTTACAAACATAATAAATATAACCTCTACAATGTTCTCTCCCCTCCCTAATTCATCGGTTCATCAGCAGTAAATCCAGATGACTCCGATGAGTTTTAGATTACCTCATCGAAGAATAAAAGACCAGATTGATAACTTTAATCGCAAAATGTATGATGAATAAAAATACGCTTTGATGTTTTTCCAATGAGTGCGCTTAGCTCTTCGATGAATAAAAGAACATCACTTATGGATGTACAGGGTGGATCAATTTCGATGTCTCTTATGGGCATCTCTGTAACTATAAGAGTTAGAAAAAAACTAGTGGCCAAGTCTCGATCTCTTTTTTAGTGATAAAGTCAATAGACTAAACAAAAATTGGCTATCTTCTTTTGTTTTCGAGTTATAGGCAAAAATTGACATTTTCGACTTTTCGTCGATCGCGCATATCTCGTTTATTTTTGCAAATATTAAAAAACTGTTTTGACATTATTAGGACACTTTTTTGAATACAATTCAGTGGTGTAGTTGGTTTTTGATATTTGCTTAAATTTTCGAGTTATAACATAAAGTTATATTTTTTTTTAATGAAAATCATAGTAGGCAATGTCACCATTAAATAGAGATTTTTTTTCTGTTTTCAAAAATATATTTATATATATACTTTGTTGGGTTTATTTCTTACAATTAATAGAATAAAACGCCTTTTTTTATTATTCTTGGGTGTATTCTATTCTTAGTAGGCTGGTTTGAACAAAGGCCGACAATTTTTTTGTTTGTTTTTATTAAATATCAACTCTTGTTCAAATATTTTGACAGTTGCAACCGCATAAAGAGAAAGAAAGAGCATCCTCTAAGAGTCACAAAGACTACAACAATACCGATATCAAGTGGTTTGGGTGAAATTCGAAACTATGTAACTTCATTTAATATATAAGTTTAAAACGCATTTTTTCGATCAAATATGCATTTCATGGGATAATGAACTAAATTATATGTATAAATTAAAAACATCTTAAAAATAAGAAATTATTGCAGAAAAATTTAATGAATATTGAATTGTAAGTTGATATTAAACACATCTCTTGATATATCACTTTTAATATCTTAAAACCCAGAAAAATAATATCAAAATAAATCACAATTTCAACACTGCCGCGCTAAAATATACAGCCAACTCATGTGCAACCCAACCCAGCTCTATCGTTGCTAGCTTTCTATCTCTTATGTTTGTCGCAATACCTCTCACTCTTGTGCTACCCAATCTTCAAATCTTTATTAATGTTTAATAAAAACAAAAGAAAATTGTCGGCTTTTGTTGAAACTAGCCTCCTAAGAAAAGAATGCACCCAAAAATAATAAAAAAGGCGTTTTATTCTATTAACTGTAAGAAATAAACCCAACAAAGTATATATTTTTGAAAACAGAAAAAAAATCTCTATTTAATGATGACATTGCCAACTATGATTTCCATTTAAAAAAATATAACTTTATGCTATAACTCGAAAATTTAATTAAATATCAAAAAACCAACTACACCACTGAATTGTATTCCAAAAAGTGTCCTAATAATGTCAAAACAGTTTTTTAATATCTGGAAAAATAAACGAGATATGACTGATTGACGAAAATTCGAAAATCTCAATTTTGGCTTATAACTCGAAAACAAAAGAAGATAGCCAATTTTTGTTTACACTATTGACTTTATCTCTAAAAAAGAGATCGAGACTTGGCCATTAGTTTTTTTCTATCTCTTATAGTTACAGAGTTGTCCATAAGAGACATCGAAATTGATCCACCCTGTACATTTGACATAACGAATGATTGATTCAAACATTACAGTAACGCAGTAATTATTCGTTCCAAATTTTCTTCTGTGAGGATTTATTTCTCGAGAACTAAATCAATAAACACGATAATTAGAATAATTCGTTTTGTTTTTTAACTAATAACCTTGTTTATATTTTTTCACTTCCGAAGAAGCTGTCAAACGATAGCGAAACGTAAAGTGTTTGTGCGCCATTTAGTGTCCGTTTAAAAGAGTTTGTGATATAATAAGGGAAGGTTCCCAACCCCATGACAAGCGGATGACAGGGTCGGGGTGGTCCGTTAGAATATTTAGAGTGACTCTTGTAGGTAGTTATTTATAAATTTTATAAAAATTTAAATTTTTTAGATATTATTTTCGTCATGGGCTTTTCTTCACCTCAATAATAGGTGTTACATTTTTTTACTATGGCTATGTAATTTGAATTAGTATTAGTGAATAGTGTTAAATGTCATATTTCAAAAATTAAATTAAGTTTACTTCCTATGCTTACGCCACAAATTAATTTTATAGCAAATACAGTGAAATGAAAAATGAACGAGAAATGGAACAAATAACAAAAAACTAAAAAATATTTTATTTATGTTCTTTTTATTTATTTCAAGTTTTCTTTTCGACGCAAACGGCACGGCTACCACTACAAGTTCATAAAACTGCAGGCATTCCAACTTAAAAGCCATGCGGTAATTTACAGACACACGGTAGTACTCAGGTAAGTTCTTTTGGTTATTACACATATTATTTCTATTTATTATGTCATATTCTTACTATAAACGCTTAGGATTATTGTAAAACTTACACTTTGTGCAAATAAAATGGAAATCTAAACTAATTTGCGCCTTGGTTTACATAAAATATTCCAGTTTGTCATATTTGACAACTAATAGCGTTTTCGATTGACCGCACTAGTGCGCACTCGGAGTATCTTCATCTCGTGTTACTACATGAAGCTAAAAGAAGATGCAAATACACGTGCAAGTGAAATGAAAACGGTATAATTTCTTCAAGGTCAAATAGCCACTGTCAGTGTCAAAAACATATGATGGCAGTACCTACCTATGTCCTTAGACAGAGATCGAATGCCTTAGGAAAACAAAGAACTTTCATTAATGTTTTGATTCCATTGTGACATACTTTTTTTTGTAAGTAGATTCTCACCATAGCTCAATTTAGTCGGAGGCTGAGGTGGATTCGGAAGGATAATTCTTTGAACTATATTCTTTAAAACATAACTTGCGTAATCCATGAAAAAAAGAATAATAGTTAGGTGACAAAAACGAAAGCTGTTGAGCTCCTTAAGCTGTAATTACTAAAACAGTCCGGAAACATAACAAATGAACTCGATACAGATTGTTAAAGTTACGCAAATTTATTTTTTTTCCTACACTAGTAGAAAATTCAATTTTACATCAGAGAGGAGAAAGCGAACGTTTCCACGGCTAGCCCGGCAAAATGAACATAAATGCCTAGCCGAGAAAATAATTTACGAGGCTTTACCACTAGGTGGCGCGACAATAATTTCTGGAATGCATTCTCATCGACATCAAAAAATTAACAAATGTAAGTTTTTTTTTATTTAATTCCACTGGTATTTGGTTTTAAAAAGGATTAAAATTATCAAAAAAAAAAAAAAAAAACTCGGCAGCGGTGGAATTCGAACCCATGACTCCGAAGAGACTTGTGTAATAAACCACCGTCTTGACCGCTTAGCCACGCTACTATGTGTATTAGTGTGTTTTAAAACATCTATAATAATTTTAATAGTAACTCAATTTTAATATTTTTACTTCGAGAAAAAGAACGTTTGTGTGATATTAATAAAAATAATTATAATTGTGTAGGAAAAAAAATAATGTGTAAACCATGGCAGTAAAGCAATTTTCGAGGTCTTGAGAAGTGGCCAGGCTCGGCTGCTCGCCTCGCCTGTCCATATCTTCTCTCGACCTGGAAAACAAGCACTTTACCGCCTCGGTCTACAATATACTATTAAAGAAATTGCCCTTTAATCGTATCAGTAAATGAAAAGGAATGTTTGAAAATGAGAAATAATATAATTGAAAATTATGTAAAGGTTTAACATAAATGGCAATTTGACAAAAAAAAATATATACATACATACATGTGTACAATTAATATGACAAAACTTAAAGTAATGAAAAAATATGATTTAAACTTATTGAAATTTATTTTCATTACTTATTTGTTACATATTGGTTAATATAATGAATATTAATTACGTGAGAGTGAATTTTGTGTGTGTACTCGATGTAAATCAACAGTAAAATCTATTAAGATTATCAATCAATTAAAAATTGTCTTATTATGAAATCCTTTATTATATATTTTTATTTATTTATTTTTTTCAGCGATATTAACGTCATTGCTTTTGTGCCATATTTTTTTATATAAAAGAAATCGCCCCGATCTGTAAATGATAATTTTAAGTCGTATAAAAATACTGCGTTTATTTTTTAGTGTCCACATATCTTTAAAGAGTAAAGGATGATACAATTTTTAATAAAATAAATCTGTGGTAATTAACTAACATTAATTGATTTCATACATCAGGAGCGAGAACTTTATTTACTATTTTCCATGCAATTAATTACATAATTACAAATACGTTATACGGAATGCGTGAAGTAAAGAACGGACGGAAGTTCAAGAGAGCCGCAAATAAACTGACTTTCGATATCTCTGGACTATATTTTTCATTTTACACTTACTGCTTCTATAGGAACAAACTATAAGCTATTAACATAAAATTTTGTGGCAATTCTTCATTTATTGTTTATTTCTTTGTACGTCAAAATGTTATATTGTTTATATTTTATAGAAACTTAATTTTTGAGGAATTATTGAAATTTAATCGATCCTTTTTTTCAGGTACCAACAGATTCGAGAGTTGTAACCGCAGTGCATTCATTCAAAGAGTAAACGATGAAATATTTTCTTTCTCAACCGGAAGTAGGTAGCAGTTTCTGTTACTGGATTGCTTTTCGCATTCTTTAGGTGTGTTAATAAACGATTGTACCCACCTATTACCGTGTTTTATCCGAATCCTTGATTTCGATAAAGAAATTCAATTCGTTTTAACCTGTTATTGCAATCGTTCTTTACACCTATGTAAGTATATTCATTTGTCCATGTTTTACTGACATTCTTTTTGCAACGTAATATTACCTTATACAAGACGATCCTAACCCCTCAATTAAAAAAAAAACAAGAATACTATTGTAAAGAAAAAAAATACTCTACTATAAATTATATCAAAATTGTATAACAAATGACTATTACTTGTTTATTTACTAAGGGAAAAAACATTCGGAAGAATTCATCCAAGTATCCGAATATTCGGTTAATTCATCCGAATATCCGAGCCTACTCGGTTTCAACGGGAATTTAATTCGAATTCGATTCCGAATTCGTGCGAGAAAAAATACTCGGATTAATTTTTTATCCGAATATCCGAGTACTCGGATCCAACGAATATTTTAATTCGAATTATCTACATCACTAGCACCCCGGGTGCTAAGCACCCGGGCCCCGGACTACTATGGTAACGACCGGAAGGAATTGAAAATAAATTATTAAAGAAATCTAAACTTTCACTATAATTAATTTCATAGGAATTCCTCGAGACACTTTTGCCCTCTAGATACCAAGACGAGGGTGAGAAAGAGATTCAAATATCAAAGTACATTAATAAAAATACACAAAATACAGTCAAAAAGTAATTCGAGGAGAGAAGAAACCGTATTCTGTACATTTAAAACTTTTGTTAGTTTGTTTCTCTAGGCTTCGGCCTATCGATCGTTGAGTCTGAATTCATTCGATAATATAAGATTTGGGACAATTTTAATTTCTAGGAGGTTTCGTTTACGACTTACGAAACAAAAAAAAAAACACTTTCAAAAACATGTATCTCTCCTACCGAATATAAATAAAACTAAGGAGACAATTAATCTATCTATCAAGAAATCGAATTATAGAAAAATCGTGACGACGTTTAAGCACAGATTACATTATTTATGTAATCTGTCTGGCGTCTCTTAGGGAGGTAAAATGACATCACCGGTAAGAGTCAAATTCAAAATATTTCCATCTTGCGCATAGCTTCCGAATGAAAACGTCTTTTTCTTAATCGTCCACACTTGTGTCCATTTGCGGATACCATCACGTTTTTCAAGGTTTGTAACTCGGAGTATATTCCTCGAATTGTTTGTCTACTCTAACCACAGGAACTGATTGTTGCCGTTTCAACTCATTGCCCAAAATTACAAGTTTTTTTTTTAAGTTGATCGCTTTGTTCTAATTTAGACTCATACGTTTAAATTTTATGATTGCAACATTTATTTTCTAATTTTGAAGTAATAAATTTTTGTACAGAATTCCGGTTTCTTACACCACCACATTGTCCTTAAAAAACGACCCCACAATTCTTATTGCCCCCGGGCCCCGGCATTTAGAAGGCCGGCCTTGGACATAATATATTTTTATTGCGACACATAATATACGTCCTTTCCGAATTGATCGGTTCATTTGTTTGTTTTTTGTACGTCAAAATATTGCATTGTTTGGTACAATAAAATTTGCCACTATAAAATTTTGTAAACTTCCGATATTACAATTACCGTATAAATTTAAAAAGGACATTTAACTGCCACAAAATCGAATATGTATAAAGATTTAAACAGACTTTTTGTTTCAGGTGTCAACGGATCACCAAAACCAAACCTATGAATAAAAACGCATTTGAGTGCCGCATATGTGATTCTAAATTTTATTCTCGTATAAATTTGCGCTCACATATTTTGATACATACTGGTGAGAAGCCATTCAGCTGTGATCTTTGCGATTATAAATGCCGGAAGGTCGTAAATTTGAAACGGCACAAGCTAAATCACACTGGCGAGAAGCCGTTCAGTTGCACCCTTTGCGATTATAAATGCCGACAGCTCAGACAATTGAAATTGCACAAGTTAAGGCATACCGGCGAGAACCCGCTCAGTTGTGATCTTTGCGATTATAAATGCCGAGACCCCGGATATTTGAAACGACACAAATTAAAACACACCGGCGAGAAGCCGTTTAGTTGTGATCTTTGCGATTATAAATGCCGGCACCTCATAAATTTGAAACAGCACAAGTTAAGACACACCGGTGAGAAGCCGTTCAGTTGTGATCTTTGCGATTATAAATGCGGTCGTCGCGATAGTTTGAAACAGCACAAGTTAAAACACACTGACGAGAACCCGTTTAGTTGTGATCTTTGCAATTATAAATGCGTTCGTCTCGAAAATTTGAAACGGCACAAGTTAAAGCACACCGGCGAGAAGCCGTTCAGTTGTGATCTTTGCGATTATAAATGCGATCGTCTCGATCATTTGAAACAGCACAAGTTAAAACACACTGACGAGAAGCCGTTTAGTTGTGATCTTTGCGATTATAAATGCCGGGACTTCAGAAATTTGAAACGACACAAATTAAAACACACCGGCGAGAAGCCGTTCAGTTGTGACCTTTGCGATTATAAATGCGGTCGTTTCGATAATTTGAAACAGCACAAGTTAAAACACACTGACGAGAAGCAGTTTAGTTGTGATCTTTGCGATTATAAATGCGATCGTCTCGATCATTTGAAACAGCACAAGTTAAAACACACTGACGAGAAGCCATTTAGTTGTGATCTTTGCGATTATAAATGCCGGGACTTCAGAAATTTGAAACGACACAAATTAAAACACACCGGCGAGAAGCCGTTCAGTTGTGATCTTTGCGATTATAAATGCGGTCGTTTCGATAATTTGAAAAAGCACAAGTTAAAACACACTGACGAGAAGCCGTTTAGTTGTGATCTTTGCGATTATAAATGCGAGCGACTCGAATCTTTGAAACGGCACGTGGTGATACATCATGGCGAGAAGCCGTTGCTTTGTGGTCTTTGCGATTACAAATGCCGAGAACTTGTAAATTTAAAAAGACATATGTTAAAGCACACGAAAAAAACGTAATGAGTAAAAGATACACACAATTTGGTGAGAAAGTATCAAGTATAATAATTTGTGTTCATTGCAGACCTTGCGAGAAAGTAGGAGGGGAAAGCAGGGAAAGTAGGAAAAAATTCCCCAGGTCCGGAAATCACCGGATCCTAACCATTAACTCACTTTAGTTTTTCTTGTCCCCAATTTATAATTTATTGCACGAATACGATCAGTGGTGTCTCGTGTAATTAGCAGCATAATAGGTGCATCCTGGAGTAAACTTAAACTCTAAGCTTTCAAGTAGTGATCGGATAGTTCAAATTAAAAATAATCTATCATCCGATTATCAAAATAACCTAAATAATTATCAAAAATATTTTTATTGCGGCACAAAATGGCGTCATGGTCAAGAAATCTTGCCCAGCCAGATCAAAGGTGCCGACAAACACATTTCCATGCTGGTTATGCTGTGCTACAGGCAAGTCGGTGCGTATCTCCGTGGAGGTGACATCTCGTTATCGACTTCTATTGAATATGTTCGAGTCTGGAAATACGCAGGATTGTTTATGGCGTTGTCATTTCTTTGTTGTCGCAAGTTAATTTCAGAGTCCCCTCGAATACCAGATTTAAGGCTGCGTTTGTGTGTCCTACACACTAAAGAACCACTTTGTCTTTTGCGACAAACACACAGTATTGGTCTCATACTAATTACAAGAACTCCTTTGCTAGTTCTTTGTATTCACTCCCAAAAATTGAATCGCACGCGAGTTGACGCTTGGAATGTTTAAAGCCACATCAGAATCAAAATGCAAACATTTGGTTTTTTGTTTATTAAGAATTAATTTATTTTTCCTGCGCCATTCGTTGAATTGGAAATAATTATTATAGTTCGCCCGCTGCTGTAAACTTTCCGCATTTCGGGGAGAGATGGCAACAACAACATCATCCGCAAAGTTTATGGAAACACAGTTTGTGAAGTAATTAGGACAGTCATTAATTAATAACAAAAATATTATTGGACCCAAGATAGTGCCCTGACCAATCCCAATGTTTAACTTATACGGTCCTGACTTTTTCCCACCAACATCTTCTCGGTTCGTGAGAAAGCGGCTCGGAATTTGTGTCGAGCACTCGACTCACGACACCATAACTCATTCGTAGTATTTTCGAAGTAACAGTTAACACTAGATTCGTTTGTCGATTCTAGTTAAATACTTAACTATATAAGATCAAATAAAACATAAAATGTATGCGAGTAAACAATTATGCTAATAAAAAAATGTGACACTGTTACTAGTTTATGAAATCTCCGTTTTAACCGAAATTTCGATTATTCGAAACAGGTCCGGTCCCCCACACTTTGGATAATCGAGTCTACTGTATATATACTTATAAAATAAAATATATAAACGAAATGCAATCACAATTTACGTAAAACTCTTTGTTTTTAGTGCAACCCCTAATAGTAGATGATGAAATAATTCTTCTTTAAATTAATTGACTCTATCCCTTCATGAAACAAGTTTGTGGTATTTGAATTGGCTACCGGTTGGAACCGCGTCACGTTGACTTCTACTACTGGGCAGTAAAAGCATTTTATAAATTACCATATTTAATTATATTTAGTTAAAAAATATTCGTATTCGTAAAATGAAACGTGACAGGGTTTGTCACACTATGGTACGTATTATCCACTAGTGGAATAAAGTAACTTCCCAGGAAACACACGTTAATTCCACGTTATTTCCACGTTAACAACGTGAAATTAACGTTCCTGGGTTTATTCCACTAGTGGATAATAGGTCACTTTAAAAGCTTCATAAGTCTGGATAAAAGTCCAATTATAATGTGACTGTAGATAAAATATTTTACCTGACTGATCCTACTTCTGAAGTGACATTAATCGGTTCTAATTAATATTATTATTTATCTATAAATGATGACCAATTAATTCTTTCACATTTGATTATTTTTTGTTTTGGATCAATTAGTATGATAATTTGTAAAAAGTGTTGTCTGCAGCATGACCTGCATTATCGTCGAATCTAATTAAATGTCGAATTAATTTGTCATTCAAATCAATTCAAAAAGTAACGCTCGCGAAATAAATGGTTGAGTAAGTGGTAGTCGACAAAATGTTGTATGCACCACGGCGTAGCAAGGTGTCTTTGTTGAACTCGCCGCGGCTTCGCCTTGGCGCGCAATTTACAAACTCGTTCGACAAAGTACCACTTCACCACCTTGGTACATAAATAACTATTGTTTATTTGTAGTGTATACTTTCAAAGAGTAAACGGTGAAATATTTTTTAAATTAATCGAATGTGTCCCTCTTCATGGAACACGTGTTATATACACGTATTATATACAATTATGTCTGTGGTACATGCAACGTTTTATTTTATTTTGACCAAGAATTATGGATTCAATATTTTTATATCGTATTTGAGTGATGTGCACGTTGTCTGCATAAAACAATTTTGTAGAGTGTTTTCTCTTTTGTGGGTGTATTTACGTTACTAAGGGCTTAGCAACTTTAAAGTTCTCGGACGATAAAAGCCAAATAATGCCCCCAATTGAGTGCCAATAAACAAGATGGCAGCATGCAGCAGAATTTTTTTAAATGCGTATTTTCATGTAGAAAGACAACATTTAAAATTTTGTAGAATACGGTCTCATCTTCTATTTTTCTTTAAATATTTATTATAAATGTATTGTTTGTCGTTCAACAGTAAAAATCGGTAGTGTTATACATTGAAAAGTTAGGAATAAACAAAATTGTTGTGTGGCATTTAACTGCCACACAACCGATTATGTAATAATCTAAACGGACTCTTTGTTTCAGGTGTCAACGGATCACCAAAACTAAACCTGTGAATAAAAAAGCAACCGAATGCCGGATATGTGATTCTAAATTTACATGTCGTGCAAGTTTACGCCGTCATATCTTGATACATACTGGTGAGAAACCCTTCAGTTGTGATCTTTGCGATTATAAATGCCGAGAGCTTCAAAGTTTGAAACGGCACAAGTTAAAGCACACCGGCGAGAAGCCGCTTAATTGTGATCTTTGTGATTATAAATGTCGGGACCCTGCAAATTTGAAACTGCACAAGTTAAAGCACACCGGCGAGAAGCCGTTTAGTTGTGATCTTTGCGATTATAAATGTCGGGACCTCAAAAGTTTGAAACAGCACAAGTTAAAGCACACCGACGTGAAGCCGTTTAGTTGTGATCTTTGCGATTATAAATGCCGACATTTTGGAAGCTTGAAACGACACAAGTTAAGCCACACCGGCGAGAAACCGTTTAGTTGTGATCTTTGCGATTATAAATGCCGGGATCTCATAAATTTGAAACGGCACAAGTTAAAGCACACCGGTGAAAGGCCGTTCAGTTGTGATCTTTGCGATTACAAATTCCGTCGCCTCGGAGATTTGAAATTGCACAAGTTGAAGCACACCGGCGAGAAGCCGTTCATTTGTGATCTTTGCGATTACAAGAGCCGTCGCCGCGGAGAGTTGACACAGCATAAGTTAAAGCACACCGGTCAGATGCCGTTCAGTTGTAACCTTTGCGATTATAAATGCCGACATATTGGAAGTTTGAATCGACACAAGGTAATACACACTGACGAGAAGCCGTTTAGTTGTGATCTTTGCGATTATAAATGCGGACAGCTACAATCTTTGAAACGGCACGTGATGATACATAATAGGGAGAAGCCGTTGCTTTGTGGTCTTTGCGATTACAAATGCCGAGAACTTGTAAGTTTAAGGAGACATATGTTAAAGCACACGTAAATAGTTATTTGTTATACAGGGAAATCAAAAATGATTTCAACCCACGTGATCCCGCCGTATAGGCAACACACTGTACTTTTTTGGTAACAATGCAGTGCTGTGTATTAAATCGTTTGAGAACATAATGCCTGCGATTTACAAAGACATCGTAATTTACATTTAAAGTGGTTAAACACAACAGAACGCCTACAGCCACGATAGTCAATGATAAATACACGGAAAATTGAAACAGTAATCTCACTTTTCTCAGTGTTGCCACATCTAGAAAACAAAACCTAATTCAAATTGGTCACGTGGGTTGAAGTAATTTATGATTTCCCTGTACAAGACGGTAAAATTGTTTTTTATCGATGAGTGGAAACGTTTAATTTTAGTTTAATAATTTTTATTAATTTTAAGAAATTTTACCGTCGTTTGTAGCATTCTATTTTTTTTTCTATAGCGAACATTAAAGACAAAATTTAAACAATTTCGCAGAAAAATAAAAAGAGCAATCACGTCTCAAAATCGCGTTGTATGATCATGTTGTTGCCATGGTTAATACGAGAACAATTTTATAACGATTACTTTATCTGTCCTTGCTGTTAATATTCCGTTGACTGTTTTGAGTTGGACAACGCACACTTTAACGTTCGCTATAGAAAAAAAAAAAACATAAAATAATCTAATTCAGTGGAACAGCATAAGAAAAAAATAGGTCTATTTAATAGTATTAAAACCCAACGTAGCGCCTAGAGGAAAACATTAAGTTGATGATGGTCAGAGCGAGACGAAACGTACGTAAAATCTAATCATCATAAATAGCTCGAGAAAGTGCTTCTAGAATAAGAAAAAAGTTATTATTTTTTTCCATACAAGATTAGTAAGTGTTTAACGAAAAGTTTACAAACGGATGTCTTGGTCAAGTTAGTTTGTTCATGTTTCACAACCGTAAGGTCACGAGTTCAAATCCGAATGAGGACACTTTTTTTTTAAATATTTTTTCAGATTTGAAAAACACTTAAACTCTTAAACTACTTTATTATTTTATTTGTAAGTTTCATTTTAATATTAATTATGTAACATAATAAATGAAATTATAACTTTAACATAACAAAGTTTTGCAAACGAAAGGGTACACATAAATGGAACATAATTAATATTAAAATGAAACTTATAAATACAATAATAAACTAGTTTAAGAGTGATTTCAAATCTGAAAAAATATTTAAAAAAAAAAAAGAAAAAAAAAGTGTCCGTTCGGATTTGAACTCGTGACCTTACGATTGTGAAACATGAACAAACTAACTTGACCACGACATCCGTTTGGAAAGTTTTCGTTAAATACCTACTAATCTTGTCCGGAAAAAAATAATAATTTTTTTCTTAATTTCTAAATAATTAACAACTAAAATTGCACAAATTTAGTATCAAAACACTTTGAATGCAATAATCTTTCCGATTATAACCCAGAATTTTATATATATGTACTCAGGTAGATAATATAAGGCAATTTCTGTTTTCCCATGTTAAATCCCTATGTCTCATTGTCAGATGGACATACTGTATACTTTTATTCAATATAAATTTGTTTTCTTAAATATACAGGGTCCGGCAATAGGTACTGACGGTTTTGTGAGCGCCGTGGTGTGAGTACCAAAATAATCTGGGGGAAAATATAATGCGAAAATCATTCGGTATGTTATGCAGTTTTAGTAGCCATGAATTCGTAGCCCGTGCAGCAACATGTTTTTTGCGTTACGGCGTTCATTCAAACGGGATCCATAATCGACGTTCAACGCCAATTTCGACGAGAATCTAATATTCCTCGGCGTGGTAGGATTTCTTCGCGCAACACAGCATTTCTGTCTGAAATGTTTAATGCTGTTGCTTGACGCGTTGCTGAACGCGTTGCATTTCGAGTTACCGCTTGACGTGCCCTTTCAATATTTTCTGGCGTACGCACTGTTCTCTGAGTACCGCCGTAACTGATGTTCATGTATCCAGTTTGATTAAACCGTCGATACCATTGCAAAATTGTGTTGCGCGAAGGAATCCTGCCACGCCGGGGAACATTAGATTCTCGTCGAAATTGACGTTGAACGTCGATTATAGATCCCGTTTGAATGAACGCCGTAACACAAAAAATACGTTGCTGCACGGGTCACTAATTCATGGCTAATAAAACTGCATAACACACCGAATGATTTTCTCATTATATTTTCCCCCAGATTATTTTGGTACTCACAGCACAGCGCTCACAAAACCGTCAGTACCTATTGCCGGACCCTGTATAATTTATATTAAATATTGCTACAATTGTAAAATAAAAATATTGTTTTTATAAAATAAAATATGTAAACGAATATAAATTCTTTGATTTCGCCATATTCATGTTTTATTAAGTGACCTTTTCCATGATATTCTTTAATAGGCTTTTTCTTTTTAAATGTAAGTTTGAATTTTTGAGGAATTATTGAAATGTAATCACAATGTACGTAAAACTCTTTGTTTTTAGTGTATCCCTTAATAGTAGAGGATGAAATAATTTTTTTTTTAAATTAATTGATTCTATTCCCTTTATGAAACAAGTTTGTGGTATTTGAATTGGCTTCCGGTTGGAACCGCGTCACGTTGACTTCTACTATTGGACGGTAAAAGAAGTCAACGTGACACGGTTCCAACCGGAAGCAGAAACTCAACGGAACTGCCGGGTTAACTTGCCTCAAGATAACATCCAAGGGTTAATCGAAAGTATGCCACGACGATACCTAGCTGTTTCTTAAGCTCGTGGGGAGTCATACTCGATATTGAATGTAATGAATGCTTTTTTCGTACGACGCACAGTTTCCGAGTTATAAGCGAAAAACCGAAAAAAGGGAGCTTCTGCTCCCCCTCCCCACCCCTGAAGCGGCAGGGGTAGGGGTGTGGACTTTTAGTATGTTTACCTCCTAACTACCCCCAACACATTCCTGAAGAGAAAAATTCTCCCCCCCTCCATGTCCTCTACAACTTCCATTTGGGCATTCATTGACTGGACTATTGGCGCAGTGTACTTTTTCGACTACCACATTCGAAAGTACAATTTTACCGTACCCATTCAAATAGAGAAAGTGATAATTAAAATTAACCTCCGCCCACAATAATTTTATATCCGTAAAAAAATTATTGTGGGCGGAGGTTAATTTTAATTATTCCTTAAACCACAGTCTCCTTTACTAATTTTTAGTTTTTTAGAGAGAGTGATACTTTACCTGCCTAGGCAGGTAATAATTATTTATTGTATAAGTGTTTTAGATAGCATTTTATCGCGTATAAATTTAAAAAGCAAAGGCATTTAACTGCCACACAACCGATTATGTATAAAAATCTAAACGGACTCTTTATTTCAGGTATCAACGGATCACCATAACCAAACTTGCGAATGAAAAAGCAACCGAATGCCGGATATGTGATCATAAATTTACACGTCGTGCAGATTTGCGCAAACATATCTTGATACATACTGGTGAGAAGCCGTTCAGTTGTGATCTTTGCGATTATAAATCCCGAGAGCTCGGAAATTTGAAACGGCACAAGTTAAAGCATACCGACGAGAAACCGCTAAGTTGTGATCTTTGTGATTATAAATGTCGGGACCTCAAAAGTTTAAAACTGCACAAGTTAAAGCACACCGGCGAGAAGCCGTTTAGTTGTGATCTTTGCGATTATAAATGTCGGGACCTCAAAAGTTTAAAACTGCACAAGTTAAGGCACACCGGCGAGAAGCCGTTTAGTTGTGATCTTTGCGATTATAAATGTCGGGTCCTCAAAAGTTTAAAACTGCACAAGTTAAAGCACACCGGCGAGAAGCCATTTAGTTGTGATCTTTGCGATTATAAATGTCGGGACCTCAAAAGTTTGAAACAGCACAAGTTAAAGCACACCGACGTGAAGCCGTTTAGTTGTGATCTTTGCGATTATAAATGCCGACATTTTGGAAGTTTGAAACGACACAAGTTAAGCCACACCGGCGAGAAGCCGTTTAGTTGTGATCTTTGCGATTATAAATGCCGACGCGACGAAAATTTGAAAAAGCACAAGTTAAAGCACACCGACGTGAAGCCGTTTAGTTGTGATCTTTGCGATTATAAATGCCGACATTTTGGAAGTTTGAAACGACACAAGTTAAGCCACACCGGCGAGAAGCCGTTCAGTTGTGATCTTTGCGATTATAAATACCGGGATCTCATAAGTTTGAAACAGCACAAGTTAAAGCACACCGGTGAAAGGCCGTTCACTTGCAACCTTTGCGATTATAAATGCCGACATTTTGGAGGTTTGAAACGACACAAGTTAAAACACACTGACGAGAAACCGTTCAGTTGTGATCTTTGTGATTATAAATGTCGAGATCTCCGTACCTTGAAAATGCACAAGCTAAAGCACAGCGGTGAGAAGCCGTTGCTTTGTGGTCTTTGCGATTACAAATGCCGAGAACTTGTAAGTTTGAAAAGTCATATGTTAAAGCACACGAAGAAAACATAAAATAATCTATTTCAGTGAGTAGAAAATTCAGATAACTTGGTAAGAGACTGTTAAGTATAGTAATTTGTGTTCATGTATGGACCTAGCGAGAAGGGTATGGGGAAAATAGAATGAAATTCCCAAGGTCCGGAAATCACAGGACCTTGACCATCATCTCATATTAGTTTTTCTATCGGGAGGAAAAAAATGTTTATACTAGAAAGTAAGTTAATATTTCTAAGTGCTTATACTGGAAAGTGAACAAATGAAACTCATAACAGCATAACTCATTCGTAGTATTTTCGAAGTAATAATTAACACTAGATTCGTTTGTTAAATATTTAGCTACAGTCGAAGATCCATAACTCGATTCTCGAGGGATCGGAAAATTACTTCGAGTTATAGAAAATTCGAGTTAAAAAACGAGATTTCAGTTATCACAATGTGCAGGGACATCAGTAAATTTCGAC
The DNA here is from genome assembly GCA_033060865.1 of Dorcus hopei. Classification (NCBI taxonomy): domain Eukaryota; kingdom Metazoa; phylum Arthropoda; class Insecta; order Coleoptera; family Lucanidae; genus Dorcus; species Dorcus hopei. Next base: position 75,189,120 of record CM065425.1, read on the forward strand.
TTACAGAAAATTTCTAGTTACGGAGGTTCGAGTTATAGAGCTGCGACTGTATATAATATCAGGTAAAATATAAAATGTGAATAATATAATAAGAATAATAAATAAGAAAATGTGACACTTTCACTGGTTTATGCAACCTCCGTTTTAATTGAAATTTCGATTATCTGAAACAGTTTCGGTCCCCCACACTACGGATAATCCACTGTATGTATACTTTTATTTGATATAAACTTGTTTTCTTAAATATATAATTTATTTACAGTTGGTTCTTGTCCGATGAAATTTGTATCACAAAATTTTTTAAGCGGACGCTAAATATATAATATACAGGGTGTCCCAACAGTGTGTTCTCGGGCCATATCTCCATAAGTACTGAAGATAGAAAAAAATTTTCAGTACAATTTCTTTTTTAATTTAAGAGATCTACAACACGAAATTATTTTCATCTATACAGAGTGAATCAAAACGGTAATGCCGGACACAACTTTTTTATTTCAAATGGCATGCCCTATATATGAAACCAAATTTGGATTGCCCATAAAATTGTAAACATTTTCTGTATACCATTGCCTATACCTAAACCTAACTGTTCTTAAGATAGTTAACATTTTGTCTAAAAACTGCCATTTGCAGCCACTATTTTATTTATTGATATTTCATTTAATTTTAACTCTAAGAAAAAGATTTTTGATACAGATGTAGTTGATACATAAGCTTATCATAAGCCGTTATTAAAAGTACTTTTATCGCTACAGGGTGGTCATGGTAATAAACGAAATCTTAGAAATTTCAAAATGGCAAAACACAATTTTCTTAAATAGCATGCCCTATATTTTTCTATCCTAAATTCTTCGCTTAATAAAGTACTTTCATTTTTCTTAAGTATGTCTTATACCTATCTGCGATATTTTTTGAGATTTTCAGATCTATTTGAATTATATCTTTTAAAACGAACACTTGTCTAAGGTGGCTGTGGAAAACCGGCAAACAATGAACCGGTTGACATTAATAATTATTTTTCAAAGTGTTAGATTGTTGGGTACTTGTTAAGACATGAATTATTAGATTTATTGAATTATTTCTTTACTAAATGGTTGCATAGCGAAAGTTGGTTGGATCCGCTGGCAACGGGCTTGACGCTTGGTCGGACAATTATAGGTGTGTGTTCGAATCCCCTCCTGGTACATATGGGTCCTATGTGACAAATGGAACACTTATGTGTCGGATTGTGTTCAGAATTCATTTCGGCCCCTTCGAACTAGGTTTTCTGCGTTTTCCCGGTTTGTAAGACGAATGCCGATGGAAAACACCTAGTAGGTCGGTCGCAGCCGCAGCGGGCAGTATTACAATAACCAGCTTAACGCATTCCTGATAAGCTCATAGAGAGCTTGGGGCATGTATGACGTAAGTACAAAAAAAATGTATAACTGTTTAAAGGAGTCACGTACTGGAACTAACTAATGCCTGTACATTATTGTCGCTTAAAAATTAATTATTAAAGTCAACAGGTTCATTTGTTTGCCGTTTTCCACGGTCACCTTAGACAATAACTCGTTTTAAAAGAAATAATTCAAATAAATCTAAAAATCTCAGAAAATATCTCAGATAGGTATAAGACATACTTAACATAAATGAAAGTACTTTATTAAACGAAGAATTTAGGATAGAAAAATATAGGGCATGCTATTTAAGAAAATTGAGTTCTGTCATTTTGAAATTTCTGAGATTTCATTTATTACCATGACCACCCTGCAGCGATAAAAGTATATTTAATAATGGCTTATGATAAGCTTATGTATCAACTACATCTGTACCAAAAATCTTTTTCTTAGGGTTAAAAATAAATAAAATATCAATAAATAAAATAGTGGCTGCAAATGGCGGTTTTTAGACAAAATGTTAAATATCTCAAGAACGGTTAGGTTTAGGTATAGGCAATGGTATACAGAAAATGTGTAGAATTTTATGGGCAATTCAAATTTGATTCCATATATAGGGCATGCCATTTGAAATAAAAAAGTTTTGTCCGGCACCACTGTTTCGATTCACTCTGTATAGATGAAAATAATTTTGTGTTGTAGATCTCTTAAATTAAAAAAGAAATTGTGTTGAAAATTTTTTTGTATCTTCAATAGTTATGGAGATATGGTCCGAGAACACACTGTTGGGACACCCTGTATAATGTATAGTATAATATATTATATATTATATAATTTATATTAAATACTGCTACATTTGTAAAATAAAAATATAGATTTTTTATGTCTCACTTGACATTAATTGTAAGTGTAGCCCATGGGCTTCTGAATGGACAACGAATTCTATCAGGGACCCTATTCTCAACCCATTCGAAAAGATTCGCATGCGAAATTGACGTCAAAATGACGTAATTTCCGAACAATTTATTTAAATGGATCTTCTTACCCACTTCATTGATTTTTTGGTAAGAAACACATCAATACTCTCAAAACCAAGTAATAAATCGTAATTTTTACTTCACATGCATTTGTATAAAGACGTTCCTTTTTCAATCCCAACGAGTAATGTTCCTAGGTACAATGGTTGCATATAAAAATTGGTTTTAATAGCGCCGCTTGTCAATGACGTAACGTAAAAAGATCCATTTAACAAACTGTAGTTTTGTACGAGAGTCTACGTCATTTTGACGTCAATACGAATCTTTTCGAATGGGTTGAGAATAGGGCCCCTGGCCGGTCAAAAGTGCAGTTCAAGCGTGATCCGCTAAGCACTGGTTGCCGGGCGCTTTCTTAACCTAAAATTTTGACAGTTCTGTCACATATGAATGGTGGATGAGTTTGTGTAACAATTAGTACTACACGGATTATTGGTATGTATGGCACTAATTGTGTAACGGTATTGAGAGTGGCGTTGCGCGTTAGGCAATAGCTTGTCTGTCGGTTTTTGATAACGCATCAAATGAACTGCCAGCGAACGTATCGCGTTAGTATCACGTAGTTGTGGCTTTAGATAAAGAAAGTTATACCGGGTGTCCTTCTGACAATGAGACATAGGGATTTGACATGGGAAAACAGAAATTTGTTTACATTATCTCCTTGGTAAATTTTTATGGAATTGTAGGTTATAACCGGAAAGATTATGGCGTTTAAAGTGTTTTGATACTAAATTTATGCTATTTTAGTTGTTAATTATTTAGAAATTAAAAAAAAGTAATTATTTTTTTCCGTACAAGCTTAATAGCTATTTAACTAGAATTATAAACGGTTCTCGTGATCCAAATTATTTGTTCGTGTTTGGCAACTGTAGGGTCACATGATCAAATCCGAGCAAGGACAGTATTTTTTCTTTCTCTCTTTTTAATATCTCTTTAGATTTGAAATAATTTTCTTAAATATTAATTTATATTCTCTTATCATTTTCATAGCGTTGCTCTTAGACTACACAAAGCAGCAATTTGAATATCTCGAAACATTTCCATCAATGTTGCATGAATTTGACGATAACTACTACTAATCCAAATGAGTTAATGTATCGTATTTTAATTTTTCTAACTCAGCGCCCTCTTTATTTTTCGGCCTGTGCTGGATTTCAAAAACTAAATATTACTTATTAATGTGTTACGTAGTTCTGCGTTAAAGAATTCACACGTGCAATAAGCAATTTATTTTTATCAACTTTCGATCTTATTGTCAGCGTTTAAATTTAAAAAGCAAGGGCACTTAACTACCACACAACCGAATATGTGTGAAAATCTAAACAGACTCTTTGTTTCAGGTGTCAACGGATCACTAAAACCAAATCTGTGAAGAAAAAAGCATTCGAATGCCGGATATGTGATTCCAAATTTACAAGTCATGCAAGTTTGCGCAGTCATATCTTGATACATACTGGTGAGAAGCCGTTCAGTTGTGATGTTTGCGATTTTAAATGCCAAAACGTCAATAGTTTGAAACGGCACAAGTTAAAGCACACTGGCGAAAAGCCGTACAGTTGTGATATTTGCGATTATAAATGCCGGCACTTCATGAGTTTGAAACGACACAAGCTAAAGCACACCGGCGAGAAGCCATTCGGTTGTGATCTTTGCGATTATAAAACCGCATACGTCGATATATTGAAGCAACACAAGTTAACGCACACCGGTGAGAAACCGTTTAGTTGTGATCTTTGCGATTATAAATGCCGGCAACTCGTAAACTTGAAAGTGCACAAATTAAAGCACTCCGGTGAGAAGCCGTTAAGTTGTGACGTTTGCGATTATAAATGCCGGCACCTCGCAAGTTTGAAGCAGCACAAGTTAAATCACACCGGCGAAAAGCCGTTCAGCTGTGAAATTTGCGATTATAAATGTCGACGCCGCGAAAGTTTGAAGCTGCACAAATTAAGGCACACCGGCGAGAAGCCGTTCAGTTGTGATGTTTGCGATTATAAATGCCGCCGCCTCGATTGTCTGAAATTGCACAAATTAATGCACACCGGGGAGAAGCCATTGAGTTGTGATCTTTGCGATTATAAATGCCGGCAACTCGAAAGTTTGAAGCGGCACAACGTACAGCACACCGGCGAGGAGCCGTTCAGTTGTGATCTTTGCGATTATAAATGCCGGTACCACGTAAGTTTGAAACGGCACAAGTTAAAGCACACCGGCGAGGAGCCGTTCGGTTGTGATCTTTGCAATTATAAAAGCGTATGCGTCAATAAATTGAAAGAACACAAGTTAAAGCACACCGGTGAGAAACCGTTCAGTTGTGATCTTTGCGATTACAAATGCGGGCGTCTCGATAGATTGAAACAGCACCAGATGATACATATTGGCGAGAAACCGTTACTTTGTGGTCTTTGCGATTACAAGTGCCGACGGCTGGAACATTTAAAAAGACATATGTTAAAGCACACGAAGAAAACATAAAATACTCATAATTGTGTGATTAAAAAGAATCAGATAATTTTATGAAAAACTATCAAGTGTTCTTTAAATGTCATTTTTAAGATTGGTATCAAGATCATATTATCTTTGCTTAGTCAAACAAAAAGCACAGTTTTAGTAAGAGTTTTAAATTGTAATTTGCGGCCCAAGTAAATTTTTCCTTCGGGCTCGGCGTCAGGCCTTGCCAGTGTTTAACTCGGGGGAAGCTTATCGTAATGCAGGGGAGGCTTTATAAAATTTTTATTCATAACCCAATCTTTGGTGATTTGGCGAAACGAGTTAATATAAATATTTATCATAATATCATTTCAAGTCAGGCTTACAAGTTTCCAGGGTAGGCTCAACCTCGCCTGAGTACGGCTCTGGCTCGGCGACGGCTTTCGCCAGCTTCTCTTTTTATGTTTATATTATTCGTACATGTTGCTGCATTTATAAAATAAATGTTTTTTATGGAATATATGTACTTTTCAAACAATTGGTTTGTTTTTTCTTGGTTAGGATTACTACAATGAAAATCGGCAACCTGTAAAATCTTGCTAACTTTCCATGTTATAGTCAGCACATTTAGCTGCCACGCAACCGAATATTTATAAAAATTTAAACAGATTATTTGTTTCAGGTGTCGAGGGATCACTAAAACCAGATCTATGAAAAGATATGAATCCCGGCACCTCGAAAGTTTGAAACGGCACGAGTTAAAGCACGCCGACGAGAAGCCGTTCAGTTGTGACATTTGCGATTATAAATGCCAACGCGCCGATAGTTTGAAACGGCACAAGTTAAAGCACACCGACGAAAAGCCGTTCAGTTGTGATCTTTGCGACTATAAATGCCGACACCTCGTAAGTTTGAAGCAGCACAAGTTAAAGCACACCGGCGAAAAGCCGTTCAGTTGTGATCTTTGCGATTATAAATGCCGGCGTCTCGAAAGTTTGAAGCCGCACAAATTAAAGCACACCGGCGAGAAGCCGTTCAGTTGTGATATTTGCGATTATAAATGCCGACGCGTCACAAGTTTGAAACAGCACAAGTTAAAACACACCGACGAGAAGCCGTTCAGTTGTGATAATTGCGATTATAAATGCCGGCACCTCGTAAGTTTGAAGCAGCACAAGTTAAAGCACACCGGCGAGAATCCGTTCAGTTGTGATATTTGCGATTTTAAATGCCGGCGCCTCGAAAGTTTGAAGCAGCACAAATTAAGGCACACCATGGAGAAACCGTTCAGTTGTGATCTTTGTGATTATAAATGCCGGCACCGCGCAAGTTTGAAACGACACAAGTTAAAGCACGCCGGCGATAAGCCGTTCAGTTGTGATCTTTGCGGTTATAATTGCATGTATCTCGAAAATTTGAAACGGCACGTGATCATACATAATGTCGAAATGCCATAGTCTTGCGATTACAAATGTCGACAACTTGTAAGGCATACGAAAAAAAGATAAAATACTATCAGATGTAACAATTTGTGTTCAGCTGACGAAAAGTAGTTGAGGAAAATAGAATAAAATTCCCCAGGTCCATAAATGTTACCTAGAAAAATGTGTTTTTCAAAAGAAAATGTTTAAAAGTCAGTTTTAGTTTAAGTTTGAAGATCAGAATATGTTTGTCATACGACCTACTAGATTTCACAAGACTGTGTGTCTTATCCTACCTGCGCGGCATATTAATTGATGTATTTCTCCGCTGGTGCTACTTGCCCAAAGCGAATTATATCCGCCACGTAATTTTCAATTAAAGGGTGTGCAAGGTAAAGTGTTGCGATTTTTACTTTCAAATTGCTCAAGCCCATGTTAAGTTAGAACAGTGAATGTAACAAGTGTTCGACAAAAAAATACCTGGAGTGAACCTCGGAAAAAAATCGTATTTTGTAGCTTGCACATTCATTTCTCGTATGTCAAGAAAATTTGATTAACTTCGAAATGTTCGTAGGCGGACAAGATCTAGCTTTTAATCATTAATTTTAGTTGTTGGACGACCGACGACGGAAGTGGCCAACGTAAAAAGATATTTTCGTCTTTAAAAGAATATATTAAAATAAATTGTGTGAATTCAGCCCCTTCGCATAATATAAATTTTAAGTTCGTCAATAATGTGTAGAGCGCACTTTATTATTTTGATATTAAACAAAAGTTAAACTTGTGTACAAGAAGTCTTAGGCCCAATTGTATGATACGTAGTTAACCACACGATGAAGTTAATTGTGTGTTTAAGCAATATCACTTGAGGAAACTTAACAATACATACTTAAAAATACCGATCAACATTATTTCTGTCCTTACTGTTTAACCTACCACAAGCCTTAATAGTGGAATTAAGTAATCGTGCATTGAACAATAATTTGTACGATCAGGACTTTAAAACTTGGCAAATTGACATTTTATTCAAAACAAGTAAAATGTTTGAGTAAATACTCACTCCTAATCGTAATTAACAAGTTAAAATCTGAAACTGCCAAAATGAGAATGAGTTGAGATTGAGATGAGAATGAGTAACGTTTCTGAATTTGAGCCTAAATTGGCGCACTAACACTTTACGTTTCGCTATCAAGTAACTCATTCTTCTAAATGGAATGCCATATGTTTTTAATCATTATTAGATGTGCCCTTTACTTGGCTTATTGTTGTAGTGGGTTGTCGTTCTATTCTCTATTGCCTCATAAATTGGCCGACAATTTTATACTGATCTAGTTGGTTTGTTTTGTTGTTAAATGAAGTGTTTGAATAGATTGCTTTTTGATTCTCAGGGCGGGGGATTAGTTCTATTAACCTTTTGCCAGAAAAGTTCTTTGTTTTACTTTTTCTTTCTATTTCATTTGTTTGTTTGTTTCCTTTATGTATGTGTGTGTGTCAAGTAGTTCAAATCAACAAGTTTGAATTTTGCTAATTACGATCTCGCGAATCGTGTAGGTAACAAATTCGTGTGTCGTTGAAAATAGTTGCGTTTTTTGTGTACTATCGATACCATAAAAAACTGGGACATTTTTAAATCCAGTAGCTATGTGTTTCCATTTATTATATTCAAGTATTGTCAAGTCAGTAGGTAATTGATATTTATGTCCTGTCAAATTTTGATGTCAATAAACCATGATAACAGCAAGAATTATAAAACTGTTGAAACCATTACCTTAGGTATGGCTGGAAGAGACAATTTCAAATACTTTTACATTTATGGTCGGTACCAGTTTTACATAGCTAAAAAAAACTTGTCCTAGTTTTTTATGGTAGTAAAGGTATGTGCATCTCTAAGTACTTCTCTAGTGTTTTAAATCAACCGGCTGGATTTTATTAATTATGATCCTCACATATCGTCATTGTCAAATATCAAATTCGTTGGTTGATAAGAATATTTGTGCTTCTTTGCGTCTGTGTATGTCAAGTAGCTCAAATCGGCAGGTATGATTTTATATTTTTCTTGAATCTATATTTTATTTATATGTATTTACATTTTTTTAATGAGTAGATACTTTTTATATTCGACCAAGACCTCCTTGATTTGAAACAGTCAAAAATATACCTTTTATGTGACGTGTGAAAATTCCAACGGAATGTGTATCACCAATAAATATTATTATTATTATTATTATTATTGAACCGCACTCGGGATTTTTCTCGGGGGTGGTCGGTATCGACTTCAGGCACCCTTCAATGTTGGGGATAAAATTCGACATTGCTTCCCCTTAAAACGGCGAGAAGGTTGGAAGTGACAAAGCCATGGAAACTTTATACACACTCAAATACACTCCCGCTCCTGAGGTCCTGACAAGTCTTTGATTTAGGACCCCGTTGGACAACCACCACAGATTAAAAAAAAACAAAAAAAAAGAACTTCGTTTATTTTTTAGAGTTCACATATCTTCAAAGAGTAAAGGATGAAATAATTTTTCATAAAACAAATCTGTGGTAATTAACTAACAATTCATTTCATACATCAGGAGCAAGAACTTTATTTACTATCTCGACCATATTGTTCAATTTACACTTACCGCTTCTATAGGAACAAACTATAAGCTATTAACAATAGTATATTGTAAACCGAAGCGGTAAAGTGCTTGTTTTCCAGGTTGAGAGAAGATATGGACAGGCGAGGCGCAGCCAGGCTCGGCCACTACTTGAGACCTGGAAAACCACTTTACCGCCATGGTTTACACATTATTTTTTCCTACACATTATAATTAATTTTGTTAATATCACACAAACATTCTTTTTCTTGAAGCAAAAATATTAAAATTGACTTACTATTAAAATTATTACTAATCTAGTGGTAGATTTCACAAACGTTACTTAAATTTAATCATCCGTTAAAAGTAAACATTGCCATGGTTACATGTGTTGAAGGTATAGGAATGATTATTCCTAATCGATGATTAAAGTTAAGTGACGTTTGTGAAATCCAGCGTTAATGTTTTAAAAAACAGTGTTGTATGTGCTAGCGTGGCCGAGCGGTCTAAGGTGCTGGTTTAAGGCAGCAGTCTCTTCGGAGGCATGGGTTCGAATCCCATCGCTGCCAAGTTGACTTTTTTTTCTTGATAATTTTAATCCTTTTTAAAACCAAATACCAGTGGAATTAAATAAAAAACTTACGTTTATTAATTTTTTGATGTCGATGAGAATGCATTCCAGAAATTGTTGTTGCATCACCTAGTGGTAAAGCTTCGTGAATTATTTTCTCGGCTAGGCATTTATGTTCATTTTGCCGGGCTAGCCGTGGAAACGTTTGCTTTCTCCTCTCTGATGAGGCGGTAAAATTGAATTTTCTAATAGTGTAGGAAAAAAAAAATTTGATACCATTCTCCATTTGTTCATTTCTTTGTACCTCAAAATGTTGTATTGTTTGCTACTTGTGTTATTTGTTATAAACAATTGGTTTATTTTTTCTCGGTTAGGATTATTACAATTATTAAAATAGGCAATTTATAAAATTTTGTCAACTTTCGATCTTATAATTACCGCATAAATTTAAAAAGGAAGGGCATTTAACTGCCACATAATCGAATATGTATAAAAAGTTAACAAAGGACATTTGTTTCAGGTGTGAGTGGAACCCTAAAACCAAATCTATGAAGAAAAAAATAATCGAATGCCGGATATGCGATTCTAAATTTACACGTCGTGCAAATTTGCGCAGACATATCTTTATACATACTGGTGAGAAACCATTCAGTTGTGATCTTTGCGATTATACATGTCGAAGTTCTGGAAAAATTAAGCAGCACAAGTTAAAACACATGGACGAGAAGCCGTTCAGTTGTGAGCTTTGCGATTATAAGTGTTGGCGCCGCTATGATATGAAACGGCACAAGTTAAAGCACACCGACGAGAAGCCGTTCACTTGTGATCTTTGCGCTTATAAATGCAGACACCTCGAAAATTTGAAACGACACAAGTTAAAGCATACCGACGAGAAGCCGTTCAGTTGTGATCTTTGTGATTATAAATGCCGACATCTCGAAAGGTTGAAACGACACAAGTTAAAGCACACCGGCGAGAAACCGTTCACTTGTGATCTTTGCAATTATAAATGCCGGGAACCCGGAAATTTGAAACGACACAAATTAAAACACACCGACGTGAAGCCGTTCAGTTGTGATCTTTGCGATTATAAATGCCGACATCTCGAGAGGTTGAAACGACACAAGTTAAAACACATCGACGAGAAGCCGTTCACTTGTGATCTTTGCGATTGTAAATACAGACACCTCGAAAATTTGAAACGACACGAGTTAAAGCACACCGACGAGAAGCCGTTCACTTGTGATCTTTGCGATTATAAATGCCCGGACCCCATAAATTTAAAACGACACAAATTAAAACACACCGACGTGAACCCGTTCAGTTGTGATCTTTGCGATTATAAATGCCCGGACCCCATAAATTTAAAACGACACAAATTAAAACACACCGACGTGAACCCGTTCAGTTGTGATCTTTGCGATTATAAATGCCGAGATCTCGAAAGGTTGAAACGACACAAGTTAAAGCACACCGACGAGAAGTCATTCACTTGTGATCTTTGCGATTGTAAATACAGACACCTCGAAAGCTTGAAACGACACAAGTTAAAGCACACCGACGAGAAGCCGTTCATTTGTGATCTTTGCGATTATAAATGCTGGCACTCCGGAAATTTGAAACGACACAAATTAAAACACACCGACGTGAAGTCGTTCAGTTGTGATCTTTGCGATTGTAAATATAGACACCTCGAAAGTTTGAAACGACACAAGTTAAAGCACACCTCTTTATTAATTAGTACATAAATAACTTAAACCTAAGAAACTTATGCCTAGAACTCGGTGCTCCACTCAACGGTACTACACCGGGTTTTCTTAACCTACATGTTTTTCTACCTATAGTGCTACCCGCCTTGTATTTTGAATCCCGAAAGCTAAACACTAACCTAACGAAATTAAAATGTTCAAATGTTAATAAGCTAACCTAAAAACTAAATATAAAGGAAAAAAAATAAAATAAAATTAATTACTATTTATGTTACAGGGAACCCGAACTTCTATTCATATTCCGCGTCGGGTGACAACGTGCGTTCCGCATATCGTTTTACAGTCCATCCGCGTGAGCTCCGGGCCGTTTTTGGCTGTTCTTTCGCCAGATCGGCGCGGCGCCCCCATCAGATGCCCGTCGCTACGGTATTCCTGCTGCCTTTGTAGAAATCCGCAACCTCCCGCTGAACCTGCAGTCGGGAAAATGACACCTTCTCCCGGGAGTGTGTTATGAGAGTATATGCAACTTCGGCAAGCCTCTCATCTCCTTACACGAGTTACCTCCTTACTTTTAGCGGACCGCCATACTCCTCTATGGGTTTCCGCTCGCAGTCTCAACGATCGCGTTTTGGCCCGCATTGTGCGCCGCCAGTGATGTCGGCAAGCCGCGCACGTGGGCCTGGCTCTTCGCGGTCTTTGGAGAAGGGTGTGTGAACGCCGTGCCGCCCCACACCATCATATCTTCGACCGCCTGTGGTCTTGGAACCGGTCCCCACTTGACCTCGTCTCGCACGGTTCTTCTGGAAGCCGTTTCGTTCGCCCCCACATCGTGTAGTTTCGCGTAATCGCATTCGCGCATTTCCATTTGAAACCTAACCTATGCGCCTAATTTAATGCTATCGCGTTAGCCTGGCTCGCCGCTCGCTCGTCCGCTCCTAGATCGCTGTCCTGACTGATGGTAAGACCTCCGCGCCGCCTCTGGGGTGAGGAAAGGCAACTTGATTCACTCTCCCTCGTGTCCACAGCTTTCGAATCGCTCGGCTTACTTAATTCACATCGGTTTTCGATGCATTAAATTTCAACTTATTCTGCTTGTTCCACTCGAGAAGCGAGAAGCAGGGTTCATTTCCCAAATTTGCAAAAAAAAAAAATTGGTCAATCATACGTCTTTGTAACACTATCCGTGGACGTACTGTATGTTTTATTGACACTGCTTTTGCAACATAATATTTCCTTATTTCCTCATTTCCAATTACGTATTTTATTTTGTATATTAACGTGTAAAATGACATATCACAACTATTTGTATGTAGCACGCGATTAATAAAGGAACGATGAAACATTACTGTATTATGTTTGACAGTAAAACACATTTTAAATTTTTTAAATTTATTTGGACACATTTTTCAAATTTAATGTGTCTCTTTGTTTCAGGCACCGACGCAGATCGAGAGCTAAAACTGTTGGTAAAAAAAAAAACTTCGAATGTCGGATATGTGATTCTAAACTTAAAAATCGTAGAGGTTTGCGCAGACATATTTTGATACATACCGGTGAGAAGCCGTTCAGTTGTGCTCTTTGCGATTATAAATTTCGACACCTCGAAAGTTTGAAACGGCACAGGTTAAAGCACACGGGCGAGAAGCCGTTCGGTTGTGATCTTTGCGACTATAAATGCCTACATCAGGAAAGTTTCAAGCGGCACAAGTTAAAGCACACCGGAAAGAAACCGTTCGGTTGTGATCGTTGCGATTATAAGTGTCGGCGCCTGGATTGTTTGAAAGTGCACAAGTTAAAGCACTCTGCCGTGAAGCCGCTCAGTTGTGATCATTGCGATTATAAATGTCGTCGCATGGTTTCTTTGACTCATCATAAATCAAAGCACACCGCCCAGATGCCGTTCAGTTGTGATTCTTGCGATTGTAAAAGCGTGGGCCTCAGTAAATTGAAAGAACACGACGAGAAACCGTTTAGTTGTGAGCTTTGCGATTACAAATCCTTGAACCTCGGAGATTTGGAAAAGCACGTGATGATACATGATGTTCATGTGCAGACCTGACGAGAAGGGTACGGGTCTGTGAATGACAGAACATTGACATTTGTTTATCTTCCCCCAGCCCCAGATTTACAATTTAAATGAAAGTGACTTTTAGGATTAGTTTCATGATCAATAGAGCCGGCGTTCTAAATGACGGGGCCCGGGTGCAATAAGAATTGTAGGGCCCTTTTTTAAAGCACAGTATTTTAGTTTGCACTGCAGTACGCGGGGACCAGGGCCGTGATTTGTTTCGGCTTCCCGAATCGAATCCTTTAAGCACAGGCATTACTTTTGACACACCCTGTGCATTCGTTTATTTTATTCCCGTTTTGTTTATACATTGTTTTTAAACAAACATGTTACGGACCTGGTGGGGGCCCCTGTGTGGCTCGGGGCCTGAAGATCAAAATATCATGTGTTTGTCATACAATAAACATAATTTTAATAAGAATTTCAAATTATTTATTTATGACCCAAGTACATTTTTTAAAATAATTTTTAAATAATAAGAGAGTGTTCTATAATTATTTTTAAGATTGTTGCGTTTATTCTATTTTCCTAAATAATTCTTATTTTATTTGTACCTAGGTAGTAACATTAAATAATTTACTTTTTTCCTTTTTCTTTCACTGCACATTTTATAATTTGGTATTGTATATGTTTTTATCTTTTCCAGATTTCAAAATAGAATATTTGCATTATATTCTACTGAGTGAAGGAGTGATTACTATCGCACTTAAAACTGGACGTTTAATATCAGCAACAAATTAAACAATTTAAAATCTGTAACTTCAGTTGGAAAATTAAAGGAAAATTTTCTTTAAATCTTCTATCACATTAAACGAAAAATCAAATCCTACTCACAATTAGTTTGTTTATTGAGAATTAATGATTGTTGCAAAAATTAAACAAACATAAATATTGAAGCTAAATGTAAAAAAAATGTATTTAAAACAAACTAAAACTCATTTAAATTAATTTGTAAAAGTTTTTGGAAGTTTGAGTTAAATTAATTTTGAAATTATTCTGACGTAGCACATATTAAAGGAAAAGTCAAATATCAGAACATATAAAAATTAAAACCTTTCACACCTTTTAAATTCTTTTCGTTTACGTTAATTGAAAATATTTAAAAAACAAACTTCTTTCCGCTTTTACTATACTGTATATTCAGAATAATTGTCTTATTAATAGGGTTGTTCCTGGCGAAGGGGGAAAGTGTGACGTCCGGTTTATTTTTCTTGGTAAGGGTTATCACATTTAAAATAAAAAATGTGTAAAAATTTTGTTATCTTTCGATAGTATAAATTTAAAAAGCAACTGCCACACAATCGGATATGTATAAAAACTTAAACGGATTTCTTTGTTGCAGGTGTCAACGGATTAGTAAAACCAAGCCTGTGAATGAAAGAGCATTCGAATGCCGAATATGTGATTTTAAATTTCGTTTTCGTGCAAATTTGCGCGCACACATATTGATACATACTGGCGAGAAACCGTTTAGTTGTGGCGTTTGCGACTATAAATGTCGGGTTATTGGAAATTTGAAACAACATATTGCTGTGGTATTTAGCATATACCTTTTTAGAAATAAATGGGATCTCAGGGCCTATTGATTTAATTGTTACACAAGTTACAACATTGCACGGGGTTCCTATGCAATGAAGCAATTTAAGTAGCATTGAAACTCTGAAAGTATTTATTGAATTGTTGTTGTGCAAATTTACGAGCAACAACGTGGTGAATGGGTAAGTAAAAAAATCAAATATCTTAGTAACAAATTTATTTAGTTGCAGTATTGCTAACGTTAAACAGAAAATGTCAAAGCAAGTGTACACATAACCAAAAATTATTATAAGTTGGAAAACGTACATAAAATTACAATCTAATTTGCCACGTGTTACAGTTCATTTCTTTCATTCCTGTTCTGAATACCCCCTGTATATGCATCGCCACCGCCCAGCCTTCATTTCTGTTCCGAACACGCCCTGTATATGCGAAATTCGACGTGTCGGATCATTCCTTGGACCGCGTCGTTGTACACATTGCAGTCAGTGTAGGAATACCCGTATTTCGCCGGCGTAATTTTCTTAAACTTTCATTTTAGCATATTTCTATTAACAGGACCTTCTTTTATCTAAACAAATTCATTTTATATAGGTAATCCCTCCTTAATTGAGTTCAAAATCGCGTGTATGTGAGGAATTGAACGAATTATAGCGAAGTTCTACTTCTGGACGCGTATTATGCGTGACCTTTGTCCTTTCAGCCGATTGGTTCCCGCTATTACTAAGAAAGTTCCCCGGAGGAAGGAATAGACGGTGTCTCGCTTATTTAGAATCCTTCCTTGTTTGTCAAACGAGAAATGTTGCGCCATTGTCAGAACGAAACTTGCCGTCTCTTGGGTCACACTCTCTTTTCGTAAATATTTTTATGTGTGCGTGCCATTACATCGAAGGGATGTTAGTGCATATCTACGGCTAATTGCCGACTCTGATTAGACCCAGGTGTAAGACGGGAAAACCGCGTATCCCGTGGGTGTCACAGCTTCGCAATAGACCGAGGTAAGTTCCATACGCAGCAACTCTCGGTTTGACTTATGTGTTCGTTTTATTTCATTTCTTATAGGCTTTTCTCGTGAGCTTTTAGCGTGAGCTTTTAGCGTAAGCTTTTATCGTGAGCTTTTATCAAAAGCTATCATCAATCGTAGGCTTTAATCTGGAACCTACATCAAGAGGTATTTCTCGTTGGGTGCATCGCGAATTACGGCGGTGAAGGCTCCCTCCCTCGCCCCTCTACGCGGAAGCCGGCACATTACAAAGTGCCGCGGCAGCATCGACGCAAAGACACCGACAAACACGCCGAACATCAAAGGAATAAAGGTCGGAGCGTTTTGATTTCTTCTCGTAGTTTTGAGCGATATTTCGCGGATTTTATTTCGGATCCATTGCTTTAATTTTGTCGCAATAAAACTTGCAACTTATTGCATTCTCTGGCATTTTGTGGCATTAGTGACGATTTGAATTATTTTAAGATAGATATGTAGCGATTTCGGATCCGAAAAGTTAGGTAATAACGTATTATGTCTATGGTCTTGTTGTGTACTTAGATCGATCGACTTGCGTTGAATTTGTTTTATTTTATTTTTATTTGTGTTTCTAGCAATAAAAGTGTTCATGTTTTGGACGTAACGTGTTTTCTTAATTTTTCACGCGTTCCCTTTCACAAAAAAATTAAGTGGCGCCTGTTTTGGTTTGGCCTTCGCGTTTTGGTTAGAGAACCCCCCCCGTCCCACTGTGCTGGCTGGCAACATTGGAGTAAAGTTTCACTCCAATGTAAAACTTCTGCCTATCTACGCAGGTAGGTAGCACACGACGAGTTGAAATTGGTAGATCTCAACCTCGAATTCATCATGAACAAACAGGTGTGTTATTTTCAGAGACCGCTAAGGCAAATACCTAGATTTCGTGTCCCACAAAATTCTAAAAATCGTTGAATGCAATGAAACAGTTGTGTGTTGCTGTATTAGTTGATTATGTAACAAGTATACTGTGGTTTGTTGAAATATAGTGTGCACTCTAAATCTGCCACGCGACACTGCTTATAGGAAGCTAGAATTGTTTGGAATTACAAAAACGAGCACGTTAAAGTTTATGTAGCCTACAAGCTGCAAAGCAGATACAGGATTGCTTACAAATTGCATATCTGCTCATTTAAAAAGTCGACGACTTTCTTAGCACGATGTGAACGAAATTCCGCTTCAGCTCCTTTTATTTGCTTAAGTTACAACTTAGAGTATTTTGTGGACATTTAGTGTCGGCCGTAACGAGTAATACTTGTTCTTGTCTTTTGATAGTTGGGGCGATTAAACTCAAAAGTTGTTTGATAATATCTTGCGGTTATCCGTAATAAAATTGAACCTGTGTGGCCGCACTTTCGTACTTTATTTGCTGATTTCTTTGCGTCCATTTCTACTTACAATTAGACAAGCCTACCGATCTGATCAAACTCCCTGTAGTTTTATATGATCTTTGGAGGACAACTGAGCTGCTTATTCAGGGATGGAGTACATGTATAAAATTTTCCGGCCAAGAGTAAATTGGATCTTTTCCTGTCTGAATGACACTGACCTCCTTCTCTGAGCTAGACGAGCTGGGGAATATTTGTAACCCTCCAAGATTATCGGGTAAGTTAGTTGAATTGTCGAATGTCAAATTGTCTTTTGAAATTGCTGCATCTATTCCATTTATTATTTTTTTGTCATCTCGTATGAAGTTAAGACCCAATGCAAACAGTTACACATAGAACAATCAATCTGGTAACAATCTTGCTAACATTCCAAGTTATAGTCAGCGTTTTAAATTTAAGAAGCAAGGGCATTTAACTGCCCACACAACCGAATATGTATGTATTTACACAGATTCTTTGTTTCAGGTATCGACGGATCACTAAAAGTAGTCCTATGGAAAAATACACAAAGGGGCACGTCGAAAGTTTGAAGCAGCACAAGTTAAAGTACACTGACGAGGAGCCGTTTAAGTGTGACCTTTGCGATTATAAATGCCGGCATCTCGTAAGCTTGAAACGGCACAAGTTAAAGCACATCGGTGAAAAACCCAATCTTTGGTGATTTGGCGAAACACGATTTAATATAAATATTTATCATGTCATCTCAGGTCAGGCTTCAAAATTTCCAGGGTAAACTTAACCTCCCTTGGCTAACCGCCTGGGTACGGCCCTGACTCGGCGACGACTTTCGCCAGCGTCTCTTTTTATGTTTATATTATAACTCGTGTCTAAATAAAAACCTGGTCAAGTAGGCTACATTTAGTAATTCTGCTATGTAAATGTAATGGATAAATTCTCGACCCACTTGACCAGGTTTTTATTTAGACGCTCGTTATGTTGCTGCATTTATAAAATAATAATTTTTTTATGGAATATATGTACTTTTCAAACAACTGGTTTGTTTTTTCTTGGTTAGGATTACTACAATGAAAATCGGCAATCTGTAAAATCAGCGTTTTAAATTTAAAAACAAACAAGGGCATTTAACTGCCACGCAACCGAATATATAGAAAATTTAAACAGATTATTTGTTTCAGGTGTTGGCGGATCACTATGAAAAGATATGAATCCTGGCACCTCGAAAGTTTGAAACGACACAAGTTAAAGCACGCCGGCGAGAAGCCATTCAGTTGTGATGTTTGCGATTATAGATGCCAACGCGTCCGTAGTTTGAAACGGCACAAGTTAAAGCACACCGACGAAAAGCCGTTCAGTTGTGATCTCTGCGATTATAAATGCCGGCACCTCGCAAATTTGAAGCAACACAAGTTAATGCACACCGGCGAAAAGCCGTTCAGTTGTGATATTTGCGATTATAAATGCCGGTACCTCGCAAGTTTGAAGCAACACAAGTTAAAGCACACCGGCGAAAAGCCGTTCAGTTGTGATATTTGCGATTATAAATGCCGGCGCCTCGAAAGTTTGAAGCCGCACAAATTAAAGCACACCGGCGAGATGCCGTTCAGTTGTGATATTTGCGATTATAAATGCCGACGCGTCACAAGTTTGAAACAGCACAAGTTAAAACACATCGACGTAAAGCCGTTCAGTTGTGATATTTGCTATTATAAATGCCGGCACCTCGTAAGTTTGAAGCAGCACAAGTTAAAGCACACCGGCGAGAATCCGTTCAGTTGTGAAATTTGCGACTTCAAATGCCGGCGCCTCGAAAGTTTGAAGCAGCACAAATTAAGGCACACCATGGAGAAACCGTTCAGTTGTGATCTTTGTGATTATAAATGCCGACACCGCACAAGTTTGAATCGACACAAGTTAAAGCACTTCGACGAGAAGCCGTTCATTTGTGATCTTTGCGATTATAAATGTCGAGATCTCGAAAGGTTGAAACGACACAAGTTAAAGCACACCGACGAGAAGCCGTTTGCTTGTGATCTTTGCGATTATAAATGCCGGGAGCCCGGAAATTTGAAACGACACAAATTAAAACACACCGACGTGAAGTCGTTCAGTTGCGATCTTTGCGATTGTAAATACAGATACCTCGAAAGTTTGAAACGACACAAGTTAAAGCACACCTCTTTATTAATTAATTAGTACACAAGTAACTTAAACCTAAGAAACTTATGCCTAGAACTCGGTGCTCCACTTAACGGTACTACACCGGGTTTTCTTTACCTATAGTGCTGCCTTGTATTTTGAATCCCGAAAGCTAAACACTAACCTAACGAAATTAAAATGTTCAAATGTTAACCTAAAAACTAAATATAAAGGAAAAAAAAATAAAATGAGTTACTATTCCTACCCTCTGATATGATACCCTCTCCTCTTATAGGCACCTTACACGGTCAATATTATTGACAATACCTTATGATATTGACAATAATATTGACCGTGTAAGGTGAAGATATTGATGGTTTGACGTATTGATGAATTGAACTGACGTAGATTCGAATTTCCATACATCCTGGTATCAATACTAAAAATTGGAGGGGATACTGACAGTAATATTGATAGTGTAAGGTGCGCGTTGGTCAATATTGCATCAATCCTCAGTAACACGTCAATAGCTGATGCGTCAACATGGAAGAAACCATCGACAACCCACCTTTAACTCCCGATGACACTGAAAGCTTGTCTGACGGCGATACGGAAATTCTTCGAAGTTTCATCGAAACTTACGAGACACTTTCGCTTCTGTGGAATCCGACAGATCCAAACTACAGCAATAAATACAAAAGAAATTCCGCACTTGAAAAGTTATCGCAGATTCCCGTTAAATTGAAACCAGGAGCAACCGTAAATGATGTAAGAAAAAAAGTCAACTCGCTTCGTTCAAATTACCCAAAAAAAAATTGTTTACGCTTTAATAACCAGTCCTTCATCCAGCGTTTACGCTTAACTCTCCGTTCGATCCCTAAACCTAAAATTATTGCGATACATGCTTTATGGCGAGGATTCATTTTCACGCACGGTTCGGAGAAGTTTAGTACTGAAGGAGATATTGTCAATAATATTGATCGTGTAAGCTGTAAGAATATTGATACACAGATTGAAGTAAGAGCGTCAATAATATTGACTTCAATAATATTGACCGTGTAAGGTGCCTATTACGATTCAAGGGGCGTTACAGGGAACCCGAGCTTCTATTCAAATTCCGTGACAACGTGCGTTCCGCATATCGTTTTACAGTCCATCCGCGTGAGCTCCGGGCCGTTTTTGGCTGTTCTTTCGCCAGATCGGCGCGGCGCCCCTATCAGAAGCCCGTCGCTACGGTATTCCTGCTGCCTTTGTAGGAATCCGCAACCTCCTGCTGAACCGGCAGTCGGGAAAATGACACCTTCTCCCGGGAGTGTGTTATGAGAGTATATGTAACTTCGGCAAGCCTCTCATCCCCTTACAGGAGTTACCTCCTTACTTTTAGCGGACCGCCATACTCCTCTATGGGTTTCCGCTCGCAGTCTCAACCAGTGTTGCCAGATTTTTTTCGGACAAGTCGCCAAAACACTCGTATAAAGTCGCCCAAAATCGCCAAAGCGGGATTAAAAAAAACAAGCAAATACGATCGATATCCTTCGTAATTATTTTATTTTACCTTAAAGAAATAAATTATAATAAATCAGTACAAACATATATTATTTCCTCAACATCACCATCCTGAAATTCAGATGTATTAGGTTGAGTCACACCACCATTATCATACATTTTAGAAATGAATCTTGCCAACATTTCTTGTGTTACAATGAATTCCTTACAACATGTTTTGTTTACATAAAAATGTGATTTTAACAACATTATTGAATTTAAGAGTTTCAGCATCATTTTATTTCTTAATTTACTTTTGACAATGTTCATAAGAGGGAAGGTTCTCTCGATAGAAGCGTTCGATGACGGGAGATAAAATATATTAAAAACAAAATTCGCAAACTCTTTAAATAGAGGTTCGTCTGCTGCATTTTTTAATGTATTTGCTGCTTGCCAAAATTCCAAAGTATCTCGTGGAATTCCTTTAGGGAATACTTGATCCCAATTCACTGTTAATAATTGCCTATATTGTGTTTCCAAATCTGTTATAGCCGTCTGTTTTGCAAATCTGATGGGTAATTCAGTGAATTTTGGTCTACACGAAGACAAAATTACTTTGGGGCTTAAGAAACTTATCTGCTTAAATAAACTCAAATTGGTTGGTATTCGCTTTAAAACCTGAAATATCAGAATTTTCATAAACTCAAAGCATTTACCTCTAATTTCTGTTTGATCTGAGGAAAGTAATTTTGCATCATCTAATGCTTGCTCAAATTGAATGCCAAAATCACAATCAGTGGTTAATAAAAAATTGTTATCATATTGCATAACGTTTTCTAAATCAGAAAAATTGTTTAGATGATTGACTAAAGCTGGCTTCATTATTTGTCTAGCAAATGCCCATATTGTTGTTGAAATATCACTGAAAGCTTCGTGATAATCAATATTTTCTTTTTGAAAATACAAGTTTAAAGTATACATCTGCTTTAAAATAGGTTTTAAAAAAATTAAAATAATATAATTTTGAGGGTTTTTATAAGCTTCTGATAGTAAACGTGCCATGTGACATCTTTCTGTATGTGCTTGGATTTGAAAAAAGGTTTTTAATTCCAAATATTGAGTCAAAACTTTGTCTACGGCTGGATATCGTGAAAGCCATCGGGTATTGGAAAGTTGCGTCAGTCTTGAAAATTTCGTATCTGTGTTTATTAATTCAAAAACTTGTCTAAATTTGGCCATTCTTAGAGTACTATTTTTAAACCAATTGTATGACTCTTTTAAAAGAAAATCTACTTCATCTCGAAATACTTCAGAGGCTTTAGACGAACAGAGATGCAAACTATGACAGATGCATTTAACCAGCACCAAATCCTCTAGCTCAAGATTTCTTTTTAGGAAGGTATATAGAGATTTGTGTTCACCTACCATGTTCGATGCCCCATCTGTACCTATTCCTATAAGATTTTTTAAATTTAATTTGATTGATTTGAAGAAATCATTAATAGCTTCAAATAAATCTTGAGCAGTAGTGTAAACCACACTTATAAATGCTAAAAATTGATTAACAATGATATTTCTTTTCACAGAATAGTATTTAATGTTTATGCCTAACAGTTTGTCTATGCTTATGTCAGTGGACTCATCCACTATTATAGAAAACTTGGAATCGCCGATGTCATTAATTAATTCCTGTAGTAAACTAGGACCTAAAACATTTTTAATTATTGACGAACACTTTGTTTTATGGAGATGTAAAGTATCTTGCATTTGTGATCGAATCAAGGCATGAGATGATGAAGATTGACTGCATATTGAGTTTGCAGAGAAACTGTTAAAAATGTCAGTAAGATGATCAACACTGCGTATACTTCAGTGCATTGCAATGTATGCAGATAGAATAATTTCTTTTTTCTTTGTCGAATTAGTAGTAGCTGAAATTCCTACAAAAATCAGTGCAATGAGCTTAATAAACATGAAGATAGTTTAATACAAACCAAATTTTGTAATACTCAGCTGACGTTTGGCTATCTTTTCCATGTGTTGTTTGTGTTTTGAGGTGTGACTGTGTTTTTGCAGATCTGCTTTCTGGGGTCTCAAGGAAACTTCACATACTTTACAATAACTGCTGCAACCATCTTTAGAAGACGTTAACCATCCTAGATAATTGCCACAGAAAAACAATGCTAGTAACCCACCACCTTAATCTACTTATATTCTAAACAGCTTAGCAAATTCATGCAATACCCACATAAATTACTGCTCTCTTACCTTCAAATTACTGCTCTCTTACCTTGAAAAGCTTTCTCCTGCTCCCATCCTTTATTATGCTTCTTATCGTATTTAGCCCACTTTCCCATTTTATGAAATGTAAATACCCTCAACAGTCGCGTGAGGGAACGATAACCTCTAATCAATCTCAAACAAACGCAGTAAATTGCCGCCCAAGTTGGTGCTAATGATGCTGCCGCCTAACAATGGCTTAACAACATTCGATCATTAAAATCCCTAGAATAACCAACTAAAGACTAACAAGTGAATAGCTGCCAAAAAGGCAGCCAACGTCTAATCAGCTGATCGAATAAGTAAAAATGTTGGTAATAATTCTAAAAAAGTCAACTGATTTTTTAGATAAATAAATATTTATTCGGTGTTGCTGTCAAATCGCCCAATTAGTACTTACAAAATATTTGAAATCGCCCAAATTACGACCGGCGATTTTATGAAAAACTTTGTCGCCAACTAGCATTCAAAATCGCCCAATTTGCGATAAATCGCCCAATCTGGCCACACTGGTCTCAACGATCGCGATCGCAGTGATGTCGGCAAGCCGCGCACGCGGACCAGGCTCTTCGCGGTCTTTGGAGAAGGGTGTGTGAACGCCGTGCCGCCCCATACCATTATACCTTCGACCGCCCGTGGTCTTGGAACCGGTTCCCACTTGACCTCGTCTCGCACGGTTCTTCTGGAAGCCGTTTCGTTCGCCCCCACATCGTGTAGTTTCGCGTAATCGCGTCGCGCATTTCCATTTGAAACCTAACCTATGCGCCTAATTTAATGCTATCGCGTTCGCCTGGCTCGCTGCTCGCTTGTCCGCTCCTAGATCGCTGTCCTGACTGATGGTAAGACCTCCGCGCCGCCTCTCGGAAGTCTCGGGTGAGGAAGGGCTACTTGATTCACTCTCCCTCGTGTCCACAGCTTTCGAATCGCTCGGCTTACTTAATTCACCTCGGTTTTCGATGCATTAACTTATTCAACTTATTCTGCTTGCTCCACTCGAGAAGCGAGAAGCAGGGTTCATTTCCCAAATTTGCAAAAAAAAAAAAATTGGTGAATCATACGTCTTTGTAACACTATCCGTGGACGTACTGTATGTTTTATTGACACTATTTTTGCAACATAATATTTCCTTATTTCCTCATTTCCAATTACGTATTTTATTTTGTGTATTAGCGTGTAAAATGACATATCACAACTATTTGTATGTAGCACGCGATTAATAAAGGAACTATGAAACATTACTGTATTATGTTCGACAGTAAAACACATTTTAAATTTTTTAAATTTATTTGGACACATTTTTCAAATTTAATGTGTCTCTTTGTTTCAGGCACCGACGCAGATCGAGAGCTAAAACTGTTGGTAAGAAAAACTTCGAATGTCGGATATGCGATTTTAAACTTAAAAATCGTAGAGGTTTGCGCAGACATATTTTGATACATACCGGTGAGAAGCCGTTCAGTTGTGATCTTTGCAATTATAAATTTCGACACCTCGAAAGCTTGAAACGGCACAAGTTAAAGCACACGGGCGAGAAGCCGTTCGGTTGTGATCTTTGCCACTATAAATGCCTACATCAGGAAAGTTTCAAGCGGCACAAGTTAAAGCACACCGGAGAGAAGCCGTTCGGTTGTGATCGTTGCGATTATAAGTGTCGGCGCCTGGATTGTTTGAAACTGCACAAGTTAAAGCACTCTGCCGTGAAGCCGCTCAGTTGTGATCATTGCGATTATAAATGCCGTCGCGTGGTTTCTTTGACTCATCATAAATCAAAGCACACCGCCCAGATGCCGTTCAGTTGTGATCCTTGCGATTGTAAAAGCGTGGGCCTCAGTAAATTGAAAGAACATGACGAGAAACCGTTTAGTTGTGAGCTTTGCGATTACAAATCCTGGAACCTCGGAGATTTGGAAAAGCACGTGATGATACATGATGTTCATGTGCAGACCTGACGAGAAGGGTACGGGAAAAATAGAATAAAATTCGTCGGGTCTGTGAATGATAGAACACTGACATTTGTTTATCTTCCCCCAGCCCCAGATTTACAATTTAAATGAAAGTGACTTTTAGGATTAGTTTCATGATCAACAGAGCCGGCTTAGTGCACCCGGGGGCCGGGTGCACTAAGAACTGTTGGGCCCTTTTTTAAAGCACAGTATTTTAGTTTGCACTGCAGTATGCGGGGACCAGGGCCGTGATTTGTTTCGGCTTCCCGAATCGAATCCTTTAAGCACAGGCATTACTTTTGACACACCCTGTGCAATCGTTTATTTTATTCCCGTTTTGTTTATACATTGTTTTTAAACAAACATGTTACGGACCTAGTGGGGGCCCCTGTGTGGCTCGGGGCCCTGAAGATCAAAATATCATGTGTTTGTCATACAATAAACATAATTTTAATAAGAATTTCAAATTATTTATTTATGACCCAAGTACATTTTTTAAAATAATTTTTAAATAATAAGAGAGTGTTCTATAATTATTTTTAAGATTGTTGCGTTTATTCTATTTTCTTAAATAATTCTTATTTTATTTGTACCTAGGTAGTAACATTAAATAATTTACTTTTTTCCTTTTTCTTTCACTGCACATTTTATAATTTGGTATTGTATATGTTTTTATCTTTTCCAGATTTCAAAATAGAATATTTGCATTATATTCTACCGAGTGAAGGAGTGATTACTGTCGCACTTAAAACTGGACGTTTAATATCAGCAACAAATTAAACAATTCAAAATCTGTAACTTCAATTGAAAATTAAAGGAAAATTTTCTTTAAATCTTCTGTCACATTAAACGAAAAATCAAATCCTACTCACAATTAGTTTGTTTATTGAGAATTAATGATTGTTGCAAAAATTAAACAAACATAAATATTGAAGCTAAATGTAAAAAAATGTATTTAAAACAAATTAAAACTCATTTAAATTAATTTGTAAAAGTTTTTGGAAGTTTGAGTTAAATTAATTTTGAAATTAAAAGAAAAGTCAAATATCAGAACATATAAAAATTAAAACCTTTCACACCTTTTAAATTCTTTTCGTTTATGTTAATTGAAAATATTTAAAAAACAAACTTTTTTCCGCTTTTACTATACTGCATATCCAGAATAATTGTCTTATTAATAGGGTTGTTCCTGGCGAAGGGGGAAGTCGGTTTATTTTTCTTGGTAAGGGTTATCACAATTAAAATTAAAGAAATGTGTAAAAATTTTATTATCTTTCGATCGTGTAAATTTAAAAAGCAACTGCCACACAATCGGATACGTATCATAAAACTTAAACGGAATTCTTTGTTGCAGGTGTCGACGGATTAGTAAAACCAAGCCTGTGAATGAAAGAGCATTCGAATGCCGAATATGTGATTTTAAATTTCGTTTTCGTGCAAATTTGCGCGCACACATATTGATACATACCGGCGAGAAACCGTTTAGTTGTGGCATTTGCGACTATAGATGCCGGGTTATTGGAAATTTGAAACAACATATGTTAAAGCACACCGGCGATAATCCTTTCAGCTGTGATCTTTGCGATTATAAATGCCGATCCGCCTGGAGTCTGAAAATGCACAGGTTAAAGCACACCGGCGAGAAGCCGTACAGTTGTGACCTTTGCCACTTCGGGTGCCGAGACAGTAGAACTTTGAAACGGCACAAGTTAATTCACTGCGACGAGATGCCTTTCAGTTGCGATGTTTGCGATTACAAATGTCGAAAACTCTCACATCTAAAAGTGCACAAGTTGAAGCACACCGGCGTGAAGCCGTACAGTTGTGATATTTGCGACTTCGAGTGCCAATATGCTTCAACTTTGACGCGGCACAAATTAAAGCACACCGATGAAAAGCCGTTCGGATGTGACCTTTGCGATTATAAATGCCGACGGTCCGGAGATTTGAAGCGCCACAGGTTCAGACACACCGACGAGAAACCGCTCAGATGTGACCATTGCGACTTCAGTTGCCGAAATACTCAAAATTTGAGACGGCACAAGTTAAAACATGTTGTGACCTTTCCTTTTATAAATGTCAATTAGTTTGACTCTTGAAGAAGCAGAAGTTAAAGAAGTTGTGATCTTTGAGACGGAAAAAGTTGAAGCACACCGTCGATAAGCCTACTATTTTGAATTAAAACATAACATTTGAGAAATTAGAAATATGTCTGGTAAAATAATAATGTTTTTTTATTTCATATTATAAAAGAGTAGAACAAACACAAGTAAAGGAATACATATAATCAGCTACATATAAAATGCGTATCTACAAAACAGTTGATAGGTAAATACAAATATTAATTATCAGCAAGAAATGACCAAGCGACGAAATTTTAGAAGTTTTAAAAAAGTCCCCAAACAATAAAATACGTCTTGATGAATATGGTGTTTAAATTGTTTGTTTGCCAGTTCTTCACATTCCGTGGAATAACGTCATCAATTCGGATTGACTAAAACTAAAGTACATTCTTTTGTAGTTTAGGAACATATTGTGGTCATATGTTATATAAATCAGATTGAGGGTTTTCTTCGTCACACACATTGGTTGTCAAATTTATGTAATGATGTATTGTGAGTTCTTTTATTTTCTTAGTCTAGTTTAGTCATCCTTCTCTTTATATTTATCTTTTAATGTATGGAAATTTGGAGTGGGCATGAAAACCACTGAGCCTTTGCGAATTTAATCGACTTTGTGTAATTGTGAAAACGTGCTTACTCGTTATCAATTCGAGGTCTTAGATAACTCAATTTGTGATATTCCTGCGGAAGAGTTCAAATAAAAATCGATTTGCATTGTCTTGATTTATTTGACGTTACTTTTGCGATTATAAATGCCGAGTACTTGCAAATTTCAAAAAGCACAGACTAATACACACCGGCGAGAAGCTGCTCAGATGTTTTGTTTGCGATTACAAATGTTGATATCCGTCGAGTATTCGTTCAGCTGTGACCTCTGCCACTACGAATGTCGACTGCAGGGAAAACTAAAATAACACGCCGCGCCGGTCAGTTGTAATGTATAATTACATGTGCCGATATCCTGCAAATTCGAGACCCCACGAATTAAAACATTTCAGCGGGAAGACCCTCAGTTATGATGTTTGCGATTACAGGTGCCATCTACCCGATGAATTCAAAATTGAAATGTTGAGACACATCGACGAGAAACCGTTCGGTTGTGATTGCAAATGCCGACAACCTGGAAATTTGTTAACACACGCTGGCGAGAAGCAGCACATGTTGACGCATACCGAGGGAAAGCAGTTGAGTTGTAGCTTTTGCGATTATATGTAGATGTCAGTGCCTAGGCAAGTTTGAAGTGCCACGTGTTGAAAGAACGTTCCGGTGCGTTGTTGTTCACTTGTACTTTCTGCGAATACAAGAGTCGAAAACCTAAATATTTGAAACCGCACAATTAAGGATAGTGTTTTTTTTTATTCTATTCCAGTCTAACTTATGGAAGATTAAGGATATACCAAGGATATATATATAAAATAACAGTTTCTAGATAACCGATAAAAACAGAAGGAAGTAGCAGTTTTAAGATGTATTTTAAGCGTCCTTCAATTTTGAATTTTGCGATTCTATAAAAGCCATCAACATTATTTGTTAAACAAAATCTTTTAAACGGACGCTAAATATGCGCACTAGCACTTAACGTTTCGCCGTCGTTCGACAGCTTCGTCAGAAGTGATAAATATTTTTATTTTTAAAAGATTTTGTGATACAATTTTCATCGTACAATAACCTGCTTTAATTATTTGTTAACAAGCGAAATCGTTATGTTCTTACCATGATTGCATTGTGCAATAATCACGCGGTCCTTCAGAAACATTACGCAGAATGAATTACCTTTCAAGTTAAAAATGTACAAAAATTCTCTGTTTCAGGTGTCAACGGATCGCTGGAAGGAAAAATGTAAACAGGAAATCATTCGAATGCCGAATATGCGATTCTAAATTCACAACTCGTGCGTACGTGCGCAAACATATTTTGATACATACCGGTGAGAAACCATTCAGTTGTAATCTCTGCGATTATAAATGCCGAGAGCTCGGATGTTTGAAACAGCACAAGTTAAGGCACACCGACAAGAAGCCGTTCACTTGCGATTCTTGCGATTACAAGTGCAGGTACCGGGGAACTTTGAAGCGGCACAAGTTAAAACACACCGACGAAAAGCCGTTCAGTTGTGACGTTTGCGATTTTAAATGCCGTTCGTCGGGAAATTTGAAACAGCACAACTTAAATCACACTGGCCTGAAGCCGTTCAGTTGCGATCTGTGCGATTTCAAATGTCGAAATGCTTCAACTTTGAAACGGCACAAGTTCTCTCACGCCGACGAGAAGCCGTTCAGTTGCGATCTGTGCAGTTATAAGTGCCGAGACCCCGCATATTTAAAACTGCACAAGGTAAAACACGCCGACGAGATGCGGTTCAATTGTAGTATTTGCGATTACAAATGCCGACACCTCATAAGTTTGAAATTGCACATGTTAAAACATACCGGCGAGAAGCCGTTCAGCTGTGATCTTTGCGATTACAAATGCCGACTGCTCGTATATTTAAAGAAGCACAAGCTAAAGCACACCAACGAGAAGCCGTTCAGATGTGATATTTGCGATTATAAATGCCGATACATCACAAATTTAAAATCGCACATGTTAAAACACACCGACGAGAAGCCGTTCGATTGTGGTCTTTGCAATTACAGATGCCGACACCTCATAAGTTTAAAATCTCACATGTTAAAACACACCGACGAGAAGCCGTTTCGTTGTGATCTTTGCGATTATAAATGCCGGTACCCCGTAAGTTTGAGACGGCACATGTTAAAGCACACCGACGAGAAGCCGTTCAGTTGTGATCTTTGCGATTATAAATGCCGGCACCTCGTAAGTTTGACACGGCACAAGTTAGAGCACACAGACGAGAAGCTTTTCGATTGTAATCTTTGCGATTACAAATGTCGACGTGCTGGAAATTTGAAAAGGCACAAGTTGAAGCATAAAATTTGATAAATCAGAAGAACGTTCGATTGAAAATTGGTTTAAATATTACTGGAAACGCAATAGCAGATAAAATCAACCAGCAATGGGTTCGTTCAACTTTTTCTTGTAATTTTTATTTTTGTTTTCTTGAAATCTAAGCGAATATTATACCGAAATTTTAAGACAAATAAGTGTCTTATGTATACATATATGTACAGATTTGGACATAATTATAACGTAACGGACATTAGTGTGATCTTTTGATAACGGTTTGTGACTTCTATATAAAATCGATATTTAATGAGAATTAATATTTTTTCTTCGAAATATGTAGGTATGTAATATATCTAAATGACTTTCTATTAAACAAATTGTATTTATTATTTATTAATTGTTTTATACAATATAATTGTAAGTTGTCCCTTTTTTTCTAATAACTAAACAAATTATTATCGTTTCGCTTGAATTTGTATTTCAGTGTGTTTAATACTTTTTAAGCGTAACTTTTAAAATAAAATTTAATGCTTGTAAAGTGTTTTATTTTTAATTTTTCTTAGTGCGAACACGTAACGAAGACGAAAGTGTTGAAAGTGCGGTTCTTATATTATTTATTCAAATATTATAAATTCTCTTCCCTAAAATTCGAAAAATTTCATCGAAGAAAATAATGCGACTAAGGCCCCGTTTGTCGATCAAGTTTAACTTTAATCTTCAGTTTATTCCCATTGCTTCTATAGGAATAAACTGAAAATTAAAGTTAAACTGTGAACGAAAAACCGGGTCTAGAGGCCCACATAAAATTTGAAAAATCAGAAGAACATTTGAATGATTTTTATGAATGGTTCATTGATTTTTATGAATTGTCTCCGTGGTAGTTATCCGCTACAATTATTTAAATAATTCAATTTTTTCTTCTAGGATACCATAAAGTCCTTAATTGAGGTAGTGCGGCCAAAGAACTGTTTTCAGTAGTGTTGGGAATAACCGGTTTATTTCAATAACCGACTACTGAGTATTCAAGTGATTTGAAAAACCGGATAATCACTTGAATGAAATCATTTGAATGATGATTGGAGTGTCGGTAACTGGCAGGTACTGGGCTACTCGCATTCGGTGACGCAAATCGGTGTTACTTCTTTTGTGATCCTGTTCCTGTTTGTGATCCTGTTCGACTAACCAGGCCCGCCGCTACCCGTTGTGCAGATTGTGCAATGCACAAGGGCGCCCGATCAAAGGGGCGCCAAATTGTCTGTAATTATTTAAATAGAAATAACTAAAAACGAATTGCTTTGAGATTAAAACATAACAAAAATAATTATTCGAAAGCACCTTGTTTGTAAAATTTATTTCAGCAGAATTAATTCTTTATCAAATTAATTTATACAGGGTGACTGACCATTGTTTCGCCAAAAAAGAAACGATGAAGAGAAGCGATATTCCGCAGTATGGGAAAAATGTTTAAAAAATTCTATGTAGGTACTTTAGTTTTCGAACGGAATTATTGTGACCAGCTGAAATACGAGCCGCAAAATATTGACAATTGTATGCGAATCACCTGAAGCAAATTATTCCGTACAAATTTTATAAAATAAGGACAACGGCCACTTTGAACACCTGCTTTGATAAATGAGTCACTGCAACACGAAAACAATTCAAATTTCCGTGTCAAAAATTCCTAGTAAATATTTTTCTTTAATTTAAATTTAAATTATATTATATATATACAGGCTGTCTTACGAAAAACGCCCCAAGCCATAACTCCGTTATTTATGGACTTATCTTAACAAACAAAACGGCAAATAAAATGAGACTAAAAATACTATAAAGTGAGTCCAGTTTCAATTTTTTTAAAAATTACCTTCAAGGTCAAACGACTGTCAACTTTTATTTTTGAAATGGCTCTGTATATTTTTTATTATTATATCTGGTAGAGATTTTTTTTCTAAATCCAGTAATGTGCAACACTTTGATATTTAAAAAACATTTTTCGTAAAAAAAAGAAATTAACTAGTCTATTACGCAAAACGTGCTTTTCATAAAAATGTTAAAGTTTGTCGTGAAAACAATGTCACTGAGGTTATTTTTCACAGTTGTTTTAAACTATCAAGTTCTTCTACTTGTACGACTTATTGTTTCCTAAAAAAAAGCCGATTATGGATAACAATCACCTGACTGACTTATTGCAAGTATATTTTGAATGCAATAAAAAAGGCAATCAAGCAGTACAGAAAACATTAATGAAATAATTAAAATTAAGTCTACAATTGTGTAAGTTGCTTTGGGAAAAAATCCTTGTCTATACAGATGTACTACTTGCGTTTTTATTGCATTCAAAATATGCTTGGAGTAAGTCAATCAACTGAGTATTATCCATAATCGGCTTTTTTTAGGAAACAATAAATCATACAAAGAGAATAACTTGACAATTTGAAACAACTGTGAAAAATAACGCTCAGTGACATTGTTTTCACGACAAACTTTAACAGTTTTATGAAAAGCACGTTTTGCGTAATAGACTAGTTCATTTTTTTTACGAAAAATATTTTTTAAATGTCAAAGTGTTGCACATTATTGGATTTAGAAAAAAAATCTCTACCAGATACAATAATAAAAAATATACAGAGCCATTTGAAAAATAAAAGTTGACAGTCGTTTGACCTTGAAGGTAATTGTTAAAAAAATTGAAACTGGACTTACCTTACAGTACTTTTAGTCTCATTTTATTTGCCTTTTTGTTTGTTAAAATTAATCCATAAATAACGGAGTTACGGCTTGGGGCGTTTTTCGTAAGACAGCCTGTATAATCGATAAGACTTATCGTACCCGAAGGTGTTAAGGCATCTAATTGTCCCTTACTTATGTACCTACAAATCTTGGCCAGTTCTTTCTGCCTTTTGCCATTATTCTTCCCCTGTTCCAGTCTGCTTCCCTTTTATCCCTTGGTCTGCCTCTCTTCTCTCGTCTTTGTTCGCCATATTTGTTTTGGTTGTCTCTGGTATTGTATAATTCGTCGACACCAGCCGGCGTCAGACTGTCTCTTGCGTCACAGCCGTCTAGTCGACACGCCTTACTCGACAGCCTAGAGAATTTCGACGGCGGAATAAACTAGACTAGACAGTCTGTCGCCTTCCAGAAAAATACGAGAACAACAGCTTCGGTATATAAAAATGCAAGCGGCCGGGAGTGGGACAGTTGGAATTGAATTCAGCGTCGGACAGTTCGGCATGAAAATTCGGTAGACGTTCGCTCGGTTGTTAAAATAAATCAGACATAAGCTTGTAAATAAATTATTGTAAGTTATAAATAAATTAGTGTTACTTTTAAATAAATTTAGTTTATTAACTATTTCGTGTTTTGTTTTAAAATAAAAATTAATAAAACCCTTAAAAATCGTTACAGTATCATATGTCCAAACCATTTTAGATGTTTTTCTATACTCCTTAGAATTGGTTCCACCTTTAGTTCTGTTCTCACTATTTCATTTCGTATTCTGTCTCTCCGTGTGATACCTGTAGTTGCTCTTGGATATTTCATCTCTGCCGCTTGTATTTTACTTTTTGTATTGTCTTGTTAATACCCAACTCTCACTGCCATATGTTAATGTCGGCTTGTAGATAGTTTTAAAAGCAGTGGTCTTTGTTTTTACTGATATCTCTTTTTTCCTTAAATTATATTGCAAATACTCAATACACACTGGCGTAACAAACTTTTTTGGGTACATTTTCCATCAATTATAAACTATTCCACAGATTTTTCCCGTAATCTTTAATATCCATTCTGATATGCGTTTTTTTTTTTTTTTTTGGCGGAATAATTGTCAGTCACCCTGTATGTAACACTGTGTTGATTCGTTTTTCAGACAGGGAAATAGCATGTACAATTAAATGTTTTACAAATATCGGCTCTCCTGTACATTTTCAGTAAGATGGTAAGGGAATATTTCTTCAGAATTTTAAAGGGGCGCCACTAACGACTAACCTAGGTAGACTGGGCAAGCGAGCTTTAAAATGTAGCTAACAAGTTCACAGGGGTGTTTACTAAGACTAACTTAGTGATTGGTTACTTTCAAATTGCAGTCGATAATTTTCGGCGGATGTCGTGTAACGCAACAGAACTCATAGGCGTACATACTAGTTTTATTGCGTGTATTTGTATTTAATGAATTAATTCAATATAATTATCTGATTAATTAAATTAATAATTCTATTTCGTAATGAATAATCTATTATTATTTCAATTAACAAGTATATTTTTTGTAATATTCGATTTTTATCTCCATTTAATGAACGCCGCCTATGTGCACTAGGGACGAGTAAACAGTACCCCACCTTTCCCACCCACCGCAAGATCTGTTGATGTTGCTTTCAAACAAACCGTCCTATTGTGCAATGGCATTACCAGTCTACCTTGATTAGCCGTCGACGGGTTAAACTGCATTTAAATTTTGCAAGTTTTGTTTGCACAAGTACTTGACTTCTAGCATGTAATAAAAGTATGTAAGACCACTGTTTAACTTTCTCCTTACATGCTGATTTTTTTTCGTGATTTGAAACTGTATTAAACTGAATTAAAAATACCTATATTTAAACTTTTTTAAAGTAAAGTAGAAAATTGGATACATATCAGAATTGATCTGAAACGTTGATGAAGTTTTCTCCAAATTGAAAAACTTACCAATAATTTGGAAATTAAAATTATAAATTAAAAATACCTACTGCTTTGAAAAAATATAATTAAAATTATATATATAAAAAAAACAAACGTAATTTTTCTCCTGTTCTAATAAATTAATATATTATGTATAAAACTAAATAAGAAATTTTGCTCCTATTTGGTTGTTTAATTTTAATATACATTTATGTAATTACCAAAAGTCAAGAAATTTCAAAAACAAAATGTTTTATTTTAACATTTAGAAAACAGATTTTGCTGAAGATTCATAATTGCAAAGCACAAAATCTAGGTACGACTGCCAAGTGATCTCGCTATTACCCCGAAAATTCATTATTATCCCCGTACAACCTCAATCAAAAGTAATAAAACATTCAAAACCGAAACACTGTAGTCAGAGAGAGAAGATGCCGAGTGAGATGAAGCCTTATGGCGAACGAATGTTTCCGAAGTCCTTCGGAACCCCACAACACATTGCGCTCTCTCTGACTCGGCACCGTTGCGCTCTGACTACAGCGTTTCGGTTTTGAAAGTTTCATTACTTTTGATTGAGGCTGTACATATAGGCAGGGAATGAGTCGCCAGTCAGGCGTGACGCGTGAGTATTTTTGTAAACAGACAAGAGAATGACCTTTCAATAACTTGAATTATTCGGTTATCGGTTATAATTAAAGACTCCAATTAAAAGATCCGTTTATCCGCCCAGTTGTATGTTACTCACCGCTCGCGCTGATGCGCTGTAAATATCTATCGGTCGACTGGTCAAGTATCCAGTGCTGTTTACGGCTATATGATACGTAGGTATAACGTGTTTTATCTAAACGAATATTTTCGTCCTTTTTTTAAAAAATGATATCAATCATCAAAAATACAG
This sequence comes from Dorcus hopei, assembly GCA_033060865.1. NCBI lineage: Eukaryota > Metazoa > Arthropoda > Insecta > Coleoptera > Lucanidae > Dorcus > Dorcus hopei. The sequence goes on from CM065425.1 coordinate 75,224,639, forward strand.
CAAATAACAAATTAAAATGTGACAAAATTGATCCAAATATTCTCGCTATATCAAAGAAATAACGCTTGCAGCTTCGTAATTCGATCGGCGCCAGGCGTGCATCGAAGCGCCTATGCATTCGGGCTTGAGAGTTGGAGTCTTTAGTTATAATTCAAGTAATAAATAACCAATTATTTATCACTTGAATCATAATCGGTTATTTATCACTTGAATCATAACCGGTTATTTATCACTTGAATCATAACCGGTTATTTATCACTTAAATCATAACCGATAACCGAATAATTCAGGTTATTGCAATAACCGGATAATAAGTTATTTTTCACTTAAGTGATCCCAACACTAGTTTTGAGTAAAACCCAAGCACTTGGGCGCTAAATTTCTACGAACGATTTCATGCAACGGTTTATTATTGAATGTGAATTCTTAAATAAGCGCAAACTACTAAATGTTTGAACAATCTTTGAAATTCTTCAACTAACAATTAGAAAATTCGTATTAAATGGAGAATCGAAAATAAACGACTAATTATTATTTTTATTGATTTCCAACAACCACGATGTTTTAAATGTGTTTAGCCGAATCAGCTGGGCGATATTCTAACAAGAATTATAAAATAAACCAATAAAGCGATTCGTACACTGAGAAAACAAGATGTGTTAATCCAACCAAAAAACTGTTTGTCCAACAAAAGATTTCGTTTCAATACGTTCAAACAATTTCTTTTTATAATTTAACATTTATATAAATGTCATTAATTTTATTTTGTACTAATCAGATTACCATGTCAAAACAAATAAATCAAATAGCTTACTGTTATGTAACACAAATACTTTGTTTACAATAAACCAAATATTTAGTTGTAAATTTCTGTAATAATAAATTTTATTTAAAGTAACCACACAAAATTAAAATGATATTTTTGTTACAGTAACATGTGTATGTATACCTATTTAACAAAAATTTTAGTGTAATCAACATTTTCATTCACAACAAAAAGAAAACTGTTATATCAATGCATTTTGTTTTCTCAGTGTATGAAAATGCGTCAAAATCCATTCACTCTCATTTAAAGTCCATCCTAAAAATATGCGACTTTGCTTTCCCTTCGATTTTCTCGAAACTTATTCATTTAAGTTTAAGAAAAAACATTATAGAAACTTTTATTTCTTTTCACGATATCTACCGAGTTTGGTACATCTTCATTGAAACACCCAGTATAGGTATACAACTATAAGTAAATTAAAAATTATGTAAATTATGTTTTAAATTTTTTTGTGGAGGAAATTGTGACGTTAGTTTCATGCTCTGCTTGGGGCAGTACGTTCGAGATGGCTGAAGTGCAAACATGTGTAAAATAAACGGGATAAAAATAAAGGGATTTTAAATACATCCTATAATACCCTTGTGCCGAAATTGGACGAGAAATAATTTTTTCAGCGTCCTATGTATACAAATTTGGGCAGAGGTGTAGGATAAACTTTCTACGCTTTAAATATTAATTTAATGAAATATTTGTAAACAGATTTTTTAACAGATAGCTTTTTGTTCACTTTTCGCCGGATTTCTCACAGTTTAACTTTAATTTTCAATTTCAAAACAAAAAAAAAAGTAGTTATTGCTTTATTTCTTTTGTCGATTTCACGAAAAATTATTGTAATAATTTTTTTCTACTAAAACATTCGTTCTTTTTCTATTTTTTGTTTTATTTTTTTTTTCTGTTCTATTTTTTCTTGGCTATTGTAGTAGTCATCGCTTATCATCTAATTTATTTTCTATTTTTATTTCTCCTCTTTTATTTTCCTATATTCTATTTTTTCTTGACTACTGTAATAATACTTTATTCTTTGTTTCAGGTGTGAATGGGATCCATTGAAAACTGAAACGGACGAGAAACGGTTCACTTGCGATCTTTGCAATTATAGATGCCAAAAATCTGGAGATATGAAGCGGCACAAGTTAAAACATACGGGCGAGAAGCCGTTCAGTTGTGATCTTTGTGATTATAAAGGCCGACAGCTCGTACACTTGACAAAGCACAAGTTAAAACATACGGGCGAGAAGCCATTCGGCTGTGATTTTTGCGACTATAAATGCCGAGAGCCTGGAACTTTGAATGCACACCACTTAACACATACCGACGAGAAACCGTTCGTCTGTGATCTTTGCAATTACAGATGCCGAAAATCTGGTGATATTAAGCGGCACAAGCTAAAACATACGGGCGAGAAGCCGTTCAGCTGTGATCTTTGCGATTATAAAAGCCGACAGCGCGGAACTTTGAAGTTTCACAAGCTAAAGCACACCAACGAGAAACCGATCACTTGTGATCTTTGTAATTATAGATGCGGAAGGGCCGGAGATTTGAAACGGCACAAGTTAAAACATACGGGCGAGAAGCCATTCAGTTGTGATTCTTGCGGCTACAAATGTCTAAAGCTTGGAACTTTGAATGCTCACAAGTTAACACATACCGACGAGAAACCGTTCGCTTGTGGTCTTTGCAATTATAGGTGCCGAAAATCTGGAGATTTGAAGCGGCACAAGTTAAAACATACGGGCGAGAAGCCGTTCAGTTGTGATCTTTGCGATTATAGAAGCCGACAGCTCGGAAGTTTGAAGTTTCACAAGTTAAAACATAGCGACGAGAAGCCGATCACTTGTGATGTTTGCAATTTCACATGCCGACAATTCGCACATATGAACCGGCACAAATTAACACACACGGGCGAGAAGCCGTTCAGTTGTGATCTTTGCGATTATAAATGCCAACGGCTCGAACATTTGAAAACGCACAAATTAATACACACCGACGAGAAGCCGTTCATTTGTGATCTTTGCGATTATAAATGCCGACGGGACGAACATTTGAAGAGGCACAAATTAATACACACTGACGAGAATCCATTCGGTTGTGACCTTTGCGATTATAAATGCCGACAGTCCGCACATTTGAAAAAGCACAAGTTGAAACACACCGACGAGAAGCCACATTATTGATTGTTAACAAAGGATGCGGAAAACAATTTTTGACATTGTCAGGACAAATGTTTTTTATTAGATTATAATTATATTTATTCTAACGTTCTAAATGATAATACTGAATAAGTAATAAAGTGTATGATTCTACTATAATACCGCGTCTGTCATTTTTTTAATTTTATATTTTGTTACTGTAATTATTTTTTATAGGCTGGTGATAAAGTCCCGCACCAAGCTTATAATTTATTTATTTATTTATTTGTTTTCTTACAATATCTTGAAACTGGCAAGTAATTTTTTTTTATTCTAGTGCAAGAATCTTTTCTAGGTCGGCATTAGTTTTTCCGCTGTGACGTCATTAAACTCATTAATTGCTTTGTACAATATAATTGTAAATTGTTCCTTTTTTCTAAAACAAATTATTAATTTTAAGAGTGTCTTAAATGTTAAACTTTGAAAATGAAATTTAATGTTTAAAGTTGGTTCTTATCCGATGAAATTTGTATCACAAAATCTTTTAACCGGGCACTAAATCGCGCACTATACACTTAACGTTTCACCGTCGTTCGACAGCTTCGAATTTTTTCCAATTCTTCTATTTTTTCCAATTTATTTTCTATTTTTGTACCTCTTGTTTTATTTTACTTTTTCTGTTCTATTTTTTCTTGGCTATTGTAAAAGTCATCGCCTTTATCACCTAATTTATTTTCTATTTTTATTTTTCCTCTTTTATTTTTCCTATATTCTGTTTTTTCCTGGCTACTGTAATAATAAAAAAATTTGCCAGAAGACTTCTCATTCATTCCATTATACTGTAATAATACTTTATTCTTTGTTTCAGGTGTGAATGGGATCCACTAAAAACTGAAACTGACAAGAAACGGTTCACTTGTGATCTTTGCAGTTATAGATGCCAAAGATCTGGAGATATGAAGCGACACAAGTTAAAACATAGGGGCGAGAAGCCGTTCAGTTGTGATCTTTGCGATTATAAAGGCCGGCAGCTCGTACACTTGAAAAAACACAAATTAAAACATACCGACGAGAAACCGCTCACTTGCGATCTCTGCAATTATAGATGCGGAAGATCCGGAGATATGGAGCGGCACAAGTTAAAACATACGGACGAGAAGCCGTTCAGCTGTGATTTTTGCGACTATAAATGCCGAGAACCTGGAACTTTGAATGCACACAACTTAACCCATACCGACGAGAAACCGTTCGCTTGTGATCTTTGCAATTATACGTGCCGAAAATCTGGAAATTTGAAGCGCCACAAGTTAAAACATACTGACGAGAAGCCGTTCGGTTGTGATCTTTGCGATTATAGAAGCCGAGAGCTCGGAAGTTTGAAGTTTCACAAGTTAAAACATACCGACGAGAAACCGATCACTTGTGATGTTTGCGATTTCACGTGCCGACGATTCGCACATATGAACCGGCACAAATTAACACACACGGGCAAGAAGCCGTTCAGTTGTGATCTTTGCGATTATAAATGCCGACAGTCCACACATTTGAAAAAGCACAAGTTAAAACACACCGACGAGAAGCCGTTCATTTGTGATCTTTGCGATTATAAATGCCGACGGGACGACCAGTTGAAGAGGCACAAATTAATACACACCGACGAGAATCCGTTCAGTTGTGACCTCTGCGATTATAAATGCCGACAGTCCACACATTTGAAGAAGCACAAGTTAAAACACACCGACGAGATGCCACATTAGTGATTGTTAACAATGAATGCGGAAAACAATTTTCGTCATTGTCACGACAATTTTTTTTATTAGATTATAATTATGATTATTGTAACGTTCTAAATGATAATCCTGAATAGATATAACAAAGTGTATGATTCTATGTATTATAATACCGCGTCTGTCATTTTTTTAATTTTATATTTTGTTACTGTAATAACATATAAGCATATAATTTATTTATTTTATGTTTTCTTACAATATCTTGAAACAGGTAAGTTTCTTTTAAATTCTAGTGCAAGAATCTTTTCTGGGTCGGCATTAGTTTTTCCGCTGTGAGGTCATTAAACTCATTTTCACAATAGCGTTTAATATACCGTTTGTCCATCTGACAATGAGACATAGGGATTTAACATGGAAAAACAGAAATTGCTTTATATTATCTACCTGAGTACATATATATGAAATTCTGGGTTATAATCGGAAAGATTATTGTATTCAAAGTGTTTTGATACTAAATTTGTGCAATTTTAGTTCTTTATTATTTAGAAATTAAGAAAAAAAGTTATTATTTTTTTCCGGACAAGATTAGTAGGTATTTAACGAAGAGTTTCCAAACTGATGTCGTGGTCAAGTTAGTTTGTTCATGTTTCACAACCGTAAGGTCACGAGTTCAAATCCGAATAAGGACACTTTTTTTTCTTTTTTTTTTAATGTTTTTTCAGATTTGAAATCACTTAAATTCTTAAACTAGTTTATTATTTTATTTATAAGTTTCATATTAATATCAATTATGTAACATAATAAATAAAGTTATAACTTTAACATAATAAAATTTTGCAAACGAAAAATACACATAAATGGAACATAATTAATATTAAAATGAAACTTATAAATCCAATAATAAACTACTTTAAGAGTGATTGCAAATCTGAAAAAATATTTAAAAAAAAGAAAAAAAAGTGTCTTCATTCGGATTTGAACTCGTGACCTTACGGTTGTGAAACATGAACAAACTAACTTGACCACGACATCCGTTTGGAAACTTTTCGTTAAATACCTACTAATCTTGTCTGAAAAAAAATTATAACTTTTTCTTAATTTCTAAATAATTAACAACTAAAATTGCACAAATTTAGTATCAAAACACTTTGAATGCAATAATCTTTTCGATTATAACCCAAAATTTCATATATATGTACTCAGGTAGATAATATAAAGCAATTTCTGTTTTCCCTTGTTAAATCCCTATGTCTCATTGTCAAATGGACATACGGTATATAACATTTGTAATGCTTGTAAAGTGTTTTATTTTTAATTTTTCTTAGTGCAAACACGTAACGATAATGATGAAACGTAACATAATGATGAAAGTGTCGCTGCGGTTCTTACACTATTTATTCAAATATTATAAATTCTCTTTCAGATTCGAAGTATTTCATCGAACAAAATAATGCGACATACAGTTCGCTGTACACCTACTATGTGTCACATTCTAACTAACAGATAAATTTAACCTTAGGATAAGGCGATGAAGAAATCGAGCATAAGGCCCGATTTTCCGTTCACAGTTTAACTTTAATCTTCAGTTTATTCGCATTGCTCCTATAGGAACAAATTGAAAATTAAAGTTAAACTGTGAACGAGAAACCGGGCCTAAGGGCCCATCTTCTATCTTCCCGTTAAAATTGTCCGGCGAATAAGTTAATTTTTATGAGATTTTGAACAGGCGCAAGTTAGAACATAAAATTTGAAAGATCAGAAGAACGTTTGAATGAAAATTGGAATAAGTTGATTTTTATGAATTGTCTTCATGGTAGTTATCCGGTACAATTATTTAAATAATTAAAGAACAGGATTTTCGAAAATTTGTGGGGGTCTCCGAGTGCCACACATTTATATTTTTACATTGTTCATATTGTCATTTCGTCACAGTAATACCTAGATTATCTGATAATACATGTGGCAGTAATACATTTATATTTGAATAGAATAGTTAAAGTACACGTATAGGAATGGTTACGAACATGGATCTATAAATTTTTAACTCATTTCTTCCAGCAACCTTAAATGCAAATGGATGCATCTAGACATCAAAGCTGAAACTTATCCACGATATAATAAATCACTCAAATATATTAAATGTAAACGTTTTGTATGTGTATGTACGACCACACGTTAAAGACTTTATGTGTATTTAATCTATCCAAATAAAGTATTCATTAACCTTGCCAAATCTTAAACTTCAGTGGAATACTACTATCAATTATTCGTGCTACCTCTCTGCTTGAAATAAAGTTGAAAATATCCGAAAATTTAAGTAGACTCCTTGTTTCAGGTGGCAACGGATCCCTAAGTCTAAAACACTGACAAGGAGAACATTCCAATGCCGAATATGTAATTTTAAATTGCAATCTCGTAGAAATTTGCGCACTCACCTGTTGATACACACCGGTGAGAAGCCGTTCGGTTGTAATCTTTGCGATTACAAGTGCCGATATAACGGAAATTTGAAACAGCACATGTTGAAGCACACCGGCGAGAAGCCGTACAACTGTGATCTCTGCGGTTACAAGTGCCGGGGGCTCGGCAACCTGAAGCAGCACAAGTTAAAACACACCGACGAAAAGCCGTTCAGTTGCGATATTTGCGAATACAGGTGCCGACGGTTCGGAAACTTGAAACAGCACAAGTTGAAGCACAACGACGAGAAGCCGTTCGGTTGTGACCTCTGCGATTTCAAAAGCCGAGTCGCCTCCAGTTTGAAACAGCACAAGTTAATGCACACCGGCGAGAAGCCGTTCAGTTGTGATCTTTGCGATTATAGATGCCGACAGCTCGCAAGCTTCAAGCAGCACAAGTTAAAGCACACCGACGTGAAGCCGTTCATTTGTTATTTTTGTGATTAGCCGACAGGTCGTACTTTTGAAACAGCACAGACATAATTCTTTTAAATTATAAATATAAATACATACATGCAATATTCAATTCGCGATATCATACTGGCCGACCGCGACCCCCAATTAATAATGATTATGAGATGAACACTGAAAAATGTTGATGTCAGTTACGTTAATTATTTCGAAAATACAGGGTGTAATCGAATAAGTATCATTTATTAATACTGTAAGTTCTTCATCACATAAGGAATTAGTTTTGCAACTATCAATGGTTTTGCTAAAAAATTAAGGGATGACGAGGTCGATGTGCTTTTTATTCCAATAATACTTTTAGAATGTGACCTGAATTGAAGACGACCATCTTCTGACTATACCTAAAGGGATAATTAGCCCCCCATCCCCGTATTATATTAACATTGATTGCTTTAAATAATGTAAATGTATTGTCTTCAATTGTTAATTTTGATATATGTATAGGTATACAACTATAAGTAAATTAAAAATTATGTAAATTATGTTTTAACTTTTTTTGTGGAGGAAATTGTGACGTTAGTTTCATGCTCTGCTTGGCGCAGTGCGTTCGAGATGGCTAAAGTGCAAACATGTGTAAAATAAATGGGATAAAAATAAAGGGATTTCGAATACATCCAATATTACCCTTGTGCCGAAATTGGAAGAGAAATAATTTTTTCAGCGTCTTATGTATACAAATTTTGGCAGAGGTGTAGGATAAACTTTCTACGCTTTAAATATTAATTTAATGAAATATTTGTAGACAGATTTTTTAACAGATAACTTTTGTTCACTTTTCGCCGGTTTTCTCTTAATTCTCATTTTTAATTTCAATGTTTCAATGTTTTTTTTGTCGATTTCACGAAAAATTATTGTAATAATTTTTTTCTACTAAAACATTTGTTCTTTTTCTATTTCTTCCAATTTATTTTCTATTTTTATATCTCCTGTTTTATTTTATTTTTAAGTCATCGTCTTTATCATCTAATTTATTTTCTATTTCTATTTCTCCTCTTTTATTTTTCCTTATTCTATTTTTTCCTGGCTACTGTAATAATACTTTATTCTTGGTTTCAGGTGTGAATGGGATCCGCTAAAAACTGAAACTGACGAGAAACGGTTCACTTGTGATCTTTGCAGTTATAGATGCCAAAGATCTGGAAATATGAAGCGACACAAGTTGAAACATACGTCCGAGAAGCCGTTCACCTGTGATCTTTGCGATTATAAAGGCCGGCAGCTCGTATACTTGAAAAAGCACAAGTTAAAACATACCGCCGAGAAACCGCTCACTTGCGATCTTTGCAATTATAGATGCGGTAGATCCGGAGATATGGAGCGGCACAAGTTAAAACATACGGGCGAGAAGCCGTTCAGCTGTGATTTTTGCGACTATAAATGCCGAGAGCCTGGAACTTTGAATGCACACCACTTAACACACACCGACGAGAAACCGTTCGCTTGTGATCTTTGCGATTATACGTGCCGAAAATCTGGAAATTTGAAGCGCCACAAGTTAAAACATACTGGCGAGAAGCCGTTCAGTTGTGATCTTTGCGATTATAGAAGTCGAGAGTTCAGAAGTTTGAAGTTTCACAAGTTAAAACATACCGACGAGAAACCGATCACTTGTGATGTTTGCAACTTCACATGCCGACGATCCACACATATGAACCGGCACAAATTAACACACACGGACGAGAAGCCGTTCAGTTGTGAACTTTGCGATTATAAATGCCAACGGTTCGAACATTTGAAAACGCACAAATTAATACACACCGACGAGAAGCCGTTCATTTGTGATCTTTGCGATTATAAATGCCGACGGGACGAACATTTGAAGAGGCACAAATTAATACACACCGACGAGAAGTCGTTCAGTTGTGGTCTTTGTGATTTCAAATTTCGAAATGCAACAAACTTGAAAACTCACATGTTAAGACACACTGACGAGAAACCGTTCAGTTGTGACCTCTGCGATTATAAATGCCGACGGGCCACGCATTTGAAAAGGCACATGTTAAAACACACCGACGAGAAGCCACATTATTGATTGTTAACAATGAATGCGGAAAACAATTTTAGACATTGTCACGACAATTTTTTTTATTAGATTATAATTATGATTATTGTAACGTTCTAAATGATAATCCTGAATACATATAACAAATTGTATGACACTATGTATTATAATACCGCATCTGTCATTTTTTAAATTTTTTCTTTTGTTACTGTCATAATATAATAGTATATTACATAACGAGAATTGTAAATAGCATATTACGCACGGTGGAAAAATTGCACATGAGCCGCGCAGCGGCGAATGCAAGTAATTCCACAAGACTTTCTTTTCTTATTTTTCTTTTTTTTTCTTTTTTTAGTATACAGAGTGAGCAGAAAAAGTTCATACACACTAGACAAGTTTCAAATAAAATCTACGTCCTCAGCATCTGAAAACATCTCAATACCAAAAATTTCTAGGTTTTTGTTTTTGTAAATTGAATAGGTAAGAAATAAACCGTCTGCAGTGAAACACCCCGTATATTCATATTCGTTTTTCCACGTGAAATATAACATCCAAGTTGGAAATGTACGAACTTAACGAAATATTTTGTTTCAGGTGTCGACGGACCTCTAAGGCCAAGGCTACAAATGTGAAGACGTTCACGTGCCAAATATGTGATTACAAACTTACATCTCGTAGAAATTTGCGTAAACATATACTCATACATACTGGCGAAAAGCCGCTCAGTTGTGATCTCTGCGATTATAAATGCCGAGCGGTCACGAGCTTGAAAAACCACAAAAAGCAACACACCAACGAGAAGCCGTTCAGTTGTGACATTTGCAATTATAAAAGCCGAGGGGCGGAAAACTTGAAAGCTCACATGTTAATACACACCGACGAGAAGCCGTTCAGTTGCAACCTCTGCGATTATAAATCCCGATACATCAGAAGCTTGAAACAGCACAAGTTAAGACACAGCGATGAGAAGCCGCTCAGTTGTAATCTTTGCGATTACAAATGCCGAAACCACGCAAACTTAAGACTGCACAAGCTAAAACACACCGGCGAGAAGCCCTTCAGTTGCGATATTTGCGATTATAAATTCCCACTGTTCGCAAAACTGAAATCTCACATGTTAACACACATCGACGGGAAGCAGTTCAGTTGTAATATCTGCGATCGTAAATTCCGATATATTGGAAACTTGAAGCAGCACAAGTTAAAACACACCGGTGAGAAGTCACTCAGTTGTGATCTCTGCGATTATAAATGTCGACTGGATAGAGAATTGAAGAAGCACAAACTACAGCACATCAAGTGGTTCCGTTGTGCTCTTTGCGATTATAAATGTCGAGGCGCCGGAAAGTTGAAAAAGCACAAATTAAAACACTCCGACGAGAAACCGTTCAGTTGTGATCTTTGCGATTATAAATCCAGACTGATCGCAAACTTGAATGCTCACAAGGTAGTACACAGCGACGAGAAGCCGTTCAGTTGTGACCTCTGCGATTTTAAATGCCGGCTGGCCGGAAATTTGAAGAGGCACAAAATGAAACACACTAACGAGAAGCCGTTTAGTTGTGGTCTTTGTGATTTCAAATCCCGAAATGCAACAAACTTGAAAACTCACATGTTAACACACACTGACGAGAAACCGTTCAGTTGTGGTCTTTGCGACTATAAATGCCGACTTCGCGGACAGTTGAAAACTCATAAGTTAATACACACTAACGAGAAGCCGTTCAGTTGTGATCTCTGCGATTATAAATGCAGATTCGTGGGAAACTTGAAAAAGCACAAAAAAAAACACACCGACGAGAAGCCGTTCAGTTGTGATATTTGCGATTATAAATGCCGGCACCTCGTAAACTTGAAACGGCACAAGTTAAATCACACCACCGAGAAACCGTTCAGTTGTGATCTTTGCAATTATAAATGCCGATTTGTCGTACAGTTGAATGCACATAAGTTAATACACAGTGACGAGAAGCCGTTCAGTTGTGATCTTTGCGATTACAAAGGCCGAAAGGCTGCAAACCTGAAAACTCACATGTTAATACATACCGGCGATAAGTCGGTCAGTTGTGATGTTTGTGATTATAAATGCCTAAGCGCCGCCTACTTGAAAAAGCACATGTTAAAACACACTGACGAAAAGCTGATCAGTTGTCATCACTGCGATTTGAAGTTCAAAACGAAGAGAAACTTGAAGGTTCACTTGTTAAGAACCACTGGTGAGAAGTCTTTCAGTTGTGATCGTTGCGATTATAAATGCCGAGAGGCCGGAAACTTGAAGTCTCACATGTTAATACACTCCGGCGAGAAGCCGTTCAGTTGTGATGCTTGCGATTATAAATGCCGACAGGCCGGACACTTAAAACGGCACATGTTAACACATGACGACAAGGAGGCGTTCAGTTGTGGTCGGTGCGATTTCAAATGTCGTAGTCCGATTACTTTGAAAAAGCACTATTTAAAACATAAGATTTGAAAATTCAGATCTCGATACGTAAACACGAAAGCGGTAGTGAAATTCGTTCCAATTTTTTACTAAATCGCAGTAAATATGTAGGTATATCGAATTTGGAAGAAAATTAATTTTTGGAGCGATCTATACATACATACATATGTTTCTCAGCGTCGAATTTAGGTTTTTCTCTGGGGGTTGTGGGCGCGATAGTATTTTATTTAAGGCCCGGTTTATTCATCTCTGAGTAAGTGGCCAGTAAAGTACTTGATAGATTAAAGATAGGACAACGCATTGCGCTAATCTGTCACGTTATAACTTGGCACTTACTCAGAGATGAATAAACTGGGCCTAAGTGGTGCAGGTGCTAATATTACTGGTAAAATAGGCGTGTAAGTCTACGAAGCAAAATTCCGATTACATGCTAGGCCGTAAAATTTGAAGTTTGTTCGTAGGCCCAGACTTTTCATCGCCAATTAACTTTATCTGTCGATTTATTGCCATAGTAACAATCATTACTCTCGGAATAAACCGACAGATAAAGTTAACTGGAGATGAAATGATCGGACCTAAATGTGAATAAATTTAGGTAATAATTAGGCAGCGGACGGCCGTTGGGCAGGCGAGATTGGGCTCGTGTTGAACGGGCGAAAAATACATCGCCTCTACTAGTTTATGTATTTTTCGCCCGATCGACACGTCCCCCACTCTCGCCTGCCCAACGGCCGTCCGCTGCTTAGTAATAATAAACACGACAACATGTGTTACTTATATACAAATATGTATGTATATACTGGGTGAGATTAATCTTGGCGAATCTTTTTGCATAGAACGACTGCATTCTTATGAATTAATCGAAATAATTAAAGACATCACACTGCCAAATAACGTAAGAATATTGTCACACGATGTTCAAAATCTATTCCCCAGTGTTCCCCCAATCGAAACTTTTAATTTAATTAAAAATTTGCTGAAGGAAAATAAAGCCAATCCGATAATAAAAATGGAAATTTTAGTTCTGTTAAAAGCATGTTTAAACCAAAACTACTTTCAGTTCAATGAAAAAATATACAATAACAAGCAAGGTTGAAACGGTCGCGAATTTGTTTATAAAACAAAAAGCATGTTCTTGTTGTAATTTTAATTTTAAAATAACAAATAAGCGGAAGCAATATCGCCACGACCTCGGCAGTCCTTACGACGGTTTGTCAATAGGCAATATAACAGGGGTGGGCCATAAATTCTTGTAACACTGAGGGACTTTAAAATTTTTCTTGGGTTGAATATCATATAAATCTGTCATGCGAGTTTCTAAGGGTCATCTGGTGTTCTTTAGAAATTGTACAATGTAACACGTTTAAATTTCTGTAAAAGGATACTGCTATTGAAAACTATCGGTTGCAGGGCGTAACGGGCAATAACATGCTGATTTTTAATTGCTTCTAAACAAAAAGCTGCAGGCGCCGAGTTTCCCCAGTAAGCGGAAAACATAAAGATGTCAGAGGGTACTTGTAGTTAAGAAGTTGTTGTGAACTTTGAAAAGACAGCACACGTTGTCTGCCCGGGTGGTCGTTGTAAAAGCTAGAAAAAAGACATTCCAGGAATCGGGGGGCGGTTATCCTTCTGAACGCAAAACACAGCTCTATTGGTCAAGGGATGTTTGAATTTGGTTTTCTGATAGGAGGAAGGGGAATTAATTTTGTACAGACAAATAGCTCCGAGCTTTTAAAACGATCAGTCGTATTATTTGGGCTTGGCGAAATTGCTTTGTGTACTTGTTTCTCTGATTTAGTTTTCACAGTAGAGTTAAATCATTTTATATCGGTACGCCTAAAATTCTAGTGTTTGAGAGGCAATTAAATAAAAACTAAACAAGTCGGTGTCGCGCACGGTAAATTAATCGCGGGTGTATTTAAAACTTCGTGCAGTGAGTGTATCGGATGTTAACTTCGCGGGCGCGGATTTAGGTAATCTGACTTAATTTGTATTTTGTTCATTACATACTTGGTGGTATAAATTGTTTAAAAATCATTTTAATTCCCCATCCATTTGTGGCCAGATAATCTGTAAATTTCAGTACTTGCTTGGCTTGTGCCATTGTTTTTACTAGTGTGTTTTCATTTGCATTCTAACCGACCTTAAAGGTAAATAAGTTGCATCCACATTAGTGGAGTTAGTTGACCATTGTTGTATAAATTATTAGACTAATTGCTTGGGGTTCTGTCATTAAATCGACCAGAGGCAGTCAACCGACGCTTTCAAGCTATGGTGCGATCCATATACAGTGTACTCTTGTAAAATTAGTTAATCCTTTTGGCGATATTCTCTAGCAATGTGGAAACACTCAAGCAAAGGGTTTTCGATTTGCGCAGTGAAGTCGACTGTTTGTACCACTGGTCTAAGGCAAGTCTAGATCTGCCGCTAAAATCAAGTGTGACCAGCACAAGTTAATTCCCGAAATCAAGGCCAATTAGTTGCCGTTACGAGTCTCGTAAAATTACGAGGCCAAACAATTCTGAATCACATTCATAGCCATCTTCTTAACCGAGCTCATCTCACACCCTGTGTGTGGACCGAAGTGTAGTAATTGTCAGGAGATTTGCGGGTTAATTAGAAGTAATTCGCTGAGAGACCGAAAGATCATAACTACCCATAGTAGAGTATCAAATAAAACGGTCAATTGTTGCCATTGCGTATAGGGTTAGATAATCGTCGAAAACAACGCAATCAGAGGTTAACAAATGAAGTGAGAGTCACTGCACCTCCACCTCTTGGCGATAGAAGCGGTTGAGAATCTCTCCCTACGCCGCGTTATTAGGTTAGAACAAATCGGCTCCCGCGCCTCCACAGGAGGGCTGTCCTTGAAAAACCCTGCGATTACTATTAATCCTCTCGCAAATTGATCGCCTGGGCGGCATTTTGTATCATGTACTTCCCCAAATATCTGATTAATTAATTAATTACGTTCATTAAGTAAGTACACTGTAGGCACACGGCCACACTGTACGCTGGTTGATCACACAGAGCGTCTTCGAGTACTATTGAAAGTGGTAAACACGAGTACCAAGACCAATCTAACTTTGAAAACAACTTACTTGTTAATGTAAATTGAATAACAATGTCCACAACCATTGTTTGGGACAAGCATAAAACCACCAGCTGTGTAATTGAAATGGTTAGTTCGTCACGATATTCGAACGAGAAAGCCATTAACCGAATTCTACTCTATTTCTTGCAAAATCGTAATTTTTTCTTGTGTTCCTCTGTATTAAATTTTTAAACGACAAGGTTTTTCCGCTCATTTTTCTAGACTGCAGTGCGGCTAGAAATCGGAGTTTTTTACCTTGCTTTTGCAATAAATAATTAATTAAATATAAGTCCGTATTTTATTTACACGTAACCAATTCCCGCATCTCAGAGTCATTACTGTCTCACCAGGATTCGAATCAGGGTGCACAGACATAAGTAGAGTCCTCCACTAATTAGCGATCACGAGGAAATAATTATTGAAGGTTGTTGAAATACAAAGAAGGCAGACCCCGGCATTTCTGGGAACTGGTCAGCGCAGAGCGTAGTAGTATTGTAGGTCAATAGGATTTCCTTAAAGCAGCAGGTAGAGGCGCCGTCTAGACGTAGGGTATGACCATAAAACCGACCTTTCTCAGAAATTCTGACCCCGCAATAACCCTTACGGTAAATACGCGTTAAATTCTTGCAGACAGCCAATTTTCAGTTACCAGTCAGTTAATTCGTCCATAAATTAAATGTGGTTATTTGTTTGGACATTTTTATTACTATTTAGTTGTCGGTAAAAGTCAACAAACAAGCGTAGCACATCGTCGTGTTACAAGGTTTAATTATGGGAAATCCATTAAATCCATTGTTAGCAGAAATATTTATGAATGAATTAAAAAATACAATTTTTAAGAATCCACATATGATTTGGCATAGATACGTAGACGATGTCCTAATATGTCTTACGTGTACTAAGAAACAAGAAACAACAAGAAAATTATTAGAATTTATTAACTCCATACATAAAAACATTAAATTCACAGTTGAGACAGAAACAGATAATAGTATGAATTTCTTAGACTTAACAGTAACCAGAGTTAATAACAAAATGAAATTTTCAATTTACCGTAAAGAAACTTTTACCGATATTACGATACATGACACGTCAAACCATCCAATGCAACATAAACTAGCAGCTTACCATAGCACGATCCATAAACTTATCTCTACACCAAGGCCATAACTTAATTTTGCAAAAGAGCTTAATATTATAAAATATATTGCTTTTAACAAAGGATACAACCCAGATTTTGTTGACACAATATTACAGAAGAAGTTACATAAAAAAGCTCTCTCTAAAGTTTACCCACACATAACTAATAATAGCCAGTGGCTTTGCAGCCAATTGGGAAAGAGATGATGTATATATTTTCAGTGTCAATCAGTGTTGGTTGACCTCTACATTTTAATAATTCATATCTCCCTTATTAAAAAAAAAAACTTGTATTATACATATTTTCTTTTTGTAGATCGAGTATCATTCAGCTCTAACGTCATTCTATATAAAAAGTTTCGGCAAGATTCATGACACCTATATGTGTATGTATAATTTATGAAGTACTCTAATTCAGAGATGGGCGCAAATGGGGAAGTGTAACGCACATTATGACGTATAGGATATTATTGATATTCACAGCCTTAGGAATAGTTCATTTACTTTTTGTTAAATGGATCTTTTTACGCAAGTCATTGATTTTTTCCGTATGAAACACATCAGTATCTTCAAACCAAGTAATAAATCGTAAGTTTCATTTTACAACCATTCGTATAAAAACGTTCCTTTTTCAATCTGAACGAATGGTGTACCTAGACGAAATAAAAATTGGCTTTACTATGTAGTGCCGTTTGTCAATGACGTGCGTAAAAAGATTCATTTAACAAACTATGTTTTAAGAGAATAATTACACGTATCTATGTCGGATTGGTTACGGGAAAGGATTTAGAAATAGCCGAGTTTTTAAGAACAACCTTGAATGCAGATGGATGCATCGCAATGTCAAAGTTGAAACTTGTCACACAAGATAATAAATCACTCAAATATTTTATAATAACGTGCCTTTAATTTCCCTTCTCCCCTTTCTGAAGCAAATTTTGAAAAGTTTAATTAGATAGAATAACGCCCAACGCTATTTTAAATAGAAACATATCGAGGTCTTGTTATACAAATGTAGGAAATAATGCTTTATAGCAGCGAATGTCACGATGTATATCAACATTACTGTTCTGCTTTAAACTTATTAAAGAATGACTGGTGCTTTTTATTTTAATCACTCTGCCCACCTTTTGCTTTGGGGTTTCGCCGAACCTCCCTTCTCCATGAGCTATGCCGAGCCGGTGCGGAGAAACATTAGTCACCTCGCACTAATTTGCAGACCTACAGGTAGGTAGCAAATAACGTGCTTTTAATTTCCCTTCTGCCCTTTAATAATTTCTGAAGCAAATATCGAATGACATTTGAAAAGTTTCGTCGAAGAGAATAACACGTACGCTATTTTAAATATTAACATATTGAGGCCTTGTCACGCATGTCGAAAATGATGGAGTTTTATAATAGCGAGTGTCATGATGTATATTAACACTGTCTTTCTGCTTGGAACTTAATAAAAAATGAATTAGTTTTCAAGGTATGAACATTTAAAGAAACTCTTTGTTTCAGGTATCAACGGATCCCTAAAGCTAAAAGCGTGAATAAAAAGACATGCTACTGCCAGATATGTGATTCTAAACTTAAATCTCGTGCGAATTTGCGCAGACATATTTTGATACATACTGGTGAGAAGCCAGTTAGTTGTGACCTTTGCGATTATAAATGCCGAAGAAACAGGGATCTGAAAATTCACAAGTTAATACACACCGACGAAAAGCCGCTCAGTTGTGGTCTTTGCGATTATAAATGCCGACAGGCCAAAAGGTTGAAAACTCACATGTTAATACACACGGACGAGAAGCCGTTCAGTTGCGATCTATGCGATTATAAATGCCGATGTTCTTCGAATTTGAAAGAGCACAAGTTAAAACACGTCGACGAGAAGCCGTTCAGTTGTGATGTTTGCGGTTATAAATGCCGGAGAAACAGGGATTTGAAAATTCACTTATTAATACACACCGACGAGAGGCCGCTCGGTTGTGGTGTTTGCGATTATAAATGCCGAAGAAGCAGGGATTTGAAAAGTCACATGTCAATACACACCAACGAGAAGCCGTTCAGTTGCGATCTTTGCGATTATAAGTGCCGATGTTCTTCAAATTTGAAAGAGCACAAGTTAAAACACACCGACGTCAAGCCGTTCAGTTGTGATGCTTGCGATTATAAATCCCGAAGAAACAGAGATTTGAAAATGCACATGTTAATACACACCGACGAGAAGCCGTTCAGTTGTGACGTTTGCAATTATAAATGCCGAAACCTCAGAAATTTCAAAAGGCACAAGTTAAAACATAAGATTTGAAAAGTCTGCATGTATACAGTGTGTCCCAGATTGAGTAGGTTACCATGGGTAACTTTCTTATTAGTGAAGATAGAGATTTGGTTAAATGGGCAATATTTTGCAGTTTTATGTGCTGATTTAGATTCCGTTGAGAAAATTTGAAAATTCCGAATAGTTCAGATATTATCGCAGAAAAACTGAAAATCGCTATTTTCTTTAATGTCCAATAACTTCGCAATTATAAAAAATATGAAAAAATGTTTCGTATAAAAGTTTGATAAAATACACCTGAAAATACAGAAAATTTGAAACAAATACGTTAAGTTATTTTTGAATTTTAAAATCTTATGCGGTCTCATATTGTTCAAATTATGTTAGAAAACATTACTAAACTTATTATTGAAACGTTTTAAAGCGCAAATCAGCAAAACAATGTAAAGCTCGTTGGTTTAAGTAGTTGGATCCGAGCATTAAGAAGACGGAATGGTCCCGTGAAAATAATGAGAAATGATTACATCTGGACAAATTAATACCAACACAAAGTATCACACAGATCTGTAATGATCTTCCTCGGAAATTTTTAACGCTTAACTTTATTTTTAAAAGTTATATAAACCCATTTTCTTAACATTAACGCAAGGATATGTGTAAACTACAGACGCGTAGTGTTAAGAAAAGTAATATAAATTAAAGAAAACTGAAAAGTGAAATAAATTTATGTGCTTGACAGTTACCCCTTTACTGTGACGTCACAGCTGAAAACATTTGCTGCCTAAAGGCCTGAACTAGTATTAAAATGGCAATGCCATTGGCATTGGCATTGTGCATAATACCGGCGAGAAGGGGCCGGAGAAAACACTGCGCGACAAAAGTCTTAATTTCCTCTGGTTTAAATCGTTCGTGTCAATGTCACTGTCGATCTCGACGTGACAGCGGTTAATCGAAAGTTCTAATTTTTTCTAAATAAGAGGAAGTTGGCCAACACATACTGTATTCAAATTTCAAACATTATAATTTGCTAAAAGCAAATGTTTAAAGATAATGGAAATTTTACTTTTTCAGTGCTCTGAAATTCTAGTTTTAAAATTCTCATTTATTGTCAAATATAACCTGTTTAAAAGAAAAGGATTTCAGATTTGAAAGAGATCGATTTACGTTGTCAAAAAATTGTATGATTCTGGATTTTTGACAGATCTTGCTTTCAATGCTGAACAATAATCCTCCTCAGCTACGATGATTTTGTGTTTAGTGTAAAAGTGTGTATGTGTGTGTAGGGGTGATATGTAATCTGACTTATTTTGTTTCGTCTTTCTTTTTGTCCCGTTTCTTTCTCCTTCTGTAAAATATGTGATCAGTTTAAAGGATACAAGGAATGTTGGAAAATTCTCTTCTGGTAGGCTTTTTTCCTTATTAAAATAAATTGTAAAATTTCCTAAAAATCCAGCTTTATTTACTTCCAGGGTCAAAGGCAAAATTGTCGCGAAGAAAAAATTTAACTTCAGTCAGTTCGAAAACTCGCGGAATTAATTTCAAATTTCCAGTTCGCGAATTTAGTTTACATATTGCTCGATTGAAGTCTAAACGAAGATTGCTCCTGAAACGACGCGCACGCCCTTTTATAGCTGTTGGTTTGTGGACAATCACGGTAACTATGGCAACCATCAACAATCCTGCCCGGAAATATCGAACCCGGTGCGCATTTTGCCAGTGACAGTTGTTTTGTTTACAAAATTCGAAAATACACAAATTTTTACATAATTTACAACATTATTTGAATTATTCCTCATTTGGTAAGTAACATTTCATTTGACTAAATAATGATAATTACAAAATAAACACCTAAACTGAAATCTCATATGAAATGTCATAATCTCATTTTTAGAAAACTCAAATTATTAAACAAAATAAACGAAAAACAACACAAAATGCGTATTGGTTTGTTTTCTCTTAGTTAGGATTATTACAATTAAAACAGACAATTTATTTTTGTCAAAGCAACGACCTTTAACTGTCACCCAACCGAATATGTATAAAAATTTAAACAGATTCTTTGTTTCAGGTGTCAACGGATCAAAACTGTGAATAGAAATACATTCGAATGCCGGATCTGTGGCTCTAAATTTGAATTTCCTTTAGATTTGCGCAGGCACGTATTAACACATACCGGTGAGACGCCATTCACTTGTGATCTTTGCGATTATAAGTGCCGATTCCTCGGAAACTTGAAACAGCACAAGTTGACACACAGCTACGAGAAGCAGTTCAGTTGTGATCTTTGCGACTATAAATGCCGACACCTCGTAAGTTTGAAACGACACAGGTTGAAGCATACCGGCGAGAAGCCGTTCAGTTGTGATCTTTGCGATTATAAAAGCCGGCGCCTCGTATGTTTGAAACAACACAAGTTAAAGCACACCGGCGAGAAGCCGTTCATTTGCGATCTTTGCGACTATAAATGCCGACAGCTCGGAAGTTTGAAGGGGCACAAGTTAAAGCACACCGGCGAGAAGCAGTTTAGTTGTGATTTTTGCAATTATAAATGCCAGCGCCTTAGACATTTGAAACAGCACAAGTTGAAGCATACCGGCGAGAAACCGTTGAGTTGTGATTTTTGCGATTATAAATGCCGGCACCTCGCAAGTTTGAGACAGCACAAGTTAAAAGCACACCGGTGAAAAGTCGTTCAGCTGTGATCTTTGCGATTATAAATGTCGAGAACTTTGAAACGACACAGTTTGAGTTAAAGCATTCGAAAATAACGTAAAATACTGTAATTTAGGGCCGTTTTCATAATAGGAGACTTTAATTTAAAGTCACTTTAAGCATAGGAAATATGTGTTTTTATAGGTTAAAGTCACTTTAAATTTAAAGTTCTATTATGAAAACGGGCCTTAGTGAATAAAAAAATCAGTTTAACTTTAATTTTTAGAAAATTTTGTGCAAATCGGTTTTGATTATAGCGGATTCCTCGAGCAGGCTCTGTACAGCTGTTTGAGGCCTAGTTGGGCCTACGTCAGCAGAACCGTAGCTCGAGAACTCCACTGCAAACCAAACCGATCTGTCCAAGTTATTCGCCAATGCGATGTGAAAGTAATGAACATTTTAAGTAGCAATGTCAGGTCAACAAGCGATCGAAAAATGTCGCTACTTAAAATGTTCTTTAATTTTTAGCTTATTTCCATAGGAACAATTGTTTTTATAACTCTTACTATGGGAATAAACTGAAGATTAAAGTTAAACTGTGACTCAAACATCGGGCCTATTTGTGTCCATTATGTAGACCGGACAGTGCGAACTTTTCTTTTCATGTTTATATTACATGTTGCTGCGTTTGTAAAATACGTACTTTGCTGTTTTATAAAGGAAAATTAAATAGAAAAATAAATGAATATAAACTCTTTACTTTCGCCAAATTCATCTTTAGTACAAATTAGATGTTAAAAACCCCCTTAGGCGTTTATTTTAAATGCAAATGTGACCGCGGCCTTAGCAATAGTACATTTGTGTTTTAATAGAATAAATACACGTACATCGGATCGGTTACGTGAAAGGACAACAACTTTGAATGCAGATGGATGCATCGCAATCTCAAAGTTGAAATTTGGTAATAACAAGGTAATAAATCATTCATTAATATATTATAATAACGTGCCTTTAATTTCCCTTCTCCTTTTTGCTAATTTCAGAGGCAAATATCGAATGATATTTCGAAAAGTTTCATCGAATAGAATAACGCCTACGCCATTTTAAATAGAAACATACTGAGGCCTTGTCATGTCACACATATAGAAAATAATGGAGCTTTATAATAGCAACGTCATGAATGATGTACGTATATATTAACACTATCTTTCTGCTTGGAACTTACAATCTTTTTCTTTTGCTTTTCCCCTTTTGTCAATTATGTTTCCGAATTTGTCAAATGACTCCAGTCCGCAGGCCTTCTATACTTTGAACGGATTGGAAAGTCATTTGACAAATTAGGAAACATATTTGACAAAAGAGGAAAAGCAATAGAAAAAGACTATAATAAAAAATGCATTCATTTTCAAGGTATGAACATTTAAAGAAACTCTTTTTTTCAGGTATCAACGGATCCCGGATCAACGGATCAGGTATGCGATTCTAAATTTAAATCACGTGCAAATTTGCGCAGACATATTTTGATTCATACAGGTGAGAAACCGTTCAGTTGTAGTCTTTGCGATTATAAATGCCGAAGAAACAGGGATTTGAAAATTCACATGTTAGTACACACCGACGAGACGCTGTGGGTTTACTGCCCTATCATTTATTGCGCATAATAGTAAACTTCGCTCATTCTACGCTTTAAACCTAAGCCAGCGCTTCTCAAACGTTTTATATAAAAATTAAGAGTATATTTTTCCGGAATTATTATTGACATTTTTTCCAAACGTATACGTCATAACTTCGCTTCTTTTCTTGTGTATTAGTAGTGGTTACAATATGTGAAACTTAATTGATTATACACTATATTAAATGTCAAATGAAAAAGTTTTCACTTTCACATTAATTGTTTCTTACATATTGCGTAATGAACTCCAAGATTTAAATGCTTTAAGTAGGTACTGGATTGATGCTGCATCTAGTAATAATTCTCCCGACAGTACTCTTCTTGATTTCTGTAATAATAATATTAAATCTTCCGTTGTCAAAAAGCTCACTTTTAATGAAACAACTGATATAGAAGTTATGCAAATCTTATTATCTATTAAAACTAAATCAACTGGTGCTGATCAAATAAATTTAACCTTCTTGAGATTGTGTTGTCCGTTCCTCATTCCATATATTGTCCACATAATGAATTTTTGTCTACTGGAAGGTGTCTTCCCAACAAGTTGGAAAGAAGCAGTGATTAT
This sequence comes from Dorcus hopei, assembly GCA_033060865.1. NCBI lineage: Eukaryota > Metazoa > Arthropoda > Insecta > Coleoptera > Lucanidae > Dorcus > Dorcus hopei. The sequence goes on from CM065425.1 coordinate 75,248,091, forward strand.
TCCGGTCCCTAAAAATAAGAAACCCCGCAATTTTAAAGATCTTCGACCTATCAGTATCTTACCAGTACTTTCCAAAATATTGGAAAAAATTGTATGCGTTCGACTTCGTGTCCATTTAGAACAAAATGCTATTTTACCTACATTACAGTCTGGCTTTCGGAAAAGTTTTAGTTGTGCCACTGCCTTGGCTCACATCACGATGATATTTTACGAGGTGTAGACGAAGGAAAAGTTACCATCTTGATTCTTATAGATTATTCAAAAGCTTTCGATACCATTAACCATACGATGCTATTAGCCATTTTACACTTCATAGGACTCGAACCGAGAGCTACACAATTCTTTTCTAATTATTTGACTCATAGGTCTCAATTTATTCGACTTGATACATCTGTTTCTAGGTCTTTGGCGCTTACTTGTGGGGTACCCATGCAACTTCCACATGTACGCTGATGACACACAACTTTATCATTCTTTTAATGCTAAAAATGCAGCTGCTAATTTTGATTTAATCAATAACGATCTAAATGCTTTGATTAGTATCTCTGAGAAACACTGTTTAAAGGTCAATCATGAAAAATGCAAGGTCTTGGTCTTTGGGCCTCGAAAACAGCGTGATTTTATTCTCAGTATTCTAAACATACATACAAACCAATTTACTTTACCTGTAGTATCGTCGGTTAGAAATCTTGGCTTAACTTTAGATTGTAACTTGAGATTTACTGCACATATTTCGTCATTGATTAACAAGTTGTATGGCATCTTGAAAGTCTTATATTGTAGTAGAAATTTTATTCCTCATAAAACTCGTAAAACATTATGCGATACACTTATACTTTCATTATTCAATTTTTGTGATAACGTCTACGGTTCTTGCCTAGACGCTAGGGATAGAAAAAGAATTCAAAACGTTCAGAATGCCTGTCTTAGATTTATCTTTGGAATCCGGAAGGGTCAACACATCTCACACACCTTAAAGTGGGTTGATTGGCTCAATATGCACAATCGTAGAAAGCTCCATTCAATATGTTTGTATTTCAATATCTTACGGAAACAAACTCCCCCTTACCTCTATAATAAAATTTCGTTTCGAACCGATGTTCATAACGTTAACGTTCGTAGCAGAGGCCTGCTCACACCTCCATCTCATAGAACTACAATTTTTGAGCGTTCTTTTACATTTACTATAGCAAAATCTCTTAATTCGCTTCCTTTCGGTTTTGCCTCTGTCTCTTATATCAAATTTAAAATTTTAGTTCAGCAACTGTTAAAGTCACAGCAACAGCAACAACAGCTCGGGACGTGACTGGCATCATATTAACCTATCATCTTATTTCTTATCTTTCTTTCTTTTCTTTTCTTATTCTTTGTAGTACTAAATAAATTGTCTCCTATTATCCTTAATCTATCTTACTTTGTCTGCTTACCGCCATGCTTAATGATTATTGTTTTATCTTGCTATCATGTACATTATGTTATGTATCATGTACATTAGTTTAGTTCTAGGTTAGTTTACTTAGTTTAGGCACTCCAGGATAAGTGGTAGAACAGTTAATACTCTCGAGTATTGACTGAACTTATTCCCATTGATCCGCCTACGGTTATTATTCTTTTACCTGGTATCTCTTCTATTATTTCTTTACGGTATGTTTGTTTTTTTTTTTTGGATTAATAAACGTCGTTATTATTATTATTATTATTATTATAATATTAATTACGTAAGAGTAAATTTTTTGTGTGTACTTAATATAAAAAGAAAACATCAACAATAAAATCCATTAGGGTTATCAATCAATTAAAAATTATTTCATTATGAAATCCTTTATGATTATATTTTTATTTATTCTTTCAGCGATATTAACGTCATATTATGCCTGAACGGTCCAGTCGTAAGAGAACCGTCCTTGCAATCGCATGGTTTCGGTTCGAACCACACTCGGGATTTTTCTTGGGGGTGGTCGGCTTCGACTTCAGGCACCCTTCAATGTTGGGGATAAAATTCGACACTGCTTCCCCTTAAGCGGCGAGGAGGTTGGAAGTAACAAAGCCCTGGAACACTTTATACACACTCAAATACACTCCCGCTCCTGAGGTCCTGACAAGTCTTTGACTTAGGACCCCGTTGGGCAACCATCACAGATTAAAAAAAAAATTATTTTTGTGCCATATTTTTTTATAGAATTAAAATAAATCGTCCCAATCTGTTGTTTAAAGTCGTCAGTCAAAATATGTATACAAAAATATAAATTGTCCATAAAAAAAACTAAGCCTTTCCGACTCTAACAATACAGGTTTTTTTTTATTGATGAAATGCGGACTACTTTCCATTTTCGTTTGAGCACCTATTTTTGGGACACGTTGTATAAACTACTTAGTTTATTTTTTAGCGTTCATCTTCAAAGAGTAAAGCATGAAATAATTTTTCATGAAACAAGTCTGTGGTAATTAACTAACGATTCATTTCGTACATCAGGAGCAAGAACTTTATTTACAATCTCGATCGATCATATTTTTCAATTTACACTTACTGCTTCTATAGCATAGGTTCTCAAACTAATTTCGTCTACCGCCCACTTTGAGAATAAATTATTTTCTAGCGCCCCCTAAAATTTTTAACTTTACCACATCTTAAAAATCACAATCGCAATCATTACTTTAATAACTTTAGTTCAACACTCCCCAATTTTCTCTGTGCCCTTTACTGCCCCTCTGTAGGCCTCCAGCGCCCACAAGGGGGCGTTATCGCCCACTTTGAGAGAGACTGTTCTGTAGGAACAAACTATAAGCAGTTAACACAAAATTCTGATACGATTCTTCATTTGTTTATTTCTTTGTACGTCAAAATATTGTATTATTTACTACTTGCGTTATTTGTTATAAATCATTGGTTTATTTTTTCTCGGTTAAGATTATTACAATTAAAATAGGCAATTTATAAAATTTTGTCAACTTTCGATCTTATAATTATCGTATAAATTTAAAAAGTAAGGGCATTTAACTGCCACACATTCGAATGTGTATAATACGTAATTTAACACAGGACTTTTGTTTCAGGTGTGAGCTGATTACAAAAACCAAACCTATGAAGAAAGAAACAATCGAATGCCGGATATGTGACTCTAAATTTGCGTCTCGTGCAAATTTGCGCAGACATATTTGGATACATACAGGTGAGAAGCCGATTAGTTGTGATCTTTGCGATTATAAATGCCGAAAAAGCGAGAATTTGAAAACTCACATGTTAATACACACCGACGAGAAGCCGTTCAGTTGTGATCTTTGCGATTATACATGTCGAAGTTCTGAAAAAATTAAGCGGCACAAGTTAAAACACACGGACGAGAAGCCGTTCAGTTGTGATCTTTGCGAATATAAATGTCGGCGCCGCGATGGAATGAAACAGCACAAGTTAAAGCACACCGATGAGAAGCCGTTCAGTTGTGATCTTTGCGACTACAAATGCCGATTCATCTGGAGTATGAAAATGCACAAGTTAAAGCACACCGACGAGAAGCCGTTCAGTTGTGATCTTTGCGATTATAAATGCAGACACCTCGAAAGTTTGAAACGACACAAGTTAAAGCACACCGACGAGAAGCCGTTCAGTTGTGATCTTTGCGATTATAAATGCCGACAAGTCGGAAATTTGAATCAACACAAGTTAAAGCACACCGACGAGAAACCGTTTCGTTGTGATCTTTGCGATTTTAAATGCCGACGGCTCGGAAATTTGAATCAACACAAGTTAAAGCACACCGAAGAGAAGCCGTTCAGTTGCGATATTTGCGACTATAAATGCCGACAACTCAGAAGTTTGAATCAACACAATTTAAAGCACTCCGGCGAGAAGCCGTTCAGTTCTAATCGTCGCGATTATAAAAGCGTGCGCCTTAACAATTTGGAACATCACGGAATCATACGTACCGGCGAGAAGCCACTGCTTTGTGGTCTTTGCGAATACAAATGTCGAGAACTTGTAAATTTGAAACGACACATGTTAAAGCACACGAGAAAAACATAAAATACTCTAATTCAGGTAACAAAGAAATCAGACTCTTTAAGAAACTATAAGTGTAATAATTTTTGTCCATGATATGCAGACCGCCGAGAAGGGGCCGGAGAAAACACTGCCCGACAAAAGTCTTAATTTCCTCTGGTTTAAATCGTTTGTGTCAATGTCACTGTTGATGTCAACGTGAAAGCGGTTAATCGAAAGTGACGAAGTTCTAATTCCTTCTAAGTAAGAGGAAGTTGGCCAACACAGACTGTATTCAAATTTCAAACAATATATTTTTCACTTCTGACGAAGCTGTCGAACGACGGTGAAACGTAAAGTGTATAGTGCGCGATTTAGTGTCCGTTTAAAAGATTTTGTGATACAAATTTCTTCGGACAAGAACCAACTGTAAATTATAATTTGCTAAAAGCAAATGTTTAAAAGATAATAGAAATTTTATTTTTTCAGTGCTCTGAAATTCTAGTTTTAAAATTGTCATTTATTGTCAAATATAACCCGTTTAAAAAAATAAGATTTCAGATTTGAAAGAGACCGATTTACATTGTCAAAAAATTGTATGATTCTGGATTTTTGACTGCTTCAATGTACTCGGTTTTTCTGCAATCAACTGTACATTTAATTTTGTTTTTCATTGATTCCAGTTTAGAGGATTTTTGTAAATTATATGTAGTAAAATGCATTTACAATTTACATCAAAAAGCTATTTTTTATTTAAAATAAGTAGTACTTCCTAATTTGATGTGTTTAATGGTCGGTCTACACGCAACGATTTGCCTGCGCGCATCCCTGTGCAAACTAGTTTGTGCAAGTAAGCCCGTGCATATAGACGGCAAATCGTTGCGTGTAGACGGACCATTATGCACGGGCTTCCTTGCACAAACTAGTATGCACAGGGATGCGCGCAGGCAAATCGTTGCGTGTAGACACACCTTTAGTCGTTGAGACTAATGTTAGACTCGTTAGTTTAACCGGAAGCCAATTCAAACATGGACGTTGGCCGCGGAAGTCTTCAAGTTAAATTAATGGTTCCTCTTTGAAATGGCACATATTTTTATGAAATAAAAAGTAGGAGTTTAAAAAGGATAGAGAGCTAAAGCAAAAGAATTTACAAAATAATTCCAAAACGGTTACAAAATATTTCCAAAACGGTTGCATTTAGGTATAGGGATATCTTATAATTTCCTATTCAGAATTAATTAATTAATTAATTAATTAGAATGAATTAATTTTCAAGGTATGAACATTTAAAGAAACTCTTTGTTTCAGGTATCAACGGATCCCTAAAGTAGAAAGTGTGAACAAAAAGACAAACTACTGTCGGATATGTGATTCTAAATTTAAATCTCCTGCAAATTTGCGCAGACATCTTTTGATACATACAGATGAAAAACCAATTAGTTGTGATCTTTGCGATTATAAGTGCCGACAAGCTGGAAACTTGAAAGCTCACATGTTAATACACAGCGACGTGAAGTCGTTCAGTTGTGGTGTTTGCGATTATAAATGCCGAAGAAAGGGGGATTTGAAAATTCACATGTCAATACACATCGGCGAGAAGTCGTTCAGATGTGGTGTTTGCGATTATAAATGCCGAAACGCTGGAAACTTGAAAGCTCACATGTTAACACACACCGACGAGAAGCCGTTCAGGTGCGGTGTTTGCGATTACAAATGCCAACGGGTCGGAAACTTGAAAAAGCACATGTTAGTACACACAGCCGAGAAACCGTTCAGTTGTGAACTTTGCCATTATAAATGTCGAGAAGTCGGAAGCTTGAAAACTCACATGTTAATACACACTGGCGAGAAGCCGTTGAGTTGTAATCTTTGCGATTTTAAATGCCGACAGCACGGAAATTTGAAAATGCACAAGTTAATACACACAGACGAGAAGCCGTTCAGTTGCGATAATTGCGATTATAAATGCCGGCGCCTCGAATATTTGAAAACGCACAAATTAATACACACCGACGAGAAGCCGTTCAGTTGTGATATCTGCGATTATAAATGCCGGAACCTGAAACGCTTGAAACGGCACAATTCAAAGCACTCCGGCGAGAAGCCGTTCAGTTGTGAACTCTGCGATTATAAATACCGACACTTCAGAAGTTTGAAACGACACAAGTTAAAGCACACCGACGAGAAGCCGTTTAGTTGTGATCTTTGCGATTATAAATGCCGACAAGTCGGAAGTCTGACTCAACACAAGTTAAAGCACACTGAAGAGAAGCCGTTCAGTTGTGATCTTTGCGATTATAAATGTCGACAGGCCGGACACTTGAAATCACACGTGTTAATACACACCAGTGGGAAGCCGTTCAGTTGTGATTTTTGCGATTATAAATGCCGACACTTCGAGAGTTTGAAACGACACAAGTTAAAGCACATCGACGAGAATCCGTTTAGTTGTGATCTTTGCGATTATAAATGCCGACAAGTCGGAAGTTTGAATCAACACAAGTTAAAGCACACCGAAGAGAAGGCGTTCAGTTGTGACCTTTGCGATTTTAAATGTGGACGGCTCAGTAGTTTGAAAAGGCACAAATTAATACACACAGACGAGAAGCCGTTCAGTTGCGATCTTTGCGATTATAAATGCCGACAGCTCGGAAGTTTGAAAGGGCACAAGTTAAAAGCACACCGGCGAGAAGTCGTTCAGTTGTGATCTTTGCGATTATAAATGTCGAGAACTTTGAAACGACACAGTTTAAGTTAAAGCACTCGAAAATACTGTAATTTAGTGAATAGAAAAATCAGTTTAACTTTAATCTTTAGTTTATTTCCATAGGAGCAATTATTTTTATAATTGTTGTTATGAGAATAAACTGAAGATTGAAGTTAAACCGGGCCTATTTGTGTCCATATGTAGATCATGTTTATATTACATTTTGCTGCATTTGTAAAATATGTACTTTGCTGTTTTATAAAGGAAAATTAAATAGAAAAATAAATGAATATAAACTCTTTAATTTCGCCAAATTCATCTTTCTCCACGATATTCCTTAATAGCTTTTCTTTTAGTATAAATCTTCAACAAATACCAACAGATTTGGGAGTTGTAATATATTCCGTGGACATGGCTTAACCACAGGCTTCTGGGCTCAAAGTAAGATGATTTAACTCAACTTATCTACGATATATCCAAAATTGCTTCGTTAAGTCGGTATTCTGCTTCATAGTTGTTTGAAAAAAAAATTAATTATTCTTATAACAAGAGAACGCTTGAACCAATTTGTATGATATTTGGCATGAATGCCCACGGTAAGGGCAGTCACCATTCCAGATGGTTTTAGTAATTTGAAGTAGACAGCTAGGGTGAAGACAGGGTGACCACAACACAGATTTCGCAATAACTTTTTTGAAGTTAAGAAGATAACTTTAATTAATGAAAGTACCAATTACCATATTTCACAGTCATTAGCTTGGGGGCTAACTGGCTAAACATGAATCAAAGACGACACAGGCTTACTGATTATTCCTCTCCATCACAACTCCCTATATCAATGTTCTTTTTGATATTCTATTGCCAAGACTTAATAACAACATTCCTAATGAAACAAAAATTTATTTCTTACTAAATTAAAATGTATTTAATTTATTTTGGGCTGGGTTGCATAAAAGATTTAAGCTGGGATTAAATTTCAGCCTAACTTACAATGTAACACACATCATGACGTACAGAATAACGAGCCTTTAATTTCCCTTCTCCTTTTTACTAATTTCTGAAGCAAAGTTTCATCGAATAGAATAGCGCCTACGCTACTTCAAATAGAAACATAATGATGCATGAGGCCTTGTCACACATGTAGAAAATAATGGAGTTTTATAATAGTGAATGTCATGCGAACGATGTATATTAACACTATCGTCCTGCTTGGAACTTAACAAAGAATGAATTAATTTTCAAGGTATGAACATTTAAAGAAACTCTTTGTTTCAGGTATCAACGGATCCCTAAAGCAGAAAGCGTGAAGAAAAAGACAAACTACTGCCGGATATGTGATTCTAAATTTAAATCTCCTGCAAATTTACGCAGACATATTTTGATTCATACAGGTGAGAAGCCAATTATTTGTGATCTTTGCGATTATAGATGCCGAAGAAATAGGGATTTGAGGATTCACAAGTTAACACACACCGACGAGAAGCCGTTCAGTTGTGGTATTTGCGATTATAAATGCCGAAGAAGCAGGGATTTGAAAATTCACATGTCAATACACACCGAGGAGAAGCCGTTCAGTTGTAGCCTTTGCGATTATAAATGCCGAAGAAACAAAGATTTGAAAATTCACATGCTAATACACACCAACCGGAAGTCATTTAGTTGTGGTGTTTGCGATTATAAATGCCGACACGCCGGAAACTTGAAAAGTCACATGTTAATACACACCGGCGAGAAGCCGTTCAGTTGTGATGTTTGCGATTATAAATGTCGACAGGCCGGAAGCTTGAAAATTCACTTATTAACGCACATCGACAAGAAGCCGTTCAGTTGTGATCTTTGCGATTATAAATGTCGACAGGTCGGACACTTGAAATCACACATGTTAATACACACCAGCGAGAAGCCGTTCAGTTGTGATGTTTGTGATTATAAATGTCGCAGGATCGAGAGTTTTAAGCGGCACAAGATGACGCATTCCAACGAGTAATATTTGCGATTATAAATGGTTCAAAATTTGAAATATGACACATCGAAGGATTGGTTTAAATATTATCTAACACTAAATGCATTCTTTCAAAAAAATATATATGTTTTCATTTTTCCATTTCCAACTTTTGAAATATTAACCGATTTTAAACTCCGACAATTCTTAATATATTGCTCTAAAGTGTTACCACTGGTTATTACCAAACTTTTGATGTGTCAAAAGTTTATCTTTTAACTATTTTCATTAACCTTGTGGTTTATTTAGTAGCAATTTTTCTTTTTTATAATTATCTTTTATAGGTGAAGAAAGTGGGACTATGTAGAAAGAGCAACAGTAGAGATAAATAAAAATGCTAGACTTGTGTTCAAAATTTTTATTTTATTCAAGTTTTTAAATGCTTTATAAAAATAATAATGTTAACAACAATAATATCGATAATGGTCATTAATTCAAATATATTTCCTTCAATTTTACTTCAAATATAATACTTTTCTAAATAAAATTTCATCTATTGTTTATTATTTATTATGAAATTGTATAAATCAATCAATCAATAATATGTGTTACAAGTAATAAACGAATCGCCCAATGATAAGTGTTTATGTAATAAGCTATTCGCTCAATGATAAGTGTTTATGTAATAAGCTATTCGCTCAATGATAATTACTTTTGTTTAAATGTAGAAAGAGTCAAATTGTTTAGAGTTATTCACTCCGTGATGGGTGTCAAAGGAATGCCTTCGAATGTCAGTTCGACGTGCTTTATATAGGCTCCTTTTTATGACGTCGGCGCTAGTTTTTTATTTTTGAAAAACCAATAATTTATTTTATTTTTCCTTTGATTTTTATTTCATAAATTCTCAGTGAATCTTTTGTCCGTTTGTTTCGTCAATCATAAAATATTTTTCTATTTAAGGTTTCATAATGAAATGTTTTAATTTTGCCTTTGGTTTTCTTAAATTTGAATCTAAAAATAGGGGTTCGAGGCTAAATGACGTCACGAATCCCACCTAGTTCGAGATTATCCTGTCATCTTGTTATTTGTCATTACGACGTAAATGTGTGTGTCAGTGATTGCAAACTTCTGTGGTTTTTGCATTATCTTGAACAAATTTCGGTAAGTTAAAATATTAGATTGAACTATTACACAAGATCAACCTTTAATTCCTTTTTAAAAATATCAAAAATATCAATTAACAAAACCTAACTTTATAGCCTCGTGTTTTTTAATTCTCAATTTCTTTCCGTCTGGTAATTTAACTAAAAATTTTCTTAATCGACCGTTTTTATGCCTAAAATTCATATCAGTTCCTTTTTTTTTCTTGAGCCGACATGACAGCTGTCACTGGAACATCATCTTGTACCTTCAAGACCGGCACATCAAGACTACGTCCAGAAACATTTTGCTGCGTGTCTTGCTTAGTGTCTGCCAACTCCCTAGCTTGCTCCTCGAGCCAGTTACAGAGGTTTCTTATCCTATTGTTAATCCATGCTTCGTGTTTTGGTGAATTTAATAATAAAGTTGAAGATTCCGGATCAGACACTGTAAGATACAATTTAATTAGTATAATTTTTAATATATACTTAAATTGCCCCTGTGTTTCTGTTTTAGTTAAAGTTTTTCATCTAATGTTTGTGTTGGAAGTAAGAAAAATGGTATTCTTAAGGAATTTCAGTATGGTTCAAAAAAAATTCACATAAAATTAAGGTATGTTACATTTTATTTGTAAAATAAATATTTAGATCTTTGTTTTATTGTTTTAGGTAAAGAATTTCCTTTGTATGTGAAGATTGGAAGCAAATCTCTGCTTATTTGAAGAATCCGAAGACAAGGACACACCCTTGTGAACATGACAATATGTACGGTTACGGAATTAAAAAAAGCATATACGTACACTCAAAATGTCTCGCTGTGAACTTAGCTTTGTTTGAAATATTTTCGACTTTTAAGTCAAAATAATTGTCAAGGTGACATACCGGCAGTAACTTGCTGCATTTAACTGTTGCCCAAAAACCGCAAATAATTGGAGAAGGGTGGTCAGTAAGAAGATACATCTAGAGTTGTGAAAAGCTGGCTTCAAGAAAATAAGGTTGTGCGTTTGCCATGGCCTTCCAGAAGCCCAGATATCAACCCCATTGAACATGTGTGGGGCTATATCATTTTAGACCTGCAAATGAACACGAATTATTAGATAAGATTGAAGAAATTGGGAATGAACTTTCCCCTGACTATATCCGTTCTTGTATTTATTCAATGTCTGAGCGTTTGTAAAGTGTTGTGAGAAATAATGGAGCTGCTGTGAAGCATTAGACATTAATTTGTTAAATATGTTTATGTATATTATTTTATCACAAAATCTTCTAAGCGGACACTAAATCGCACAAATATACACTTTACGTTTCGCAGTCGTTCGACTGCTTCGTCAGAAGTGAAAATTATGTTATTTTTTTTCATTTTTTTTTATATTTTTTTTTTTATATTTTTTTTTTTATTTTTATTTTTTTTTTTGACAACATAATTTTCACTTCTGACGAAGCAGTCGAACGACTGCGAAACGTAAAGTGTATATTTGCGCGATTTAGTGTCCGCTTAGAAGATTTTGTGATACAAATTTCATCGGACAAGAACCAACTGTAAATATTATTTTATCGTAAATGAATTCTCAGTTTAGTTTACTATTGCTTTCTTGTTGACTCCTAGAGGTAGACTTCCGAAGCACGCGGCAGACGGCAGCAGCAGACGGCAACTGCTTTTGTCGCGGCAGCAGACGACACTACTTTGCACTATTATTTTAAATGGATGCACTTCATAACCTGTCGCGTGACTAATGTCGTCCGGTCTTAGAAGTACATTCATTTAAAATAATAGTGCAAAGTAGTGTCGTCTGCTGCCGCGACAAAAGCAGTTGCCGTCTGCCGTCTGCCGCGTGCTTCGGAAGGTACACTTCCAAAAAAAGTGAAAGTTGAATTAAGCATTGTATCATTTTACATGATTTAATTGTCAGCGTTTATGTGAATCTGACAGAGATCGATTTACACTACTCTAATATTGCAAAATGTAGCCTAAACCCTAAAGACTTGTATGCTTTTTTTGATTCCGCAACTGTACATATTTCTTGCGAATATTGCTTGATACCAAGTTTGATCTGTTGACATTCGCAGCCTTAGTAATAGTAACTATGTACGTTTATGTTTTAATAATTTTAATGATTGCACGTGTGTCAGATTGATTACGGGAATGGATTCAGGAATAGGTTGTTCCAGCAGCCTTGAAAGCGGGTGGATTTATCCCAATGTCGAAGTTGAAACTCGTCAAAGGTAATAAATTACTCCATTAGTAAAACGGTTTTATTTGAGCCATCATTTATGTTCAATATTTCGTCGCATTATAATTGTTTACCGAATAATTTTAAGGATCTTAATAAATTAACAATTCATGTTCAAATATGAAGCATTTCTACTGGATTCACAGAGACAATGAGGGGGTCGTAGCTGATAATGTCATAATTACGGATAAGTGTCATATATTTTGCGCGGTTCAAATTCTAACGCAATGGCAAAGTTGTTATGCTGCAGGCGACAAGGCCCGCGGACACTCCTAGAGGAATGCCGCGAAAAAATAATGATGCGAACTATGTCATAAATGTGGCTCGTAAAGCATCATAAAACAATTACAGTCGCACAGTAAAATTTAGTTTTCACAAAGTGGAGTTATTCCGTAACTCACAGTGCTGATCAATTGTACCCTGACCTTTGGATTTGCCGTATAATTACGTCAGAACCATATAGGCGTAGAAGAATAAAATTTCCTGGCAAAATTACGAAGAAAAAATTATAACTTATTCATTTAAAATAACGCATCGAGCTGCGAGCCTGCGATCACCAGATGACGCCGCGCCGACTTAAATTTTTCCGATCCCTAGTCATAATCTTATAATTAATTTAAATAAAAAATAATTTGTCCTGGTTCAGTTCAGTGGAGAGTAGGCATTGATAACATGGATGACATTGATGATATTGGGCCTTATGAATAAAGTTTAAGCAATTGCTTTTTCTTGAAATTTACTAGTAAATGCTTAATATCTAATGAATAAAATCTTTAGCAATTGCTTGACCTTGTAGCAATTGCTACGACACCAAGGAAAAGCTTATAGCAAAAGCTTGTCCTTAAAAATTTCTAGTAATTGCTTAATATTGTATGAATAAAGGTAGCAATTGCTTTTTCTATTTAAGCATTTGCTTAAAAATTATTAAGGTTCCTCTGCCCCATCCTTGCATTTGCTTAAATCAGTTATAATTTCTTATTCATCGCATTCGCATGATAATAACGGCACAGTTCTTTATATTTGTATACATAAATACTATAAAATACGTAACGAATGCCTAGAAGAAGATTATAGAAAATTACATCGGTTTAACAGCGAACACGTTTGGTTACTTGCAAACTATTTTTTAGAAGATAGTGGCGAGAAAAGTGGTGGTGCATTGTCAATTATAGAAAAAATGAAAATATTTCTTTGTGACCCTATCTGACCCAAGCAATTGTTTCTAAACCTACAACTGTTTCTAAAAACTATACGTTTGTTACGAACAAAATTTCTTTTTGCCAGTTTTGTTTAAATTAAACTTTCCTTTTTCACTTTTCCTTTATATTGCTTATTTTCCTTGCAACTTGTTTAGTTGTAAGGGAAATATTAAAAATTTCCTTGTAATTATCAGTTATTAGGTACTTGTGCGAGGGACGGGTGATTAAAAATTATGATAACAGAAAGGGGATGAATTATCCTTTACTTTCAACTTTATCAATTTTTACAAGGCCTCGTCTTCTTCTAGGTGTCTCAACGAGAGTAAGAGTTCTATTGTTATGCCCAAACTGGGTCTTAATTCCCAAAATTAATTGCATCACAGAAATCAACAATTTCCATTTTTTCTCCTCACTTTTTTACTGAAATTTTAATCAGACCATAAAGGACCCAAGTTTGTATGTATCTGGTTTGAGCTTTTTAGCCAAATAATTGCTATTACGCCCTCTTTATACGGAATGAGATTTCAGCCCTTGCCCGTCACTACTACCACTAACAAATCAATTTCTAAATTTAAATTAAAACTAAGACAATTCCTGCTGGAACGCTGCTTTTATGAATTTAAAGAGTTTTTATGATCCCTTTTTCTATGTCGATACCAATATCTCTTCTGAGATCTATGGTTGGAATGATAATAAATAAATATGTATAATTTTCGGGATTGACGAAAAGTTACGTTCTTTCTTTTAAGAATGACATTCACTTCAAAATACAGAGAAAATTTATATAAATAAATACCTATATTAAGAATAAGTAAACAATTATAAACTGATTAAGACAATTTTAAAACTGATTACGTACATACAAGACTCTAGTCAAATTACTAGAGATCACAAAATTAGACAAATGTAAAATTTAAATCCAATTTATTAAAAATGATTTTATTTTCTATTAATTTTTTTAACAAAAATAATTTTTTTGTCTAACTCAGTCTCATTATCACTACTAACTATCTCGATCATTAGTATCCGACATTTTATTAAAAATGAGCATCGCTTCGATAACGAATCTAACGTACCTACTTTAGCTATGTAGATAAGCAAATCTGCACAAGTCGTACTAGCAATTGCTTCAACGAATCCGGAAAGCTAGCAAATGCTTAGGATTTTTATTCATATAATAATTCAGCAATTGCTTTTTCTTAAAGCATTTGCTTTTATAGCTTTTGCTTTTGCTAATCAGTCAATGCTTAAAGCAATTGCTTAGTTTTTATTCATTAGGCTCATTGTCTGCAACAATTACTTTGCTGATCGTATTTAAATACCAACTGCTGATGCTGGTTCATTATAAACTATCAGTTCTATGTATTTATTATAGTTTTTCCAGGTTGAGTTTAAGAGCAATTGATTGACGTTCAATCTGATTGAACTCCGCCTTTCGCAATTAGTGTTAGTGTATTCATTTGTATTAAGTAATATTATTAATTTCTGAAGCAAATTTCGAATGATAATTCAAACAATTTCATCGAATAGCATAACGCCTACGCTATTTTAAACAGAAGCATATTGAGGCCCTGTCACATGTGTAGAAAATAATGGAGCTTTATAATAGCGAACGCCATAATATACAGGGTGTCCCAACAGTGTGTTCTCGGGCCATATCTCCATAACTACTGAAGATACAAAAAAAAATTCACACAATTTCTTTTTTAATTTAAGAGATCTACAACACAAAATTATTTTCATCTATACAGAGTGAATCAGAATAGTGGTGCCGGACACAACTTCTTTATTTCAAATAGCATGCCCTATATGTGAAACCAAATTTGGATTGCCCTTAAAATTCTACACATTTTCTGTATACCATTGCCTATACCTAAACCTAACCGTTCTTGAAATATTTAACATTGTGTGTAAAAGCTGCCATTTGCAGCCACTATTTTATTTATTCATATTTTATTTATTTTTAACTCTAAGAAAAAGATTTTTGGTACAGATGTAGTTGATACATAAACTTATCATAAGCCATTATTAAATGTATTTTTATCGTTACAGGGTGGCTATGATAATAAACAAAGTTTCAGAAATTTCAAAATGACAAAACTCAATTTTTTTAAATAGCATGCTCTATATTTTTCTATCCTAAATTCTTCGTTTAATAAAGTAATTTCATTTTTCTTAAGTATGTCTTATACCTACCTGCGATATTTTTTGAGATTTTCAGATCTTTTTGAATTATATCTTTTAAAACGAACACTTGTTTAAGGTGGCTGTGGAAAACCGGCAAATAATGAACCGGTTGACATTAATAATTATTTTTCAAAGTGTTAGACTGTTGGGTACTTGTTAAGACATGAATTATTAGATTTATTGAATTATTTCTTTACTAAATGGTTGCATAGCGAAAGTTGGTTGGATCCACTGGCAACGGGCTTGACGCTTGGTCGGACAATTATAGGTGTGTGTTCGAATCCCCTCCTGGTACATATGGGTCCTATGTGACAAATGGAACACTTATGTGTCGGATTGTGTTCAGGATTCATTTCGGCTCCTTCGAACTAGGTTTTCTGCGTTTTCCCGGTTTGTAAGACGAATGCCGATGGAAAACACCTAGTAGGTCGGTCGCAGCCGCAGCGGGCAATATTACAATAACCAGCTTAACGCATTCCTGACAAGCTCATAGAGAGTTTGTGGCATGTATGACGTAAGTACAAAAAAATGTATAACTGTTTAAAGGAGTCACGTATTAGAACTAACTAATGCCTGTACATTATTGTCGCTTGAAAATTAATTATTAAAGTCAACAGGTTCATTTGTTTGGCGTTTTCCACGGCCACCTTAGACAATAACTCGTTTTAAAAGAAATAATTCAAATAAATCTAAAAATCTCAGAAAATATCTTAGATAGGTATAAGACATACTTAACAAAAATGAAAGTACTTTATTGAACGAAGAATTTAGGATAGAAAAATATAGGGCATGCTATTTAAGAAAATTGAGTTCTGTCATTTTGAAATTTCTGAGATTTCGTTTATTACCATGACCACCCTGTACCGATAAAAGTATATTTAATGATGGCTTATCATAAGCTTATATATCAACTACATCTGTACCATCTTTTTCTTAGGGTTAAAAATAAATAAAATATCAATAAATAAAATAGTGGCTGCAAATGGCGGTTTTTAGACAAAATGTTAAATATCTCAAGAACGGTTAGGTTTAGGTATAGGCAATGGTATACAAAAAATGTGTAGAATTTTATGGGCAATTCAAATTTGATTTCATATATAGGGCATGCCATTTGAAATAAAAAAGTTTTGTCCGGCACCACTGTTTTGATTCACTCTGTATAGATGAAGACAATTTTGTGTTGTAGATATCTTAAATTAAAAAAGAAATTGTATTGAAAATTTTTTTGTATCTTCAGTAGTTATGGAGATATGGGCCGAGAACACACTGTTGGGACACCCTGTATATTAACCACTATCTTTTTGCTTGGAACCTAATAACAAATATGAAGATTTACAGATATCAAAGTATCAATAATAATTGGTTTATTTTTTCTCGATTAGGATTATTACAGTTAAAACAGGCAATTTATAAAATTTCGTCAACTTTCGATCTTATATTACCGCACAAATTTAAAAGCCAAGGGCATTTAACTGCCGCACAATCGAATATGCATAAAAATTTAACACCGCACTTTTGTTTCAGGTGTGAGCGGATCACTAAAACCAAACCTACGAAGGAAAAACCAATCGAATGCCGGATATGTGATTCTAAATTTAAAAGCCGAGGAAGCTTGCGCCCTCATATCTTGATACATACTGGTGAGAAACCATTCGGTTGTGATCTTTGCGATTATAGATGTCGAAGATCTGGAGATATTAAGCGGCACAAGTTAAAGCATACGGGCGAGAAGCCGTTCAGTTGTGATCTTTGCGATCACAAATGCCGAGACCTCGGAGCTTTGAAACAACACAAGTTAAAGCACAGCGACGAGAAGCCGTTCACTTGCGATATTTGCGATTATAAATGTCGACAGTTCGCACACTTGAAATCACACATGCTAATACACACTAGCGAGAAACCGTTTGCTTGTGATACTTGCGATTATAAATGCCGGCGCCTCGAAGATTTGAAAATGCACAAATTAAAACACACCGACGAGAAGCCGTTCAGTTGTGATATTTGCGATTATAAATGCCGGTACCTCAAAAGTTTGAAACGGCACAATTTAACGCACACCGGCGAGAAGCCGTTCACTTGTGATATTTGCGATTATAAATGTCAACAGGTCGCATACTTGAAATCACACATGTTAATACACACTAGCGAGAAACCGTTTACTTGCGATACTTGCGATTATAAATGCCGGCGCCCCGAAGATTTGAAAATGCACAAATTAAAACACACCGACGAGAAGCCGTTCAGTTGTGATATTTGCGATTATAAATGCCGGAACCTCAAGAGTTTGAAACGGCACAATGTCAAGCACTCCGGCGAGAAGCCGTTCAGTTGTGATCGTTGCGATTTCAAATGCAGACACCTCGAAAGTTTGAAACGACACATGGCAAAACACACCGACGAGAAGCCGTTCAGTTGTGACCTTTGCGATTATAAATGCCGACACCTCGTAGGTTTGAAAGTGCACAAGTTAAGGCACACCAACGAGAAGCCGTTCAGTTGTAATCTTTGCGATTATAAATGCCGACTCTTCGGAAGTTTGAAACAACACAAGTTGAAGCACACCGACGAGAAGCCGTTCAGTTGTGACCTTTGCGATTATAAATGCCGGCACCGCGTGAGTTTGAAACGACACAAGATAAGGCATACCGACGAGAAGCCGTTCGGTTGTGATCTTTGCGATTATAAAAGCGGGCACCTCGTAAGTTTGAAACAACACAAGTTGACGCACACCGGCGAGAAGCCGCTCAGTTGCGATCTTTGCGATTATAAATGCCGACACCTCGTAAGCTTGAAAAGGCACAAGTTGAAGCACACCTTCGAGAAGCAGTTTAGTTGTGATTTTTACTAGTGTCCATATGCAGACCGCCGAGAGGGGGCCGGAGAAAACAGCGCGACAAAATGTTTTTTATTTTCTGGTTTAAATCGTTCGCTGTCACTGTTGATATCAACGTGACAGCGGTTAATTCCTTCTAAATAAGCTATGACTTGCCGTCCAACTTTCATGTAAGAGTTCATAAAAAATTTAAAAAATCACGCGGTACTAAGCGGCATAAAAAGTAAGGTAGATCTAGATTTCATTTGTAACACATTGTTATTAATGCCAATGTTTTTGAAGATGCTAATGTTCGTTTCAGAAAATATTGTAGAAAGCTTAATGCGCGAAGACGTATTCTGTACGTATTTTGTCAAAAATTATTGTTATCACAATACATTTTTCAATTTACAAGGATGAGAGTTTTTTTAAAGACATAATTTCTTGTGATACTTTCTTGCTTTAATCATAAAAATGTATAATTTAATTAACTACTGCTTCATCGTCGTTTTTCTGGATATTGTTGGAAATAAAGAGAAGTCCCACAGTTTTGGGTGGGGGCCACAGGAAGCACATCTTAAGGTGCGTATACATATGCGAGCCGAACGCGAGCCGAACCGTTCGCGAACAGTTCGCGAACAGTTCGTTGAAATTATTTTCACAACGAACTTTCAGCGATCCAAGGGAAAGGAACGAACCAACCGCGAACTATTTAGTGTCTTGACAGTGATCTGTGCGTGTACTTGCTGCAATAATGACTTCTGAATACTGAATACTTTCCACACCAAGGGCTACATAAAAACTGTATGTAGCTGTTGGCAGTATTTTTAATTGAGGAAAGGGTGTTGAAAGGCCGGAAATATCGGAAAATCGGCAGGGATGATGCCTGTAACGCAAATTAATATATTTAGAGAATTTATTTATGAATTTAATGCGATGCCCGAGTAATAATGTGTTTGCAAATAATTAAAAAAGAATAACCTTCAAAAATAAAATAAACCAGGGAGACTAGAGCTGATAAGAAAATAACGAACTAGATACGAACACGTCCCAATCTGAGCAGTGAATTCCTTTGTATTCGTCAGAAAAACCGACAGGAGATGGATCGCCACGATTGGTTCGCGAACCGTTCGTTCGGCGCTCCAAATCACGTCCCAATCTTGCGAATTTATGGTTCGCGAACGGTTCGGCTCGCGTTCGGCTCGCATATGTATACGCACCTTTACATACTGACCTAAAAAAACAACTGCCGTATTTCGAACAATAGAATACACTTTTGCACTTTAACATGTAAGCAACAGGCATTTGCTCTTTTTCTGTCTGTTACGTTTAATGTATCGCCTAACGTGATTTTCAAAGTCGAATTAGACTAGCTCGGTGTAGTTTTTATTCGTGATATGGTAATATGGAAAAGAAAACAAATTCATAACGAGTAATTTGATATTAAGCTCACGTGTAATCGCAGATTCATATCAAATTAGATGTTAAAAACACGTAAGGCGCTACATTAGATGCAAATGTGGCCGCGTCATTAGCAATAGTACATTTATGTTTTAACGGTATAATTACACGTATATCGGATTGGTTACGTGAAAGCATTCAGAAATAGCAGCTAAGTTTTTAACACGCTTAGTCCAAGAAACTTGAATTCAGATGGATGCATCGCAATGTCAAAGTTGAAACTTGTCACAGGATAATGAATCACTGAAATACATATAATATGTTACGGTTGAAAAATCCATTCAAGTCATTCATAATAATTTTCCGAACACCCTGCATCAGCGTGGAAAATTTAACGCTCACACGGCGTACGTGCCGTTCTCGAGTTTCACAATATGGTGCAATCTTTCGACAGTCGGTTGGTGCGCTGTTAATTCAGGCATACTGTGTATCTCCATTTTACTTACAATTAGTTATCGTGGTAAATCTGTCTCGATCGTAACGACTCCTGTCTGAACTGGTATTGGGGGAAGAACGCGACATTCGTCTACAGCCAGTCTCATATGGCCAGCTCCCATGTTCGCTTCGTTTGTTTTGTGTGCTGAAATTTTGTGCTTCCTTTTCACGTGCGTTTGTGAAGGAAGAGGAACCGGACTCAGTACGTGGAGAGAATTTTAAGCTTGCTAAACAGCTTTCCAAGCCTGTCGTCGAAATGCGAAACAGGTATGTCCTGTAGCTCTGTTATGACTGCGACGAAACGTAACGCATATTTTCTTCCATTAGGCTTTCAGTTCAAGTAAAGGCTTTCAGTCCAAGTTTCAGTATAAGTTTGAGAAATATCGTTGTCCCCTTGGTTGCAGGAGAAGCCCGGATTTGGCTTTCGTCAACGAATTGAGCCCCGCCACCTGGCCTTCCCCGTCGTTGAGAATAGACTCGCCCTGCAAGACGACGCTATTTTTGGCGGCTTTCCCACTTACCGCAACATTGACTCACTCCGCTAACTACCGCGGAAGGACGCTCCGACCTGTTGACTGGTGACAGCTGATTGACTCGACGCTGGATCTTTGTTTTGTACCAAGGTCGGGTTAACCCCATTTCTCTTGTATTGGTGGTGTTGTTTCTTTACAATTTATAATTATCGCGGGGTTTGTTCACATTTACCCGTCGCTGTTTGATGTCGATAATTTTTGTGCCCGTTAATTTCTTTGATCGCTTTAAGTCATATGTGTGACCGAAGCACAGATCTGTGGTACGGATTAAATTTAACGTGTTACCTATTTATTTATTTTTCGTTTTTGAGTTGTCGTTATTTGATTTTTGAGCAAGTTAAATATAAACAAGTGTGCTTAGCTGGTGCTTTTTATTTTAATCACTCTGCCCACCTTTTGCTTTGGGGTTTCGTCGTACCTCCCTTCTCCATGAGCTAGGCCGAGCCGGTGCGGAGAAACATTAGTCACCTCGCACTAATTTGCAGACCTACAGGTAGGTAGCAAATAACGTGCTTTTAATTTCCCTTCTCCCCTTTACTAATTTCTGAAGCAAATATCGAATGACATTTCGAATAGAATAACGCGTACGCTATTTTAAATAGTAACTATTGAGGCCTTGTCACGCATGTCGAAAATGATGGAGTTTTATAATAGCGAGTGTCATGATGTATATTAGCACTGTCTTTCTGCTTGGAACTTAATAAAAAATGAATTAGCTTTCAAGATATGAACATTTAAAGAAACTCTTTGTTTCAGGTATCAACGGATCCCTAAAGCAGAAAGTGCGAACAAGAAGACAAACTACTGCCGGATATGTGATTCTAAATTTAAATCTCCTGCAAATTTGCGCAGACATTTCTTGATACACACAGGTGAGAAGCCAATTAGTTGTGATCTTTGCGATTATAAATGCCGACAAGCTGGAAACTTGAAAGCTCACATGTTAATACACACCGACGAGAAGCCGTTCAGTTGTGGTGTTTGCGATTATAAATGCCGAAGAAAGAGGGATTTGAAAATTCACATGTCGATACACATCGGCGAGAAGTCGTTCAGTTGTGGTGTTTGCGATTATAAATGCCGAAACGCTGGAAACTTGAGAGCTCACATGTTAACACACACCGACGAGAAGCCGTTCAGGTGCACTCTTTGCGATTACAAATGCCGACGGGTCGGAAACTTGAAAAAGCACTTGTTAGTACACACAGGGGAGAAACCGTTCAGTTGTGAACTTTGCCGTTATAAATGTCGAGAAGTCGGAAGCTTGAAAACTCACATGTTAATACACACTGGCGAGAAGCCGTTCAGTTGTAATCTTTGCGATTTCAAAAGTAGTTATGCTTATACTTTGAAAAGGCACAAGCTAAAACATAAGATTTGAAAAGTATGTATAAATATTTATACATGACATATCGGAAGACTGTATATACAACGAAAAACTAATTCATAGAAGGTGGTAAATTGTTGGCCGTTCTCCTGAGCGAATTCTGAGTTAATTGTTAATACATTCGTTAGGATTTCTGGATTGTTATTTAACTGTTCACAATACAACAATAAACTCTTATGAACAAAGATTTATGTTAATAAATTAAACCTACTAACACCGACAGTTATAAATAATTGAAATAACACTTGAAAGAATGAATTAATCAAAGACCATACAATTTTCTTTCCATAGGTCACTTGATTAGAAAAGATATAAATTATGCGTTACTAGGTCAAAATCTAAGCAGTAGTGTATTGGTTCCAAATTTTCTTCTGTGACAATTTCTTTTTTCGAAAACTAAATAAATAAACACAAAAATTAGAATATTTTGTTTTCTTTCTTCAACCAGCAAAGGAAGCTTCCCAACCCGAAAATTCAAAAAAACTTGGAAGTTTGCGTGTTAGTAGTCACTCTAGCGAAGTTATGGCGAACCCATGACCAGCGGATCACGGAGTCACCCGTTAGAATATTTAGAGTGACTTGTAAGTATTTATAAATTGTATAAAAATTTCAATTTTTTAGAAACTATTTTCATCACGGACTTTTCTTCACCTCAATAATAGTTTTTGTTTTGTTATGGCTATGTAATTTGAATTGGTATTAGTTGAAAGTGTCAAAAAATGTCATATATCAAAAGTCTAATTAATTTTACTTCTTTAAGCCCGTTCACAATGACTTAACGTAACAAAATTAAATTGAGGAAATTAAAGTGTTAATTTATGTGTTCACAATGAAGAAATTTTTTGTTCTTTGCATGCGCAAGTATTTGCAAATTGTTAGTGGTTGTCTAGGTTAATAAAGGATAAAATTCTTTTACTCAACTCGAGGACTCAAAGACTACACTCACTGTAGTGTTTTAGAACACCGCTGATTGAATGTACTTAACAGAGTTAACCTAAAAATAGAAGTTGTCAACTTAAGAAAAGTAAATTAATAGAATTAGCCAATTAGTACGCTTACATTTCTAACAGTGTTTCCAACTTTTATTAAGTGATTAATTTTTTTACGTTAAGTCATTGTGAACGGGCTTTAAGTGCTTACGCCACAAATTAATATTATAACTATGCGACGGGGCAGTGGTGGGGTCCAAAGTTCGATCGCTTAGTCAGGTGCGGTGCGCGCCCAATCGTACGTAAAGTAACGTGTGGATATTTATTTTATTTCTGTTAGCGAACGCCAGGCGACATCCGTCACTGACTGTTGTTTACGTATTTTGTACAGTTTTCGCGCTCGAATTAGGTCATTCACCGTACAGTCCCACCAAGTGCCCGCCGTTTAATTATAACAGATGCAGTGAAATAAAAACGAATGAGAAATGAAACAAACAGAAATCAAATATGTTATTTACATTCACGACCCACAAATGAATAATTTATAAAAATGTTGGAATTCGTTTAAAACATGTGCGTACCTATAAATGTAAATTGAGTTTAACTAGGCGTGCTAGCTGGTGTTTATTGGGCCCAATTGACGAAAATCAGTAACCAAGAGAAGGCGGTTTTAATTAGGAAAACAAAGAGTCGTCATTAATATTTTGATTCCATTCATTATTATTATTTAAGCTAGATGAAGTCCTTGCACAGGCATAAGCACGCTAATCAGACGCTCTGACAGCGAACGTTCCAATTAAGATATTGGTCTATTTGTAGAATGTTGTTGAAGATGTATGTGGCACCTCGGAATTACCAATTTTCAATTTCTTTGATACTTGTGAGAAATCAAATATTGGGTCTTGTTCGCATTAAAATACAAATCGTGGCAATTAAACCAAACGTGTAGGTCTTCTAGAAGTAAATTGCATTTTATTTCTGTTGCTTCTTGGGATAAATCTGAGACGACACAGTGGTATCATCAGCATATACTGTGAAGTTAATACCTTCAGATACCAATAATGAGGTGTCATTTACGTATATCAGAAAAAGTATAGGACCCAGTCTCTACCCTGGAGGGACACCTATATCAATAGTTTTTACTTCAGAACAAGCCGTAAAAATTTCATTTTCATTAGAATCTCTCACCTCAATAAGTTCCCTTCTATTATTTAAAAGAGTTTGGATCCATTTATTACCGACCCCTCTCACACTGCATCTTTTTACACAGATTTTCAATTAAAATTGAGTGACTGATTCAGCCAAATTTCTTTTGTTTTTGCAATTAACTAATTGTACTCCGAGTTGCTCACACATCCGCACACTGCGACATAACGATGTTATAAAACGTGCGAAAAATAATTGATAAGATCCGCGCATAAGTTGGCCAACTTGCACCTGCAACTCGCATCTCGCCTTAATTGTGTAGTCCGCATGTATTATAAGTATTCTTGGCGTGCCTATACAGGGTGTGTTCAGAAAATATTTTGCACTACGCCCAGAAAACTAGGCATGCAATTCTCTAGAGATAAGTTATTAACTATTGTAGCTAATGGATATCACCATTTTGCTGACAGGAAGGACTATCAAAATCCTACTGCTTCTTTCGGGTATGTGCATGGAACAGGATTTTTTAAAATGGAATGCCCTGTGCATTTTTATATAGAAAGACATAACATTTGATCCTTTAAACAGTAATACCTAAAAATGTTTATAGGCACATCTTTACTTGAAACGTATCGTGTGTCATCCAACAAAAAAAAATCGGCAGTGTTATAAATTATAAAGATAGGAATAACCTTGATATAAATTCTTTAAGTTTTATTTATTTTTTTAAATATCCAAGCCTATGCAAAAGTCAGACTTTCAAACTGCTGCTATTCAATGTTTTGAAATGCAACGCCCCCTATCTCATTTCACGAATAGACAATGTTCATGTTCCTCATCAGTTTTATTATAACTAGGTTTTCCGTATCTAATCCCTACAGTCTCGTAGTTACATTTTTACTCTAAAATCAGTATTTAACGTATCGTATTTTAATTTAATTTTTAAAATGATGGGTATTATGTGGATGTTTATTTTTCGGCCTATGTTCGAATTGAAAAATTCAATAGTACTTTAAAGAATTACAGCCGTATTCATAATCGGTCTTCGTAGCCACTAAACTTAGTACTCATTGTCAGTTAGAATGTAAGTCACCGGAGTGTGCTGTAAATACGAAAACATCACATTCTAACCGAGTACTACGCTTAGTAACTACTAAAACCGATTATGAATGCGGCTGTTAAAGTTTAAGAATTTTCACTACAATAAGCAATTTATTTTTGTTAACTTTCGATCTTACTGTCAGAGTACAAATATAAAAAGCAAGGGCATTTAACTGCCACATATAAATACGTGTATAAAAATTTAAGTAAATTCTTTGTTTCAGGTGTCAGCAGATCACTACTATAACCAAAGTATCCGAATGCCAGATATGTGATTCCAAATTTAAATGTCCTGCAAGTTTGCGCAGACATATCTTGATACATACCGGTGAGAAGCCGTTCAGTTGTGACCTTTGCGATTATAAATGCCGACATTTCGGCAATTTAAAACGACACAAGTTAAATCACACCGGCGAGAGGCCGTTCAGTTGTGACCTTTGCGATTATAAATGCCAGCACCCCGTAAGTTTGAAGCAGCACAAGTTGAAGCACACCGGCGAGGAGCCGTTCAGTTGTGATCTTTGCGATTATAAATGCCGCCGCCTCAA
Source organism: Dorcus hopei (assembly GCA_033060865.1). Classification (NCBI taxonomy): domain Eukaryota; kingdom Metazoa; phylum Arthropoda; class Insecta; order Coleoptera; family Lucanidae; genus Dorcus; species Dorcus hopei. Next base: position 75,273,824 of record CM065425.1, read on the forward strand.
TTGTTTGAAGCGGCACAAGTTAAAGCACAGCACAGAGAAGCCGTTCAGTTGTGATCTTTGCGATTATAAATGCCGGCACCTCGTAAATCTGAAGCAGCACAAGTTAAAACACACCGGCGAGAAGCCTTTTAGTTGCGACCTTTGCGATTATAAATGCCAGCGCCTCGATTGTTTGAATCGGCATAAGTTAAAGCACAGCACAGAGAAGCCGCTCAGTTGCGATCTTTGCGATTACAAATGCCGACACCTCGTAAATTTGAAGCATCACAGGCTAAAGCACACCGGCGAGAAGCCGTTCAGTTGTGATATTTGCGATTATAAATGCCAGCATCCCGTAAGTTTGAGGCAGCACAAGTTAAAGCACTCCGGCGAGAAGCCGTTCAGTTGTGATCTTTGCGATTATAAATGCCGTTACCTCGCAAGTTTTAAGCAGCACAAGTTAAAGCACACCGGCGAGAAGCCATACAGTTGCGACCTTTGCGATTATAAATGCCGCTACCTCGCAAGTTTGAAGCAGCACAAGTTAAAGCACAGCGAGGAGGAGCCGCTCAGTTGTGATCTTTGCGCTTATAAATGCCGAAGAAACAAGGATTTGAAAACTCATATGTTAATACACACCGGCGAGAAGCCGTTCAGTTGTAATATTTGCGATTTCAAAAGTAGTTACGCTTTTACTTTGAAAAGGCACAAGTTAAAACATTCGATTTGAAAAGTATGTATAAATATGCGTATGACATATCGAAAGATTATACCATGTGATCAACAGAATTTATAATTGGAGCACGCTGTGATACTTACCATAAAGCAAGAATGCTACAAAATAATGTTTATTACTATCTCATCTAAGATCGTCGAAAGCAAACAATTGTCAACTTATTATTCATCTCTCAGTGTTATCCAACCACACAGCATAAAATAGCACTAATCACAGCCTCTTCTAATTATAAATTTCGGTACAGCTAGTACTAGGTCAAAATCAAAGCAGTAGTGTATTCATTGCATTTAAAACATGTACAGTTGCGTACAGAAAATTTCGGACGTCACTGTCATTTCACTGACGTAAAAGTTAAGAAATTCTTGTATGTATACGTCAGATGAGTGACAGTAGTGACATCTGAAATTTTCTGTCCGCAACTGTATCTTTTGGCAATTCCAGCTAAGGTTACTGTATTAAGAAGGTAGCGCCAACTTTCTGTCTCTTTTAATTTGGGGTTAATCAAATTCATTCATAACTCCCTACCAACAGTAACTTGTTATGTACCTATCCTTTTTCTCTTAGCGTTTCATGGCGTCTTCATCGCGTGCTTTTTAATTTGGGGGACGATAGCCGCGGAAATGAATGGCGGTACCTTCTAAATACAGTAACCTTTAATTCCAGTTGACTCGTCTCCCTCTGGTGGTCATAACTGGAACTGCTACGTGCTACAGACAAGTAATGGTCAATGCAGGGATCAGAGAGTTCAAGATAGGAAACGGCCATAAGAATACATTGAGAAATACGACCATTAAAAGTAATTAAAAATTCTAGTAGTTAACATCTGAAACACCAGATAGCGTGCAAAACGTGTCAAAAAAGCAGTGACTAAATAACACAATAAATTCCGCTGCGTTGCCAAGTTGTTGGATAGTGGTAATATCATAGTAAAATAATTAAAATGTAATAAAAACAAGACAATCTATTATCTTAATCATACATTGTTTTAGCAAGTCCATACGTTTCAATGTTCCATACAGGTTAGAGATGGACATACATATTTGATATATTTAAATTATAGAAATTGTTACATCTTCACAAATATTCAAAATATCTTATCACTTTAATTATTTTTAATTAATATTTATTATTTTTGTATTCGACTTTTCATACTGTTAGTGGCTCATAAAAATCATATTCGTTTGCAAAATTAAAAAATGTTACAAAAATAGAGAAAAAAAAATATTAAAAAAATTTAAAATAATAATTTAAAGACAATTTCCTTTTCAATGAGGCAGCCATTTCCAGTTCAGACGAATTTGAAACATTTATCACTTATACACTACAGCAAAGCCACTAGAAGCCTGAAAAGTTGAATACAAAAAACTATTGAAGTGGCAAGTATTTTGAACATTAACAAGATAAAAAAAATTCCGGGATTTAAAACTGTCATATCTGTCTATCTGAACTTATCGAACATTGTAACTTGATTGTAACGTTTTAAACCAACTAAAACAATGTGCGATTAAGATACCAGATTGTCTTATTTTTATCAAATTTTTTTTGAGATATAAAAATTAATTGAAGTTAAATTTGTTTGTTGAATGAAGTCCATTATTAGGTAAATTCAATGTATGAAGAAACCGGTCGCTAGAATAAATACGATTAAGAAATTAGGAAGTGCCTTTTTCTTCATACATTAAATTTGTTTCTTTTTAAAAATCCTAGTCAATGCCTGCGTTCAGCCTGGCAGAAAGCTACGTAGCGCTTCGCGTGTGCCACGTAGCATGACGTCATATATGTGTTCAGGCCAAAGCCAAACTTCTGCTAACGGAGAGCAATAAACCTAGCGGCCGTCATGTTTTAAATCGCTTTACGGAGTAAAACAAAGAATTCGTTCAGCCAGTTCTCAATTAGCTAATACGCTGCAAATTAGCGCTCTGCTACGTAGCAATAGCGAAATGTAAGCGCTATCTTTGGCAGAACGCAGCCAATAATACTCAACTCGACATAGGTAAGTATGTAAGTACCACTGCTAACATAAAAAGCTTTGACAAGACCTTTTTAACAGCCTGAAACTGCTACCGACCATAAAAAATATAAAATTATTTGAAATTGCCTTGTTCAGTCATCCTCTCATCCATCTATGGTTCCCATTTAAAATTTCAAAGTTGATATCTATTGCACCTACTTCCGGCTGACCTTGAAAGATAATTATATCACTATGAAATGTAAAAGAAATCCTGTTTACAAGAAATTACATAATTCATTTCATATTTTCATCAAAGAATTAAAATAAATAGGTGACGTAAGAAGTATGTAGGTTAAGAAGAAGAAGAAAACAAAATTGGCAACATCGTGGAATTTGTTGTGTGATTTAGTCGCTCCTGTCAAAAATAAGGTACTAAATCAACATACTTCGTATAGAGGTAACGCATTTAGTGATTTTTTATATCTATCCTTGTCGCACATTCCTCTCATCTAGGGATAAAAAACAGTTGGAAATATTATTTGAAGTGACGTTTGTCAAAGTTACTGTCAGTGGTTAAGAAAATTGAGTTTAAATATCGCATCCCAAACATTTATCGCATGATATTTAATGATTCCGCCTTTTTCGTAAAAGAAACATTCTGCACTTCTTAAAATAAGAACTTTTTGATTGGTAAATAACTAACTAGACATAACCTAATACACTTTTAAATTGAAACCATTGACATTGCGGTAAACAGAATTCCCTTAAAACTGTTGTCTTCCTTATTGCACTTGCGACAATTGTATTCGTTATCTTTGTTTCTCAATCCTCTCACGAGAGGAATGGGATTGCGTTACCTGTACGGAGTGTTGATTTAGTACCTTAGTCAAAAAGGAATTAAACACACACTGAAAAATCAAAATTAAAGCTAATTTGCTAAAAGATTATACTCGAGAAATTTGAAAGACATGTAAATCTATACATTCAATTCAAGAAAGTTGTTAAAATGCTACAGAATCACATCAAAATGACTTTTGATATAATCAATTACAACGTGTTCTATATTATCGACAGGCAGCGTCAGTGTTAACATCTGAGATTACAGATGGCGCGACAATACGATGGTCGCTTCGTTTCCTATCTTGAACTCTCTGATCCCTGGGTCAATGTTTTGTATTTATTTACGTTACGTTACAGTTGAATTCGTTTTATCTGACTTAAATTAAAAGAGATAGAAAGTTGGCGATGTGCGTTACCTTCTCAATACAGTAACCTTAGGGAAACAAAGAGCCTGTCATTAATGTTTTAATTCCAATGATTATTATTATTTAAGATAGATGAAGTCCTTGCATACCTAGGCAAAAGCACACACACATCATAATCACACACGTGATAACAATAGTTATTCGAGTGGAATCGTCATACACAAATTACTTATTCAATTTAATCTCTCATTGAGCAAATTTCATTCCCAAGTTTTCTTTATTATATGTAGGATCCTTCACAAAATTTCCGCTAGGTTTCAGCCACTCCGTGTTTTTCTTCACTTGTCGACACGATGTGTGATCTAGGGTGGAGCGTTAAATTCTACATAGCGAGTAGTGGCAACATTGATGCCTAAAATTGTAAACAATATTATTTTAACCTAACGTAATCTGTTCGCTTTCATTCTCTGCGAAAGACTAGTGTACAAAACTTAATTTAAATTATCCTGTTTACATTCCGACACGTCGTTGTAAATGAATCCTTGCGGCATAAAGTGAGCGTGAAATTTGTGTATCACAGGGTGCAGTGCGACATAACCTATTTTATGATAGTGCTTCCTCGACTAGATGTGGGGTTATCGTATTTATGTTACAACGAAAAAGGTAGACAGTGTTCAAGTAAATATGTAAAAACCAAGATCCGCATGTGAAATTTTGAGAGAAAGTAAGTATTTATAGGTACAGGCACAACAATAAATCATGAGGCTTAGACAAACATCGTATGCATCTCGTTAAAAACTATGAACGTCGAATGCATTCAGATCTTCTTAAAAATGATTATTTTTTGCTTGGAAGTCACAGATGAAATGTCCACGGTGAGTTTTTCTGTAAAGGTTATGTCATGATTTATTATTCCAGCTGTACACGTAAGTGAGTAGACGGAGACGAAGTGTTGCCAACGCAATAAAACTTCTCAAATCTGAAATGTTTTGTCTTTCTTTCAAATACATACAGATTCAATCCGTGAGCCATCACAATGAAATAATATTATAGTATTCTTAATAATATGTATTCTTAATAACTATAAAATATTGGCATTTTAATGTTATTTTAAATTTATTATTCTCTTCAGAACAGTGCGGTTATTCATATGTTACCCAGATGATACCATTTGATTGGTAGAGAAAATTTTTACAAACTTAATTGAACATGAAGCTTTGCCTTTTTGATTAACAATTTTTGTTGCAGGTCGATTTTGACTGTAACGGATTCCTCGAGCATCCTCTGCACAGCTGTTTCGGCCCTATTTGGTATCTCGTCAGCAGACACTCGACGAATCCATTACAATCAAAAATGTTTAAAACGTATGATTTATTAAGCAGCAAACTGGTTGCAATTGGCGGTTTCCAAATGTTTCGTTGCTGAAGCACAGGCACCTTGATGAATTTGTAGAAAATCGAAATCTCTTCTCTGATTGGAGCATTCCCACGTCACGTGCCGGACACACGTACGAAATTTCAAAAAAGAATAAGGTCACTGCTTATTAATTTTAATTTGCAACATGCACAAACTGTTAACCTACAATTTCAACGACCGATAGCCACTTTTATTTAGAAATTAGGAAATTTGTAACAACACGTCACGTGCAGTACAAAAAAAACTACCAAGTTTATTTGACGACGACTTTGTCAAAGAAAATTAAGTACAACTTTTGAATTAAACTGTAACATAATTGTAATAAATTTAAAGACTTTTGCGTCACGTGTAGGACATTTCTGTCACGTGCACGACACGTTCGAATAGGAAATACATAATTAATAACCAGACTTCGGTGTTTTTAGGACATTTCGAGAACCGAACTTGTTTTATCATCTTATGCACACAAGTTTACAGAATAAAATTACAAAATAAAATTTAAAACATTCCCCTACTTCAATTGTTATACTTCGTGACCTATGTTAATAATTTAATAGGTTTGATTGTACAGCAGCTTCTGACTAGTCCGAAGCTATCAGAAGCATGCGCCGATCTAAGTTTCACATTTATTGCAGCTCTTGAAAGCGGTGATTAATTCGACGGGCGAATATATTTCATAGTTTCAAACTACTCAGAAATGCTGTAGGAATAGACTTAATGTTACATTAAAATCTCGACCGCTAGTGATGTCATCGTCGCCATGAGCCACATAGTTTATGGAATTTATGATACGGCAACGAACAAAGACGTTGCGTTGACGTAAGGGAAGTGGAGCCATTCCATAATATAGAAAAAGTTTTCATTTTTAAATTAATTTTCATTACTTATTTGTTACATATTGGTCAATATAATGAATATTAATTACGTAAATCAACAATGAAATCCATTAGGATTATTAATCAATTAAAAATTATTTTATTATGAAATCCTTTATGATATATTTTTATTTATTTATTTTTTCAGCGATATTAACGTCATTATTTTTGTGCCATATTTTTTTTATAGAATTAAAAAAATCGTCCCGATCTGTAAATGATAAAATTTAAAGTCGTTAATAAAAATATGCAAAATTATAAATTGCCCTTAAAAAAAAAACTAAGCCTTTCAGACCCTAATAGTTTAGGTTTTTTATCGATGAAATCTCGACTAGTTTCTATCATTTTGTTTGAGTACTTATTTTTAGGACACGTTGTATAAAATACTTCGTTTATTTTTTAGTGTACACATATCTTCAAAGAGTAAAGGATGAAATAATTTTTCAGGAAACAAATCCTGTAGTAATTAACTAACATTAATTCATTTCATACATCAGGAGCCAGAACTTTATTTACTACATTTTTTCCATGCAATTAATTAATTACGAATTATACGGGATGTGTGAAGTAAAGAACGGACGAAACTTCAAGAGAGCCGAAAATAAACTGATTTTTGATATTTCTGGACCATATTTTTCTACAGGAACAAACTATTATACAGTGTGTCCCCGGATGGACCTAACTATACTTATAAACTTCCTTATTTCGCATTTTAGGAAGAAAAGTCATGCTTCATTAAAAGTTTTGCTTCTTCTAGCGAGTCCTCAGCAGCTACCAAAATTTCGAAATAACGTACAGGATGGTTAGAAATCGAGATTACGTGAAATTTGGTTAAGACTTTAAGGGTAAAGTACCTTTTGCTTGAAAGGAAAGTAAAAGTATTACTGGAAAGAGATGTTTGTAATGTCAAGAGAAGCTCAAATATCCAATCTGAACATTGTATCTCAAAGTTAATTTTTTTGTCTTCAGTATGATTAAAGTAATAATGATTACAAATTTAGCTAAACTCGCAATTTATTACACAATTAAAACAAACACAAAAACAAAGAAAAATTATTCTACATGTTGCCCTTCTAGTGCTACACAGTTTTCAACGACTGCCCTAAATTTTTCGAACTAGGGGAATGGTATGTCCATTTATGTCCCTTACAACTTCTGTAATTTTTTGTTTTAAAATATTTTCATTATCGTGGAAATTAAACGCATAAACTTTTTGCTTAAGATGTCCCCAGGAAAAAAAATCTAATGGTGTAAGGACTGGAGAGCGAGGAGGCCATCTAAATAGGACCGAACCGTCCAATCCATTTATTAGGAAAATGTCTGTTTAACTCCCTAAAAGGTAAGTGTCAATTTGAGAGAAACTCGCGAGAGTTACTCTCGATAGGTACTCTCAAGTGTTTATCCATTTGAGAGTATTTGACTATCGAAGAGCTTGCTATCAGACTATCGGAGAGCTTGCTATTGCAATTGAGAGGTTACAATTCGAATAAAATAAATATTTGTCCATAATTTTAACTTTTTATTTAAAAAAAAAACAATATCTGAATTTTTTTTAGAAAATTAATGATTTTCGAACAAGTAAAAACCTTTATGAAGAATAACATTTTTCTCTAAAGTTGAAAATAAAAGTTTTCCTTTTTTCTTCTTTATCAGTCCATCTGGGGACACTATATTTTTAAATTCATATTTACCATAGAAATGTTTTAATGACAGTTCTACCTTACTCGAAGTGCTCTATGAGCAGGACAACCGTCCTGTTCAAAAAGAAGCGCAAGTTTACCTCACCCAGAGCAGGAATAAGAAGTTTTCCAACATTTATATGTATATGTTCTGATTTACAGTTCCGTCGAAAAAGTAAGGACCAATAATTTTACTGTACATTACCGCACACCAAACATTAACTTTTTTGTATCGCTGGCTGTTTGTTATAATTCGAAAATTCGGATTTTCTTCCGACCAATACCTACAATTTTGACTGCTAACGACTCCATTTGTTGTGAATGTCGCTTCATCAGAGAAAATAACGTTTCTATAAAAATATCTGTCCATCATAATCCGTTCTCCCATCAACAAACAAAATTCTAAACGAAGCTCTTCATCGCCTCTTTCAAGTTTATGTAGTCTCACCGGTTTGTAAGGATGTGTTTTCTGACAGAATTCTCTGTAAGTGGCTTTTACTGACAGATAGATCAAGTACCCTTTTCGTAACGATTTCTTCGGGAAAATTTTTACTTTTACAGAATCAATAGCAATCAATGTCATTTTCGTCATGAATTTGCTTTTTCTTCTTCAAATCTGTTACAGTGTCTGTTTTATCAAACTTTCTTACTAAAATCTCGAACGCAATTTACAGAAACGTATACTCCCGGAGATTTCCTATTAAAAAGTTCAATTGTAAAGCGGTATGACACTTCACCTATACCGAAGCATTTTACTAAATAAATTATTTGCTCTAGAGATAACATTTCTCAAACATTGTCAACAAATTTGTTGACATGAAATAAATCGCTTGAGTTAAATCTCAGTTGCATTTGTTGTCATAGATAACTGCGATAATCACGTTGGCTAAGTTATACCTATTACTTATTAATCATAACGAAGACAAAAGAAATCAATTTTAAGATACAACGTTCAAATTAAATATTTGAGCTCCTATTGACATTGCAAACATCTTTTTCCAGTAATACTTTTACTTTCCTTTCAAATAAAACGTACTTTACTCTTGACCAAATTTCACGTTGTCTCGATTTCTAACCAGCCTGTACGTTATTTCGAAATTTTGGTAGTTGCTGAAGACTCGCTAGAAGAAGAATGACTTTTCTTCCTAAAATGCGAAATAAGGAAGTTTATAAGTATAGTGAGGTCCATCCGGGGACGCACTGTATAATCTATTAACACAAAATTTTGATGCAACTCTTCATTTGTTTATTTCTTTGTACGTCAAAATGTTGCATTGTTTGCTACTTGTGTTATTTTTAACAAACAATTGGTTCATTTTTTCTTGGTTAGAATTGTTACTATTAAAATAGACAATTTATAAAATTTTGTCAACTTTCGATCTTATGGTCAGCAAGGGCATGTAACTGCCACACAATCGAGTAAGAAGAGCAGCACCCACTTCCCTCCAGTTCCATCAACTACTTTAGACATAAATAATATTAAACATTAAACATCCAGTATTTTTGAAACGGTTGACTTTAGAACAAAACTTTATTAGAGTTTTTTACTTAGTTTGAATTGATTATCACGTAGGTGAAGTGGTGACATTACGTCACGGGACACCCTGTATATTCTCTCTCAAAGTTGTAAATATTGTAAATAACCTGTGGGCAAATGAAAATCAGATTAGAGTTGGCGGTGCAAAGAAAATGTATGTCTGTGATTAAATAAAAAGTCAATAAATTTGACAGTCCATGAATGTATTACATTAATTAATTCAGTTAATCACAGACATACATTTTCTTTGCACCGCCTACTCTAATCTGATTTTTATTTGCTCACTTTTTATATATACCGAACTGTGAATAAAGTTGTGTTGCTAAGTTATGGACGTGCTTTATTATTTACGCTGAATCTGGACACCTACGAACAAACCCGAACCGCCAGACCGACGCACAGTGGGCGAAATCGCGAATCCAGCCGGACAACATTATTTTTTATTTTTAAAACTTATTTTCTTTAGGTTATGTTGCTTTTTGTGAACGAAAATCTCAAAACTCGAGTTTTTAGCATTTCATAATCATTAAGTTCATTACCTAAGTTAAACTCGATACAAAGTGGCCTACGCGAGCGCGGAAAATTCGCCCACCTAAAGATTATGTAAGCAAGCATAACAGCGTCTCGCTTTATCAAAAGCCTTGACCGATAAGAGTCATGATTGGCCTTTGCTAATTCGAAGAATTGCAGCTGCATAGGTGACTCATCGAAAGAGCCGGGCGTTATGCAAACTCGAAAAAACACGACGATTCATAGGGCGTGAGGTCCACATGCAGAATATTACGTAATCGAAATGGCCTTTGTAAAACCATATTAAAAGGCCATGGCATAAGCACGACAGATCAGACAGCTAGTACTCGTTTTGTCGAGTGCAGCTCCACAAGTGCGAGAGCGTAATCAACATTCACAGAATGTCATAGTGTTTGCTATCCAAAAACCCCTCCGTCTCTCCGTACCTAGTGCCATGGTTGAGTCCATATCGGCGAGAAGCCGTTCAGTTGTGATCCTTGCGATTACACTCGTAAAGGCCGATACTTCGGAAATTTGTTTCCTTTTACAATCCGTGAATAAAACTTTTGTAAAAATTTCTGTATTTATTCATACATACAGGATGGCTGTACAGGCACCCGAGAAAATAAAAGCGTTAAGATAATTCACGTCATACAATGTGTCCACGGATCGACTTGACAAGAGGAAAAACTTTTTTAATATCAATTTTCCACATATTAGTTGATATACTATTTTTTATGTACTTCCCTAGTGTATTATTGTATTATTTAATTTAGGGAGATTTTTTGATGTTTTCGCTAGTTTTGCCTGTGCATGTAATAACTTTATAATTGTTGTCTTTTTCTTCGGTTAGGCTGGGATGCAAAATATAGTGGAAATTGTGAGTAAAAAAATATTTGCTTTGTCATTTTACGTCTACGTACACATATATCCTACTTCTTAGTGTACGTTTTGTGCTTGTAGATTAACAACATTCTTTTCGGGTTTTATTAAGTGATATATTTTCACCAATCAGTACATAGAAATGCTTTGTATCTGAACACTGATTCATCAAAATACGCCACCTAACGAATATCGGTATCTAACGATGTCGTTATGAGTTACAGAATAGGGGGGTAAGAGATCTATCGAAATGCGAAATAAGAATCTGTATATTCCATTTAAAAAAGTATGTATGTATAAGTTTAGTGGATGAAACATGTTGTGTATGTGAAAATAAATTACTAATATAGAACTCAGTGTAAGCATTAACTTTTCTATTCCTTTACAATTAATAGTTAAGGCGCTATTGAAGAAATCCATACCTATGATGCACCCTATATAATTTTATACTTAGACGCGGAACGCAAAACTACCGGCCTTATATAGAGAGTAGATTAAATTAGAAATTAATTAATTAACTTAATTCGAGTTGTAGATACGTGAATATTTAAAAAGACTTTTTGTTTCAGGTGCGAACGGATCACTAAAGCTAAACCAATGAAGAAAGAAACAATCGAATGTCGAATATGTGATTCTAAATTTACATGTCGTGCAAGTTTACGCCGACATATTTTAATACATGCCGGTAAGAAGTCATCCAGTTGTAGTCTTTGTGATTACAAATGCCGAGACTCCGGAAATTTGAAACGGCACATGTTGAAACACTCCGGTGAAAAGCCGTTTAATTGTAATCTTTGTGATTATAGGTGCGGAGAGTCCAGATATTTAAAAACGCACATGTTAAAACACTCCGGCGAAAAACCGTTTAATTGTAATCTTTGTGATTATAGATGCCGAAACTCCAGATATTTAAAAACACACATGTTAATACATTCCGGTGAAAAACCTTTTAGTTGTAGTCTTTGCGATTATAAATGCGGACACTCCAGAAGTTTAAAACAACACATGTTAATACACTCCGGTGAAAAGCCGTTTAATTGTAATCTTTGTGATTATAGATGCCGACATTCCGGATATTTAAAAACACACATGTTAAAACACTCCGGTGAGAAACCGTTTAAATGTAATCTTTGTGATTTTAGGTGCCGAGACTCCAGCCATTTAAAGGAACACATGTTAATACACTCCGGTGAAAAACCGTTTAGTTGTAGTCTTTGCGATTATAAATGCGGATACTCCGGAAGTTTAAAACGACACATGTTAAAACATTCCGGTGAAAAACCTTTTAGCTGTAATATTTGTGATTACAGATGCCGAGACATCGGCCATTTGAAACGGCACAAATTAACGCACACGAATGAGAAACCGTTCAGTTGTAGTCTTTGCGATTACAAATGCCGAGATTCTAGATTTTTGAAAAGTCACGTATTGATACACACAGGTGAGAAACGATTCAGTTGTAGTGTTTGCAATTATAAAAGCAATCGGGCCGGAGACCTCACGAAGCACGTGTTAGGACATACTCGTGAAAAAAATTCTTTCCTTTGCGGTCTTTGCGATTACAAATGTCAAACTCGTACAACATTGAAACGGCATATGTTAAAGCACGTCGAAGGTGAGAATATCGTTTAAATGTGAACTTTGCGATTACAAATATCAACAAGGTAGAACGCTGAACCTGCTTGTTATATTATGCGACTAATAATTTAGACTCCAGAAGTCAGGAATCTTGGCGAAACTGTTTCGTATAGAGCGACTGTAAAGTGAATGACACTCGATTTACAAAAACAAAGTTTTTTTTAAAAAGGGAGATATGAATTTTTAAAATGTAGAGGAAAACTTTTCATCAACACTGATTGACAGTGAAAATACAATGCGATCGAAAATGATTGAATGTCTTTCAAAAATATGTACTAATTTCGATATGAAAAACTCGTAGAAAACTCAATTAATAAACAAACCATGCACAACATAGGAACGCTATTGATTGTCACCTGACCTTGAGTATTCAAAAACGCGAAAATTCTCTAGGCCGAAGGTAGTTTTGATCACCTTTGAGTATTTATTTTCTCAAGGACGCTCAATCATTTTCGATCGCATTGTATGTAGCCATCATCTCTTTCCCAATTGTTGCACATGCACATAAGGTCACAAACAGTATACTATCGCTCGGTATGGGCCCATCTCCCTTTTTATTATATTTTACCTATGCGGTCGTTCAATACAGAGTGTTTCAAAAGTCGCGACGCAAAAGGAAGGGGTTATAGGGAATGGAATTTCAAACATTTTTTCTCATATAAACATGTGTCCGATTTCTACGCATTTACTAAATACAGGGCTTAACTTTGTTATACGTAAATTTTATTAACATAGATTGCTATGATTCTTGGGTTGTTTAAAGCGAGTGTTCAAAAACACCTTCTCCAATTGCAACACAAGCTTAATTGACATTGACGAACTAATTCGTGGGTGTAATTAAATTGAAAATTCCCATTATGGATTTCAGCGAAAGCTAAATTAATTCCTTCCAAAAGCTGTTCTTCTGTATGAATTCCGACAGCATAAACTATTTCCTTTGGTGCTCCCCAGAAATGGATATGCTTGAATTTCTTAGGTGGCGATGACTTGATTACATTACGTAAGTGTTTATTTGACAGTACAGACGCTCTGTATGATCAACCAGCGTACAGTGTGGCCGTGTGCCTACAGTGTACTTAGTTAGTGAACGTAATTAATTAATTAATCAGATATTTGGGGAAGTACGTGATACAAAATGTCGCCCAGGCGATCAATTTGCGAGAGGATTAATAGTAATCGCGAGTTTTTCAAGGACAGCCCTCCTGTGGAGGCGCGGGACCCGATTTGTTTCTAACCTATTAACGCGGCGAAAGGGGAGATTCTCAACCGCTCGTATCGCCAAGAGGTGGAGGTGCAGTTACTCTCACTTCATTTGTTAACCTCTGATTGCGTTGTTTTTCGACGAATATCTAACCCTATACGCAATGGCAAGAATTTACCGTTTTATTTGATACTCTACTATGGGTAGTTATGATCTTTCGGTCTCTCAGCGAATTACTTCTAATTAACCCGCAAATCTCCTGACAAGGACTACACTTCGGTCCACACACAGGGTGTGAGAGAAACTCGGTTAAGAAGATGGCTATGAATGTGATTCAGAATTGTTTGGCCTCATAAGTTTACGAGACTCGTAACGGCAACTAATTGGCCCTGATTTCGGGAATTAACTTGTGCTGGTCACACTTGATTTTAGCGGCAGATCTAGACTTGCCTTAGACCAGTGGTACAAACAGTCGACTTCACTGCGCAAATCGAAAACACCTTGCTTGAGTGTTTCCAACTTGACAGAGAAAATCGCCAAAGGGATTAACTAATTTTACAAGAGTACACTGTATATGGATTGCACTATAGCTTGAAAGTGTCGTTGGACTGCCTCTGGTCGATTTACTTACAGAACGCCAAGCAACCTAGTCTAATAATTTATGCAACAATGGTTGTATAAATGGCTAGCTCCACTAATGTGGATGCAACTTATTTACCTTTAAGCTCGGTTAGAATGCAAATGAAAATACCTTAGTAAAACCAATGGCACAAGCCAAGCAAGTACTGAAATTTACAGATTATCTGGCCACAAATGGCTGAGGGAATTAAAATGATTTTTATTCAATTTATACCACCAAGTATGTAATGAATAAAATACAGATTAAGTCGGATTACCTAACTCCGCGTCCGCGAAATTACAATCCAATACACTCACTGCACTCAGTTAAATACACTCGCGATTAATTTACCGTGCGCGACACCGACTTGTTTAGTTTTTATTTAATTGCCTCTCAAACACTATAATTTTAGGCGTACCGATATAAAATGATTTAACTCTACTGTGAAAACTAAATCAGAGAAACAAGTACACAAAGCAATTTCGCCAAGACCAAATAATACGACTGATCGTTTTAAAAGCTCGGAGCTATCTGTCCGTAATTTTAATTTTCATTTTTCGGCTGAACAAAATTAATTCCCCTTCCTCCTATCAGAAAACCAAATTCAAACACCCCTTGACCAATAGAGCTGTGTTTTGCGTTCAGAAAGATAACCGCCCTCCGATTCCTGGAATGTCTTGTTTTTTTTTTCCTAGGCTTTTAACGACCACTCCGTGCAAACCACGTGTGCTGTCTTTTCAAAGTTCACAACAACTTCTTAACTACAAGTACCCTATTGACATCTTTATGTTTTCCGCTTACAGGAGAAATTCGGCGCCCGACTGCAGATTTTTGTTTAGAAGCAATTAAAAATCAGCATGTTATTTCCCGTTACGCCCTGCAACCGTTTAGTTTTTAATAGCGGTATCCTTTTACAGAAATTTAAACGTGTCAAATTGTACAATTTCTAAAGAACACCAGATGACCCTTAGAAACTCGTATGACAGATTTATATGATATTCAACTCAAGAAAAATTTTAAAGTCCCACAGTGTTACAAGAATTTATGACCCACCCCTGTTATATTGCCTATTGACAAACCGTCGTAAGGACTGCCGAGCCCTGGCGATATTGCTTCCGCTTATTTGTTATTTTAAAATTAAAATTACAACAAGAACATGCTTTTTGTTTTATAAACAAATTCGCGACCGTTTCAATACTATTTCAGACGTTCAATAATAGTGCATGTTATTAGTTAGCATTGTACTAAGATTATTGGTGAATCTATTGGCAAGTATTAAAATATTAAGCAATACGTATAAGCTTGTGTCAACTATAATTGTGGATAATAAAGGTTTGTTTTATTAAATAAATAGGTATAGCTTTTTTTTGATATGATGACATTATTTTATTATCACAAATTCTTAGAAATGGTCACTGAATATGTCAGAAGCTGTCGAACGACGGCGAAACGTTAAGTGTTAATGCGCATATTCATAGTGTGCGTTTCTGAGAATTTATGATACAATTTTCATCGGACAAGAACATGCTTGAATTATTTTGTTAATATAGAGCAAAAAATTATAATTTTATAATTTCCGCATATTTCCGCACTTCCAGACGAGAATGATTTTGAATTTTACTTGTTTCTACATAACACAGTACAAAAAAGAAAGTGCTATCTTGTGCTTTGTTATACATAGAGCTGTTCAAACATGAAATAATATTTTGAAATTCTTATAACTAATAAAATTAAATTTTTAAGCTAAAATTATGATTTTTTAGATTTTAAACGTTGATACTCACTTGTAGAAATATCATTCTGAAAAAAAAAAATGAATATCGTAATCTAATCCAAAACAAAGTACTTTTATTCACAGTTGAAAAGCGCGTATTTCCGAGCGCAACTTTAACTGTTTTTCGAATGCGGACTTAACAAGGTTATCCATACACTTTGTAAACAATATTAGAACAATAAATTAGAAATATTTCTTACTTCATTTTTAGAATTTTGTCCGTCTAGATTCGCGATTTCGCCTACTGTGCGACGTCGAGCAGAGCAACACCAGAGAGAGAAAGAAAGACGACCCGTTTACAGATTTGTTTAGGCCTCAACAAGCTTCGATAAAAATTTTTACACCTAATTATTACTCATGCTGTATAGCTGTCTTTAGAAAAATTAATTAAATAAATAAATGAAGAAGAATTCTTTGATTTCGCCTCTTTCATCTTTTATCAATTGACTTTATTACGGTTTTCTCTAATAGACTTTTTTTAATTTAAATACATATTAGAATTTTTGAAGTTTAATCAGTCTCTTTGTTTCAGGTGCCGACAGATTTCTAAAGCTAAAATTATGTGTAAAAAATCATCGGAATGCGAAATATGTGAATCTCAGTACAAAGCTCTTGCATATCCGACTATAAATGCCGACAACTGGAAAGTTTGAAGCAACACAAATTACATAGACATAAAATTAAAAATAAAAATACTTTGCTTTCTTTATTTGCACTATTTATCAATCACCTATTATAATTATTATTCCAGTAACGAAATTGCGTATCACTATATTGACAATTATTGTATTAAAAAATTTATTCAGATTTAACCAGTTTTTTTTATTTCAGGTGCGAACGAATTTCCGAAGTTAAAATTGCGGGCAGAGAAACGTTCGATTGTACAATATGTGATTCCCAATTTAAATTCCCTGTACTTTTGCGCAATCACATGATGAAACATACTGGCGAGAAGCCGTTCATTTGCGACCTTTGCGATTACAAAAGCCGCCGAAAGGGAAATTTGAAAAACCACCGGTTGACACACTCCGGTGAGAAGCCCTTCGGTTGCGACCTGTGCAATTACAAGTGCGGACGACTCGATAAGTTGAAAGAGCACCGATTGATACACGGCGACGAGAGACCGTTCAGTTGCGACCTTTGCAGTTACAAATGCCGCCGAAGGGGAAATTTGAAAAACCACATGTTAACGCACACCGACGAGAAGCCGTACGGTTGCGAACTGTGCGATTACAAGAGTCGAAATTTCAAAGATTTGAAACTGCACGCGTTAAGACACACCGACCAAAAACCGTACGGCTGCGGACTCTGTGATTATAAATGCCGGCGACCTGAGCGCTTGAAACGGCACATGTTGATACACACCGGCGAGAAACCGTTCCTTTGTGGTCTTTGCGATTACAAATCCCGAGAGCGTGGACATTTGACGCGACACATGTTAAAAGTGCACGTGACGAGAAAGGCTTAAGACATTTAAAATCACACGTGGTGTTATCTGATCGGAAGTTGCGAAACTAACATTTTGTGATTGCACATGTTAATTACTGTCAGAGTTGTGCTATCACATATCAGCTAAGTAATCTATGTATATATTTTGTATCGCTGCTGTTTTTTCTTGCTGTAATAATTATAATATTCGCTTTGCAAATATTTTCAAATATGAAATATATTTTTTTTTCTTAGGGAATTGTGTGTTTCATAATCATGCAACGCTTCCCAAATGTATGGGTATGTGTAAGTAGAAAATTGAAAAGTTATGTCAATTATTGAAAACCAGAGGTAGTAGTTATGGATAGAGCAGAAGTCAACAATTAATAAGTTTCAAAAATAAACAAAATAAAAATCGCTTTTGTATTTTATACTATCTACTAAAACAGTATTTCGGATTATACATTACACTTGTCATAAGAATTTGAAAAACTACTTGCTTCTATGTTGTCATTTTAGTGATGCATATACAGTGTGTCCAATTCAAGAGGATACGTGCAATGTTTCCTAAACATGGCATTATATGCAGTGTTGCCAAGAAACCAAATTTTGGGAAGTCTGTGTGTAAAAATCATGGCTTCCTAGATTTATCCCTGGCGTGTGTTTTAGTTTAGAATCATTTTTCTGTTCTGAAGAGGGAGCCACACTAAAGTGATCGATTTGTTACTGTCCTCAGAGACTTTAAGAATCTAGAGAAGAGAAGTTGCACTAGATGTTAAAGGTTGTAATCCTTGTTACTTGTAAGATGTCATTCTTCAATTGTTTTAAAGGCACAACTCCTTTTTCTGTTTTTTCTTCCTTTTTTTAAAAAAAAAAAAACATAGTGTATTCTTTATGCCTGACGTGACAGATGTCAAAAGCAGAACCGTGACACATTCTGTATAATAATCTAAAACCAATTTATAAAATTAGTCCTCCCAGTTCTTTTTTTTTAATAATTTTCACTCGGGTCCCTTCGACCTTGACCCGGAACTCCTTAATTTTATTTTTTCAAATTTTTTTCCGTCTCGATCTCTCGCTCGGCTTGAGCGGACTTGGGTTCGCTCGGGTCGGGTTGACCTTAGGCTTTAACTTTTCGAAAATTTTTTAACTCAATTTTTTTCTATAAAAATGTAAAATGTAAACATGTAAGTTAAATTGATTATGAAGCCGTCGTCGGGTCTTGAATAAGTCAAGAAAACAAAAGACGATCGTCAGAAATCGTTAACCAGTGACATTCGTCCTATGCTCCTATGTACGCCGCTAGGCTATATACAGGGTGTTTCCTAAGTACGGTCTGTAACTTCAAGGTGTAATTACTTGTGATATTTTAATAAAAAGCTTTTATATAAGCATGAGTCCGGAAACGCTTATATTCCGAGATACAGGGTGTAATTTTTTTTTATTATTATTATTTTCTAACGTTCCTAACAATGCACAACAAATAATGTATTTTTTACCTAATTGCAATTCATCTGACCGAGTATTACAATTAATTATTATTGGAAAACTGACTCGCTATAACGATCATAAAAATATCTATTCAATTTCTACACTAATCAAAGCAAGCGTTAGAAAATAATAAAGACAATAAAAAAAACTTGAAGTTTTGCTTTTACATTCTGTACCTCGGAATATAGATGTTTCCAGACACATATTTATACAGGGTCTCTCAAATAGAGTGGCTTATTAAAATATTAAAGGGAAGGAAATATACAAAAATTGTGAATGTAGGTACACTGCCCTAAGCCCTAAGACATAGTGATCTTTCCGCGTAAAATATTTTCACTCTCACATTACGTCCGGTTATACCGGAAATCGCCATTAACTTTGTTATTTTAAATCGAATGTTACATTTTTTATTACAAATTTTGATTCTGCACATTATTCTGTGCCTAAATGTAACAGATTTTGAGATATCTTTAAATTTCTTAAAAAAAATGTTTGGGTAACCTTCCCTTTAAATAATTGTATCATTGTATCTATGACACTTTCAAATTCCAGACAATTCCAGACAATTTGAGCAAAATTTGTAGACTTTACAATTAAACATTAAAATGTAAAAACATACAGGCTGTTCCATTTAAGAAAATTGAGTTTTGGACAGTTAAACATATTGCTGTGTTATTTCCTCCCCTAGGATTTAATAAATTTTAAATGAAAAGGATACACACGCTGAATTTGTTTTATTTTGTTAAATGATTTTTTCTTTCGGCTTTTGGTGCCACATTTCTATCATGTTTGTATAGCAGGGTCCTTTAGAGTTCTAAAAATTAAACTTTCATTAAGATTTTTCTTGTACTTATATTTTTAATTTGTTAAATGCAGAGTATACATAACCTGGAAGACGATCCTTTGAGTCTCGACTCACCAAGTACTGCCAATTGGTTGAAGGGCAAATTCCGAGAGCTCTTTGGGGATGACTCGGACACCGAGGCCATGCCTGATTTCGTCACCCGAGAGGTCTGTCTTGTCGATGCCTGAGCTCCAGAGCACTTCGGTCAGGGAGGTTGGGTTGCCGGATTTTCAAACGCCTGCCCCGCTGCAGATGGAGGTTGCTGAGTTCGAGGAAGCCGTCAAAAGCTTCCTCGTGAGTTCCTCAAGGACCGAAGAGGGAACAAGCGCCGATATCTGCTCCACCTTCCTGATGGGGGCAAAGTAAAGATGCTCAAGGTGGAGGCACTTCGACTGGGACTGATTGCATGGCCTACAAGGAGCTGAATTAGTTGGTAGTACTTTGCATTGTATAGAATTATGACTTTTTTAGTTAATTATGTTAAATTTTTGATTTTAATTTCTAATTTTGAGGTTATGTTTTCTTTTGAGTTAGTTTTTGTGGGCCAATTTTAGTATATAAGTGGGGAAATTTTACCTGTAATTTAAGTCTTCCTTGGGCAGTGATAGTGGTAACATCTTCTAGAATAGTAAAAGTTTTAAAATTTATTAATATTATTGTTGATTTTTGGTCAAGTGCACTTGTAATTAACGTGTCCTATACAGGTCAGACGGATTGTCGTATCTGATACGTCAAAGATTCGTTCTGAGGAAACACAATACGGAATAATTACGTGCTGGTTTTATCATACGAAGTTAATTCCCGACACAAACACCATACTTTTGTTATTTTTAACGTGTCGTATACAGGTCAGACGGATTGTCATATCTGATACGTCAAAGATTCGTTCTGAGGAAACACAACACGGAATAATTACGTGCTGGTTTTATCATACGAAGTTAATTCCCGACACAAACACCATACTTTTGTTATTTTTAACGTGTCGTATACAGGTCAGACGGATTGTCATATTTGATACGTCAAAGATTCGTTCTGAGGAAACACAACACGGAATAATTACGTGCTGGTTTTATCATACGAAGTTAATTCCCGACACAAACACCATACTTTTGTTATTTCTAACGTGTCGTATACAGGTCAGACGGATTGTCATATCTGATACGTCAAAGATTCGTTCTGAGGAAACACAACACGGAATAATTACGTGCTGGTTTTATCATACGAAGTTAATGCCCGACACAAACACAACATCTTTGTTTTAATCGGCACATGATAATTCAACAAACCACTGTATACATGCCACATAGTCAATTTACACAACGACACAATAACGTTCCATTGCATTCAATAATTTCTAGAATTCTGAGGGACTCGAATGAGGGTTATTACCTTAACGGTCTCTGAGGATAACATCCCTGTTTGTTCTTGATGAATGCGAGATTAAGTTTTATCAATCTCTATTCGTCATCACAAAGTAAATTGTAATTTTATGTACGTGTTGCAACCCATGATTATTTTTGGTTATGTTTATATTTTATTTTGACGTTTACTATACAATATCGCCAACACCACAATTAAATAAATTTGTTATTAAAAATATTTTTTTTTACTTACCCATTTCACCACGTTGCTCATAAACTTGCACAACAACAATCCAATAAATGCCTTCAGAGTTTCATTGCTATTTTAAAATTACTTCATTGCCTAGGAACCCCGAGTAGTGTTGTAACGTGTCTAATAATCAAAACAATAGGCCCTGAGATTTCATTTATTTCTAAAAAGGTATATGCTCAATACCACAGCAATATGTAATTACATTGGACATCATATTGTAACCAGCCTGTGATTTTTTTTTGGGATAACTACGATATGACTTGAAAGCTTGAAGATTGTACTTTCAAACGATATGCAACTTGAATCTTGAAATTTGAAAGTGTCATAGATACAATTTTTTAAAGGGAAGGTTACCCAAACTTTTTTTTAAAGAAATTTGAAGATATCTCAAAATCTGTTACATTTAGGCATAGAGAAGTCTTTAACGTTTTTTATTTAGAATAATGAATTTGTAATAAAAAATGTAACATTCCATTCAAAATAAGAAAGTTAATGACGATTTCCGGTATAACCGGAAGTAATGTAAGAGTGAAAATATTTTACGCGGAAAGATCACTATGTCTTAGGGCAGTGTACGAACTTTCACAATTTTTGTATATTTTCTTCCCTATAATATATTAAAAGGTCACTCTATTCGGGAGACCCTGTATAAAAGCTTTTTATTAAAATATCGAAAATAATTACACACTGAAGTTACGGACCGTACTTAGGAAACAGCCTGAACAAAATAAAAAATATAAAACGAGTCAGATAATAGAGTAGATATAATTAGCGCCATCTGTACTTTTGGGGAAGAGTAGTTTCCAAAACGCGGGCTGTTTAATTAATACGTACACCACAATTTTAAATTTAAATTTAGCGTTTTTAATTTAAATTCGACATTAGAATAAATTCACTGAAAGTAGACTGAAAACTTCAACCCTGACTTAGGTTATGGAGACCAGTACGAAAGGTACAAGTCAATAATAACGATTACAGCGCCTCTACCGGTTCCAAGAACCTAGTTATGAAAGCCAAAGGATTTAAGACGAGAGCGAGCAAAATTGCGCGTACGTTTTCAAGTTAAAACGAAACACACGGTATATTTCTTATGTAGCTTCGGCGGCATCCTCCTCTCTCCAAATGTTAGCCAAATTCGGATAACTTTAAGGCCCAGTTTTACAATCGTGGAATAGGTACAGAATAACTTCGCCGAATGTCCTTTAGGCCCGATTTTACAATCCTCGGATAAGCATTATTCTTAGAATAATGTGACGTAGATATGGAGGAACGTTAAAGGATATTCGGCAAACAGTTATTCCGTACTTATTCCACGATTGTAAAACTGGCCCTTAATGTCCCTCCATATCTACGTCACACCTACGTCACGTTATTCTAAGAATAATGTTTATCCGACGATTGTAAAATCAGGCCTTAATATATTAGAAGAATTTTTTTTTTATTATTCGTTTGCATGTCAAAATATTATATCTTGTTAATAATAATAATAATAATAATGGTTTATTGTCATCATTTTCTCTCAGTTGAAAGAACGACAGAGTCAACAAGTAAATGTATGGTATACAAATTTTACATAACAGATATATCGTCAATACAACAAAAACACATTTAAAACATAAAAAGCGACAAGAATGAACAAGTAATAAAAGGTAGTGAGTCGCAACCGCATTTATATGCCTCACCGCTGTTCTCTAGTTAGAAATTCATTCAAGCTGTAAAAACAGTTATGTATTAAGTAATCCTTTAATTCTTTCTTATATAGTACATTATTATTTATATTTTTCAGGTAATGAGGCTGTGCATTATATGCTAGTATTGCTCGATAATAAGGGCCACGTTCGAAAAGTGTCGAATTATGCTGCGGGATAGCTAGATTGTTGCAATGTCGTGTTGTCATACTATGTGATATATCAGAATTTTTAGTGAATATAGATTCATTATTTCTTTGAAATAATAGAAGCCGATAAATATAAAGGCTTGGAACAGTTAGTATTTTAAGATTCTGAAAGTAATATTTACATGGCGTTTTAGCTGGTACATGCATTAAACATCTTATTATTCTGTTTGTTTAAAATATTGTGTAATTTGTTAGTAATAACAATTTTTTCTATTTTTGTTATCAAAATTGTGGTTTAATTTAAAAACGCTTTAAAGTTCTACTCATCGTTATATTCGGAATAATTAATTCAAATAGCGCACGGATCCTCGCTTATATACAGTAATCCACTATTACGAGAACGATATGGAGAAAGCGGCAAACATTCCAGTAACTTCTAGGCACCACCTAGGGCGAAAGTTCTGGAATCTTTTTGATTGTCATTACGACATACGCACATATTTCGCAAAAATATTGACGTATTAAAGTCAGCGGCACCGGCACCATTCCAACTTGGACAAAATGTCGGCATCACTTCAACTTCCTGTCCGAAAACCAGGAAAATAGTATATTGTAGACCGAGGCGGTAAAGTGCTTGTTTTCCAGGTCGAGAGAAGATATGGACAGGCGAGGCGAGAAGCCGAGCCTGGCCACACTTCTCGAGACCTCGAAAATTGCTTTACCGCCATGGTTTACATATTATTTTTTTTCCTACACAACATTATAATTAATTTTGTTAATATCACACAAACGTTCTTTTTCTCGAAGTAAAAATATTAAAATTGAGTTACTTTTAAATTTATAGATGTTTTAAAACACAATGTTACGTGTACTAGCATGGCCTAGCGGTCAAGCCGGTGGTTTAATACACCAGTCTCTTCGGAGGCATGGGTTCGAATCCCACCGCTGCCGAGTTTTTTTTTTTCTTGATAATTTTAATCCTTTTTAAAACCAAATACCAGTGGAATTAAATAAAAAAACTTAGGGTGGGTTTACAAAAAGCAAATCAAATATTTAATTTCGAATTAAACTAATCACGATTAACTTTCCATAAGAATTACATTGCGAACTGTCAAATTAACAACGTCATTAAAATTTGATTGCAATTAAATTTTCTGTAAACTGGCCCTTAGTTTGTTAATTTTTTGATGTCGATGAGAGCGCATTCCAGAAATTATTGTCGCGCCACCTAGTGGTAAAGCCTCGTAAATTATTTTCTCGGCTAGGCAATTATGTTCATTTTGCCGGGCTAGCCGTGGAAACGTTCGCTTTCTCCTCTCTAATGAGCCGGTAAAATTGAATTTTCTACTAGTGTAGGAAACAAATATTATTTTCCGATAGTTTTGTTTTTTAAGTTATAATCTTTCAGAAAGATTCTTTGTTTCAGGTGTCAATGGATCCCTAGGGCCGAAACTGCGAATAAGAACTCATTCCATTGCCGGATATGCGGTTCTAAACTGAAATCTCTTAGAAATTTGCGCGATCATATTTTGACGCATACCGGTGAGAAGCCTATAAGTTGTAATCTTTGCGATTATAAATGCCGACAGCTCAGAAGTTTGAAGCAGCACAACTTAAAACACACCAACGAGAATGCGTACAGTTGCGATCTCTGCGACTTCGGGTGCAGAGACGCCGGAACTTTGAAGCAGCACAAGTTAACACACACCGACGAGAAGCCGTTCACTTGTGATCTCTGCGATTTCAGATGTCGACAGCTCGGAAACCTGAAGCGGCATAACTTACAACATACCGGCGAGAAGCCCTTCGGTTGTGAACTCTGCGACTACAAATGCCGATTCATCTGGAGTATGAAAATGCACAAGTTAAAGCACACCGGCGAGAAGCCGTACAGTTGCGATCTCTGCGACTTCAGGTGCCGAGATAGTAGAACTCTGAAGCGGCACAAGCTGAACCACTCCGACGAGAAGCCCTTCAGTTGTGACCTTTGCGATTATAAATGTCGACAACTCGAACATCTGAAGGGGCACAAGTTGAAACACACCGGCGAGAAGCCGTACGGTTGCGATCTTTGCGACTTCGCGTGCCGAAGTACGACGACTTTGAAACGGCACAAGCTGAAGCACAGCGGCGAGAAGCCGTTCAGTTGTGACCTTTGCGGTTATAAATGCCAATTCATTTGGGCCTTAAATAAGCACAAGTTGAGGCACAGCGACGAGAAGCCGTACAGCTGTGATCTTTGCGACTTCGTGTGCCGAAATACTGCGACTTTGAAGCGGCATACGTTAAATCACACCGACGAGAAGCCTTTCAGTTGTGATCTTTTTGTAGCATAAAGTTTCTTCACAAGAATAAAGTGCGTAAATGTCAGGTCATGTATTTTTTTGCTCTTATCTTGCGTTATTGACGAAAACATTTTTGGGACGGGGGGGAGGAGCGTTGCTCCTGTCGTTTCGTACAGAATTCCCCCAAAATTTACAAAAAGTCGCCAACACCGGTACTGCTCGATTTAATGGCTTTAAGTTAGAACTAAATAATGAATAAGTGATTTTCAGTTGAAGTAAGAATACACCTTCAATTCCAGGAAGAGGATTTCCTCCTTATACTCTTATAACGGTACCGTGTTGTTAGTGTTTGTCGTTGAGAACCAATCGTTGAGAACACATATGGACGAGAAGAAGACGCTCAGCTGTAGTCATTGTGATTTGGAACAACACATGATGATACATACTGACGACAAGTCTTTCAATTGTGATCCGAGAAATAAATAAAAATTACCTCCATAATTATTTCAATTTTTGTTCACGCCAAAAGCGAAAGATGCGAGACAAATTTGTAATAAACTTTCCTGGAAAGCTTTTGCAACGCTTGAAATAAAGAATCGTGCTTTTAAATTCCCTTTTCCCCCTTTAATAGTTTCTGCGCCGTTTTGAACAAAAACTTCCATCTTGTGAAAGGCCACAGTATTTTAATGATATATTCAGGCTGACGTTTTGTTCGAAATATTGTCGACAATAATTTTGTATTAATGATGCTTGAAATTTAATTTTCAAGTGACGCTCTGTTTTCAGGTTTCAGTGGACCCGTACAGCTAAACCTGTGAAGAAAAAAACGTTCGAATGTCGGACTTGTGGTTCTAAATTTATATCTCCTGCGCATTTGCGCAGACACATTCCGATACACACCGACGAGAAAGCGTTCGGTTGTGGTCTCTGCGATTTCAGGTGTCGATTCGCTGAAAACTTGAAAAGACACAAGTTAATACACACCGACGAGAAGCCGTTCGGGTGTGATCTTTGCGACTATAAATGCAGACAATTCGGACAATTGAAGCAGCACAGGTTCAAACACACCGAAGCGAAACCGTTCAGTTGTGACCTTTGCGACTTCGGCTGTCGAGATACTGGCACTTTGAAGCGGCACAAGTTAAAGCACGCCGACGAGAAACCGTTCGGTTGTACTCTCTGCGATTATAGATGCCGATACCCCGAGTATATGAAATGGCACGAGTTAAAACATACCGGAGAGAAGCCTTTTAGCTGTGATCTTTGCGATTATAAATGTCGACAATCCGAACATCTGAAACGGCACAAGTTAAAGCACAGCGATGAGAAGCCAATCAGTTGTGATCTTTGCGATTATAAATGCCGACATGTCGGAGAGTTGAAACGGCACAATTTAAAACATACCAGCGAGAGGCCGTTGAACTGTGATCTTTGCGATTATAAATGTCGGCAATCCGAACATTTAAGGCGGCACAAGTTAGTTCACACTGGCGAGAAGCCGTACAGTTGTGATCTTTGCGATTATAGATGCCGACAGGCCGGAGATTTGAATCGGCACAAGTTCAAACATACCGACGAGAAACCGTTTAGTTGTGATTTTTGCGATTTCGCATGTCGACACCCCGGAAGTTTGAAACGGCACTTGTTGAAGCACACCAGCAAAAAGTTGTTCAGTTGCGACCTTTGCCATTGTAAATGTGGAAATGCTAGATCATTGAAAATGCACAAGTTGAAACATAACGTTTAAATTACAAAAGTAGATGAATATAATTACTTATACGTATACAGGGTGTACCGTGACGTAATGTCACCACTTCACCTACGTGAAAATCAATTCAAACTAAGTAAAACCTCTAATAAAGTAAACCGTTTCAAAAATACTGGGTGTTTAATGTTTAATTTTTAAAAATTTTAAAGCTCATCTAATCATTTCTCCGTTCACCTAACAATCAATTCAAACTAAAAAAAAGAAACTTTGATAAAGGAAACCGTTTTTCAAGTATTCGAGACGTGTTTTGTATTTTTAAAAATTTTTAAACTTTATTTCAAAAGGTGTTCAAAGGCAACTAGATCTCTTTTGAAGCGCGCTAGAGTGTGTTCAGCAAAGAACAGGGGTCATTTTGAAACCCTTTTGAGAAAATTCTAAAAATTACAAAACACGTTGGAGAATAGTTTGTTTATTACAGGTTTTTTTTGTTTGAATTGATTATTAGGTGAACAGATAAATGATTAAATGAGCTTTGTAAATCATTATGGTAGTAGCACTCTGCAATATTGATAAATCTTTCTGTTTATTTGACAACCGTTGCTGTTACTTGGACATGCAGAAAACAAACGGAATCAACCATAGATGTAAGTTTTACGTTCACTTAATTGATTATTAAAAAAGAAACAACGGAATAGCTGTCATAAGACAGCTTTAGTCGTCTTACACGAACCGAAGTCTGAATGCATCGGTTCGGAATTAGACTACTTTAAGAGCCAATGAATGAGTTTTTCTCAACACACCGAGGTCGAAATAAATCAATCCATAACTAATCGGATCGTCAGCATTTTTTTAGGTGTAGATATTTTTTTTAAACCGAATTTAAAAAAATGTTATCCGAGAAATGCATATTTTCACTATCTTTTAAAATTTACTGTAGATTACGCAGTAGTTGAACACGTACACGAACCGAGGTTTAAATGAATCAGCTTCAAGCTAAACTATTTAAGGCTGCGCTCATACTGATGAAGCAAAAATGTTTTCAGACAAAACGTTTTTGACTAATTTTGTTAGAAAGCGTTTTTTCAATGCTTTAAATAGGATCAGGCACACATTGGCCGCGTTCAGATAACTGCAGCAGCTGAGTTGCTTACTAAGCAATCGTTTGTGATTGGCTATTACTCTAATTTGAACCAATCACAAACGATTGCTTAGTCAGCAACTGCTGCAATTACCTGAACGCGGCCATTGATGTATTAAAACAAAAAGCAATTTAAAGCACGCTAAAACAGTTACTGTTTAAACGTGCTTTAAACTGCTTTTTATTCGAACATATTTTTGCTGTATCAGTGTGAGCGCAGCCTAAGAGCCAACGAATGAGTTTTTCTCAATACACGGACCGAGGTTGAAATAAATCAGTCTATAAACTAATTAGATCGTTTGCATTTTTTATGTGTAGGTAGGTACTTTTTCAAACCGATAAAAAAATATGTTGCCCGACAAACAATAGTTTTCTAAAAGTGTATTTTTTCGCATTCTTTTAAAATTTATTGCGGATTACGCAGTAGTTGGAATCGTACACGCACCGAGGTCTAAATAAATTAGCTCTATGCTAGACTATTTAAGAGCCAATGAATGAGTTTTTCTCAACACGCGGACCGAGGTCGAAATAAATCAGTCTATAGCTAATGGGATCGTTTGCATTTTTTATGTGTAGGTACTTTTTCAAGCCGAATTAAAAAAGAAATATGTTGCCCGGCAAACAGTAGCTTTCTAAAAGTATATATTTTCACATTAAAAAAAAATTATTACGGATTCAATGTTTATATAAACGATTTAATAACTTTACAAGCAAACGGTTGTACTATCTTCAATTACGCTGACGATACAAATGTTCTAATAAAGGGGAATAACTTCATGGACATAATAGAATATGGATCGAATATCATGCGACAGTTGGGACAATGGTACCAATCAAATAGACTTTTTTTAAATAGTGATAAAACGTCCAGCATTTTGTTTAAAACTCAGTGCCTAGTTGATACACCGGAGAACATATCACTAAATGCACTAAATGGTCACAAAATAAAACTTTCAGATAGTGTTAAATACCTAGGGGTACACGTCCAAGAAAATTTGACATGGTCAAATCATATAAATGCTTTGTGTAACAAACTCGCTTCAGTGTGCTTTGCTTTGAGAACACTAATGCCCGGTTGCACCAACTTTTTAAGCAGAGCTTAAATTTAAGTTATGTTTAGAATGTGACATTTACGTATGATCAGTATAACGTCAAATACATTCTGATTGACACCTAAACTTCAACTTAAGTATCAATTAGATTGTGACTAACTGTTTGTTAAGTCTATAAATAATCTCATAGTCTAAACACCACTTAAATTTAAGCTCTGCTTAAAAAGTTGGTGCAACCGGGCATAAGACAGCATACCGGACTATCAGTGCTTCGAACAGTGTACTACGCTAACTTTTATTCTCTGTGCCAATATGGGATTATCTTCTGGGGTCGCAGCTCTCAGGTCGACAAGGTTTTTGTTCTTCAAAAGAGAGTGCTTCGAATAATGTTTAACATACCAATGAGAGGCTCCTGCCGTGGAGAATTTCGTTCGAATAACTTACTAACTATTTACGGACTCTACATATATAGATGTCTTATATTTGTGAAGAAACATAAGCATTATTTTAAAAAGTATGAAAATCGGGAAATTAATTGTTATTCTACCCGCCAAAAAGACCTCTATTTGTATCCAATCCATAGACTTACAAAATCCGAACAGGGACCTTTGTATATGTGCAAAAAGATTTTTAACAGTGTACCTAAAAACATAAGAGAAATTGTATGTATCAATCAATTTAAGATCGCTGTTTTCGAATTTTTAATTTATTTAGAACCGTATAATTTAGATGAGTATCTTTGGAGATAATTTTTGTAGATAATTTTTTGTATGATGACTTTATTTCCTTTCTCTTTTTCTGTTATTATTTCTGTTAGATTCATGACGACTTTCAAATACCTGTACTGTTACAGCGTTTTTTTTTTTTTTGAAATAAAGTTTGATTTGATTTGATTACGCAGTAGTTGAAATCGTACACGCACCGAGGTCTAAATAAATTAGCTCGATGCTAGACTATTTTAAGAGCCAATGAATGAGTTTTTCTCAACTGACGGACCGAGGTCGAAATAAATCGTTTGCATTTTTTATGTGTAGGCAACTAGATATCTTTTGAAGCGCGCTAGAAAAGAACGATTGTCAATTTGAACACCTTTTGAGATAAAGTTTAAGAACTACAAAACGTCGTATTCTTGAAAAACGGTTTGCTTAATTAGAGTTTTTTTTACTTAGTTTGAATTGACTATCACGTAGGTGAAGGGACAGCCTGTATAAAATGATGTACAGTCACAATCGTAAGGATGACATAAGAGAAATGTACAGGCAGCACAGGCAGGCATATCTTCTTTAAGGGACGAGAACCGCCATAAATTTTACTATGGGCTAGATTGAAGAATGCTTGAAATATTAGAATCGTTTTATAACGAAGTAATATTTATGTATATAGAAAGAAAGAAATTAAAACCTTTCATACTTAATTTTTTTTTTGTTTTTGTTAAATGAACGTATTAAAAAATAAACTTCTCTCCTCCACGACTGTATACACAGCTGGCCTGACTAAGACTAGGGATACGCTTAATTGTGAGTAAATGAAGGAGAGGCTCATTGAAACTTGTGTGGAAGTGAAATAGAGATATTACAATGTTGCGTAAGAAGCTAGGAATTCGACCGGCGCCAGCGGCCGGAGCGTAGCCCGTGTTATCAATCGGCAACGTCGATTGATGTAGCTATTTCGTTTACTCATGCGCTTTCTACTATTCCATCCTTCATTTACTCATAAGAAACGCATTCCTAGTCTTGGTTAGACCAGCTGTGTATTCAAAGTAATTGTACAGTTGTAATAAGGTCCTGACGTAGAGCGAAAGCGTGCCCCGCAGAAGGGGCGATCAAGGACCGCAAGTAAGTATGTGCATCATATTATACACGTGTTACGAAAATTAACACAAAATAAAATATTTTTTTTATATGAAGTCGTTGATTTTTTAACTAAATACAATTTTAATTTGAAAAGAAAAAATTGTCATTAGTTTTTCACAAGAAATTACTGTGAGATCCAGAACAAAAAGAAAAAAGAATTACAGCAGAAAATGACTAAGTTGATTAAAGATGGTATCAATTTTTCACCTACAGTCACCAATATCCTGTTTTTCAACGTTTATTATTATTAATTAAATAAAGAGACTCTTTGTTTCAGGACTCAATGGATCCCCAAAACTGAGTCTGTGATATGTAATTTAGAGTTAATACCTCGTCGCATCTTGATACGTACCGGCGAGAAGGCATTCGGTTGTAATCTTTGCGGTTACGAGAGCCGACATCTCAGACATCTGAAACAGCACCAGCTAAAACAGACCGACGAGAAGCTGTTCGCTTGCGCTCTCTGCGCTTTCAAATCGCGACATCTCAGAAGTTTGCAACGGCACGAGCTAAAACACACCGGCCAGAAGTCGTTCGGGTGTGATCTTTGCGATTATAAAAGTTTGCGCCTCGAAAATCTGACGCGGCACAAGTTAAAGCACATCGACGAGAAGCCTTTCGCTTGTGACTCTTGCGGTTATAAATGCCGACACCGGAAAAATTTTAACTACCACAATTTAAGGCACACCGGCGAGAAGCCGTTGGGTTGTGACCTTTGCGATTATAAATGTCGACAGCTCGAACATTTGAAGCGGCACAGGTTAAGGCACACCGGCGAGAAGTATAATAAATTGAAGGATTTGTATTGAATAGCTGGTTCTCGTAGTTTTTATTAAAATCGGGTCCGTTTCAGGACCTTTGTTCACTTGAAAATTTTGTGAATTTTTGATGTAATGAATGCATTACATTACTATGTAAATGAACATGACTGTAATTTTTCTTTTGAAAGGAAATTTGTAGTACCACTGAGCCTTTGCTAATTTAATCGACTTTATATTTTTTTTACGTACAGTTGAAAAAGCGTGCTTACTCATTGTCAATTCGGGGTCAGTTATTAAACTACTCTATAAAAAATAATTATTTTAGTCAACATCAACACTGTTTCTTAAATTATAAATCTGCTTATAACTTTAACACAGAATACTCATGAATATTTTGGTGTTGGAGGGAAAGTTTTAAATATCTCTAATTCATATATTATCGACCGAGATATGTATTTGACATCTCATAGCAATTCTGAATAACTTTTCCAAATAATATTTCCGCGTATTTTGAAAAATAAAGGTACTTTACTCTTAAGTCGATTTCAAATATTTTGATTTCCTCGGTATATAACAAGAGGTATTCAAATTTTGATATGTGCATTTTGAGTTTGGGAGAATGCAGGGGCTTTCATAAAGAATAAATTTCTCCGAGAAATCGTTTGCCCAGCTTGAAATAAAATTAAGAATGAGTTAACTTTCTTTCGTCTTGAAAATGTATGAAAATTTAAAGAGATTCTTTGTTTCAGGTGTCAAAGGAACTCTAAAGCTGAAGCAATGAAAAAGAAAACATTCGAATGCCGAATATGTAATTTTAGATTAACATCCCACAGGAGCTTGTGCAGTCATATTTTGATACATTCCGGTGAGAAGCCGCTCAGTTGTGATCATTGCGATTATAAATGCTGGAACCTCAGAAGTTTGAAACGTCACAAGTTAAAGCACACCGGCGAGAGGTCGTTCGGATGTGATCTTTGCGATTATAAAGCCTGGTCTCTCGAAAATTTGAAATCGCACAAAATAACACACACCGACGAGAAGCCGTTTAGTTGTAATCTCTGCGATTATAAATGCCGGCGCCCCGATATTCTGAAACGGCACAAGTTAATACACACCGACGAGAAGCTATTCAGTTGTGATCTTTGCGATTACAAATTCCGGCAGGCTAGAACTCTAAAACAGCACAAGTTAATACACATCGACGAGAAGCTATTCAGTTGTGATCTTTGTGATTACAAATGCCAATACGCCGCAAGTTTGAAACGGCACGGCTTAAGGCATACCGGCGAGAAGGCGTTCAGTTGTGATCTTTGCGATTACAAATGCCTGAGCCTCGCATATCTGAAACGGCACAAGTTAATACACACCGACGAGAAGCTATTCAATTGTGATTTTTGCGACTGTAAATTGCGACAGCTGAGCAATTTGAAGCAACACAAGTTAATACACACCGGTGAGAAGCCGTTTATTTGTGGTCTTTGTGATTTCAAGTGTCGTCAACTCATACAATTGAAACGGCACATGTTAACGCACATTGACGAGAAGCTGTGATCTTTGCGATTACAAATGCCGGCATACTAAAACTCTAGAACAGCACAAGTTAATGTATACCGTCGAGAAGCTATTAAGTTGTGATCTTTGTGATTTCAAATGCCGGCATATTAAAATTTTGAATGAGCACAAGTTAATACACACTGACGAGAAACCATTCGGCTGTGATCTGTACGATTATAAATGCCAACGGATCGGAAAATTTTGCGATTACAAATGCCGATACCTCCCAGTTTAAAAGTACACTTTTCAAAACACACCCACGTGGAGCCGTTCTCTAAATTTTAAGTGTATGTTTGGACTAATTGCAAATTGGTTCAAATTTTGTTTAAAACCTAAAAGATCCTGCTAAAATTTTAAAATAATTAAGTAATTAAATAAAGCAGTGATCGGTGCAGTGTACATTTTGTGCCTCATTTCTTTTACACCCTTTGTAGCGAAATATACAACGACGATGAAAATAACACAGCGGCAATAATATTCAAATATAGTAACGTGCCTTTAGATTCCTTTCTTCCTATTACTAATTTCTGAAGCGATTGTTGTTCGTTTCGACAATTGTTCCAAGGTCATAGAAACTACTCGGCAAAGATCAAACGAGCCAATTTAAAGGGACAACTGCTTCAAGGTCATAGAAACTACTCGGCAAAGATCAAACGAACCAATTTAAAGGGACAACTGCTTCAAGGCCATAGAAACTACTTGGCAAAGATCAAATGTGCCGACACGGAGTGTCTTCTCTTGAATAACTACTAGTAACTACCTACTCTTTGCGTGAAATCCGAATTCCAAATTGAAATTCAAAATCTGAATGCCGACAATTCGCAAGATGTTAAAACACACCGGCGAGTACCTGTTCAGCTATACTCTTTGCGACTACTAAAACATCACATAAAAAACAACATCTAAAATACATATTGATACATAGGAGCGAAAAGTTATTCATTTGTGAATTTTGCGTTGTTATCTTATATGTATGTGGCTCACATTTGCCCAGTTCGAAATAAAATTACGAATGAGCTAACTTTGTTTCATCTTGAAAATGTATGAAAATTTAAAGAGATTCTTTGTTTCAGATGTCAAAGGAATTCTATAGCTGAAACAATGAAAAAGAAAACGTTCGAATGCCGAATATGTGATTTTAAATTAACATCTCGCAGGAGCTTGCGCAGTCATATTTTGATACATTCCGGTGAGAAGCCGTTCAGTTGTGA
Source organism: Dorcus hopei (assembly GCA_033060865.1). NCBI lineage: Eukaryota > Metazoa > Arthropoda > Insecta > Coleoptera > Lucanidae > Dorcus > Dorcus hopei. The sequence continues at coordinate 75,308,602 of CM065425.1, forward strand.
TCTTTGCGATTTCAAATGCCGGCATAGTAAAACTCTAAAACGGCACAAGTTAACACACACCGACGAGAAGCTATTCAGCTGTGATCTTTGTGATTACAAATGCCGATGTGTCCAAAATTTGAAACAGCACAGCTTAAAGCATACCAGCGAGAAGACGTTCAGTTGTGACGTTTGCGATTATAAATGCCGGTTCTACTCGAGTTTGAAGCAACACAAGTTAAAACACACCGGCGAGCAGCCGTTTAGTTGTGTTCTTTGCAATTATAAATGCCGACGCCTCGTACAATTAAAACAGCACAACTTAACGCATACCGGTGAGGTGCCGTTCAGTTGTGATCTTTGCGATTACCAATGCCGAAACGTCGAAAGTTTGAAACAGCACAAGTTAAAGCACATCGGCGAGAAGCCGTTCACTTGTGATCATTGCGATTATAAATGCTGGAGCCTCAGAAGTTTGAAACGCCACAAGTTAAAGCACACCAGTGAGAGGTCGTTCGGATGTGATCTTTGCGATTATAAAGCCTGGTGTCACGAAAATTTGAAGTCGCACAAAATAACACACACCAACGAGAAGCCGTTTAGTTGTGATCTCTGCGATTATAAATGCCGGCGCCTCGATATTCTGAAACGGCACAAGTTAATACACACCGACGAAAAGCTATTCAGTTGTGATCTTTGCGATTACAAATGCCGGTACTCTAGAAGTCTAGAACAGCACAAGTTAATACACACCGACGAGAAGCGATTCAGTTGTGATCTTTGTGATTACAAATGCCAATACGTCGCAAGTTTGAAACGGCACAGCTTAACGCATACCGGCGAGAAGCCGTTCAGTTGTGATCTTTGCGATTATAAATGCCGGAGTCTCAAAAGTTTGAAACTCCACAAGTTAAAGCACACCGGTGAAAGGCCGTTCGGATGTGATCTTTGCGATTATAAGGGCCGGTGCCTCGGAAATTTGAAATCGCACAAAATGAAACACACCGAAGAGAAGCCGTTTAGTTGTGATCTTTGCGATTTTAAATGCCGGCGCCTCGAAGGTCTGAAACAGCACAAGTTAATACACACTGACGAGAAGCTATTCAGTTGTGATTTTTGCGACTGTAAATTCCGACAGCTGAGCAATTTGAAGCAACACAAGTTAATACACACCGGTGAGAAGCCGTTTATTTGTGGTCTTTGTGATTTCAAGTGTCGTCAACTCATACAATTGAAACGGCACATGTTAACGCACATTGACGAGAAGCTGTGATCTTTGCAAGTACAAATGCCGGCACACTAAAACTTTAAAACAGCACACCGACGAGAAGCTATTCGGCTGTGATCTTTGCGGTTATACAGGGTGTTTTTGGAAATGAGGCTGAAAATAGAACCTTGGCATCTACATGTACTGGGTATATGATTGAAAACTTTATTTTTGCTGAAAAACAAATTTGATGTGTAATTCTTTTTTGTATTCTACTCCGATTCCGGCGGCACTGGTGAATAAGGGATTTTTTTTCAAATCAGTTATTATGAACAAAAATATAATAATTCTTAGAAAAGCTCGTCGTTACGGTCTTAATTATTAAATTTTAAACAAAAAACTAAGGTCAACACCTAAAGGTAAACTGTCTCTATTGTCCAAAATATGGAAAAATTAGTACCGTGTACCAATTTTCAGTAATTTATAAAAATTTGTAAACTTATTTTTCATTTCAAAATGTATAGAGAGAAAAGAAAAACAAATCTGCCATTTTTTACGTTTGTTTCGTATTGTATCCAGATTCTTTTTCAGCCGCACTTCCAAAAACACCCAGTATATGCCATCGGCAATTTGAAACTGCGCAAGTTAAGACACACCGACGAGAAGCCGCTCAGTCGTGTTTTTTGCGATTACAAATACAGATACCGCGCAAATTTAAAAGTACACGTGTTAAAACACACCGACGTGAAGCCGTTCCCTAAACTGTAAATGTGTGTTTGGACTAATCGCAAATTGGTCCAAATTTTGTTTAATGCCTGAAAGATCCTGCTAAAATTCTGAAACAATTAAGTAATTAAATTAGACAGTGATCCGTGCAGTGTACTTTTTGTGCTTCATTTCTTTTACACCCTTTATAGCGAAATATATAACCACGATGAAAATAACACAGCGCATTAATGTTCGAATATAATAACGTGCCTTTAAATTCCTTTCTCCCCTCGACTAATTTCCGAAGCGATTGTTGTTCGTTTTCCCCTATTTCGCCTAGGCCAATTTAAAGGGACAACTGGTTTAAGGTCATAGAAACTACTCGGCATAGATCAAACGAACCAATTTAAAGGGACAACTGCTTCAAGGTCATAGAAACTACTCGGCAAAGAGCAAACGTGCCGACACGGAGTGTCTTCTCTTGACTAACTAACTGCTAATAACTACTCTGCGTGAAACGTAAATTCAAATTTTTTTGCTCCATTATACGTAACGCGAACTCAGTAACCATGGCTATAATGTTCAAATATTTCTCTCCTTTATTAATTTCTGAAGCCATTGAAATAGAATACAGCCGTATTTCTTCTTGAATGGCGCATATACGAGTAGAAACGAATGATACTCAATATGGCATTATATAAAATACATAATGCCGAAAACCCGGAGATGTTAAGCGGCACAAGTTCAAACATACGGACGAGATGCCGTTCGGTTGTGATCTTTGCGACCATAAAAGCCGACGTCTCGAAAATTTGAAGTTTCACAAGTTTAAGCATACCGACGAGAAACCGATCAATTGTGATCTTTGCGATTATAAATGCGGAAGATCCGGAGATATGAAGCGGCACAAATTAATACATACTGGCGAGAAGCCGTTCAGTTGTGATCTTTGTGATTATAAATGTCGAAGGCTCGGTTATTTGAAAAAGCATAGGTTAAAACACACCGACGAGTTGCCGGTGTGATGTAACATTACGTGTAGTTGGAGATTTTCTGTTTATTTCTTGTTCTGTTGTTCTGCGTTGATGATGAGTTGTGATCTCTGTGATTATATGTAGATGTAGAATGATGGGAAATTTGAAAACGCACGTGTTAATACACACTGGCGAGAAGTCATTCAGACATTTAATACGACACATGCTAATACTTCGCGACGAGGAGCTGTTCAATTAAATATAAAGTTCTTCATAATTAATTAATCATTGTTTAGTGTTGGACAGTAAATCACGTGTCAACACTTGATGCTACGTAATAATGAAAAACCGTTCAGATGTAACGCAGGTACGTAGACCTTCACGTGTTTTTTTTTAATCACGTTTTGGCGCGTGCTGATGTTTGTTTATTTCTTATAACACTTTTCGTTGTCGATTTTATCAATAATTGTTTGTGTCAGGAGGCGTATTATTGAAAATGGCTTGGCGTATTTTTTTTTTTCATAAGCGTTGCTGATTTGACTCATTATGTGCCATCAAAAAGAAAACGGGCGCAACTGTGACCTTGAAAAAAACACTTGCGACTACAAATGTAACCTCAAGCACTCATGTAATGAGACATACTGGCGAGAAACCTTTCAAATGTAAGACATGTGAATTTAGGTGGAGATATCCACAAATGTTTATTGGCCAAAATAACGCTTTTAATTTTTTAAATTCATTTAAGAGTTCAATGAACATTAAGAAAAAATCATTGAAGGAACTTCCAGGTTATTTTTACTTATGTTCTTTTTAAATATTTAATTAATTCTAAGATTAATCAATTATTTAATACAAGGAAGAAATTCCAAGGTCTAAAGAAACCTTTAATAAAATTAGTTCAGTACAACAGTAGATGGCACATGGACATCAAAAGGGAAAAGCAAAAGAATCGCTTTTCATTAATAAAAATACAAAAAATTTACATCAAGTAGGTATTATACAGGGTGCCACAGAACTTGAGTCTTTTATAAAACTATGCTTACGTGTAATCATTATTTTTAATCATTTCGTATGTTTATTTTATTTTTTATCGCCAGCGATTACAATATCTTGGCAATAAAAACCAGTAAAGAAACAAAAGTCGATCGCAATTTCTTTTACATTCAAAAATCAGACTAACATTTGTTTTATACATGGTGCCATTAAACCCGAGCCTTTCATAAAACCGTATGTGTAATTATATTTAATTATTTTCTACGTCTCGGTTGTTTTTTATCGATAGCGTGGCGACATCCTGCGGCCGATTTTTGACCTAACGTTGCAACAAGTTTTTATTTTTTATGTTGTAAATCCATATCAAATTTTTTTGCCGTCTATCGGCATTAAAAACCAATAAGGAAACTAGATACGATCGCTTTTTTTTATATAAAAAAATCAGACGAAACATTTTTCAAGTAGATGTATTATACAGGGTGTCACTGGACTTGACTCTTTCATAAAACAGTGCGTGTAAGTACTTTTAATCATTTCCCATGCTTAGTTTATTTTTTACGTTTTAAAACCATACCAATTTTTATTGCGACTGTTAACCATTAACTTGGAGATAAAAACTACATAGTTAAGAAACAAAAGACGCAAACACTAATACACGTAGTTTTCAAATTCAATGAGTCTCTTTGTTTCAGGCGCAGACGAAGATTTAAAGCGCAAATTGCTGGTGAAAAACCATTCGAATGCCGAATATGTGGTTCCAAATTTACGTGCCGTGCAAGTTTGCGCAATCATATCTTGATACATACCGATGAGAAGAAGTTCACTTGCGACATTTGTAATTACAAGTTTCGACGGGCCGGACATTTGAAAACGCACAAGTTGACGCACAGCGACGAGAAGCCGTTCGCTTGTGATCTTTGCCGTTATAAATGTCGGCGCGTCGAAGAACTGAAACGACACAACTTAAAGCACACCGGCGTGAAGCCGTTCAGTTGTGACCTTTGCGATTACAAATGCCGCCATCTCGATAGTTTAAGACTGCACAAGTTAAAGCACACCGACGAGCAGCCGCTTAGCTGTGATCTTTGCGATTATAAATCCGTATATCCGGGCAATTTGAAACGACACAAGTTGAAGCACACACATACCGATGAGAAGCTGTTTGGTTGTGATCTTTGCCATTATAAATGCCGGCGCCTCGCAGGATTGAAGCGACACAAGTTGAAGCACATCAGCGAGAAGCCGGTCAGTTGTGATCTTTGCGATTATAAATGCTGGTTCCGCTCAAACTTGATGCGGCACAAGTTAAAGCACACCGACGAGAAGCCGTTCAGCTGTGATCTTTGCGATTATAAGTGTCGGCACTTCGTAAGTTTGAAACAGCACAAGTTAAAGCACACCGACGAGAAGCCGTTCAGTTGTGATATTTGCGATTACAAGGGCCGACAAGTCACGAGTTTAAAACGGCACATGTTAAGACACACCGACGAGAAGCTTTCCAGTTGTGATCTTTGCGATTTTAAATGTCTAGGTGCTGGAAATTTGAAAACGCACATAAAGTTAAGACATAAAATGTGATAATTCAGAAGAATGTCCGAATGAAAATTGGAAACGCAATAAAATCAACCAGCAATGAATTCGTTCTGCCTTTTTTTTGTTATTATTGTTTTTATTTTCTTGAAATCTCAATGAATGCTTATGCCGAAATTATAAGAAAAATAATCACGTCGTGTGTATACAGGGTGAATAAAAAAAAAACGCCTACGCGTTTGAAATGGTAGAGAGTACTCTCCAATATGCCACATCTTGTGTCTTTAATACTTTTAAAACAGCTGCATGACAGCTGTCAACTTTTGTTTTTTTTTTTTTTAAATGCAATGGTAAATAAATTTCGAGGGAAGTTTTTGCTGCGTACAATGATGTGCGGAAATAAACACTTATTTTTCAAAACAATAGAAAAAAAATAAAAAGAATTAAATGAATTATTAACGTGAAATGACTCAGCCTGTATAAGTGTACTTAGATTTGGACAAAATGATAACATAACGGTCATTAGTGTGACTTTTTGATAACGGTTTGTGATTGCTATATAATCGATATTTAATAAAAATTTGCGATTACAGCTGATGCCACCAATCCAGTAATTTGAACCGGCATGTGTTGAACGCACACAGGTGAGAAGCTGTTGGGTTGGGTTGTAGTCTTTGCAATTACAACTGCCGACACCCTACAAATTTAAAACGCCACGAATTTAAACATTTCGGCGAGAAGTCTCAGTCATTTTTACATCAAAACGTCATGTTATTTTGTTATTATTAAATAATAATACATAGAATTCTATGTGGTATTAAAAATTCACTTAAAACAATATTGAATTTTAATGTAAAAATAGTGTAAATTTACTACCGTTCGGTTGTGCGCAGCGCAGCACATGTTGACGCTTACCAACGAAATCCGATGTGCTGCAGCTTTCGCGATTATAAGTGTCGATGCTATTCAAGTTTAAAGTGCCACGTGCTAAAAGAACATTACGATCCGTTGTTATTCAGTTGTAATCTCTGCGGATACAAATGCCGGAAACCTAAAAATTTGTAGCGGCACGTGTTGATACATACTGACGAGAAGTCTTTCAGCTGCGGTGTTTCGAAGTCTTAATGTATCTGGAATGTGATTACTTTTGTTTTTAATTCAAACTTTATAAATAAATGAAATTAACTAAAAATATTGTACACATGTTAGTACACAATGGTGAGAAACTGCTCAAGTATCATGTATTGTATAGCTTATGCAAGGAATTTAACAACCTTACGTCGGTACATGTGCATCAAGAAAGCTTTTCTGGTAGTATTTTTTTATGCATTGTATATATTTCCTTATCTCGTTGAACATTATTAAAATTTGAATTATTTCAGATCCCAAGAGTCGCCTGAATTTAAACCTCAGGACAAGACCAAATTCGAATGTCGCTCATGCGGTTCCCAACTGAAATCTCGCCGATCCATACGCACGCACATGCTGATACATACCGGCGAGAAACCGTACGGTTGTGATCTCTGCGATTATAAGTGTAGACAGCTGTGCGATTTGAAACGGCACATGTTAAGACACACCGACGGCGACAAGCCGATTAGCTGTGACCTCTGCGATTATTAATGTCGACAGCCCGGAAATTTAAAACTGCACATGTTAAAGCACACCGGCGACAAACCCTACAGTTGTGACCTATGCGATTATAAATGTCGACAGAATATAACTTTAAAACAGGACGTGCTGAAGCACAGGGGAGAAAAGCCGTAAGGGTCGGCAAATCGGAAATTTGAAACAGCACATGTTGATTCACACCGGCGAGAAGCCGTTCAGTTGTGATCTCTGTAATTATGAATGCCGACGGCGTGGGAGATTGAAGCGCCACAAGTTAATCCATGCCATGGGAAAGAAACCGTTCACTTGTTATACTCTGACACAAGCTGACGATTTGAAGTTCGAATGTAACGTTTGCGATTACAAGGGTGGAACGATGGTGGAAATGAAATCGCATTTGCTAGCGCACGGTGAAAATTTGCTCAAGTGTAACATTTGCGATCACAAATGCGAAACATTGGTGGAATTGAAATCGCACGTGCCGGCTCACGGTGAGAAACTGCTTAAGTGTAATATCTGTGGATTCACATGTCGATTGTCATGGGATTTAAAAAGACATGTGGCACTACATGCACATCCTTTCTGATGTGACGATTAATTTAAGTAGAGCAAAAATTTTAAAAAACCAAATTAAAAATAACAGTATTACACAATTAAGGACAGTATCTTTTTTTTATTCTATCCCGTTCTAATTTATGGAAGATAGGTACATACAAATATATCAATAAGTTTCTAGATAGCACAACAGAAGAAAGTAGTAGTTTTAAGATAACTATAATAAGCAGGCTTGCGATTTCGGCCCACGTCGCGTCGCGTCGCATTTAAACATATTTATTGAAAATAAAACATAAATCAAAAAGGTATGTAAGACAATATTTTTCTAATCAGATGCTCCCCCCCACTACCTTCCGTGTTATGCGAAACCTGGGAATTTACAATCCAATATGTTCGAAGTGGGCCAAAATCGTAAGCCTGATAATAAGTGTCATTATTAACACTACTATTATTTGTTAGCAAGAGAAATCGTTATGTTCTTATCATAATTGCTTTGTAAAATATTCATACTTCCTCTAATATAAATATTATGAAGAATGAATTATCTTTCAAGTTAAAAAATCTATCAAAATTCTTTGTTTCAGGTGTCAACGGATCTCCGGAAGGAAACATGTAAATAGAAAAGTATTCCAATGCCGAATATGCGATTCTAAATTCACAACTCGCGCATACTTGCGCAAACACGTTTTGATACATACCGATGAGAAGCCGTTTAGTTGTAACCTTTGCGATTATAAATGCCGACATCTCGGCAACTTGAAGCGCCACAAGTTAAAACACACCGACAAGAAGCCGTTCACCTGCGACTTTTGCAATTACAAGTGCCGAGATCGTGGAACTTTGAAGCAGCACAAGTTAAAGCACAGCGACGAGAAGCCGTTCAGTTGTGACATTTGCGGTTTCAAAGGCCGTTGGCTGAAGAACTTGAAAAAGCACAACTTAAAACACACCGGCGTGAAGCGGTTCAGTTGTGACCTTTGCGATTTCAAATGTAAAGACGGTACAACTATGAAACGGCATAAGTTAGATCACACCGACGAGAAGCCGCTCACTTGTGATCTTTGCAATTATGTGTGCCGAGACGTCGCATTTTTAAAGCGGCACAAGTTAAAACATAGCGACGTGAAGCCGTTCAGTTGTGGTCATTGCGATTACAAATGTCGGGACCGCACAAGTTTAAGACGACACATGTTAAAACACACCGGCGAGATGCCGTACAGTTGTGATCTTTGCGATTACAAATGCCGACTCCTCACTAGTTTCAAATGGCACATGTTGAAGCACACCGACGAGAAGCCGTTAAATTGTGATCTTTGCGATTATAAATGTCGGGACCGCACAAGTTTAAAACGGCACATGTCAAAACACATCGACGAGAAGGAGAGTAGAATAAAGGAGTTAAAAGTGTAGAATTAATATTTTTTCTTCGAAATATATAATAATATCTAAATGGCATCCTATTGTTATTAATTGCTTTGTACAATATTCACAGTGATCTTTGTGATTACAAACGCCGATATGCCTCAGATTGAAGCGGCACAATTTAAGACATACCGGCGAGAAACCGTTCAGTTGTGATCTTTTCATTAGAAAACGCGTTATTTGTTCATTTCCTTGTACAATAGCGGACAATAAAATCCTGGCAAGAATTTGACATATCGTGTATACAGACAAATTTGGTAAATCAGGTTTTTACTGAGGTTATGTTTCTATCAAGAAAAATTTGAAATGTCAAACTTTATAAACAGAAATTTCGCAACCAAACTCCAGTAACTCCAACCTTAACCTAGCAAAGTCTTTATTCTTATTTCTTCAACGGAACTTAAACAGCGCATTTTGACAAACTAAAAGTCAAAATATAGAATAAACAAACGATGTTCGTTTACTAGCGCCATCTAGTAGATTGTCACTGCACTTTTACAGGTTTCACAAAAAGAAAAAGATGAAAAGTAGGTGCTCTTTGACTCTTATTGAAATGTCTTCTATTGATGCTTAGACAAATCAATTTAACTGAAAGGAAAAATCTTTGTTACGTTTTCTGGTGCGTTAAAAAATTACGCATTTTTTCTAATTTCTCATATCAATAAAGAGAATCTAGTAAAAATAAAAGACATCTAAGGGTCGGTTTACCGATGCTAGGTTAAATTTATCTTTCAGTTTGTTACCGATGGCAACAATTATGAAAGTATACGTTGCCATTGGTAACAAACCGGAAGATAAATTTAACCTAGCATTGATAAACCGACCCTTAAGGCCTGGTTTATCAAATACTAAACTTTAAGTTAAACTTAACCTTCAGTTAATTACCATAACAACAATTGTCTTCGTAGTAGTTACTATGGGAACAAACTGAAAGTTAGAGTTAACTTGTGATTGATAAACCGGGCCTTAGTGTCTTAAATATTAACATGAAACTGGCGCCATCCAGTATTAACTAATCCAACTATCTCCTCTGCAATTCAAAAACACGTTAAAAACAAAAAAGAAGTCTGTCATTTACATTTTTTTTTTTTCTCAAAAAATGTGCGCTTCAGATAATGTTGTACTACTATTTGTCAAAATACAGAATAAACAAACGGCATTGTTTTACTAGCGCCATCTAGTGAATTGTCACTGCAGCTTTAGAGCGTTCACAAAAAGAAAAATAAAGGAGAGTACTCTTTGACTCTTAAATTTTGTGATTACCGCATAACTGCAGGCACCATACAGGTACACCTGGTGACATAGAGCAGAAGCAAATTCACTACAGTTCCAGTTTTTTTTTTTTAAGCAAGCACCGTAGGCATACTTATCTAATAAATTACAACTCCTTTTTTCTTCTTCTTGTTTTTGTATTCAATGCCTTCTATTGATACTTAAAGTAAATCAGGAGCTGAAATTTAACCTGAAGGAAAAAAGCTTCGTTGCGTGTTCTGCTGTGTTAAAAAAGTACCCACGCACTTTTTAATTTCTCATTTCAATAAAGAGAAAGTGGTAGCAATGAAAGAGATCTAAGTTCCCTAAGTTTGAATATGAATCTGGCGCCATCTAGTTTCAACTAATCGAACTATTTTCTCTGTGATTTAAAAAGACGTTAAAAAGAAAAAAGGAGTCTGTCATTTATGGTTTTTTTTTTTCTCTCAAAAAAATGTGCGCTTCAGATAATGTTATATTTTGTCAAAATACAGAATAAGCGCCATCTAGTAAATTGCCACCGCAGTTTTAGAGTGATCACAAAATGTTAAAGTGCAGACACCATCTTGTGACTTAGACGAGAACCATATCCACTAAAGTTCCAGTTTTTTAAGCAAGCACAGCAGACTTAGACAAACGGTTAAATTTCTATTAAACGTCAGACTTACTAGTAACTTTGTATATGAACTAAACGTCAAAAATATTAAACTAAAGCTGGAGATACATGGAGCGTTGAGCGCGTTAAAACGCCAAGCGTACTCTACTCTCATTGGTTAGTGTTCGATACGTAAAGAGCATTAGCCAATAAGAGTATAGTACGCCCGACGTTTTGACGCGCTCAACGCTCCATGTATCTCCAGCTTAAGGTTTACATTGCGCAAATGACGTTCCCGGATTTTATTGTCCGATACTGTACGTCAAAATGTTGTACTGTGTGCTACAATGTGTTATTTGTTACAAACAATTGGCTTATTTTTTTAATCAGTTGCCCGATTATTTGCAGTAGTATGGTGCGATCCATAATTATTTGATAAGGGGGTGGCTATGAGAAATAAAATCTTAGCTTGATTCGAAACTTTTAGTCTGGCATTAGCTTTCTGACTCCTGTTCATTTGATATCCTTTTACCTAGTTCTAATTACGGTTTCTATTATTAATTTGACGTTGCATCTACAAAATAACATGACATGCAAGGGCTAGGTTAAGCTCTTGCATTTTGGGGCTCATTCTAACAGAATGTACTTTCACTTATTAACGCTACCAGTTAGTCTGAACGTAATAAAGCACCATAAATTGAAGGATGACGAGTTCGACGTGCTTTTTATCCTAGTTACTCTGAACGTAATAAAGAACCATAAATTAAAGGATGACGTGTTCGACGTGCTTTTTATCCTAATAATACTTTTACAACGTGACCTCCATTACTTATTTTTTACTGTTTTTATTTTAAATTAAGGAAATAAATAAATAAGATTATTATGTAAGAATCATTTCGTAAAAAAAATTGCATTTCTATTACTTAAATATTAATTTAAAAATATCTTTCGTACAGTAGTAACAAATGACCTGCCTCAACGTTTGTTGTATTCCATCTGTGGGTTTACTGCCCTATCATTTATTGCGTATAATAACAGGTGATCAATATCTTTTCTAATCAAGTGACCTATGGAAATAAAATCATGTGTCTTTTATTAGTTCATTATTTCAAATGCCACTTGAATTACATATTTATGTATATTGCTAGGAATGCAATAAAAATAATTCAAATGGCATTTGAAATAATGAACCAAGCAAAGACATAAGTTTTTCCATGGGTTACTTGATTAGAAAAGGTATTGTTCACGCGTTAGTAAACACCGCTCAGACGGGGCTTTAAATCTAAGCCAGCGCTTCTCAAACGTTTTATGGAAAACTAACGGTATATTTTTCCGGAGTTATTATTGACATCTTTCCCAAACGTATGTTATAACTTCGCTTTTTTTCCTGTGTATTAATAGTGATTACAGTATGTGGAACTTACATAATTGATTACACCCTGTATAGTTAAAACAGTCGGTAAATAATTTAAAATTTAGAAAAACATGTAATTGAAAGTTTTTTTTTTAATAATAAGCCAAATTATTAATTCGTTTGCTTGAATTTGTATTTCATTTCACTTTAAGACACTCTTTTCAAAATGTTTATGTTTACAAAGAACTTGGCCAACTTGCATGGGCTGCCGTTCGGATATCTTGGACTTTTAATTTTTACGTTGTTCATAAGTTCTGTAATAATTTATTAACGGGTTAGGTTATTAATTGCCTTTTCGGCACTAACCATTTCAGCAAGATTGCTATGGTACTTAGGAGCTGGGTCACGAAATATTAAAGAAAAGAAACATCCACGAGCCATCTTTAAGCTAATTCTTAAAAATAGCAGTAAAGTAAAACTAAATTTTAGGAAACCCTTTTTCTTTAATTATTTAAATAATTGTGTCATAATTCAAACACGAAGTTGTTTCCATTCGAGAACTACGTAGCAGAAACAATGTGAATTTTTATCATATTTTCCTTGGCAAGATGAAAATCGACAGTTTGTGGAAACTTATGTTAATTCCCTTCAGCTCAGTATTTATACAGTCTGCCTACCTTATACAGTGTGTCCCCGCATGGAACTAACTATACTTGTAAACTCCCTTATTTCGCATTTTCGGATGAACAGCCATTCTTCATAAAAAGTTTTTCTTCTTCTAGCAAGTCCTTAGCCACTACCAAAATTTCGTTAGAAAACGAGACAACGTAAAATTTGGTTAAGAGTAAAGTACCTTTTACATATTTGAAAGGAAAGTAAAAGTATGTTTGTAATATCAATAGAAGCTCAAATATCTGATCTAAACGTTGTATCTTAAAGCTGATTTTCTTTCTCTTGTCTTTCGTTCAAACTGGTACTTCGGTACTTTCTTATTTGCCTTGCTACCTTGGTACTCCGTTGTTAAAACTGGTGGTGTTCCCATCCACGACTTGCAATAATATTTTTTTAATTATTTTTCTTAAATTTATAAAAAAAATTAAGTAAATAGGCAATAATACTTTTTTAATTAGTAAAAAAAAATTAAGTAAACAGCTGGTGGTTCTGACCAGAAGCGCTGGCGCTTTGCCACCAATCTAGTGAGTTCTGATTTCTACTGTTTTTTAGTTTCTTTTCGTTTTTTGGTGGTACTTGTGGTTATTGTTTATGTGCTTATTTTGTTCTCTGTTGTATTTTGACCGGTAGTTCTTAAATTAAAAGTTGCTCAAGATTTTTTGGTACTGAATATTTAAATTTGGTACCCTTGGAGTTGCCGACCTGGTACATAGAAAGTTCCTGCTTGGAACGACAACGCTGGATAGGCCCATAGTGATCGATCAGTGTTCGTGGTGATCGTGTTGACGTGTTATTCATAAATTTACCATGACCCTCTCATACCAAATATCTTTTTTGACTGGGGGTTGTATAAGAATACAAAATAAATAAAAACATGAAAATTTCAAGACACTCTTTGTTTCAGGTATCAATGGATTCCTAAAGCTGAAACTATGGAAAAGAAAACGTTCGAATGCCGAATATGCAATTCTAAATTAAAATCTCGTAGTAACTTGCGCAGTCACCTGTTGATACACACCGGCGAGAAGCCGTTCAGTTGTAATCTTTGCGATTATAAATGCCGAGTGATGGCATCCTTGAAGGGGCACATGTTAATGCATACCGGCGAGACTCCGTTCACCTGTAGCCTTTGCGGTTTAAAATGCCGCCAGCTCGCAGATTTGAAACGCCACATGTTAACGCACACCGACGAGAAACCTTTCAGCTGTGATCTTTGCGGTTGTAAATTCCGACAGGTGGGAAATCTGAAGCAGCACAAGTTAATACACACCGGCGAGAAGCCGTTCAGTTGTAGCCTTTGCGATTTCAGATGTCGCCAACTCACGCAACTGAAGCGGCACATGTTGGCGCACTCTGACGAGAAGCCGTTCAGTTGCGACCTTTGCGATTACAAATGCGGCCGGATCGGATACTTGAAACAGCACAAGTTAATACACACCGACGAGAAGCTGTTCAGTTGTGACCTTTGCGATTACAAGTGCCGGCATACTAAAACTCTGAAGTGGCACAAGTTAAAACACAGCGACGAGAAACCGTACGGTTGTGATCTTTGCGACTTTAAATGCCGACGGGTCACGTATTTGAAACAGCACAGGTTAATACATACAGACGAGAAGCCGCTCAGCTGCGGTCTTTGCGATTACAGATGCCGACACCTCACAAATTTAAAGAGACACATGTTGAAACACAACGACGAAAAGCCGTTGGTTCAGTTGTGATCTTTGAAACTTTAAATCTCGATGTAAAAACTTTTAAAAGGCGCAAGTCAAGAGTATGTTCGACTAATCGCAGATTGGTTCAAATTTTGTTTGAAACCTTAAAGATCCTGCCAATCCTGTATTTTACACAAACATGTACAGAGTTATTTTAGGCCACACCAAAAATTGCTTTCAATATCTGTCTACTTCATATTTGATTATCGAACGTACATTTAATCATCTTGGCGCAATTTTTTTATTTTTTCAAAGAAATCACTTACTGTGAACTTTCTGACGGTATGACTGTATGATGTATACCGACCGTTTCAAATTGATTGTGCACTGAAGGGATATCCTAAACCGTAAGTGATACAGATTCGGTTAAATGGAAGAAAAGTTGCGTCAATCAATGCCTAATTCATATACAGAATCGGAAATTTGGATTCTGGACAAGTTTTTTTCGATTCGGTTCGCGGAGAACTAATTGCTAACGACCCGGGAGGGCGGGCGGTAGACGGCATCGAAAATAAGTGGGGGTAATTACTTACATTTCTCTCTTCATTTTCCAGTGCGTTCCCTGTCGCACGCATTATAACAAGATGTCAAGTTAAACATTTACCGAATCTGTATAACAACTGCATTTATAGTATCTTTTTAGATACAATAAAATTCGGCTATAGTGGACCCTTTGTAACGAACTCTCGGTTATAACATATTGTACTTGAAGCAATAAAAAGCTGATTAAATAGATAATTCGTCTTAATTTACCGAATTATACCGAACTTTGGATATAACGAACCTTTTTTTTTACCTCTTTTCGGTTTTGTCGTAACTAAAGATTACTGCCAAAATTTGCGCTAGTGTTTCTTTGAAATTTACTTCACTGCAATTAATTATTATTAATACACTGACGTATCTCTAATATACAGGGTGACTGTTAATTAACCCGGCAAAATGAAACCACGATGAGAAGCGATGTGCGAGAGTATGGGGGAAAAGTTAAAAAAATTCTTTCTTCTTTAGTTTTCGAGAAATAATTAATCAAAAATTAGCCCCAAAGCGACGGTGCGCCCCTGAATAAAACGTCGAGGAGCAGATGAACGAAATAAATGCTGTCGTAAAAGTTTTTTTTTTAAATAGTATTATGATACTGCGGCGTGGCTTCGTGAACTTGACCTTTAAGTGGAATTTCACAACTCCGTTTTTAGGTCAATGCCCAACGTGAATACGAACTCGAAAATATTTACTTGACAAATAATGCATGCAGCAAATTACCTGAATTAGATTATTCCATGCAACGAATAACAACGGGCATACTTTGAACACCTGGTAAACAAATAAATCAGTAAACTCATTCGTAATCTGTTTCGAATGTTAATTATTATATCACAAAATCTTTTAAGCGGACACTAAATCGCGCACTATACACTTTACGTTTCACCGTCGTTCGACAGCTTCGTCAGAAGTGAAAAATATAGTGTGTAAAGTGTATAGTGCGCGATTTAGTGTCCGCTTAAAAGATTTTGTGATACAAATTTCATCGGACAAGAACCAACTGTAAATGTTAATTATTATAATTTCGTTTTGCGTGTGGGGAATTATTAACACAAATGAAGAGAAGTTTACAACTCCACATCCTGTGTTTTTGTACGCAGCATTCATTTCACTTTTAATTAATTATTAACTGTTCCTTAAAATTTTTTAAACATGGTCCCGTAATCTATTACGTTCATTCAGTACGCGATTTAATTAGAAACTGGTCGCATATCACCAACGACGTTTAAAACAGGTGTACGTAATAAAGTTTATAGTCGGCGATGAACTTCGGGTTTAATAAATCGTTCCACATTTTCGGAGCAAACGGATTCGTTTAGGCAATTCCTTGCAAGTGTAATCAAGTAGTCATTCTCTTGTAGCAATAATTATTTATTACAAATTAGTATTACGCATAATACTAGCGACGTTTAAAACAACAGATAGCACTCTAATAGTTTCATTGTTTCCGTTCGTTAACGAGACGTATATTTTACTGTCAGTTGCCTGCGGTCACCAGATTTAAATCCTTTTTTTCGTCGGTACAATTGTCATTCACCCTGTATATTTATTTAATATTATTAATATTTGTCCCGCTTAAAAGGCATTATCAATTTACTACCATTCTGTTCTAATTTATATTAGACGATCCATATTCGAACTCTGAGTCGCAATAATTCAAGGGCGCAAATTTTTTTTGTCAAAAATTGCGCTAGTGTTTCTTCAAAATTTATTTCACTTTAACAAATATTACTGTACTTTCGTATTTTCGTTTCAAGTCTGTTTCAGGTCAAAAATCGGCCACGAGATATCACGACCTAATCTGTTTCTCCTATTTTTTTTTAATTACAAGTTAAAATTAAAATGTGAAATATATGTGAAAATTTTAAGAGATTCTTTGTTTCAGGTATCAACGGATCCCTAAAGCGGAAACAATGAAAGACAAAACCTTCGAATGCCTAATATGCGATTCTAAATTGTCATCTCGTGCAAATTTGCGCAGTCATCTTTTCATACATACCGGTGAGATGCCGTTCAGTTGTAACCTTTGCGATTATAAATGCCGACAGCCCGGCAACCTGAAGCGGCACGTTTTAATACACACCGACCGATTCAGTTGTGACGTTTGCGATTATAAATGCAAACAGCGCAGCACCTTGAAACGGCACAAGTTGAAACATAATGACGGGAAGCCGTTCAATTGCGATCTTTGCGATTACAAGTGCAAGAGGCTCTCGCGTCTGAAACTGCACAAGTTAATACACACCGACGAGAAGCCGTTCAGATGCGATCTTTGCGATTACAAATGCAAAAAGCTCGCACGTCTCAAACACCACAAGTTAATACACAGCGACGAGAAGCCGTTCAGTTGTGGTCTTTGCGATTACAGATGCCAACGCCGCGATACTCTAAGAATGCACTTGTTAAGACACTCCTAAGGGGAGTTGTTAGTTCGGTTGGAATCCTTGAGATTGTACAAGTTATAACTAAAGTCTCCAGAAAATAGTACCGGATGTATGGGCGCTTTGATGCGCATAAAGGAATGACCGCCGATTGAACTACGAATTATTTTTCCGATATAGCGAGAGTATATTAATCAACTTCGTCACATTTTATTTAGTTATTCTTTGTATTTTTGAAGATATGACATAAATTCAAGAATAAAGAATAATTGCAATTAAGAAAAAAATAGTTTGGATATAACATATTATACCAATGTATCCTATAGCCATCTTACGGCACTGGAGCGATTGAGGTTTAGATCAGCAGGAGTAATGAGTGATATACAATTGGGCGGATAAACGGACCTAAAAGTTAGAGTCTTTAGTTATAACATAAAATTTTTATTATAAATTCTACTTGTGCATTGAATAGATCCAGTAGAATTTGTGTCAAACGTTTCGTGCTTTTGTAATTTTGCCTTGTTTAATTATTCATTGAACTTATTTATATCGAGCTTTAGTTTAAATAATTAGTTCGGTTAGATAGATGGTGAGCAAGGGTGGGCAGGTAGAACAATCCGCTGCATCTGCAGTCACTCTGATGTCAATCCTTTTGGACCACTGTTTACTTTTTTTTGCCTGTATAGTCAGGTAATAAAGAGACGTCTCCCCCATAAGCATGTGAACAATCGAATGGAAGGAGTATATTCGAGTTGCAGTGGCGCCATCTGACGGACACCCCATAGAAGTTACAGTTCTTTCTGACGAGTTGCCGTCAGATGAGAGCATTAAAACATGTTATATTGTTTTCCTTTTCTCTGGTAGGTACGTTATAAAAAAATACATTTTAGGAACTTTTAGGTATGGGTTACAGTCGTTACAGACAGTAACTAATGCTAGTAGTTTGCTGCTTTTCTGTTAGATGGCGCTTTTGCACCTTTACATTTATCACTGTCAAACGCATATACATAAAGTAACCATGACCGCCCCTGACGGAATGTGATCATTAGTAATGGTTTCTTTGAGTTAAATGTCATTCTTCTTACACTGATATTTAGTGCAAGAGTACATTTGAGGAGGGTTTAAGAAAAGTAAGAGTACTGAAAAAGAGTACCTAGTAACCCTACTTAATATTACGCCGCCGGCTGTACAACACATACATAGATCCTAAAGTAAACCGTTTTCGCATTATTTAACTTAAAAGAAAAAATAAGTCTGTTGGAGTACTTCAAACAAATGCAGATACCTTCCGAACAAATGACGTTAGAGACTCGTAGTTGACAATTACATTCTCGTAGAAATTTGCGCAGTCACGTGTTGATACATGCCGGTGCGAAGCCGTTCACTTGTGATCTTTACTTTAGGTACTTGAAATTTTCATATATATAAGTAAAGAGATGTTGTGTATCTGGTTATCTCAAGTCACGGCCAATTCTAAACGTGAGAGTTGCCTATCGTTGCCTGTGCTTGCTTCGATAAAATAGTTTGTCATTTGACTGTAAGAAACGCGTTTCAAAAACTTTGTTCCCCCCCTAAAAAATAAAGCAATTACGCAGAAACGTACTTAGATTCAGACTCAGCGTTTTCGATTCCTCTAAGATGGCATTATTTTCATTTGTGGCACTCACCTCGCAGCATCCTCCTTGTAGGGAACGATTTTTCTCAAAACGTAAAATATAACTTTCAGATTGACAATGTATGGAAACCTAAAAAGATTCCTTGTTTCAGGTGTCAACGGATCCGTAGAGCTAAAACAACGAAAAAAGATGCATTAGTTTGTCGGATATGTGATTATAAATTTGAATCTCGTACGCATTTGAGCATGCATGTAATGATACATACCGGAGAGAAGCCATTCAATTGTAACCTTTGTAATTATAAATGCCGACAGCTCGGAAATCTGAAGCAGCACAAGTTAAAACATTCGGATGAGAGGCCGTTCACTTGTGATCTTTGCGGTTTCAAGTGCCGTCGCCTCGGAGACTTGAGAAAGCATACGTTAAAGCACACCGGCCGGAAGCCATTAAGTTGTGATCTTTGCGATTTCAAGTGCACGCAGCACGGAAGTCTGAGACGGCACAACTTAAGGCACACCGGCGAGAAACCGTTCGGTTGTGATCTTTGCGATTATAAGTGCCGAGAAACTAAGTCTCTGAAACGGCACATGTTAACACACACGGACGAAAAGCCGTTCAGTTGTGACGTTTGCGATTATAAATGCCGAGAGGCTAAGTCTCTGAAACGGCACATGTTAACGCACACGGACGAGAAGCCGTTCAGTTGTGATCTTTGCGAACATAAATGCCGAGAAGCTACATCTCTGAAACGGCACATGTTAACACACACTGACGAAAAGCCGTTCAGTTGTAATGTTTGCGATTTTAAATGCCGAGAAGCTAAATCTCTGAGACGGCACATGTTAACGCACACTGACGAGAAGCCGTTCGCCTGTGATCTTTGCGATTTCAAATGCCGAGAGCTTGGAAATTTGAAACGGCATAACAAGAAACACATCGGAGAGAAGTCGTTCAGTTGTAATATGCAATTATAGACGCCGACAGCTCAAATATTTGAAACGGCACAAATTACTAGTAGAGAGCACAAGGGAAAAGTTTGAAAGTGTACAAGTCAACACACACCGGCGAGATTTCAAGACTGGACGTGCTAAGATTTTGAATAAAACTAAAACAAGTATATTTGAATGAAAATTGGTTTAAATATTATTTGATACTGTATCACCAATTAAATATTTCATACTTCTTTTGTATTGACTGTGCTTCACTTAGCGCATTTTGGTAGGTTTCAATATTATGGTTTTAACAAAGATTTTTATTTCCTCTGAAGCTTACCCAGTTCGTGTATACGTATGTTGAGTTCGGAAATTCTTGCGGTGCAAGCTCGGAGTGAAAAGTAGAGTGAGAGCGCAGCTGTTTTGATATACGTCATAGTGAGATAAAAGTGCTCGAGGAGTGAATAGAGTGAGTGCGGTGGAATTACCGAACTCACAATCAGTAATAGTAAAGTAGGTATTAATTATTTAAGCAATAGGTTTTCGAACTTACTCGACAATCGGGTTATAAATAGCCGAGTGGCTTGAATCCGCTGGCAACTGAGAAATGAACATCTAAGTCGGTCGCAGCCGCCATCCCTCCCCGACAAGCTCCGAGCTTGGGGCAATATTGGGTGACAAAAAAAAATAATACAACTTGAAACGTGTAATGTGGAGTTACAGCAGAAAAATCAGTCGTATAATAAGGGATCGACCGTAATAAGTTTATACAAATGGGGAAACAAAGTGGTGTGAACGCAAATTAGGCAATCAGTCATTTTATCGACTTCCACTTCTCCCTGCGTTCTCCCCTGACCTTGTGTTTATTATTAGGAGAGATAGAAGTGACACAGGTAAACGCTTTTATATTTAGATAAAAAGCTCTCCCGTTTTAGTCCGACCACTTATGATCATATGAAGAGAAAGATCAATTTAATGTTTCAGGAGGAAGCTTTAATATTTTAAGAGGTGGGAGTATGGATCATTCTTTACGACAACAGCTGTTTGAATGTTACTCCCTCGCAGTCGACAAAAGAAAATAAAAACTCCCTTTTTAAGTTTCTTTTTTGAAAGCGACATCTTTTTGCTCACATTAAAAATTCCCGCTCTTTTCGTCGACGCTTCCGGGAAGTGGCGCCTTCTATGCGGGTCCCCCCTTGAATCTTGTTAAATTTCAATCACCAGAGTGACTTAAGTTGCCTACCCTCGTGATCAGCAACTAGCTACTTCGTCCGGGTCGCCCTTTATCGCGTGGGATATTTCAATATAAAGCAAAAGTCAAACCGCATTGGGTTCGTTTGCCTTTTTTTTTGTTATTATTGTTATTATTATTTTAACGTCTCAATAAATACTTATTCCGACATTGCAAAAAATAAATTTGTGAGCGACTTATGTATGTATTCAGATTTAGGCAAATTGTGCAAAATAATAACCCTTTTAAAATTTATTTTGTGAAAAATATAGGCAGATTTACTTTATAGATATTTTTTGCCTGTTTTTAACATGTTTAATTTTCTCTTAAGTAGGGAATACACGATCCAACATGTCTTAACACATGTACGCGCGTACATGTTCGCCGAACATCAACGTCAAATAGTACCATACTACACATGATCGAACATGTCTTAAGACATCATAGACTAGTTATCAACCAAGACGATGTCTGAAGAGTTATGTTTGGTGGCAGTGGCGTGCGCTATTACAGTAAAACAAAAATACAAAAAAAAGTGAAAGTAATAAAGCTGTAATAAGTCCCCAGTTTAATAGTTCCAATTGCAGGATCTGCCACCACACATTGCCGGAAAGTTATTTATTAAAAATCATAAATTGGCTGTTTTGAGGTGCTGTGGAAAAGTTTATGCACGACGCCGACGTTCTGCACTGAATAAGTCCGTGACGAACATGTGCGTTTGGCAACCACACGGTCGAACATGTACGTCCAAACATCAACGCACGCACTTGTTTTCAGGAAAACCAGAAAACAATTTCGACGGACTTTTTGTATGTGCGTACATGTTCGAAGCGTTTTTCGGGCCAACACACGCACGTTGATGTTCGGCGAACATGTACGCGCGTACATGTGTTAAGACATGTGGGATCGTGTATTCCCTGCTTTTAGTCCCGGAGCAAAAGCGCAGCAACGATTACGTTATATTTTGTTAAACGATAGTATTGGTTGTGTGATGCATCATTCAATCGGATTTTTTTTTTCATTTCAACAGTATTACTTGTTTCAAAAGATAGGGGCGGGACAGAAATGGTTTTATTGCGCTACCGAGCTCGAATTGCTTGCGTTCATAAAATAGCGCTGCTCTTTCCTAAACGAAAGCCGATACGATAATACGATCTTTCTTTAAATATTTAAAAGTAACCTTCAAGTTTTCAATATATCAAAACTTATTCGATTTTTTGTTTTAGCCCTTAAAGCTAAAATTGACGAAAAACGGTTCACTTATGATCTTTGCAATTACATAAGCCGAAAATTCGGAGACGTTAAGCGACACAAGTTAAAACATACGGGCGAGAAGCCGTTCAGTTGTGATCTTTGCGATTATAAATGCCGAGAGGTTGGACGTCTCAAACCGCGCAACGAAAGACACACCGGAGAGAGCCCGTTCAGTTGTGACCAGTGCGATTTCAAATGTGTGGACGCTAAATATCTGAAAGAGCACAACTTAATACACATGGATAAAAAGCCATACGGTTGTGCACTTTGTGATTACAAATGCCGGGTAATTTCATCTTTGAGAAGGTGCACGTTACTACACACAGGCGAGAAGGCGTTCAGTTCTGGTCTTTGCAATTACAAGAGCCAACAGCTCGGAACTTTGAAACTACACATGTTAAAACTCAGCGGCGATAAGCCCTTGAGTTGTGATTTTTGCGTTTACAAATGCCGAAAACTTGGAAGTTTGAAAATGCACAAGTCGAAACACACTGACTGAATGGCCTCTTTGGCCATTTTTTAAGCATCCCAGTATAGCCTCCCTCCTTTTCAACACAAGCTTCATCAACGGTAGTTCCCATATTCCCTCGAGAAAAGAATTCTTGTTCTTCGTTCTATTATTATTATAATTTTTCTTATTAATTTTGTATTCTCAATAAATACATATGCCTTGTGTCGAGATTTTTTTTTCGGTGTCACAAATATTAATTTAATGAAATATTTATTCACAGATGATTTTCTTTTGTTTGTAAAAACAATAGTAGCAAATGTCATGATGTATACTCGACACATATTCAGCCATATGATCTTTTTATTTGAGATATAATTAAGAGTGAATTAGCTTTCAAATCGACAATGTCTGAAAATTTAAAAGGATTCTTTGTTTCAGGTGTCCACGGATCCGCAGGGCTAAAACTGTAAACAAAGAAACAATCAAATGCCGGATATGTGATTCCAAATTTAAATCGCGTGCACTTTTACGTAAACATATGTTAGAACATACCGATGAGGAGCCGCTTGTTTGTGGTATTTGCGATTTCAAGAGCCGAGGTCTTAACAGTTTGAAACGGCACATGTTAAGACACATCGGTTGTGATCTTTGCGATTTCAAATGTCAAGAAACTAAATCTCTGGAACAGCACATGTTAAAACACGCGGACGAAAAGCTACTGAGTTGTGATCATTGTGATTACAAATGCCAAGTAGCTGCGACTTTGAAAAGGCACATGTTAGTACACACGAGCAAGAAGCCGTTCAGCTGTGGCATTTGCGGTTTCAAATTCCGTCAACGGGCATTTTTGAAGCGGCACTTGTTAACGCACACCGGCGAGAAGCCGTTCAGTTGTGAAGTGTGCTCTTTCAGATGCGCACAACTCGGAAGTTTGAAACGGCACGTCTTGAGGCACACCGGCGTGAAGCCGTTCAGTTGTGATCGCTGCGATTTCAAATGCCGAGCGGCGACTAGTCTGAAACTGCACAAGTTAAGGCACACTGGTGAAAAGCCGATCAGTTGTGACCTCTGCGATTATAAATGCCGACGGCTCATACATTTGAAAAGTCACATGTTAAGGCACACCGGCGAAAAGTCGATCAGTTGTGACCTCTGCGATTATAAATGCCGACAGCTCATAAATTTGAAAAATCACATGTTAAACCACACCGGCGAAAAGCCGTTCAGTTGTGACCTCTGCGATTATAAATGCCGACAGCTCATAAATTTGAAAAATCACATGTTAAACCACACCGGCGAAAAGCCGTTCAGTTGTGACCTCTGCGATTATAAATGTCGAGCAGCTGCAAATTTGAAAAGGCACATGTTAAGACATACAGACGGGAAGCTGTTCCAATGTTTTTTTTGCAACTATACATGTGGATCGCTCGGAAGATTGAAACGGCACGAGTTAGAACACAGCAACGAGAAGCCGATGTGATTTTGTATCATCACATTTTTAATCTCTAAATTAAACAAAGCTTGGGTCGTGTCGGTTGGATTTACGTTTAATCACACATGATTACAAAATATTTATTGAATAGAAGAAATAAGAGTGTTCTGTGAAAAATATACTTTAATGCATCTAAAGGATAATCTTGAATAAATAGTAAAGTATAGTAATTATTTTATGTATTGAATATAACTGATTTTTGCATATTATAGTCATATTTAATAGATTTTATGGATTAGTGGATAATTTTATTTAATATTCTTCCTTCTTGATTCTCATACATGCAGGAAACTTATGTTATTTCAGGTAATATCACAGCATGTCCTCAGAATCAAAATTTAATTCTCTGTGATCATCTTCTATTTTTATTATTATTAATTTTCTGTTTTGATTTTTAGATTATGCTTTTGGATTTTGTAGATATGGAACAATAGCATTTATGTGATTTGTTTTTCTTCAGGATCCATCATTTCATACGTGGTATTATTTAAAACTCTTGCGATCTTAGATGGTCCTGCATAAGGTAACTGTAATTTTGCACATTCTCCTTCTTTTCTTCTTCCAAGTCTATAATTTTTTACTATTACTAAATCTACCATCTCAAATTTCTTTCTCTTCCTTATTCTTTCATTTTCTCGTTTTAAATATTTTTCTGTCCACTCTTTAAATCTTCTTCTTCCTTTTTCTAACACTTTTTCTAAATCTTTTTCCTTTTTTTTTGGTCTAAGGTCTTTCGGGTTTTATTCCTTTAGCTAATGTAATTAGAGCATATCCAGTTATGTTACTTGAAGTAAAATTGCTACCTACCTGCGTAGATAGGCAGAAGTTTTACATTGGAGCGAAACTTTACTCCAATGTTGCCAGCCAGCTTCAGTGGAACGGGGGGTTCTCTAACCAAAACGCGAAGTCCAAACCAAAAACAGGCGCCACTTAATTTTTTTTGTAAAAGGAAACGCGTGAAAAATTAAGAAAACACGTTACGTCCAAAACATGAACACTTTTATTAATAGAAACACAAAACAAATAAAACAAATTCAACGCAAGTCGAACGATCTAAGTACACAACAAGGCCATAAACATAATACGTTATTACCTAACTTTTCGGATCCGAAATCGCTACACAACTATATTAAAATAATTCAAGTCGTAACTAATGCAACAGAATACAAAAGAATGCAATCTCAGGTTATTTGCACGCGTCAACGCTCGTCTGCTTATATCATATTTAAATTACACCGGCAGTTACGCAATAAGTTGCAAGTTTTATTGCGGCAAAATCAAAGTAATGGATCAAAAATAAAATCCGCGAAATATCGCTCAAAACTAAGAAAAAAAATTATAACGCTCCGACCTTTATTCCTTTGATGTCCGATTCGTTTGTCGGTGTCTTTGCGGCAATATCGCAGCGACACTTTGTAGTGTGCCGGCTTCCGCGTAGAGGGGCGAGGGAGGGAACTTCCAACGCCGTAATTCGCGATGCACCCAACGAGAAATACCTCTTGATATAGGTCCCAGATTAAAGTCTAGGATTAATGATAGCTTTTGCTAGAAGCTCACGATAAAAGCCTATAAGCAATGAAATAAAACGAACACATAAGTCAAACCGAGAGTTGCTGCGTATAGAACTTACCTCGGTCTGTTACCGAAGCTGGGACAAACCACGGGACACGCGGTTTTCCTGTCTCACAACTGGGTCTAATCAGAGTCGGCAATTAGCCGTAGAAATGCACTAACATCCCTTCGATGTAATGGCACGAACAAATAAAAATCTTTACGAAAAGAGAGTGTGACCCAAGAGACGGCAAGTTTCGTTCTGACAATGGCGCAACATTTCTCGTTTGACAAACAAGGAACGATTATAAACAAGCGAGACACCTTCTAATCCTACCTCCGGGGAACTTTCTTAGTAACAGTGGGAACCAATCGGCTGAAAGGACAAAGGTCACGCATAATACGCGTCCAGAAGTAGAACTTCGTTATAATTCGTTCAATTCCTCACATACACGCGATTTTGAACTCAAATAAGGAGGGATTACGTATATAAAATGAATTTGTTTAAATAAATGAAGGTCCTGTTAATAGAAATATGCTAAAACGAAAGTTTAAGAAAAATTACGCCGGCGAAATACGGGTATTCCTACACTGACTGCAATGTGTACAACGACGCGGTCCAAGGAATAATCCGACACGTCGAATTTCGCATATACAGGGCGTGTTCGGAACAGAAATGAAGGCTGGACGGTGGCAATGCATATACAGGGGGTATTCAGAACAGGAATGAAAAAAAAATGAACTGTAACAAAATTTATAAAATTTTCTACATTTTTCACATAATTTTCCCATTCCTTGTTTTTCTCAAAAGTTACTAATCTAAGATATTTTACTATTTTCTGTTATATACAGTAAAACCTCTCATGACGGACACCGCTCTTAGAAGGACAATTTTTAATTCCCAAAATTGTTAAGTATGTAATTTACATGCATTAATACCTCTATTAGGCGGACACCTCTATAAGACGGACACGGACATTACATTTGTTGCAAAAATTTAATTTTCTTCGGAAATTTACCTCTTTCACACGGACACTTATAAAATGGCAGATGTCTTTTTCACCGTTTATTTCAAAAACCGACAAAGAGCTATCGGTGCTGGTACCGGTCTTGCTTCGTAGTATTTGTTAGAAAGAATTGATGACCCCAAATAAATATTTATGGTCGGTATTCCGTTCTTAATTTTGTATTCTTAAAGATTTAGTAAATGCGGTTACTATTGTTAATTTGTTTATCTTGTTGCCGCTGAAAAATCAAGTAATTTGATAACTTATGTGGAATCTGAAAATTCAGTAATTGTAAACAAACAAAAACTGGTGTTTATTTTCAAAATATATAAGTAAAATTAATAAATATTTCAAAAGTTGCTTAGTGTTTATTTAACGTTAATTTTAAAGCCTTTATTAGGCGGACAGTCTGACAGTCACGATGGGTGTCCGCCTAAGAGAGGTCATACTGTACAAGAAACCCCTAAATATCAAATTATAATTAAATATCTCAAAAAATGAGCAAGTTTTCCTAAAATATTGAAATAAAAAAATTATCTTTGAAAAGCCATAACTTTTTGGTGAAACAAAATTGTACTAAAATAAATTGATCTCATTCAATTTATTTTGGTCCAAAAAAGTCACCCTTGAAGTATGGCCCATTCTTTTCCGGACACCCAGTATAGGTATTACATGTTGCTGCATTTATAAAATAAATATTTTTTTTATGGAATACATACATATATTGCAAGAAATTGGTTTATTTTTTCTTAGTGAGGATTCTTACAATTAAAATGGCCAGTTGTAAAATTCTGTTAACTTTAGATGTTACAGTCAGCGTATAATTTAAATAAATTTAAAAAGCAGAGGCATTTAACTGCCACACAACCGAATATATTATGTATAAAAATTTGAACAGATTCTTGGTTTCAGGTGTCGACGGATCACTAAAACTAAACCTACGAAGAAACGAGCATTCGAATGCCGGATATGTGACTCTAAATTTACACGTCGTACAAATTTGCGCAATCATATCTTGATACATACTGGTGAGAAGCCGTTCAGTTGTGATCTTTGCGATTATAAATGCCGACGCAATGGGGACTTGAAAGATCACATGTTAAGACACACCACCGAGAAGCCGTTCAGGTGTGAACTTTGTGATTATAAATTCCGACGGATCGGAAATTTGAAACAACACAAGTTAAGCCACGTCGACGAGAAGTCGTTTATTTGCGACCTATGTGATTATAAATGTCGACAAAGCAGATATTTAAAACGGCACAAATTATGGCACACCGGCGAGAAACCGTTCAGCTGTGATGTTTGTGATTAGAAATGCAGACGGATCTGGTATTTGAAACGACACAAGTTGAGGCACACTTGTGAGAAGCCGTTTATTTGTGGTCTGTGCGATTACAAATGTCGACATGCCGAATCTTTGAAAAGGCACAAGTTAAAACATAAAATCTGAGAAGTCAGATATTTTTGAAAATCAGTAATTGGTAGTAAAAATTGGGTTCGTTGAATTTTTTAAAACTTTTTCTCGAAATTGTAATAAATATGTATATCAAAACTTGGCACCCTATGCATTTATTACTCATGTAAACTTTTTACACGTCATTAGCCAATTAAGAAAAATTAACGGACTTTAAATTTCAATAACTGTTAACACATGTATAGGTAGCGTTTGTTAAAATATATTTATGAGAAGCCTTTTATATCTGGTCTTTACTATGTTTACGTGTATAGTGGAAACCGCTTGTAACGACCTCGAAAGGACATTACAGCCAAATAGCCGATAGTCATGAGAAACAATATATACATATATTTCTATAAAATACGCACTTTCATGATAAATATTGTAACTAGGATAAGAAAACCAGTAAAGATGTACAGCTGAAAATCAGTCGAGCGTAACGTAAACATAAGACGATAACATAAACATAAGAATGACTCACTTGCAATTATGAAACACTAGACTGTATACATACGGATAGACTAAAGACGCTCATCGAATTATATTTCGTATTGTCGTACTTGAGCGGTGAAAAAATCAAATGAAATGGCAGAAAAAACTCTACAATGTACCCTACCTTGCGTCTTTAATACATCTAAGACAGCTGCATGACTGTCAACTTTTGTTTTTTAAGTGCAATGGTATAATTACAGTAATAAATTTCGAAGAATGAAAGGTAGCAATAAACTTTCGCAATAAAACAAAAAATAAAGAAAACAATTAATTAAATTAATGCAACGTAACTGAAACTGAAAGCTGAACAAATGGTGAACAATAAACTATACCTGTTTTACGATAAACAATGTAGCGTCGTCTATAAATACTTCCACGTAGGTAAACAAAGGACGATAACTGACAAAAAAAAATTCTGTTGTGGATCGATATTGATCCACCCTGAACACCTACATGTGTATGTATATATGCGATCTTTGTTTCGAAACTTATGTTGAGAACACGAAACGGTGTCAGCTTATTAGAAAACTATAAGTTTCTAACAAGTTGGAGGGAAGATATTTGTATTTATTTCTCCTCCAACGGATATGTTTTTTAAGGTCATATTGAAACTTTTCCTGGAAAGTTGGAAACATGTAATTACTAAATCTATTCATCCTAGATAGAGAATCGAAACACTCTGTTACATACACTATTTGACTAAAACGCCTATTGATAACGACGATTTTCTACTGAAAAAATCACAATGAACCATCCAAAAATTACCTAAATGTCTACAGCTGAGTCTTTAATACATCTAAGACAGCTGTACACTACTCTTTTTGTTTTTAAAATATAATTACGATAAATTTAAGAATTGTGCACAATAACACATACAAAGAACTAGAAATAAATTAATGCTGGCTAACGTAATAGACAATTGTCTAACAAATTCAACAATAAACTATAGTTTTACGATCAAATAATGTAGCCAACGATTGTAAATACTTACGTGGTAAACAAAGACGATTAACAGAGAAAAATGTCTAGAATGTTAGATCGATATTGATCAGAACACCTACATGTGTATGTGTATATATGCGAGTCTAGGTTGTTAAATCAGTTTGATTTATCACAAGAAACGGTGTCGCTTATTGGACAACACGATGCTGGAAAGTGATGCGAGCTCGAACGACGCTGCGAGTGCTGTTCTTATACAATGCATACGATACACTCTGCGTAATTACTAAATTATGCCGTCTCCGCTTGGTCGCTAACGCGTCACACATAAACAAACTGATTTAAATGTAGACATCCCCTGGTTATTAACAATAATAGGTAAATCGTAACAAAAAACAATCGGACACGTCTACAACAGATTCACAATTAACTAAAAAAGCCACGGAATTTAACAAGTAAGCAATAAAGCTATTAGAATCAAATATTGTACATACAGAGACTTCTTAATCATATAAACGCTTAATTCTATTACTATCTATAATATCTTACTGCATCGAAGCAGATACTGATATATGGTTATTAATAATAAATAAATCTAAATCAGATTCTACAGCCACCAAAGTAAGTAAAGCTAAAAGTATTTAGAGGACTTCTTAAATATCTAAATTCGTCTATGTATCTTGTGAAATTAAATAATTAAATCTTTATCTAAAAAACAAGCCCGAGGTCCAGATGGTATCCCGTGTTTTATTGTTCGCGAAGCAGCTGAATTGACAGCTTTTCCTTTAGCAAGCAAGCGCCATAAGCATCGCATGCGTAATGTTAGGTTCAAATGTTCTCGCTGTGCGATATTGTTACTTTACGCACGACAGTTTGCGATAGTTTGTAAACACCCGCTTACTTACCGAATTTATGCGTTGTACGTAATTCGTCATTTACTGTAGTGGTCGTAGTTAAAGAGATTTCTTTGTTTCAGATGTCATCGGATCCCTAAAGCTAAAATTGACAAGAAACGGTTCACTTGCGATTTTTGCAATTACAGAAGCCGAAGATCCGGAGACGTTAAGCGACACAAGTTAAAACATACGGGCGAGAGGCCGTTCAGTTGTGATCTTTGCGATTATAAATGCCGACAGCTCGGCCATTTGAAACTGCACAAGTTAAAACATACCGGCGAGAAACCGTTCACGTGTGACCTTTGCAACTGTAGATGCTTTACATCCGGTGATATGAAGCGGCACAAGTTAAAACATACGGACGAGAAGCCGCTCAGTTCTGATCTTTTCGATTATAAGTGCCGCTTCAATTTAAAACCGCACAAGTTAAAACATACCGACAATAAGCCGTTCACATGTGATCTTTGTAGTTATAGATGCCGAAGATCCGGAGATATGAAGCGACACAAGTTAACACATACGGACGAGAAGCCGTTCAGTTGTGACCTTTGCGATTATAAATGCCGAGAAGCGGCAAATTTGAAGCCGCACAAGTTAATACACACCGACAAGAAACCGTTCGCATGTGATCTTTGCAATTACAGATGTCGAAAGTCCGGAGTTTTGAAGCAACACAAGTTGAAACATACGGGCGAGAAGCCTTTCAGTTGTGATCTTTGCGATTATAAAAGTCGACGGCTCGGAGATGTGAAATTGCACAAGTTAATACACACCGACGAGAAGCCGTTAAGTTGTGAACTTTGCGATTATAGATGCCGAGAGGTTGGAAGCTTGAAACGGCACATCAAAAGACACACCGGAGAAAGGCCGTTCAGTTGTGAACAATGCGACTTCAAATGTCTAGAGGCTAAAACTCTGAAAGAGCACAACTTAATACACACGGACGAAAAGCCTTTCAGTTGTGAACTTTGTGATTATAAATGTCGAGTGATTTCGTCTTTGAGAAGGCACACGTTAATACACACAGGCGAGAAGCCGTTCAGTTGTGATCTTTGCGATTACAAGAGCCGACAGCCGGGAACTTTGAAGCAACATATGTTAAAGCATTCCGGCGATAAGCCCCTGAGTTGTGATCTTTGCGATTACAAATGCCGAAAGCTTGGAAGTTTGAAAATGCACAAGTCAAAGCACAGCGACTAGAAGCGCCGAGCAGTTTTATCTCTAAAAAAGCACGTGTTAATACACACCGTCGAAAAGCCGTTCAGTTGTGATTTTTGCGATTTCAATTTGATCAATCAGAAGGGTGTTTGAATGAAAATTGGTTTTATATATAACTTGAAAGTAAGGTAAAGTAATTTTGTTATTAAGAGTATTATTATTATTATTATTACAAAGTGCTTTCAAATATAAATTATAATTCAATACATATACAGGGTGAGTCAGGAGGAATAAACCAAACTGCAGGAGTATATTCTACTCGTCAATATAAGAGAAAAAAAACCAGAAGTTGTAATCCGATTTTCACTTGTTTTTGTTTTGTGAAGTATTCAGATCAAAAGATTCGCTTGTACACAAATGCAGTTTTATTAGGAAATTCGAAAATTAATTAATTCTTACGTGAATTACAAGGGTTACGATGTTCGAACATTTCAGGAAAGTAAAAAAAAAACAAAACTGCATTTGTGTACAAGCGAATCTTTTGATCTGAATACTTCAATTGGGAAAAAATAATTGTGTAAGTTATTTTGTTAAAACGTTCCAACACGAAAACAAATGAAAATCGGTTTACAACTTTTGGGTTTTTTTCTCTTGTATTGACGGGTAGAATATATTCCTGCAGTTTGGTTCATTCCTCCCTACTCACCCTGTATATACAGAAAGTAATAAACGAAATTAAACTTGTGTTAGTAGCTTTTTAATACATACAGGGTGCTTAA
The DNA here is from genome assembly GCA_033060865.1 of Dorcus hopei. NCBI lineage: Eukaryota > Metazoa > Arthropoda > Insecta > Coleoptera > Lucanidae > Dorcus > Dorcus hopei. Next base: position 75,341,343 of record CM065425.1, read on the forward strand.
GAAATAACGAAACGGCGCCATTCTACACTGTTCAGGTACACCTTCTGAACATGGGGAAAATGTTTAAAAAAATTCCTCCTGGAAAAAAATTCTGGTTCCTCGTTCTATTATTATTTATAATTTTTGTAAATAATCTTGTAATCTCAATAAATACATATACATACCTTATTATCCATAGATGATTTTCTTTTGTTTGTAAAAACAATAGTAGTAAATGTCATGATGTATACTCGACACATATTCAGCCATATGATCTTTATAATTAAGAGGGAATTAGCTTTCAAATCGGCAATGTCTGAAAATTTAAAGAGATTCTTTGTTTCAGGTGTCAAGGGATCCGTAGAGCTAAAACTGTAAACAAGAAAACAATCAAATGCCGGATATGTGATTCCAAATTTAAATCGCGTGCACTTTTACGCAAACATATGTTAGAACATACCGATGAGGAGCCGCTTATTTGTGGTATTTGCGATTTCAAGAGCCGAGGTCTTAACAGTTTGAAACGGCACATGTTAAGACACATCGGTTGCGACCTTTGCGATTTCAAATGTCGAGAAACAAAATCTCTGGAACGGCACATGTTAAAACATGCGGACGAGGAGCTATTGAGTTGTGATCATTGTGATTACAAATGCCAAGTAGCTGCGGCTTTGAAAAGGCACATGTTAATACACTCGAGCAAGAAGCCGTTCAGCTGTGGCACTTGCGGTTTCAAATTCCGTCAACGGGCATTTTTGAAGCGGCACTTGTTGACGCACAGCGGCGAGAAGCCGTTCAGTTGTGAACTTTGCTCTTTCAGATGCACACAGCTCGGAAGTTTGAAACGGCACGTCTTAAGGCACACCGGCGTGAAGCCGTTCAGTTGTGATCGCTGCGATTTCAAATGCCGAGAGACGACTAATCTGAAACTGCACATGTTAAGGCACACCGGCGAAAAGCCGATCAGTTGTGATCTTTGCGATTATAAATGCCGACGGCTCATACATTTGAAAAGTCACATGTTAAGGCACACCGACGAGAAGTCGATCAGTTGTGACCGCTGCGATTATAAATGTCGAGCAGTTAAAGATTTGAAAAGGCACATGTTAGGACATACAGACGGGAAGCTGTTCCAATGTTTTGTTTGCAATTATACATGTGGATCGCTCGGAAGATTGAAACGGCACGAGTTAGAACACAGCAACGAGAAGCCGATTTGATTGCGTATCATCACATTTTTAATCCATTATTAATTCCATTATTTAATGGAAGAATGGAGTGTTCGGCGAAAGATATAGTTTAATTCATAATATTACATTTGTTTTTTTTTGTTTTGTTTTATATTTTGTTAGTGTATGTATTGACTATATCTGATTTTCATGAATGCATATAGGTGTAACTTTTGAAATTTGCCTACTGTTCAAAGTTCAAACTATGTAGTTTAAACAATTTTTGTTTAGTTCGTGCGAAATGTATTTGGTTGCGTGTAGTTACATGCAACATTGCAACGAATAAACTAGTGACGAAGGGTCCATTTTTTAAGAGAGTACACAATTTCGTGAACATCCTACGTATACATATTGATGTGATATTACCTTAATCACCGTATGGTTCCGGTATTTAATAAAGAACAAAGGGAAGAATCCATTTTTCAAAATTTTTTAAATCTCAAGTCGTAACGTTCCTTAAAACAGTCAACAATACAAACACCAAAAACATTATCTGAACAAAAGTCATACAAAATAAAATTCAAAGTTGAAAATTGAAAAAGAGTACTAAAGTAAAATTAGTTAAATTACAAAAATTTTAGTCAAATCAACAATCCTTTGAAGGGCGAACAACGGAGAAGAGATCATCATACATCATCAAGGGAAACTAAATCATCCCCCCTTGACAGCAAGGAACTGGCCGGTGAAACCTTCCATGAAGAGCAGAAAGAGACAATTCGTATACTTGGCAGACGGGAGACGGGTAAGAGTGAAGAGGTCGAAAGCAGAGGACGTCCAGGTGAACTTCTGTCAAATAAAAATTTTTGGGATTTATTAGATTGATTGCCATCAAATTTTGAATATGTTAAAATTATCTAATATAACTACTTACGAAATGTTTAGATTATAAAGAAATTATTGTTCTGTAACAGAATTACACAAAAAGGTGCACTGTGAAAATGTTTAAAAAAAGTGGTGGTTGCCATAAAGATGGTGGTTGGCACGGCGAAAAATATTTACGAGAGTTATAAATAAACCTTTCACGATTAGAAAATTCAATACACATTTGCCTCTCATAATCGACAACGTGACAAACCTAATTTAAAAATTTGAGCTTTAACATTTTATTTAACTTGAATTTATTTAATATTTCATTTACTTTCATTCATCTGTTCATTACTCAGATAACATTTTGATTTTTATTAATAGTTCTTCGTTGAGTTACGGATTTTTTTTTAAAATAAATCGGTTATAGTTTGTTAGTCTTTATTTCAACATATTCCAACTGGATCCAAGGTCAAGGATGTCACAGTAAGTAAAAGAAAAGTTAATCTTGTAGAAATACTATACATATTAAATTGAAATTGTGACAAGTAATTGACAACGACACTTGACACTCAATAAAAAAACTATCAATTAAAGAATGCTTCTTTAAAAACGATTCGCAAATATCGTGGTCGAGGTATACAAACCTATTGAACAGATTTTTATAAAAATAAGAAAAGTTTAATTTAATCAAGGAATATTTTGACGACGATTCGCAAAGATCGTAGTCGAGTCCAAAAATTTAAAGAGATTCTTTGTTTCAGGTCTCAACGGATCCGTGAAGCTAAAACTGCAAACAAAAAAACAATCAAATGCCGGACATGTGATTCCAAATTTAAATCTCGTGCTCTTTTATGCACGCATATGTTAAAGCATGCCGAGGATGAGGAGCCGCTTGTTTGTGGTATTTGCGATTTCAAGAGCCGAGAGCTTAACGGTTTGAAACGGCACATGTTAAGTCACATGGGCGAGAGGCCGTTCAGCTGTGACTTTTGCGATTTCAAATTCCGTCGACTCGCGTTTTTGAAGCGGCACTTGTTAACGCATACCGGCGAGAAGCCGTTCAGTTGTGACCTTTGCTCTTTCAGATGCACACAGCTCGGAAGTTTGAAACGGCACGTTTTAAGGCACACCAACGAGAAGCCGTTCAGTTGTGATTTTTGCAAGTTCAAGTGCCGAGAGGCGAATAATCTGGAACAGCACAAGTTAAGGCACACCGGCAGAGAGCCGCTCAGTTGTGACCTCTGCGATTATAAATGTTTAGCAGTTAAACATTTGAAAAGCCACATGTTAAAACATACAGGCGAGACACTGTTCCAGTGTTTTTTTTGCGATTATAAAAGTCGATGGCTCGGAAAATTGACACTGCACGAGTTAGAACACAGCAACGAGAAGCCGTTTTGATTTCGTATCATCACGTTTTTAATCTTTAAATTAAACAAAGCTTGCGTCAGAGCGGTTAGATTTACGTTTCATCGCACATGATTACAAAACATTTATTTAATGGAAGAAATGCTTGGCGAAAAATATACATACTTTAATCCATATAAACAGTAATCTTAAATAAGTAATAAAGTATATGTGTAATTATTTTATAATATTGCATTGGTCTTTTTTGTTTTGTTTTATATTTTGTTAGTGTATGCATTGCCTATATCTGATTTTCATGAATGTATGTAGGTGTAACTTTTGAAATTTGCCTACTGTTCAAACTATGTAGTTTAAACAATTTTTGTTTAGTCTGTGTGAAATGTATTTGTTTGCTTGTTATTATATGCAATAAATAAAACATTGCAACGGAGAAACTAGTGACGAAGCGTCCATAATTTAAGATAGTACGCAATTTTGTGGACGTCCTATGGATGTTTTTCTATCAATTCCCCTCTTGATATCTTCCATGCATCGAAAATTCTGTACGCCTGCAGTCCTTCGTGGCTCGTTGCGGGGTGTAGACGTGTTGTTGCGTTTAATGTGCTTTGCAATTTCATTTGGCTGAAGATGCCTGGAGATGAACGTTAACGGTAATTTGGTTGCCGAATTTTTAAAATCGTCACCCCTGCACTTTTAAGCATTCTTTAATGTTTGTCCAAGCGCCTAGTCCCGGGAGTTTGAGATTAGGTTTGTTTTTCAATCTTCTTCCTTGTGTTGGTTTTACGTTTTGCTGTTTGTTACTGTACCTTTTAGCTTCCATTTATTACGTTATCATCGCTATTTGGCTACTCAAACCATCTTGAAGTTATCGCAAGATCAGTTCGACAACGACGGTTACGTCCACCGCCGTTATTCCCCCGACTGTCCAGACTTGCTTTTAAATAATTGTTCAATTGTTTTTAACTGTTTTGTGTTTACGTACTTAAACAACTTTTCCTTTCAGATGTCAACGGGTCGCTCAAATTGTGGACGACAATACACTCGAATGCAGGATATGTTATTCTAACTTTACGTCTCGTGCATATTTGCGCAAACATATATTAATACATACCGGCGAGAAGCCGTTCGGTTGTGATCTTTGCGATTACAAATGCCGAGAGCTTGGAAGTTTGAAGCGGCACAACAAGAAACACACCGAAGGGAAGCCGTTCAGCTGTGGACTTTGCGATTTCAAATGTCGAGAGGCGCAAACTCTGAAACAGCACAAGTTAATACACACCGACGAGAAGCGGTTCGGTTGTGATCAATGCGATTATAAGTGCCGACAGCGCGGCAGTCTGAAACTTCACAAGTTAAAACATACCGACGAGAAACCGATCACTTGCGACCTTTGCAATTACAGGTGCCGACAGTCCGTACATATGAAGCGGCACAAGTTAAAACATACGGGCGAGAGGCCGTTCAGTTGTGATCTTTGCGACTATAAAAGCCGAGATCTGGGAAGTGTGAAATTTCACAAGTTAAAGCATACCGACGAGAAACCGATCACTTGTGAATTTTGCAGTTATAGATGCCGACAATCCGCCGATATGAAGCGGCACAAGTTAAAACATACGGGCGAGAAGCCGTTCAGTTGTGATCTCTGCGATTATAAATGCGGACGGCTCGAACATTTGAAGATACACAAGTTAATACACACCGACGAGAAGCCGTTCGGTTGTGATCTTTGCGATTATACATGCCGACGGCTCGAACATTTGAAGCGACACAAGTACAAACACACTGGAGAAAAGCCGTTCAGTTGTGATCTTTGCGATTATAAATGCCGACAATCCACAAGTTTGAAAAAGCACAGGTTAAAACACACCGACGAGAAGCCGATGTGATGTAAGATTCATAACATTATTTTATTAATCGCTAGATTAGTCAAAGAAATACTTTTTAATTGTTACAGCTTACGTCAATTGATTTTTTTGTATAGAAGAAAATATTAGATTATGTTTATAATTATTCTAAATGGTAAATTTGAATAAATTATAAAGTACATAATTATGTATATTATTTGTAATAAATAAAAAATGTTAAATGGTTGTTTGTTGATACTTTGTGGCTCATTGCCGGGTGCAGACGTGTTGTTGCGTTTAGTGTGCTTTGCGATTTCATTTGGCTGAAAATGCCTGGAGATAAATATTAACGCTAATTTGGTTGCCGAGTTTTTTTAAGTTAATTTTAATTTCCGCAGCGCATGCTTAGACCTAAATTTCGCGAATAGTTATTATGTATTTTGTTGTCCTCGAATGTAAATATATTATATTTGAAATACTTCTAATGAAGAGTGCATTATTAACATTCAAATCGAATATGTATGAAAATTTAAACAGTTTTTTTCTTTCAGATACCGGATCACTAAAACTGTGGATGGAAATAAAATTGAATGTAGGATATGTTATTCTAATTTTACGTCTCGTGCACATTTGCGCAGACATATTTTAATACATACCGGTGAGAAGCCGTTCGGTTGTGATCTTTGCGATTACAAATGCCGAGAGCTTGGAACTTTGAAGCGGCACAACCAGAAACACACCAAAGAGAAGCCGTTCAGTTGTGAGCTTTGCGATTTCAAGTGTCGACATGCGCGAACTCTGAAACAGCACAAGTTAATACACACCGCCGAGATGCGGTTCAGTTGTGATCAATGCGATTATAAGTGCCGACAGCGCAGCAGTCTGAAATTTCACAAGTTAAAACATACCGGCGAGAAACCGTTCAGTTGTGATCTTTGCGACTATAAATGTAGACGGCTCGAACATTTGAAAATGCACATGTTAATACACAACGACGTGAAGCCGTTCAGTTGTGATCTTTGTGATTATACATGCCGACGGCCCCAATATTTGAAACGACACAAGTACAAACACACGGGAAAAAAGCCGTTCAGTTGCGATCTTTGCAATTATAAATGCCGAGATCTCGGAAGTATGAAATTTCACGAGTTGACACATACCTCCGAGAAGCGGTTCAGTTGTGATCAATGCGATTATAAGTGCCGACGTCGCGGCAGTCTGAAACTTCACAAGTTAAAACATACGGGCGAGATGCCGTTCAGCTGTGATCTTTGCGATTATAAATGCGGACAGCTCGCACATTTGAAAATGCACAAGTTAAAACATACGGGCGAGAAGCCGTTCAGTTGTGATCTTTGCGATTATACGTGCCGACGGCTCGATAGTTTGAAGCGACACAAGTACAAACACACCGGAGAAAAGCCGTTCAGTTGTGATCTTTGCGATTTTAGAAGCCGAGATCTCGGACATGTGAAATTTCACAAGTTGAAGCATACCGACGAGAAACCGATCACTTGTGATCTTTGCAGCTATAGATGCAGACAATCCGGGGATATGAAGCGGCACAAGGTAAAACATACGGGCGAGAAGCCGTTCAGTTGTGATCTTTGCGATTTTAAATGCAGACGGCTCGGAAATTTGAAAGCACACAAGTTAATACACACCGACGTGAAGCCGTTCAGTTGTGATCTTTGTGATTATACATGCCGACAGCCCCAACATTTGAAGCGACACAAGTACAAACACACTGGAGAAAAGCCGTTCAGTTGTGATCTTTGCGATTTTAAATGCGGACGGCTCGGAAATTTGAAAGTACACAAGTTAATACACACCGACGAGAAGCCGTTCAGTTGTGATCGTTGCGATTATACATGCCGACGGCTCGAACATTTGAAGCGACACAAGTACAAACACACGGGAGAAAAGCCGTTCAGTTGTGATCTTTGCGATTTTAAATGCGGACGGCTCGGAAATTTGAAAAAACACAAGTTAATACACACCGACGAGAAGCCGTTCAGTTGTGATCGTTGCGATTATACAGGCCGACAGCTCGAACATTTGAAGCGACACAAGTATAAACACACGGGTGAAAAGCCGTTCAGTTGTGATCTTTGCGATTATAAATGTCGACAACCCAGCAATTTAAGAAAGCACAGGTTAAAACACACCGACGAGAAGTCAATTTGATTTTCCAAAAATTTGCATTAAATAAAATGCCTTCTTATCCTATGTCTTATCCTTAGTCTGTGTGAAATGTATTTTTTTTGCTTGTTATTATATGCAATAAATAAAACATTGCAACGAAAAAACTAGTGACGAAGCGTCCGTAATTTTGTGAACATCCTAACATATTGCTATATTATTTTAGTTTTGAAATTTGAAAATTGTAACAATATTATTTAGTTACGGGGTGAAAATCCCGTCAAAATCCTTTTTAGTATCGTCAGTCACCCTGTGTTGCCGAATAACACGAACTGTCCCTTATTTGCCATGCGCGTTATATTTTGCTGCCCAATCAAAGAGAGCCTAGTCTACGCAATACTGAATTGGTGCCGTCTCCCTTGGTCTTTAAGCTAGTTAACTCTGTTTTTCTATCAATTTCCCTCTTGATATCTTCTATGCATCGAAAATTCTGTACTCGCCTGCAGTCCTTTGTGGCTCGTTGCGGGGTGTAGACGTGTTGCTGCGTTTAGTGTGCTTTGCGATTTCATTTGGCTGAAAATGCCTGGAGATGAATATTAACGGTAATTTGGTTGCCGAGTTTTTTTTATTAAGTTCCCACGAAATTTTAGTTTCCGCAGCACATGCTTAGACCTAAATTTCGCGAGTAGCTATATTATATATTTTGGTTTTGTCGAATGTAAATATATCATATTTGAAATATTTCTAATGAAGAGTTCATTATTAACATTCAAGTCGAATATGTATGAAAATTTAAACAGATTTTTTCTTTCAGATGCCAATGGATCGCCAAAACTGTGGATGAAAATAAAATCGAATGTAGGATATGTCATTCTAAATTTACGTCTCGTACGTACTTGCGCACACATATTTTAATACATACCGGTGAGAAGCCGTTCGGTTGTAATCTTTGCGATTACAAATGCCGAGAGCTTGGAAGTTTGAAGCGGCACAAACAGAAACACACCGAAGAGAAGCCGTTCAGTTGTGAACTTTGCGATTTGAAATGTCGACAGGCGCTAACTCTGAAACGGCACATGTTAATACACACCGCCGAGAAGCGGTTCAGTTGTGATCAATGCAATTATAAGTGCCGACAGCGCAGCAGTCTGAAACTTCACGAGTTAAAACATACGGGCGAGAAGCCTTTCAGTTGTGATCTTTGCGATTATAAATGCGGACGACTCGAACATTTGAAGCGACACAAGTACAAACACACGGGAGAAAATTCGTTCAGTTGTGATCTTTGCGATTATACATGCCAACGGCCCGAATATTTGAAGCGACACAAGTACAAACACACGGGAGAAAAGCCGTTCAGTTGTGATCTTTGCGATTATAAATGTCGAGATCTCGGAAGTGTGAAATTTCACAAGTTGAAACATACCGACGAGAAACCGATCATTTGTGATCTTTGCAGTTATAGATGCCGACAATCCGGGGATATGAGGCGGCACAAGTTAAAACATACGGGCGAGAAGCCGTTCAGTTGTGATCTTTGCGATTATAAATGCGGACGGCTCGCACATTTGAAAATGCACAAGTTGAAACATACGGACGACAAGCCGTTCAGTTGTGATCTTTGCGATTATAAATGCGGACGGCTCGAACATTTAAAGCGACACAAGTACAAGCACACGGGAGAAAAGCCGTTCGCTTGTGATCTTTGCGATTATACATGCCGACAGCTCGATAATTTGAAGCGACATAAGTACAAGCACACGGGAGAAAAGCCGTTCGGTTGTGATCTTTGCGATTTTAGAAGCCGAGATCTCGGAAATGTGAAACTTCACAAGTTGCAGCATACCGACGAGAAACCGATCACTTGTGATCTTTGCAGCTATAGATGCCGAAAATCCGGGGATATGAAGCGGCACAAGTTAAAACATACGGGCGAGAAGCCGTTCAGTTGTGATCTTTGCGATTTTAAATGCGGACGGCTCGGAAATTTAAAAACACACAAGTTAATACACACCGACGAGAAGCCGTTCAGTTGTGATCTTTGCGATTATAAATGCCGACAGCCCAGAACTTTAAAAAAGCACAGGTTGAGACACACCGACGAGAAGCCAGTTTGATTTTTCAAAATTTTACGTTACATAAATGCCGTCTTATCCTATGAATTAGATTTGACGTAGATATCTTAAAAATGTCATCAAAACAAATTTGAACACAATATTTTCAGTAACTATCAAAAAGCGCTTGATTCTGTAAAACAGGGGCAGATAAAAAAGTTGAATTTTTTAATTATTAGAAAAAAGTCACCAATCCTAGTTACAATACCAAATGTCTGAATTTATTTGAATTTATCTGAATGTATGGAATAATAAAGCGCAGATTACACCTTTTTTTTGTTTAGTTTAAAATTACAGCGCTACGTTTTCCGAGAACCGAATATTTGGCCAGAATCCAAATTTTTAATTCTTAGAAAAGCCGTCATTGTACATACATTAAGCAGACAAGCAAACATTCTAGGGTCGGTCTTTCCATCTTTCCGTTAAAGTTTTGGTTGAAGTTATCAGGCGAACAACTTGATTTTTATGAACGGTTCATAGATTTTTATGAATGATATCCATGGTAGTTATCCATCGGTTATTTGACCAAGAGATGGATAGGCCGGCCCTAAAGCAGTCAGTTTGATACATGCCGCATTGTTACTATCCCCCTTTTATTCCTAACAGGGGTATCTTATTTGTTTGTCATTTGACAAATTTCAGTTATCGTAGTTGCGTCTGCGAATCAACAAGTGTGCTGCTACTGTATTTTGCAAAAGTGTTGTGTCTGGTATTTTTTTTATTTATCCTTGAGGTACGTGTATATTAAAAAAAACTTTATAAATACTATCAATAATAACTGAAATATAAACAAGAATTATACCTACACATGAATTTTCCTTGTATCCAGTATACAGGGGTGATTCACAGAACCCGTCATTTATTATTTTTCTCTTCTGAAAATTTGTACTCTCCCACAGCTGCTAGTGCACTTTTTATTGAAAATATTTTTTAAAATATTTTTAGTATTTTGAGTATTTTGGAAATACATATTTTTATTTTGTAAATTCTTGTGCTTTAACTTTCTTTCCTTTTTAAACTCCTACTTTTTATTTCACAAAAATATGTGCCATTTCAAAGAGGAACGTTTAAGTAGTGCGTTGAAGTTGAGAAAAGTGTCGAGAAACTTACAGTGTGTTCGGCAGATGGCGTTTGTTTAAGATAACTTCGAACCACCAAAACGTTTTTTTTTTTTTTAATGGAACCACCTATATATTTTTATTCTATCGGATGCAGTAATGTTAATAATGTTAGTAGTAGTTTTGATCAAGAAAATTACTTAAACGCATCACATTCTTTAGTATCTTGTAGGTACCGTGTAATTTTTAAAAATTTTTATCAACTCTTGCCATGAAATTTGTACTGGATGTCGTAGCTTTACTGTAAAACTGCATAGAAGAGTGCAATGACGTACTTCTCACTTAAGCTAAGACATGCCGTCCGGATCTCATGGCAAGAATAATTGATAAAAATTAAAAAAAAATCACTTGGTATGTACAAGGTGAATGACAATTGTACCGACAAAAAAATACATAAGAGATTCGATACCATAGATTATGGGAAGAATGTTTAAAAAATTCTTGTCAACAGTTTATAATTACATAATTACCCCAAAATCAAGCTCCGGCACTGCGTACGAAATACGGCGGCCACGTTCTATAAATGCGGCAGTACAACAGGACTATAAAGTTTTTTTTATTCACTCTCGCTTGCACACAATGCGACCTTGCGACACATCTCAATTGTTTCTTTTACGCGACGTAATTATTAGTAATTTCTAAAATAACTGTGTGAAATAGGATTAATAAATTCGCAAATAACTGTTTCGTGCGGATTATTTACTAGAGCGGCCGTTTCGTCCACAAAAGAAATCGCAAGGATTGCGTGATGGTGATCGCAGGGGTCAAATACATGGCCGGACAGGTAGCCGATAGTAAAATGTTCGTTATCGCACAGAGACAATAAAACGATTAGGATACAATCTGTTGTTTTAAACGTCGCTAGTCTTATGCGTAATACTAATTAGTAATAAAGTATGATTGTTCGATTACATATGCAAGTAATCGAATCCTTTTTCTCCGAAAACGTGAAACGATTTATTAGACCTGAAGTTCATCGCCGATTATAAACATTATTACGTACAGCTGTCTTAAACATCGTTGGTGATATGCGACCAGTTTCTAATTAAATCGCGTATTAAATGAATGTAATAGATTACGGGATCACGTTTAAAAAATTCTAAGGAACAGTTTATAATTAATTAAAAGTGAAAGGAATGCTGCGTACTTTAGAACGAGGAACGATTTACAACCAGTGCGCCAAAAACGCACGAAGTACGAAAGTACAGTAATATTTGTTAAAGTGAAATAAATTTTGAAGAAGCACTAGCGCAATTTTTGACAAAAAAATTTTGCTCCCTTGAATTATTGCGACTCAGAGTTCGAATATGGATCGTCTAATATAAATTAGAACAGAATGGTAGTAAATTGATAATGCCTTTTAAGCGGGACAAATATTAATATTATTTAATAAATATACAGGGTGAATGACAATTATACCGACGAAAAAAAGGATTTAAATCTAGTGACCGCGGGTAACTGACAGTAAAATATACGTCTCGTTAACGAACGGAAACAATGAAACTATTAGAGTACTATCTGTTGTTTTAAACGTCGCTAGTATTATGCGTAATACTAATTTGTAATAAATAATTATTGCCACAAGAGAATGACTACTTGATTACATTTGCAAGGAATTGCTTAAACGAATCCGCTTTCTCCGAAAATGTGAAACGATTTATTAGACCCGAAGTTCATCGCCGACTATAAACTTTATTACGTACACCTGTTTTAAACGTCGTTGGTGATATGTAACCAGTTTTTAATTAAATCGCGTATTAAATGAATGTAACAGATTACATGTTTAAAAAATTCTAAGGAACAGTAGATTATAATAATTAATTAAAATTGAAATGAACGCTGCGTATGGTAGAATGAGGAACAGTTTACAACCAGTACGCCAAAAACACAGGATGTTGAGTTGCAAACGTGTCTTGATTTATGTTAATAATCCCCCCACACACAAAACGAAATTATAATAATGAACATTCGAAACAGATTACGAATGAGTTTACTGATTTATTTGTTTACCAGGTGTTCAAAGTGTGCCCGTTGTTATTCGTTGCGTGGAATAATCTAATTCAAGTAATTTGCTGCATGCATTATTTGTCAAGTAAACATTTTCGAGTTCGTATTCACGTCGGGCGTTCACCTAAAAACGGAGTTGTGAAATTCCGCTTAAAGGTCAAGTTCACGGAACCACGCTGCAGTATCACAAAGCTATAAAAAACTTTTTCGACAGCATTTATTTCGTTCATCCGCTCCTCGACTTTTTAATAATAATAATAATAATAATTAAGCAGGGGCGCATCGTCGTTTTGGGGCTAATTTACTTCTCCCAAATTAAAGCGGAAAGATTTTTTTAAACATTTTTCCCGTACTCTCGGACATCACTTCTGATCGTGGTCTCATTTTGTCGGGTTAATTAACAGTCACCCTGTATATACATATTAGTTGTACATTATTGCAGTGATGACTGTTTTAATTGAAAATATATTGACCTTGTCACAAATGTAGAAAATAACCAACTTTGCCGATAATTATTTGTGATAACAGTAAACGTCGCGATCTACGCGGGTATTGCTTAATATGAGTCGTGGAAATTAAAAAAAGATTCTTTGTTTCAGGTATCTATGGACCTCTAAAGCTGAAAATGACGAGAAACGGTTCACTTGTGACCTTTGCAATTATAGTAGCCGAAAATCCGGAAATATGAAGCGGCACAAGTTAAAACACACGGACGTGAAGCCGTTCAGTTGTGACGTTTGCGATTATAGATGCCGACAGCTGGGTCATTTGAAACTGCACATGCTAAAACATACCGATGAGAAATCCCTCGCTTGTGACCTTTGCAATTACAGATGCTATATATCCGGAGATATGAAGCAGCACAAGTTAAAACATACCGACGAGAAACCGATCGCTTGTGATCTTTGCAATTATAGATGCCGACAGTCCGCACATATGAGGCGGCACATGTTAAGGCATACGGGCGAGAAGCCGTTCAGTTGTGATCTTTGCGATTACAAATGTCGACGGCTAGAACATTTGAAAAGGCACAAGATAATACACACCGACGAGAAGCCGTTCACTTGCGATCTTTGCGATTACAGAAGCAGACAGCCCAAAGATTTGAAAGTGCACAAGGCACAACATACCGATGAGAATCCGTTTAGTTATGTCGTTTGCGATTACAAATGCCCACAAATTTGATAAGGCACAGAGATGGGAAGTCGGTGTGATATCCTAACATTCATTACATTATATTACCAGAAATTATTTATAAAAAAAAATGCCAGTGCGGTTTTTTTCCAGACAATTCAATATTAGATAAAAAAAAAACATGTAACGCAATTCTATTCCATACTAAAGTTCTATGCAAAAGAAATTGCCAATGTACAGAGTATTCGATTCCTTGGGACCAGAATACAATATTCTTACTCCTAATAGAATTATTGTGAACTGAATCTAAATTTACTATTTTTTTTAAGACTGATATTAAACATTAAAGCTATTTCTCGCACCATAACGCAAACCTGTAACAAATGGAAATGCCAAAATACAATGCGTTTCATAAAAGCTGTTTTACTTCGTTTATTTATCACCAACTGCGTTTATTTATCACCAACTTCGTTTGTGGGACAAAATTAATTTATTTTAAGTGATTCTGCCAAATGTTGTAGAGTTTATTTCTTTAGATTAAAAAGCGTAGTTATTTCTCTACAAAGTCACTTGATTAGAAAAGATATTAATCATGCGTTATTATAATTCAATGATTATGCAGAAAGAACGAAACTAAAATTACATGTCATCATTTTTTTTAGGCCCGGTATTTCAGTGACAGTTTAACTTCAATCTTTAATTTATTTCCATAGTAATAATTATAAGAACAAATTGTTCCTATGGAAATGAACTGAAGATTAAAATTGTAATTGAAATACCGGGCATTAGAATGTGTCACGCAATGTGCTGTACAGTCGATGAATCAATATAATTTACACTTTCATTTTTACGTTTTAAGCCGGTTGTCCACCGGATCGGGCCCACCACAGTCGGCTCGATTGGGATCGTGCGATAAAGATCGTGTAAATGTATTTCTATTGTAACCTGTCCACTGAAACGATTTCAATCGCGTCAAATTAGATGCGATTGAAATTGGTGGACACCCGGCCTTACTTTTCATCATTGGTCAAATAATTGCGGAGCATTTGATCAACCTTTACAGTTTCTGCCACTTATGATTCTGCTCATATCTGTAGCAACTGTAAGCCTGCGAGGGCCACTTTTTCGATCACAAGTTAACTTTAACCTTTAGTTTATTTCCATAGGAATAATTGCTTTCATAATTGTTACTATGGGAATAAACTGATAGTTAAAGTTAACTTGCCAAAAATGTAAAAATATATAAGACGCCCAGATTAAATTAAACACTCTGTGTCTTAAGCGAAACAACCTGTATATTCATAACTTCCCTAGTCGAAAACGTACCAAAATTTTACGAAATCTTTTGTTTCAGTTGTCAACGGATCCCTAAGGCCAAGACCGCAAATAAGGGAAAGTTCGAATGCCAAATATGTGGTTCTAAACTTAAATCTCGTACAAATTTGCGCAAACATCTTTCCATACACACTGGTGAAAAGCCGCTCAGTTGCGATCTCTGCGATTACAGATGCAGAATGATGGGCGACTTGAAATCTCACATGTTGGTTCACACTGACGAGAAGCCTTTCAGTTGTGACCTTTGTGAATACAAATGCCGAAGGGCAGGAAGCCTGAAAATTCACATGTTAATACACACCGACGAGAAGCCGTTCAGTTGTGATCTCTGCGATTATAAAAGCCGACATGCTGGACACTTAAAAACGCACATGCTAATACACACTGGCGAGAAACCGTTCAGTTGTGAACTCTGCGATTATAAATGTCGAGGTGCAGGACATTTGAAAAAGCACATGCTAATACACACTGGCGAGAAGCCATTCAGTTGTGATCTCTGCGATTACAAATGCCGAGATGCAGGACATTTGAAAAGGCACATGCTAATACACACCGACGAGAAGCCGTTCAGTTGTGATTTCTGCGATTATAAATGCCGACTGGCAAGACACTTGAAGCCTCACATGCTGATACACACTGACGAGAAGCCGTTCAGTTGTGATCTCTGCGATTATAAATGCCGAAAAGCCAGTTACTTGAAAAATCACATGTTAATACACACCGGCGATAAGTCGTTCAGTTGTGGTCTTTGCGAATATAAATGCCTACAGGTCGGAAATTTGAAAGCGCACATGTTAAAGCACACCGACGAAAAGCAGATCAGTTGCGATCTCTGCGATTACAGATGTAAAATAATAGGAAGCTTGAAATCTCACATGTTGATACACGCTGCCGAGAAGCCACTCAGTTGTGGTCTTTGCGAATATAAATGCCGAAATCCGGGAAGCTTGAAAATTCACATGCTGATACACACCGGCGAGAAGCCGTTCAGTTGTGATTTCTGCGATTATAAATGCCGGGATGCAGGACACTTGAAAACTCACATGCTAATACACACCGACGAGAAGCCGTTCAGTTGTGATCTCTGCGATTATAAGTGCCGAAATGCAGGGTACTTGAAAAGTCACGTGTTAATACACACCGGCGATAAGCCGTTTA
The DNA here is from genome assembly GCA_033060865.1 of Dorcus hopei. NCBI lineage: Eukaryota > Metazoa > Arthropoda > Insecta > Coleoptera > Lucanidae > Dorcus > Dorcus hopei. Next base: position 75,357,578 of record CM065425.1, read on the forward strand.
GTTGCGATCTTTGCGAATACAAATGCCGAAATTCTTCTAATTTAAAAAAGCATATGTTAAGACACTCCCATAATTCTTAATTTTTTTTTCAAAAAATATTTTTGTGGTGTACTTTTATAATATTGTATATGTTGTATTTAAAGTCATTCCTAGAATTCGTTGAATAAACTTTTATGTATTATGAAAAATACGGTATCGTTTGTCACTGACCATTTATTTCTTTTAATTTATTACATATCGAGTTTAGACATTAGCAGATAAACTGGTATCGTCTAGTGCTGGCAAAAACCGGAAAAGATTGAAACCGGTTAATCGATTTCTTTAGAAACCGGTTTCGGGTATAACCGGTTGTCCAAATAATGGTAAAAACCGACTATTCGCATTTCCAAAAACAGATTATCCGGATGACCGGTTTTCGGTTTTCTTCAAAACCGTGAACATCCATACCGGTTATGGATTATCCAAACCGATTATCCAAAAAACCGATTTCGGTTGCCACTTGCCAGCACTAATTTATAGAGGTTATTATTATTAGTTTTATTGCAAACTTGTTCTCAAATTTCTTTTTTCTGTCCGCAACATGGAAAAAGCTGAGAATAAGTTTATTATTATTTTTATTTATTATTAGGTTGTTCGGAAAAATGTCTAGAATTTTTTGATTCCAGAAAGTTTAGGTGATATCATCGTGGAATGGAACTGTTAGCAGAAAGATGGCAAAAGGTCATTGATGCAAATGTTGACTTTATAGTTTAATCAAAATTTATATACTTATGTATAGGTACCGTTTGTCCATCTGACAATGAGACACGGGGATTTAACATGGGAAAACAGAAATTGCTTTATATTATCTACCTGAGTACATGTATATGAAATTCTGGGTTATAATCGGAGAGATTATTGCATTCAAAGTGTTTTGATACTAAATTTGTGCAATTTTAGTTGTTAATTATTTAGAAATTAAGAAAAAAGTTATTATTTTTTTCCGAACAAGATTAGTAAGTATTTAACGAAGAGTTTACAAACGGGTGTCGTGGTCAAGTTAGTTTGTTCGTGTTTCACAACCGCAAGGTCAAGAGTTCAAATCCGAATGAGGACACTTTTTTTTTCTTTTTTTTAAATATTTTTTCAGATTTGAAATCACTTACTCTTAAACTACTTTATTATTTTATTTATAAGTTTCATTTTAATATTAATTATGTAACATAATAAATAAAGTTATAACTTTAACATAATAAAATTTTGCAAACGAAAAAATACATGTAAATGGAACATAATTAATATTAAAATGAAACTTATTAATACAATAATATTTAAGAGTGATTTCAAATCTGAAAAAATATTTAAATAAAAGAAAAAAAAGTGTCTTCATTCGGATTTGAACTCGTGACCTTACGGTTATGAAACATGAACAAACTAACTTGACCACGACATCCGTTTGGAAAGTCTTCGTTAAATACCCACTAATCTTGTCCGGAAAAAAATAATAACTTTTTTTCTTAATTTCTAAATAATTAACAACTAAAATTGCACAAATTTAGTATCAAAACACTTTGAATGCAATAATCTTTCTGATTATAACCCAGAATTTCATATAAATGTACTCAGGTAGATAATATAAGGCAATTTCTGTTTTCCCATGTTAAATCCCTATGTCTCATTGTCAGATGGACATACGGTATAAACATTCTGAATTAAAAAGAAAACGACATTTTTTTCCGAACAACCTAATATTATTAGGTTCTGCGTTAAAGAATCTTCACTGTAAATAAGCAATTTATAAAATTTTGTCCACATTCAATGTTATAATCAGCGTATAAATTTGAAAAACAAGGGCATTTAACTGCCACACAACCGAATGCGTATAGAAATCTAAACGGATTCTTTGTTTCAGGTCTCAATGGATCACCAAAACCAAATCTGTGAATAAAAAAGCGTTCAAATGCCGCATATGTGATTCCAAGTTTACATGTCGTGCAAATTTGCGCAGACATGTCTTGATACACACTGGCGAGAAGCCGTTCAGTTGTGATCTTTGCGATTATAAATTCCGGCACCCCAAAAGCTTGAAACGACACGCGTTAAGGCACACCGGCGAGAAGCCATTTAATTGTGATCTTTGCGATTATAAGTGCCGAGACCTCCAAACTTTGCATCTGCACAAATTAAAGCACACCGGAAAGATGCCATTTAGTTGTGATTTATGTGATTATAGGTGCGGACTTCTGAAAAGTTTAAAACGGCACAAGATAAAGCACACCGACGAGAAGCCGTTCAGTTGTGATGTTTGCGGTTACAAATGCCGACAGCTCGGAAACTTGAGCCAGCACAAGTTAAAACACACCGAAGAGAAACCGTTCAGTTGTGATCTTTGCGGCTATAAATGCCGCCGCCCCGAAGGCCTGAAACTGCACAAACTAAAGCACACCGACGAGAAGCCGCTCAGCTGTGATGTTTGCGATTATAAATGCCGGCATCTCGAAAGTTTGAAGCTACACAAGTTAAAGCACACCGGCGAGGAGCCGTTCAGTTGTGATCTTTGCGATTATAAATGCCGGCACCTCGTAAGTTTGAAACGGCACAAGTTAAAGCACACCGGCGAGAAACCGTTCAGTTGTGATCTTTGCGATTATAAATGCGTGCGTCTCGATTATTTGAAACGGCACCAGATGACACATATTGACGGGAAGCCGTTATTTTGTGGTCTTTGCGATTACAAATGCCGCCGCCTAGATGTTCTGAAACTGCACAAACTAACACACACCGATGAGAAGCCGCTCAGTTGTGATCTTTGCGATTATAAATGCCAGCAAATCGAGAGTTTGAAGCAACATAAGTTAAAGCACACCGGCGAGGAGCCGTTCAGTTGTGATTTTTGCGATTATAAATGCGTGCGTCTCGATAATTTGAAACAGCACCAGAAGACACATATTGACGGGAAGCCGTTACTTTGTGGTCTTTGCGATTACAAGTGCCGACGACTTGTATATTTAAAGAGACATATGTTAAAGCACACGAAGGAAACATAAAACACTCATAATTCCGTGATTGAAAAAAATCAGATAATTTAAGGAGGCTCAGCCTCCCTTGGCGCGCCACTTGTCTACGGCTCTGGTTCTGCGACAGCTTCCGCGAGCTTCTCTTTTATGTTTATATTATATGTTGCTGCATTTATGTACTAAATATAGTAGATATGCTAAATCTCGCCAATAAATAATTGGTGTTGGGGCGATATGTGTTTTAATAATACCTATTGCTGTTTAGGGCCAGTTTCATAATGGAATTTAAAGGAGACTTTAAATTCGAAATCACTCTCAGATGTCAAAACAAATATGTTTTCATATTTGTTTACACATCAGAATGTGACTTTAATTTTAAAGTCTCCCTTAAATTCCATTATTAAACTGGCCCTAATGTCCCAGTCTTCATAGTGCTTCTTCGAGGCTTCCTTGAATGAGGAACCCCTTAGAATGGCATTGGCGTACGGCAGTTGAATTAAACAACTCACAAGCTAAGGGATTCCTTACTGAAGGAAGCCTCGAAGAAGCACTACGAATACGGACATTGGTCTTAGGAAATGTATTTTGTTGCATGTAAAAATACCCAAATAAACAAAATTTTGCTTAAAGTGAGATGCGTTTTGGAATACTCATTTTGTAGTGCCCATGTTTCGCCATATACAGCCTGAACATCTTGTTCATATTGTTACGACTTCGGGGTTCACAAATTGTAATCGTTATTTATTTTAAAAACACTTTAATGTCTACGATCATTTAACACAATGAAAGCACAATAATACCGAGCCGTACGCTTATCTAACAAAATAACACTCGTCGGATAAGCATTATTGTTGGTATAACCTGTGGTATAACGTGACGTAGGTGTGACGTAGATATGGAGGAACATTAAAGGATATTTGGTGAACAGTTATTCCGTTCTTATTCCACGATTGCAAAACTGGGCCTTAATCGTCATTAAGTCGCATAGTACACATATCGCTTTCTAAATAAAACTGATTTAAATATCTCGCTTCCTCGGGGTTATACAGGGTGTTTAAAAAAAAACGTTCGGATACTGTAACCATGAATAGTACTCATCAAGAGCAACAAAAAAGTCTTAGTAAGTATAGGTCCGCAAATAATTTTTTTCAAGGATAGAGTTGATTTTGCATTAAAGTTAAAAAAATTGTATTATTATAAAGAAACAAACAGATTTACGTTATTAACGTAATTAACGTTATTAATGTAAGTATTCGAAAGAATAAGAGCTTCTTTTCGCCGAAGATGTGAAGCCTGTGTGCAAGCGGGAGGTGGACATGTAAAACATTTTCTTTAAATTTTTTTATCTACATAATCACACGTTTACTGTTTGTTTCTTTATAATAATACAATTTTTTACTTCAATGCAAAATCAACTCTATCCTTGAAAAAAATTATTTGCGGACCTATACTTACTAAGACTTTTTTGTTGCTCTTGATGAGTACTATTCATGGTTACAGTATCCGAAGGTTTTTTTAAACACCCTGTATAACAAGTCACGCTATTCTAGAATAGCAGCGAATAAGGATAGAACATTCCAGTAAAATCTACTACAATGCGGTGCGAGTCTGGAATACAGTGGAATCTTGTCTGTCATAGGTGGCGCGACCAGTCTAAAAATAGAATTTACTTCACGGAATGTAACAATATAATTAATTAATTTCTTACAATTAATAGAATAAGACACCTTTTTTTTATTATTGTTGTGTGCATAGTAGGCTGGTTTCGACAGAGGCCGACAGTTTTTTCTAAATTCAATATCAAGAAAGATTCGCTTATAACTCGAAAACACGAGTTTTCACGATTGACTTCACCTTTAAAAAAGAGATCGAAACCCGGCCACCAGTTTTCTTTTCTACCTCATAGTTACAGAGATGCCCACAAGAGACATCGAAATTGATCCACCCTGTACACCTACATGTGGATATTCATGCGGTTTTTTGCTCGAAATATAATGAAGTCGATAATGTAGAAAATCTTAAAGATTCCTTTTTGTTTCAGGTGTCAACAGATTTCTAACGCGAAAATTGTGAATAAGAAAACGTTCGAATGCCGAATTTGTGCTTCCAAATTGGCATCTCGCGCAAGTTTGCGCAGACATATTTTGATACATACAAGTGAGAAGCCGTTCAGTTGTGATGTTTGCGACTATAGATGCCGATCCCTCGACAATTTGAACGAGCACAAGTTAACTCACTCCGATGAGAAACCGTTTAGTTGTGATGTTTGCGGCAATAAATTTCGAAGAGCCGGACATTTGAAAAACCACAAGTTGACACACACCGACGAGAAGCCATTCAGTTGTGGCCTTTGCGATTATAAGTGCCGAGTATACATGAAATTGAAAATTCACATGTTAATACACACAGGCGAGAAGCCGTTCAGTTGTGACCTCTGCGATTATAAATTCCGGCACTTGGGAAATTTGAAGCGGCACAGGTTAAAACACGCCGACGAGAAGCCATTCAGTTGTGATCTTTGCTCTTATAAATGTCGACAGTCCGGAGATTTGAAACGTCACAAGCTATGCCACACCGGCGAAAAGCCGTTCAGTTGTGATCTTTGCGATTATAAATGCCGGTGCTTCCAAAGTTTGAATCTGCATAAATTAAAGCACACCAACGAGAAACCGTTCGGTTGTGATCTTTGTGATTACAAATGCCGACAGCTTAAATATCTGAAAGAGCACAAGATTACACACGCCGACGAGAAGTTGTTTAGTTGTGGCGTTTGTGATTATAAATGTCGACTGGCCAGAAATTTGAAGCATCACAGGTTAAAACACTCCGACGAGAAGCAGTTCGGTTGTGACCTTTGCGATTATAAATGTCGAGTATATTCTAAGTTGAAAATTCACACGTTAATTCACACAGGTGAGAAGCCATTCAGTTGCGATCTTTGTGATTATAAATTCCGGCACATGGTTAGTTTGACACGGCACAAGTTAAAACACACCGAAGAGAAACCGTTCAGTTGTGATCTTTGCGATTATAAATGCCGACAACTTAGATATTTGAAAAGGCACAAGTTAAAACACACCGAAGAGAAACCGTTCAGTTGTGATCTTTGCGATTATAAATGCCGACAACTTAGATATTTGAAACGGCACAAGTTAAAACACTCCGACGAAAAGCCGTTCAGTCGTGACGTTATTAATCGTTCAATTATCCAAAAAAATACTTTTTAATTAACAGTGTGTTCTCGGGCCATATCTCCATAACTATTGAAGATACAAAAAAATTTTCAGCACAATTTTTTTTTTATTTAAGAGATCTACAACACAAAATTATTTTCATCTATACAGAGTGAATCAAAACAGTGGTACCGGACACAACTTTTTTGTTTCAAATGGCATGCCCTATATATGAAATCAAATTTGGATTGCCCATAAAATTCTACACATTTTCTGTATACTATTGCCTATACCTAAACCTAACCGTTCTTGAGATATTTAACATTTTGTCTAAAAACTGCCATTTGCAGCCACTATTTTATTTATTGATATTTTATTTATTTTTAACCCTAAGAAAAAGATTTTTGGTACAGATGTAGTTGATACGTAAGCTTATCATAAGCCATTATTAAATATACTTTTATCGCTACAGGGTGGTCATGGTAATAAACGAAATCTCAGAAATTTCAAAATGACAGAACTCAATTTTCTTAAATAGCATGCCCTATATTTTTCTATCCTAAATTCTTCGTTTAATAAAGTACTTTCATTTTTGTTAAGTATGTCTTATACCTATCTGAGATATTTTCTGAGATTTTTAGATTCATTTGAATTATTTCTTTTAAAACGAATTATTGACTAAGGTGGCCGTGGAAAACGGCAAACAAATGAACCTGTTGACTTTAATAATAATTCATTTTCAAGCGACAATAATGTACAGGCATTAGTTAGTTCTAGTACGTGACTCCTTTAAACAGTTATACATTTTTTTTGTACTTACGTCATACATGCCCCAAGCTCTCTATAAGCTTGCCAGGAATGTGTTAAGCTGGTTATTGTAATATTGCCCGCTGCGGCTGCGACCGACCTACTAGGTGTTTTACATCGGCATTCGTCTTACAAACCGGGAAAACGCAGAAAACCTAGTTCGAAGGGGCCGAAATGAATCCTGAACACAATCCGACACATAAGTGTTCCATTTGGGGGGATTCGAACACACACCTATAATTGCCCGACCAAGCGTCAAGCCCGTTGCCAGCGGATCCAACCAACTTTCGCTATGCAACCATTTAGTAAAGAAATAATTCAATAAATGTAATAATTCATGTCTTAACAAGTACCCAACAGTCTAACACTTTGAAAAATAATTATTAATGTCAACCGGTTCATTGTTTGCCGGTTTTCCACAGCCACCTTAGACAAGTGTTCGTTTTAAAAGATATAATTCAAATAGATTTGAAAATCTCAAAAAATATCGCAGATAGGTATAAGACATACTTAAGAAAAATGAAAGTACTTTATTAAACGAAGAATTTAGGATAGAAAAATATAGGGCATGCTATTTAAGAAAATTGTGTTTTGCCATTTTGAAATTTCTGAGATTTCGTTTATTGCCATGACCACCCTCTAGCGATAAAAGTACATTTAATAACGGCTTATGATATGCTTATGTATCAACTACATCTGTATCAAAAATCTTTTTCTTAGAGTTAAAATTAAATGAAATATCAATAAATAAAATAGTGGCTGCAAATGGCAGTTTTTAGACAAAATGTTAAATATCTCAAGAACAGTTAGGTTTAGGTATAGGCAATGGTATACAGAAAATGTTTAGAATCTTATGGGCAATCCAAATTTGGTTTCATATATGGGGCATGCCATTTGAAATAAAAAAGTTGTGTCCGGCATTACTGTTTTGATTCACTCTGTATAGATGAAAATAATTTCGTGTTGTAGATCTCTTAAATTAAAAAAGAAATTGTATTGAAAATTTTTTTCTATCTTCAGTACTTATGGAGATATGGCCCGAGAACACACTGTTGGGACACCCTGTATATTATTATTATTGATTATTTATTTAATTGCGCGTAATTAAACACAAGATTTATTTAATGGGAGAAATATGTCAACGCTGACATAAAAAGACACTTTTATAAGTAGAAATTGTATTGTTATGTCAAAAATCGGCCGCAGGATGTCGCGACCTGTACTAAAAATTGTAATGATGTATCCTGGCTTTGAATTGGTCATTTATGCTGCGGTAAGTGGACGGTCAACGTGGCCAGACGGTTGTTCAATTTTCCCCTTCGCTGGTTGATCAAGTTGTTTAGTCTGACCATTTCCCATTGCATTGACTTGGCGATTTTGAGCACGTGTTAGCACACACCAGCGAAAAACAGTTCGGTAGTGATTTTTGGGATCGCAAGTGCCGAGAGCTCGGTAGATTGAGAAAGCAAAATTTAAAACATACCAGCGAGAAGCTGCTCAGTTTTGAGCTGTACAATTTCAAGAGTCGACGTGCTAAGATTTTGGACAGGCACAAGTTAAAACATAAAATTTGGTAAATCAGAAGATGTTTGAATGAAAGTCGGTTTAAATGTTACGACTATAATCGAGTGTTCATCATAAGTGAATTAAAAATACAAATCGAACAATTTTTATTAAGAAGTTACGAAGGCTCGAATCTTTTATAATCGAGGATTTTACAAGCACAATTTCGACTGGAACCTCGAAGATGGTTCGTTATAACAGAGTTTCCATTATAAGCGAGTTCATTTTAGGTGGATTTCACTGTATTTGAAACGCAATACAATCTAAAAGTCAAACGGTACTTAATGTGTTTTTTCGAATTTTTCTGTTATTATTATTTTGAAATCTCAATAAATACTTATGTCGAAATTGCAAAGGGATTTTTTTGAGAGTCTTATGTGTGTATACAGATTTTGGCATCCTTATAGATATTTTTGTCTACATTTAAAACATTGACGGCGTATGAAAATCTTAAATAGAACCTTTGTTTCAGGTGTCAGTGTTCACTTTTGTGTATTTTTCACATTACCATAGAACAAGCAAAATGAATTGTTTAAAGTTGTATTCAAACTTATTAGTTTATTAAATAAACTCAAAAATGCAGGTGTAGAGTTATCCCAGATTCTTTTGGTGTTCATAGTACATATTACATAATTATGCATATACATATAAATTTTTTTCATTTATAACGAGCACTTGCATATAACGAGCAATAAGTGTGGTCCCTTGAGCCCTCGTTATATCCGAGTTCTACTGTATTATTATTAGTTTAATTGCAAACTTGTCCTCAAATTTCTTTTTTCTATCCGCAACGTGTAAAAAGCTGAGAATAAATTTATTATTATTTTTATTTATTATTATTAGGTTCCGCTTTAAAGAATTTTCACTGTAAATAAGCAATTTATAAAATTTTGTCAACATTCGATGTTATAAATTTGAAAAACGGGCATTTAACTGCCACACAACCGAATGCGCACAGAAATCTAAACGGACTCTTTGTTTCAGGTCTCAACGGATCACCAAAACCAAATCTGTGAATAAAAAAGCATTAAAATGCCGGATATGTACTTTCAAATTTACAAGTCGTTCAAATTTGCGCAGACATATCTTGATACATACTGGTGAGAAGCCGTTCAGTTGTGATCTTTGCGATTATACGTGTCGGGAACTCAAAAATTTGAAACGACACGTGTTAAGTCACACCGGCGAGAAGCCATTTAGTTGTGATCTTTGCGATTATAAGTGCCGAGACCTCCAAACTTTCAATCTGCACAAATTAAAGCACGCCGGAAACCTGCCGTTTAGTTGTGATTCATGCGATTATAGGTGCGGACTTCTCAAAAGTTTGAACCGGCACAAGATAAAGCACACCGATGAGAAGCCGCTCAGTTGTGATGTTTGCGATTATAAATGCCGGCATATCGAAAGTTTGAAGTTACACAAGTTAAAGCACACCGGCGAGGAGCCGTTCAGTTGTGATCTTTGCGATTATAAATGCCGGCACCTCGTAGGTTTGAAACGGCACAAGTTAAAGCACACCGGCGAGAAACCGTTCAGTTGTGATCTTTGCGATTATAAATGCGTGCGTCTCGATTATTTGAAACGGCACCGGATGACACATATTGACGGGAAGCCGTTGAAACTGCACAAACTAACACACACCGATAAGAAGCCGCTCAGTTGTGATCTTTGCGATTATAAATGCGTGCGTCTCGAAAATTTGAAGCAGCACCAGATGATACATACTGACGGGAAGTTACTTTGTGGTCTTTGCGATTACAAATGCCGACGACTTGTATATTTAAAGAGACACATGTTAAAGCACACGAAGGAAACATAAAATACACATAATTCCGTGATTGAAAAAAATCAGATAATTTAAGGAGGCTCAGTCTCCCTTGGCGCGCCACTTGTCTACGGCTCTGGTTCGGCGATAGCTCTCATGAGCTTCTCTTTTATGTTTATATTGTACATATTGTTGTGTAGTGTTTCAGCCCCACTTTGGCTGTCAAATTTGTTGTGTATCAGTTTTGGTATCAGCTTTGATTATTTATGCAAATTGAATTATACACGCACAACACTTACTATTATTTATCTCAAGGCTTATTTGTATGTAATTCGGGGAAGTTGGGCGCCAAATTATAACACTTATTTATTATATGTAAATTTATTAAAAATAAAGTATACGCTTTTTCTGTTCTCCTTTGGTTTTTACAAACGTATTTAATTATTTATAAACGACTTGATCATTTGCCTATGCTAACAACCCCATTCTTACTGCGTCCTCCTTCTTTAGACGAATTTTCTTTTCAGAATTTGGCATCTTTATTAATATCTTTTTCTTTCTGCCATACTTGTTCCGCAATGCCAAGTTCTTGCGTGCTGCAGAAGATGTTGAAGCTGCTGGCTGGACAGGTGTTGCCGGATGGTTTGTCACACGTACCGGTATAGCAAATTGCGGCGCAGGGCCTATGGGCAAATTTATTCGCTTGAGGTGCCCCTGTTCAAGTTCGTCGTTATCGGAGTCATCTCCGAACAACTCCTTAAACTTATGGATCACTCAAGACTCTGTACAGGATGACTACAATCTGATGTCGGGTGTAATAGCCCGTGGTGGAGTCGAAATAGGACTATCCATTTCTGTAAAGTATTGTATTGTGTAGGACAGCGTCTCGATGCAGTAGCGTCCCGGTGTAGGACAGCGTCTCGATGGAGTGGCGTTCAGTTGTAGGACAGCGTCTCGATGTAGTAGCGTCCCGGTGTAGGACAGCGTCTCGATGGAGTGGCGTCGACGATGAAGCGACGATGAAATATGTCAACAATGGTCGCAGGGAATCGTTTTTGATATTTGTTACGTTAGAAAAATTATATTAGATTATTTTTCTGACGTTACTGACTCTAAATGATAATTTGGAATAAATAATAAAGCATGTATTTGTATTATTTTACCATAACTGCAATTTTTTAGTTTTTATTTTTTTTAGTTCGGTTGTAATCTCATCAGAGATAAATAAATAAATAGTAAATAGATATAGTTTGTAATAATTTTAATCAATTACTTGGAAATATTCATTTGTTAGGAAATTTGTTTATTTTTACAGTAAACAAAGCTTACGTCTGCGTTGAAAATATGTTTAAAAATTTTCTTCGTTATCTATCAGAATGAATCTTACCTATATCATTGTAAAGAGAAAAAAGAGCGCATTCTATTATTCTAAAGCCTACTTGACGGTCCATAAGGGAAACTGAAATTGAAACGAAAACCTAAAAGCACGTTTAAATTCTGCATGAAAAAGTGCTTTAAGAAAGTACAAACAACAAAAACATATTGATTACTATAAATAAGTTAATGCAAAAAAACGAAATTTGAAAATTTAAGTTTTTTTTTTAAATAAATTCAAGTAAATTAAATTCTATAATATGTACACCTTTTGTGCCCTAATTGAATATGTATAAGTATGTTTATTAAATTGTTTGTAAAAACTTATGTCGAGAAGACGAGACCTTTGCAAAAAAGACTATAAGTTTCTAACGTGATCTGTTCAGAAGATGTTTGCATTTATTTGTTCTTCAATACGGATAATTTTTTTTTAAGTTGAATAACACTCTGTATACATATACAGGCTGAGTTCAAAAAAAACGCCTGCGCGAATAACATCGATATTCATTGTCGTACTTGAGCGGTCAAAAAATCAAATGAAATGGCAGAAAAAACTCTGCAATATACCCTACCTTGCGTCTTTAATACATTTAAGACAGCTGCATGACAGCTGTCAACTTTTGTTTTTTAAATGCAACGGTATACTTACAGTAATAAATTTCGAAGAACCTTTTTTTCTGCGTTCAATGTTGTGCAGCAATAAACACGTATTTCCCAAAATAATAGAAAACAATAAAAAGAAATGAATTAATCATTAACGTGGCATGACGTAGTAAACAGTTACTGAACAATAAACGATACCTGGTTTATAGTCGTCCCAGTTTGCTAGCGGTTTTATGGCCTTGCCAAAAAAAGCGATAGAAAGGCGACCGCATGCCGGTCTCCTTGAAGCTGTTTTTTAATAGCAAGATCATAAAACCGATACAAAACTTGTACGACTATACGATAAACAATGTAGCGTCGTCTGTAAACAAACGACGATAACTGACAAAAAAATTCTGTTGTGGCTCGAAATTGATCCACCCTGAATACCTACGTGTGTATATTCATGCGATCGTTTGTTCGAAAGATAATGAACTTTCAAGTCGATAGTGTGCGAAAACTTGAAGAATTTTTTTGTTTCAGGTGTGAACGGATCCCTAAAGCGAAATTCGTGAATAAAAAAACCTTCCAATGCCGAATATGTGATTCCAAATTGACATCTCATGCAAGTTTGCGCAACCATATTTTCATACATACTGGTGAGAAACCATTCAACTGTGATCTTTGCGATCATAGATCCCGATCCCTCCAAAACTTGAATCGGCACAAGTTGACTCACATAGACGAAAAACCATTCAGTTGTGGCCTTTGCGATTATAAGTGCCGATTATATGCTAGATTAAAACTTCACATGTTAATACACACGGGTGAGAAGCCATTCAGTTGTGATCTTTGCTCTTACAAATGTCGAGATCCCGGAAATTTGAAACGACACAAGTTACGCCACACCGGCGAAAAGCCGTTCAGTTGTGATATTTGCGATTATAAGTGCCAACAGCTCGAAGAATTGAAAAGGCACAAGTTAATACATACGGGCGAAAAACCGTTCAGTTGTGATCTTTGCGATTACAAAACCCGACAGTCCAAATATTTGAAAGCGCACAAGTTAATTCATACCGGTGAAAATCCGTTCAGTTGTGATTTTTGCGATTATAAGTGCCGACAACTCGTACGTTTGAAAGAACACAAGTTAAGACATACGGACGAAAAACCGTTCGTTTGTGATACTTGCGATTATAAATGCCGACGGCTTGGAGATTTGAAACAGCACAAATTAAAACATACAAGCGAGAAGCCATACAGTTGTGATCTGTGCGATTATAAGTGCCGACAGCTCGAACATTTGAAGAGCCACAAGTTAATACATACCGGTGAAAATCCGTTCAGTTGTGATCTTTGCGATTATAAATGCCGACGGCTCGGAGATTTGAAAAAGCACAAATTTAAACATACGGACGAGAAGCCATTCAGTTGTGATATTTGCTCTTATAAATGTCGAGATCCCGGAAATTTGAAACGACACAAGTTACGCCACATCGGCGAAAAGCCGTTCAGTTGTGATACTTGCGATTATAAGTGCCAACAGCTCGAACATTTGAAAAACCACAAGTTAATACATACCGGTGAAAATCCGTTCAGTTGTGATCTTTGCGATTACAAATGCCGACGGCTCGCGGATTTGAAAAAGCACAAATTAAAACATACGGACGAGAAGCCGTTCAGTTGTGATCTTTGCGGTTATAAATGCCGAAATCGTTCAAACTTGAGAAGGCACAGGTTAAAGCACGCCGATGAGAAGCCGTAACATTTATCACATTATTAATCGCTAAATTAATCAAAGGAGAATTTTTTAATTGTTAGAGCTTGCGTCGATTGGATTTATCTTTAATCGCTCGTTATTGAGCAATAAGTATTTATGTTTATAATGATTCTAACGTTAATGCGTCTAATGTCTTATTTATACGGCTTCTTTAACTTTAGTAGTTAAGCTTTTCAATAATAATAAATTAATTTTACCATGTGACTATTTGATGGAGACAACCAATAAGTAGTAATTTGCATTTATGTTTAAATTTGCAGTTAAGATGAAGGATGATGAACTTTCAAGGTCACAGATTGGTTACTATTACGTTGAAACTTGTATAGATGTTCTCGTTTTATATCATACGTCAATTTTTTACGTTACGTTTCCAGCTCTTCTTTAGTTTACTTTTAAAGTTAAGGACGCTGTGCAAATATAAAAACTACCGAAAAAAGTTAAGGAGTATTAGAAAAATATTATGAAATGCAAATGGACACTCGCCGAAGAAAAGCACAAGAAACGACAAGCGACACAAGTTAAGACGTACGGGCGAGAAGCAGTTCAGTTGTGAAAATTGCGGTTACAAAAGCCGATAACCCAAACATTTGGAAGTGCACAAGACACAGCGCACCGGTGAGAATCCGTCCAGTTATGCGATTACAATTATAAATGCCGACAGCCCACAAATTTTGAAAAAGCATAGGGACGGGAAGTCCTAACATTCATTACATTATTAATCGCTGAACTAATCAAAGAAAAGCCTTTTGTGAATTTATAATTTAAAATATTGTGTAAAGCTCTTGGACTCAAGGTAAGATTTGTTACGAGAAAGTACTACCAGAAATTATTTATAACAAATACGAGTGCTGCAATAAACACTTATTTCATTATTTAACAAAACTTTCTAAACTGAAGTTGTTACAGAAGATGTCATGGTGCTTCTTTATTATTTACTAAATCAGTATTTTTGCTCATTGTTTTTAATACTTCCATTTCCGAACGAATAAGATTTCCCAGTAGACGTGAACCTGTCCATAACTTTTGAACATTTGTTATAATTTTTGCTTTGTCTGTACCATTACAATAAATAATTTTTGTTATGGATTTTCGGTCATTAAAAAAACCAAAATCACTGTAAGTTCCAAACAAAAGCAGATCGGACATATTGCAGTGATAGGATTTCTGATTTCTTTATTAATCTATATTACTTTGTTGTTTTTCTCGCGTAGGCTCCTGCTTTGATGATGGATTTTGCAGTGTATCTCGTAGACTAATTCTTGCTTGTACAGTGTATTTATTGTGTGGTAAATTTTGGACGTAGATGGCACTCGCGAGCCTTCACATTCAAAATTATCTAATGTCAGTATGTGTGTGTGTGTGTGTGGGTGAATAATAAAGAAAAAAAAATGTCGTAGAACAAAAACGTAAGACAACAGTTTCAACAGTATCAATTGAAAACTTTCACAAACAAATTTATTATTTCGCCGACGCGACGTTCGGAGTTTTTAAAAGATATTTATTTTATTTTATTAAGTCGGGTTTTTCGCAAAACCCACCCTTATTACTTACGTATATTTAATGCTCCCGTAACGGTTGCTTGATTGCTTTGTGTTCCGCGCGTCGCGGTTTTAGTGAATGACCGGTTGCTTCTAACGCGGTAGCTAACACAGCGCCCTCACTTGTTTATCTTCCGAACTCCTTACTTACCTACAGTTTCCATTTTCATACTGGATTATCATGACCTTAAATAAATTATCCTAACATTTACAAGTCTGAGCTTAAAAATTAAAATATGTTTATTGTTTTATAAAATAAGTTTAAATTAAATAATTTCGCAAACAAATTCCCTAAAACACATTTGATACATTATTCTTAATTTATTTAGGGGTACAGCCCTAAACTTGTTCAGCTCTTTTCTATCAGAAAGATTACAATGTGTTAGAATTGATAATAGCCTCTCTGAAAGTAAACAGGTCACTTATGGAATCCCTCAGGGCTCATCATTGGGGCCAGTTCTCTTTATCATATACATCAACGATTTAAGCAACTATATAAAGGAATCCAAATGTGCACTCTTCGCAGATGAAACTTCTTTTATTCACCACAGTGATAATTACAATGATTTAACCACCACAGCCGACCTTACTTTGCTACCTACCTCCGTAGATAGGCAGAAGTTTTACATTAGAGCGAAACTTTACTCCAATGTTGCCAGCCAGCACAGTGGGACGGGGGGTTCTCTAACCAAAACGCGAAGGCCAAACCAAAAACAGGCGCCACTTAATTTTTTTTGTAAAAGGAAACGCGTGAAAAATTAAGAAAACACGTTACGTCCAAAACATGAACACTTTTATTAATAGAAACACAAAACAAATAAAACAAATTCAACGCAAGTCGAACGATCTAAGTACACAACAAGGCCATAAACATAATACGTTATTACCTAACTTTTCGGATCCGAAATCGCTACACAACTATATTATAATAATTCAAATCGTAGCTAATGCAACAGAATACAAAAGAATGCAATCTCTGCACGCGTCAACGCTCGTCTGCTTATACCATATTTAAATTACACCGGCAGTTACGCAATAAGTTGCAAGTTTTATTGCGGCAAAATCAAAGTAATGGATCAAAAATAAAATCCGCGAAATATCGCTCAAAACTAAGAAAAGAAATTATAACGCTCCGACCTTTATTCCTTTGATGTCCGATCCGTTTGTCGGTGTCTTTGCGGCACGGTCGCAGCGACACTTTGTAGTGTGCCGGCTTCCGCGTAGAGGGGCGAGGGAGGGAACTTCCAACGCCGTAATTCGCGATGCACCCAACGAGAAATACCTCTTGATATAGGTCCCAGATTAAAGTCTAGGATTAATGATAGCTTTTGCTAGAAGCTCACGATAAAAGCCTATAAGCAATGAAATAAAACGAACACATAAGTCAAACCGAGAGTTGCTGCGTATAGAACTTACCTCGGTCTGTTACCGAAGCTGGGACAAACCACGGGACACGCGGTTTTTCCTGTCTCACAACTGGGTCTAATCAGAGTCGGCAATTAGCCGTAGAAATGCACTAACATCCCTTCGATGTAATGGCACGCACAAAAAAATCTTTACGAAAAGAGAGTGTGACCCAAGAGATGGCAAGTTTCGTTCTGACAATGGCGCAACATTTCTCGTTTGACAAACAAGGAACGATTATAAACAAGCGAGACACCTTCTAATCCTACCTCCGGGGAACCTTCTTAGTAACGGTGGGAACCAATCGGCTGAAAGGACAAAGGTCACGCATAATACGCGTCCAGAAGTAGAACTTCGTTATAATTCGTTCAATTCCTCACATACACGCGATTTTTAACTCAAATAAGGATGGATTACGTATATGAAATGAATTTGTTTAAATAAATGAAGGTCCTGTTAATAGAAATATGCTAAAACGAAAGTTTAAGAAAAATTACGCCGGCGAAATACGGGTATTCCTACACTGACTGCAATGTGTACAATGACGCGGTCCAAGGAATAATCCGACACGTCGAATTTCGCATATACAGGGCGTGTTCGGAACAGAAATGAAGGCTGGACGGTGGCAATGCATATACAGGGGGTATTCAGAACAGGAATGAAAAAAATGAACTGTAACAACTTTAACAAAAGCTGAAGTCTGCTTCACAGGAAATAAGCTTTCCTTAAATCACTCAAAAACTCAGAAGCTATGTATCAGCAGCGACAAAGTTACAATTTTTGTTTATTCCCTTCCCCGAAAACTTTTAATAGGCCACTCTATTTGGGAGACCCTGTATAGATATGTAACGGTTTAATGTTTCAACTGTATTTTAACTGTATACTAAGTATGTACAATCGCCTCTATTATTTATAGGACGAATTTGTAAGATTATTACTGTACTGTCAAATTTCGCTTACAATTAATTACAATATACAATATTTTATTTCCAAAATTATTTCTTACGAAATTCTACAAAAAATTACGTGCTGATTATAAACATCGCATACCAGTTGATAGGATATCATTTTCATAAAATTACGTCTACTTTCATTTGCCAAAGTTTGTAAAGATGCTAATGAATCACCCTGTATAATGAAGAATGAATTAACTTTCAAGTCGATACATGTACAAGAACTTGAAGAATTTTTTTGTTTCAGGTGTCTATGGATTCTCAAAGTTGAAACTGACGAGACGGGGTTCACTTGGAATTATAGATGCCGAAAATCCGAAGATATGAAGCGACACCAGTTGAAGCACACAGACGAGAAGCGATTCACTTGTGATCTTTGCGATTATAAATGCAGACAGCGCGGATCCTTGAAAATACACAAGTTAAAACATACCGACGAGAAACCGTTCGCTTGCGATCTTTGCGATTTTAGATGCCGAAAAGCCGGAGATGTAAAGCGGCACAAGTTGAAACACTCGGACGAGAAGGCATTCATTTGTGACCTCTGCGGTTATAAGTGTCAACGGCTTGAGATTTTGAAAAAGCACAGGTTAAGACATTCCGACGAGAAGTCGATCGTTTGTGATCTTTGCAATTACAGATGCCGAGGACCCGCAGATATGAAGCGACACAAGTTAAAACATACGGACGAGAAACCGTTCGGTTGTGATCTTTGCGATTATAAGTGCCGACGGCTCGAACACTTGAAACTGCACAAGTTAATACACTCCGACGAAAAGCCGTTCAGTTGTCATCTTTGCGATTACAAAACCCGGCAGTTTAAACATTTGGAAGAGCACAGGTTAATACATACCGGTGAGAAGCCGTTCGGTTGTGATCTTTGCGATTACAAATGCCGACGGCTCGGAAATTTGAAACAGCACAGATTAATACATACGGGCGAGAAGCCGTTCAGTTGTGATCTTTGCGGTTATAAATGCCGACATCCCACAAATTTAAAAAGGCACAGATTAAAGCACACCGACGAGAAGCCGTAACATTCATCGCATCAGTCGCTATATTCGTCTAATTGTGAAAGCTTGCGTACTATAAGAAATATGTCAACATTGGCCGCAGAGAACCGTTTTTGATATTTGTTACGTTAGAAAAATTATATTAGATTTTATTTACCTTTCTAACGTTAATGACTCTAAATGATGATTTGGAATAAATAATAAAGTATATATTTGTATTATTATATAGAACTGCAATTTTTTTAGTCTTTTTTTTTAGTTCGGTTGTAATCTTGTCACAGATAAATAAATAAATAGTAAATAGTTATACTTTGTAATAATTTTAATCAATTACTTCGACATATTCATTTGTTAGGAAGTTTGTTTATTTTTACAGTAAACAAAGCTTACGTCTGCGGTGAAAATATTTTTAAAAATTTTCTTCGTTATCCGTCAGAATGAATCTTACCTGTGTCTTGTCATTGTAAAGAAAAAAAAGAGCGCATTCAATTATTCTAAAGCCTACTTGACGGTCCATAAGGTAAACTAAAATTGAAACGAAAACTGAAAGCGAAAACCTAAAAGCACGTTTAAATTCTGCATGAGAAAGTGCTTTAAGAAAGTACAAACTACAAAAACATATCCGATTACAATAAATAAGTAAATGCAAAAAAACGAAATTTCTGTTTTTTGTAAATAAATTCAGCACCTTTTGTGCCCTAATTGAATATGTATAGGTATGTTTATTAAATTGTTTGTAAAAACTTATGTCGAGAAGAAGAAACCTTTATTTTGTTTATATCTTATTTGTTTATTATTCTTCTTACTGCTTGCTGACTTCGTTGTTGCTGCGACAGCTCTTGTTCCGATGATGTATTTTGCAGCGTATCTCGTCGGTTAATTCTTGCTCGTAGTGTATTTGTCGTGTGATAAATTTTGGATGTAGATGGCACTCGCAAGCCTTCACATTCAAAATTTTATCTGCGTCAGTGTACGACGTACGTGTGTGTGTCTGTGTGAATAAATAAGGAAGAATGCTCGTAGAATGTGACAGAAAAACAACAGTTTATTAATTTAATTTCGGAAGAATCGCACAAACAAATACAGCTCGTAGGAAAGTTCGGAGGTTTACAAAGTCGAAGTTTATTTACTTGGTCAGTTTCTGCCGAAGCCGCCAAAATATTACTTACATTAAATTCCGTATCGCTTCCTTGACTGATTTTAACGCGAATACTTTGCTGTTTTGCAGGCGCACCGGGGACTTTAGCTTACAATAGCTCAACGCGGCGCCCTCACTGATTCAATTTCCGAACTCCTCACTACCACTTACAGCTTTCCTCTAACATCCATATTATCATAACATCATTAAATTAATTTTTCCAATTATTACAATTCTAAGCTTGAATCTTACGTATTTACGTTTCAGAAATTCTATATTTTATTTATAACAAACATGTAATTTTAAACCGCCTATTTCGAAAAATATTTACATAAACTTAATATATTGAAAAACACACTTGAATTTAATAATTATGCAAAAAAATTCTGTTGTGGCTCGAAATTGATCCACCCTGAATACCTACGTGTGTATATCCATGCGATCTTTTGCTCGAAATATAATAAAACAATTTTCAAGTCGATAATGTGCGAAAACTTGAAGAATTTTTTTGTTTCAGGTGTCAACGGATCCCTAAAGCGAGAATTGTGAATAAACAAATGTTCGAATGCCGAATATGTGATTCCAAATTGACATCTCATGCAAATTTGCGCAAACATATTTTCATACATACTGGTGAGAAACCATTCAACTGTGATCTTTGCGATCATAGATGCCGATCCCTCCAAAACTTGAATCGGCACAAGTTAATTCACATAGGCGAGAAAATGTTTAGTTGTGGTATTTGCCATAATAAATTTCGAGACGCCGGGCGTTTGAAAGACCACATGCGGACACACACCGATGAGAAGCCATTCAGTTGTGGCCTTTGCGATTATAAGTGCCGAGTATATACTAGATTAAAAATTCACATGTTAATACACACGGGTGACAAGCCGTTCAGTTGTGATCTTTGCTCTTATAAATGTCGAGATCCCGGAAATTTGAAACGACACAAGTTACGCCACACCGGCGAGAAGCCGTTCAGTTGTGATATTTGCAGTTATAAATGCCGATGTCCTACAAACTTTTGCCTAACATTCATCACATTATTATTCGATAAATTATAAATGGAATGCTATATTTTTTATCACGTTTTTGAATTCTACATGTAAAAATATGTTAAATTGCAATACATTTCCCTATCTCTAAAATGCATTATTTTTGAGATATTTTGAATTTTCTTAAAAATTTGTATTCTGCAATCTGATTTTCAAAAAATTATAACACAGCTATGATTGAAGCAATTTTATTTGTAATAGCTGATATTGTAGTTGAAGCTTTAAGGCTCTTAAAAACCCCATAAGCATAATCTATTAAGCTACAGGGTGTCTAAAACGCACCGCTCCACTCGAAGATATTCAAACACAAAAAATACTTTTTTTTTTCAAATGGAACGACCAATATTTTAATACACCATCGTATGTGGAATCAAATGCTGCGTCGAACTGTACTAGCATTCCCTATATCTAACTTACCAACCAACCCCTGACGGGTTGGTGGACTCGGGTATCGTTTCCCTTGGCTGGCGGGGAAAGATGGTCCTCGTTCCCGGGGGTCGGTACTGTAGTCGGCCAGCAGGGTTGCAGCAGCTCGATGCAGTAGCGTTTAGTTGTAGGACAGCGTCTCGGTGCAGTGGCGTCCCGGTGTAGGACAGCGTCTCGATGGAGTGGCGTTCAGTTGTAGGACAGCGTCTCGGTGGTGGCGTCCCGGTGCGTCGGCACTAGTGCCCACTGAGTCGGTTCGGTAGAACGACTGCCTCCTATTTTTTGGCTCGCATTTTTATACACCGTTTTTGGCTAGTTCGCATGTTGCATCTTTTTGTTCTTGCCCCGTGTTTCGCCCATCGATTTCATATGTGCGCGGCCTCGTTTATCGTAATTTTCGCTGAGCTCTATCGTTGTGGAATTCGAACCGATTACCTGTTTATTTCGACACGGTTGCGGTGCCCTCGATTACACATGTTCGCGTTTAAATTATTTGTTTGCGGAATACAACCAGAAAGCCCCTCGTGGTTTTTTAGAAAATCCCTTTCGTGACAATACTACAAGAAGTAAGCCGTGATAAGTTAAAGACAAAATTCAATATAAAGATTACATTGTAAACTTTATATTCAATTTTAATTCAATATAAAGTTTACGTTGTAAACATTGTTAAATTATGTTAAATTGAATTGACAAATTTGAATTATAAATAATATATTCTGAAATTAAATTAATCAATAATTCTGAATTACTGGGGAATTCTTAATTACTATTGGCAAAGTTATGGTTATGTATTTAACCTGCGTTTTAAAGTAGAGTGACGGCAGAGTGCGCTGTGCGCAGAACATACCAGCATGCGCTTGCGCCGCAAACTGCTAGTAGAATGTGATTTTTGAAATGCAAAAAAAAGGTTAAATGACGTCGAGAAATTGCAAACATGATGCAGATTCATTTTGTTATACCGTATGTCCATCTCACAATGAGACATAGGGATTTAACATGGGAAAACAGAAATTGCCTCATATTATCTACCTGAGTACATATATATGAAATTCTGGGTTATAATCGGAAAGATTATAGCATTCAAAGTGTTTTGATACTAAATTTGTGCAATTTTAGTTGTTAATTATTTAGAAATTAAGAAAAAAGTTATTATTTTTTTCCGTACAGGATTAGTAGGTATTTAACGAAGAGTTTCCAAGCGGATGTCGTGGTGAAGTTAGTTTGTGTACGTTTCGCAACCGTAAGGTCACGAGTTCAAATCTGAATAAAGACAGTTTTTTTCTTTTCTTTTTTAATATTTTTTCAGATTTGAAATCACTCTTAAACTAGTTTATTATTGTATTTATAAGTTTCATTTTAATATTAATTATGTTCCATTTATGTGTATTTTTTCGTTTGCAAAATTTTATTATGTTAAAGTTATAACTTTATTTATTATGTTACATAATTAATATTAAAATGAAACTTATAAATAAAATAATAAACTAGTTTAAGAGTTTAAATGATTTCAAATGTAAAAAAATATTGAAAGAAAAGTGTCCTCATTCGGATTTGAACTCGTGACCTTACGGTTGCGAAACATGAACAAACTAACTTGACCACGACATGCGTTTGTAAACTTTTCGTTAAATACTTACTAATCTTGTACGAAAAAAATAATAACTTTTTTCTTAATTTCTAAATAATTAAGAACTAAAATTGCACAAAACCCAGAATTTCATATATATGTACTCAGGTAGATAATTTAAAGCAATTTCTGTTTTCCCATGTTAAATCTCTATGTCTCATTGTCAGATGGACAAACGGTTGTTACGGTAATAATTTAAGTAACATGAAATGAGGGTCGTAGCTTAATATAACAATACATTTATTAACAATAATTTACAACTTATTACAAGTACAATTACTCACATTGTATCTGGGGCACTTACGGACAATTAGACTAGTTGACACTGGCTAGAACTGTTCTAATTATGCGCTAACGTTCGATTTGTCGCCTTTTTATAGGGGTTTTGTTTCCCGGGTATTACGTCAACTGTTGCCTTGACATTTGTGCACACGGCTTGCGTTAGATCTGTGCCCGTAGATGAGTCATAAGATTTTGCGCACGGCCCGCTAATGAATCATCGCAGGTGGATCTTCCAACGCTACATAATTTCAAAGGAGTCATTCTTATGTTTATGTTATCGTCTTGTGCTTATGTTACGCTCGACTGATTTTCAGCTGTACATCTTTGCTAGTTTTCTTATCCTAGTTACAATATGTGGCGAATTCATTAAAGTTAGAGACTTAAAATATGAGTTAAGCAAAAATGTTTGGAGGGTAAGTAATTTTAAGTGAACAGTTTTCCATATTTTTTTTTTATTATAAACTTAATTATATTTCATACTGTTTTAAGTTGGTATCGAGGAGAATTTAGCGCGAATCGCGAGACCATATGCAAGATTGCTCTTTTTGCGTAGTAAATCCAGCTAAACGACGGAAAGGCAGGAATGCAAAACAAATTTTACATCCAGACCTACCTTCTTCTTCCGCTCCAATACCGCACAGTGAAGAATTCCCTGTACCTGATCCTCCAGTACAAGCTTCTCAAACAAGTTCATCTCCAAGCATAAATGTAGTATCCGAAGAAGAATTTGTGTTGCCACAGGAACCATCAGTACCTCATCTCAGTACAGCAGAAGACTTTAATGATTTAGTTAGAGATTTGAATCTGCCCAAAAATATAAAGCAGAGATTTTGGGCTCTCGGCTGAGACAATGGAATTTGCCTGATAATATCAAAATAACTGATCAAAGAAAGCGACGTGGAGTGTTTTCTACATTTTTTTACTGAGGCAGATGGACTATGCTTTTGTAATAACGTAACTGGTTTATTTGAAGCAACTGGGATACCATGCGTTCCCAGTGAACCGATAGTTCTACAAAAGTCTGAAAGGCGTTTTGCTCCGTAACGGAAACGAATTTCCATCTCTTCCGCTTGCTCATCCCATACATCTTAAGGAAAATTACGAAAGTGTCAAAATTTTGCCGGAAGCCCTAAAATTTAAAGAATACAATTGGCAACTCATAGGCGATTTTAAAATGGTGAGATTTCTAATGGGATTGCAGGTTGGATATACAAAACATCCATGCTATCTATGTTTATGGGATAGCAGAGCCGACAGCGCGCACTACAATCAACAAGCATGGCTGGAAAGGACAGAATTTCAGGTGGGGAGGCAAAATGTTAAATGAGAGCCTACAGTTGATTCTAAAAATGTGCTAATGCCGCCACTACACATAAAGCTAGGCCCCATGAAACAATTTGTGAAAGCGTTAGATGGAAAATCCGAAGCTTTCAAATATTTAACAAAATCTAAGTAGTATTATCGCTACTTGGTCGACATGAGTTTTAAAAACAATGACATAACAAAAGAAAGCTCTAAATAAAGTGTATATTGCTCTGAAGTGTTACCACTGGTTATTACCAAACTTTTGATGTGTCAAAAGTTTATCTTTTAACTATTTTCATTAACTTTGTGGTTTATTTAGTAGCAATTTTTCTTTTTTATAATTATCTTTTATAGGTGAAGAAAGTGGGACTATGTAGAAAGAGCAGCAGTAGAGATAAATAAAAATGCTAGATTTGTGTTCAAAATTTTTATTTTATTTAAGTTTTTAAATGCTTTATAAAAACAATAATGTTAACAACAATAATATCGATAATGGTCATTAATTCAAATATATTTCCTTCAATTTTACTTCAAATATAATACTTTTCTAAATAAAATTTCATCTATTGTTTATTATTTATTATGAAATTGTATAAATCAATCAATCAATAATATGTGTTACAAGTAATAAACGAATCGCCCAATGATAAGTGTTTATGTAATAAGCTATTCGCTCAATGATAAGAGTTTATGTAATAAGCTATTCGCTCAATGATAAGTGTTTATGTAATAAGCTATTCGCTCAATGATAATTACTTTTGTTTAAATGTAGAAAGAGTCAAATTGTTTAGAGTTATTCACTCCGTGATGGGTGTCAAAGGAATGCCCTCGAATGTCAGTTCGACGTGCTTTATATAGGCTCCTTTTTATGACGTCGGCGCTAGTTTTTTATTTTTGAAAAACCAATAATTTATTTTATTTTTCCTTTGATTTTTATTTCATAAATTCTCAGTGAATCTTTTGTCCGTTTGTTTCGTCAATCATAAAATATTTTTCTATTTAAGGTTTCATACTGAAATGTTTTAATTTTGCCTTTGGTTTTCTTAAATTTGAATCTAAAAATAGGGGTTCGAGGCTAAATGACGTCACGAATCCCACCTAGTTCGAGATTATCGTGTCATCTTGTTATTTGTCATTACGACGTAAATGTGTGTGTCAGTGATTGCAAACTTCTGTGGTTTTTTCATTATTTTGAACAAATTTCGGTAAGTTAAAATATTAGATTGAACTATTACACAAGATCAACCTTTAATTCCTTTTTAAAAATAACAAAAACATCAATTAACAAAACCTAACTTTATAGCCTCGTGTTTTTTTATTCTCAATTTCTTTCCGTCTGGTAATTTAACTAAAAATTTTCTTAATCGACCGTTTTTATGCCTAAAATTCATATCAGTTCCTTTTTTTTCTTGAGCCGACATGACAGCTGTCACTGGAACATCATCTTGTACCTTCAAGACCGGCACATCAAGACTACGTCCAGAAACATTTTGCTGCGCGTCTTGCTTTGTGTCTGCCAACTCCCTAGCTTGCTCCTCGAGCCAGTTACAGAAGTTTCTTATCCTATTGTTAATCCATGCTTCGTGTTTTGGTGAATTTAATAATAAAGTTGAAGATTCCGGATCAGACACTGTAAGATACAATTTAATTAGTATAATTTTTAACATATACTTAAATTGCCCCTGTGTTTCTGTTTTAGTTAAAGTTTTTCATCTAATGTTTGTGTTGGAAGTAAGAAAAATGGTATTCTTAAGGAATTTCAGTATGGTTCAAAAAAAATACACATAAAATTAAGGTATGTTACATTTTATTTGTAAAATAAATATTTAGATCTTTGTTTTATTGTTTTAGGTGAAGAATTTCCTTTGCATGTGAAGATTGGAAGCAAATCTCTGCTTATTTGAAGAATCCGAAGACTGTGTGTCCTTGTGAACATGACAATATGTATATGCTGGTATATTAAAAATAAGTTGACTATTGTTTGACAAACCAGATTATTAATAACAGAGTTATTGACATGTATTATTTATTTCTTCAATTTTAAGCGATTTTACAGACAATTTAAAGAGATTCTTTGTTTCAAGTGCCAACGGATGCTTAAAGCTGAAACAGTGAATTAGAAAACATTCGAATGCTGAACAAGCCATTCTAAATTTAAATCCTGTGCAAATTTGCGCAGACATAATCTCATACGTACGGGTGAGAAGCCAATTAATTGTGATCTTTGCGATTACAAATGTCGACAAGATGCTCGTTTGAAAACGCACATGTTAGGATGTTAGTAGACAGAGGCGAGAAGCCGTTTAGCTGTGTGATTTCTTTGTGATTTCAAATGCCGAGAGACTGCAATATTGAGAAATCACGTGTTAATATCTGTTTCAGGATTTTGCGAGAAGACATTAAATAAACAATTTATGAGCTTGTTGCAGATGGGAGAAGAGTGACGGTTAAAAGGTCCAAAGTAAAGGATGTCCAAGTACAATCTCAATCAAAACTAATGCAACGTTCAAAACCGAAACGCTGTAGTCAGAGTGCAATGATGCCGAGTCAGAGAGAGCGCAATGATCAACGAATGTTTCCGACCTCCCCACTCACTACAACATTAAGTGGGACCAGATATCTGGCTTTAATTATGAATAAATTTGACTGAAAATCTCCGATTCTTGAATGGAAACTATTATTTGTTAAATAAGCATTCGAATGTTTCTGTCTCATATTAAAAGATTAAGACAATTATTTCGAAAATCATATTTGCCATAACTGTTTATATATTATTTTGTTTCTTCCCATATATTTATTAATGTGATTATAATTAATTTCAAGCCGAGGAAAGAGGAAACTATTTAAAAATGTATTATTATTAAAAATATTCTAAAATAACAGTGGTTCTTTTATTTCGTAAAATAAATTTTTAAATCAAAACACACACCAAACACAGCACATTAATACGAGCAAACAATTTACTTAAAACACAGCAGTTTCAAATACATTACATTTCGCCGGCGATTTACAGCGTTTTTATTCGGAAATTGCAAGAAAATACAGAAAACTCTTAATCTCAATCAAAATACGTATAAATTGGTATTGAAAAAACTTGAATACGTCATTGTAAATAACAAATGTCATTACAGGCTGTCCACCAAGTGCCGCGGTTTTCTCTATAGTATATAAAATAGAAAAAAAAATTCAAACGATCTAAGATGTAACTCAATCAGCTCTATTTTATAAAATTATTTTTGAGTATACAGAGTGTTCAGTAACGGAGAGCCATACCAAAGTTATATTTTTTTAAATGGAACACCCAGTATATTTTTTGCATATTTCGAAAGTACGCATAAGGAATAGGTAATAACCAAAATTCTAGGAAGTTTTACTTAAGAGTTTGTAAGATATTGATGTTTAAGTGTAAAAATTGCTGGATTATGAGCGCTTATGTGTTGGTTATTTATTAACATTTCGTCGTGAATTTTTGTAGGTAGTTAATGCAATCAATATCTTAATTACAGAAATATCAGAACAGCTTCGGTTCAAAATTCATAGCAACTGTTTTCTTCTTTTCTAGTAATTGGCAACGTGAATCTAAATTTTATTTTTTTAATTATTGTAATAACGTTAAGTATTTAAGTATTTTCAACGTAAAGAAAAATAGCAATTAGTTTAACAGGAACATATTCAATTACATTGAACACAAAATAAAACATATTCGTTGATTTACTAGCAAATTAAAACAGAAAACCGGTCGGAAAGGTTAATTAACGTCAATATTGAAAAGAAAAAAATACAGAAAAGAAAAAAATAATAATTAATTTTTGTCTCGCGATTTCTTCAGTTTAGGCAGATACATTTGGCATTACTGAAAGCTTATTAAAAATAATAATAATAATAATAATAATAATAATAATTTTATTGGTTCCATAAGACATGGTTATACATGTATTGGGTTAGTCCTAAATTAAAACATTGTTTCACGAAAGTTTAGATATATTGTGTGTTCCATTTAAAAATTTTGAGAAAAATTATCTTTTGCAAAACTCAACACCCTGTACTCATAATAACTAAACCGAAGCTGTTCTCATATTTCTGTAGATAAGATATTGCATTAACTACCTACAAAAATCACGACAAAATGTTAATAAATAAACAAGATATAGGCGTTCATAATACAGCAATATTTTACACTTAAACATCAATATCTAACTCTTAAGTATAACTTCCAAAATTTTTGGTTATTACCTATTCCTTATGCGTACTTTCGAAATATGTAAAAATATACTAAGTGTTCCATTTAAAAAAATATAACTTTGGTATTGCTCACCTGAACACTATATAGCCAAAAATAAGTTTATAAACTAGAGCTGACTGAGTGACATCTTAGCACGTTTGAATTTTTTCTTATATACTGTAGATAGTAGAGAAGACATCGGCAGCGGCACTCGGTGGACACCTTATATAACAATATATGCAACACACATATTTTTACCTATATTATTACGCTTCAGTGGAAGGTGGAATTTTTCAAGAATCGTTTGTCAGAAAGCAAATATTTTGTTGAAAAAAATATATAGTAAAGTAAAAGGCAATTGTAAAATAATGAAATGGGACATTTTTTAGAAGAAACGACACGAAAACAAAACCAATTGCTTGAAATTATAAAAGAAATTATAATAAAAAAGTGCGTATTTAAAAAAAAAAAAAAACACGAACAAAACACAGCGGCAAACGTTCTTTCAGTATCGTCATCTCCTCTACTTTATATTTAATTTAATATAACAACTTTTGACGTTCATTACGGATTCATTGTGTGTGTGATACTGAAGACTTCTTGGTGATATTTTTTCACAACATGGGAAGAAGACAGGGTCAAAGAGAGTCATCGGTAGCTACTAGAGGTTTCATTTGTGGTTTAGCACAATCCGGGATGTCACTACGTAATATAGCTGATCAAGTTGGGTTGTCGGTATGTATATATTTCTATTTGTTTTTAATAACGTTTGAAGTCGATTGCATAAAGGCCCATCCAGACGACATGGCCAACGTTAGCCAGTGTTGGCTATTGGGTAGTTTGCCATGCCGTGTGGACGAAATACACATGGCCAATGACCGCCAACCAATCGCCAATGTTGGCATTGGAATGCATTCGCTATGAGGGTGGCTTTTCCGACACACATCAAAGAGTTTAACCAACGTTGGCCTTGATATGCCATCACGTTTGTTTTTACGTCCAGACGACTTGAACAATTTGCACACGATATTTCTCGAATATTATTTATTTTTGTATATTATGCGCGTTGAGTTGTACTAACTTGATGGCAGAGTGGGCCTGCTTTCGGTTTACTGTTTTTTAAATTTGACCAGAAAAATGTGGTCATCAGAGACCAAATGGAGTAACCCGTTAATTTTGGAATTCCTCAGCTTTATGAAAAATACCCAGTCATTTGGGATCCGAAAGAACTACACAAGCACTTGCAACAACCGTATCATATTCTTCGTTCTCCATGTCTTTTTAATTTGACAAATGTTGGTAGCTATTCGCTATACATTGGCCGAACTTTTTTATCTTTGAAGTTTGACAAGCAAATCCAATCATGTGGACAGGCAGTGTGCAAATGGTAAACTTGCCCAACGTTGGTTAAAAATTTTGTTGCCAATGCATTCACCAACGTTGGCTGACGTTGGCCATGTCGTCTGGATGAGGCATAAAACAAACTAAAAGCATTTGAACTAGATGTCATTGTTAAATGTTTTAATTCGTAAAAATATCGCTTCAATCAAAGATATTGTTTTAAACGGTGATCAAATATCGAGTGATTTTTAAAATTTTTTATTAACTCTTGCCATGAGATCTGGATGGCATATCTTAGCTTAAGTGAAAAGTCCGTCATTGCACTCCTTTTTGCTGTTTTACATTAAAGCTACGACATGCCGTCCAAATTCCATGGCAAGAGTTGATAAAATTTTTAAAAATCACGCGTTATAATGTGCATTTGTTTATTTTAAGCAACCAGGCGTTAAACCTCATTCTATTTATTTTAACACATCTTATTGTTAATGTAAAAAAATGGAAACTCGTGAGAATTATTATTACAGAATTTATGTTTATGACCGCGCATTGTCATAATTTTTAACTTAATTTTAGAAAAGTCAAGTTTGGCGATGGATTCAACGAGGACAAGACGAGGAAAACTTGAAAAGTGCAGCAAGATCGGGCCGGAGGCGAATAACGACTCGCGCGGAGGACCAGGACATTCTTAATACGGTGACGCAAAATCCCTTCACTACAGCAGTTAAGATCAGGGAAAATGTAAATGTGAATTGTTCACTGGCAACAGTCAGAAGGCGATTGACTGAAGGTGGATATAAGGCTAGAAAACCTGCTAGAAAAATTAATTTTACAGCTGATCAAGCTGCGGCTAGGATGCGGTTTTGCGAAGCAAATATGGACAGAAATTGGCAAAACGTGGTATTCTCGGACGAAAAAACTTTCTCCACGTCGAAGGATGCTCCAGTGGTACTATGGAGAAAACGTAACACTCGTTTTGATGTCCAAAATGTGCGTCCAAATTTAACCAGTGGTCGGATATCAATGGGCTTTTGGGGATGGATTTCCAGTGCTGGCCCTGGAGCTTTGGTGAGAGTGTCGCCTCCAAGATTCACCAGTCAAAATTACCTACAGGTTTTAGAAGACGTACTGCTGCCCTCAATAAGGTCGGTATATCCAGAAGAAGAAATGGAAGTGATAACGTTTGTTCAGGACAACAGTCCTATACATAAGGCAGCTGTTGTGATGGACTGGTTTGCTGACCGTAATGACATCGAAGTCTTACAGTGGCCCGCAAAATCCCCGGATCTGAATCCAATTGAGAATATGTGGGCAGCTATGGTTCGAAATTGGGAAGATCGAGAAGAGTATGGCGTTCGAGAAAGGACAGCTGAACAACTTTTTCACCATGTCAATCGCATATGGGAACGTTTTAGAGGAACAAATGTTTGCGAGAATTTGGTTAATTCTATGCCACGCCGACTGGAGGAATGTATTCAGCAGAACGGATATCACACTAGTTACTAAAAAAAAAAACTCTTTCATTTTTAATAATTTTCGTCTGTTTGCTTTAATCATTTTCTTTTTCAACAAATAATTATGATTTCTTCAGTTTAGAAATTAAATGTTTTTAGTTTTATTTAATTATAAATAAATGTTATTTATATCATGTTACTCATTTTGTTGCATTAAAAGCATAAGTCTTACTAGCCCTCCGTGTATCAACATTCTTCTTCGATGCTTCGGTGCCTTCGGTGCACGATACACACAACCGGGATGCTATTGCGCATAATGACGTCATGCTCGAGGAAAATCTTCATGCTTTGGAAAGCTAAAGTATTTTATATATACCTTTTGCATTTTTATTACAGTTTTTACACGTAGCTATGGCACAATTCGGCATTTTAAGGGGTAATAGTGCAATATACGCTTTTCGCGTATTTTAACAAATATTAATCTTTTAAACTATAACTTCACACAGATTCACACAGTAATAACAATAACACAACTCAAATAAAAAATTTAAAAGTCTTAGGCCCACTTTCATAATCGAATTTAAGGGAGACTTTAAATTTATAGTCACCTTCAGATGTCAAAACAAATATAAAAACACATTTTTCTACTTTGTTCACAATGTGGTTCACAATGAGCTCTTTGTGACATCAAAAACAGTTTCACAACGGAAGTCATTGTGAAACTGTTTTTGGTGAAATTTTAGTCAATTTTTAATTGAAGACCTTTAATAGAATTCACAAAATACTTCATTTTATTTGTTATTTAACAGAATACTCACAATGAAGCTGGACAAGAAAAATTAATAACTTGTCAATTTGATTTTTGCTTAAAACAAAAGGTTGTCGTTCTGTTGAGGCACTCCGTGCTCGCTTCGCTTCACTCGTCGTAACCCAACCCCACTCGTGTTACAATTAAGGCTGGGACTTTTGTCAGATTCGGTATTCGAATATTCAATTGAAATTTTATTCGAATATTCGAATAATTCGAATATTCGAATAATTCGAATAAATTCGAATAATTCGAATGAATCGAATAATTCGAATGAATCGAATAATTCGAATAAATCGAATTAATTCGAATAATTCGAATAAATCGAATTAATTCGAATAATTCGAATAAATCGAATTAATTTAAATAATTGAAATAAATCGAATAAAAATTCGAATATTTAAATAAGTATTCGAATAATGAAATGGAAATTGTCCTGTACGGGCAAAATTTACATTGGCCGCGTTCGTAAGAACCAAGCACTCAAGTAGCATTCGTCTGTGATTGGCTTATTTCAAAGAAATTCAAAAAATCCACCAATCACAGATGAATGCTACTTGAGCGCTGGTTCTTACGAACGCGGCCATTGTATTTTGTCACTTTCATTTTAAACTTAATTTAAAGTATTTCCAAACATCACTTCTGGACAATATTTTGCGAATAAATGATGTGAGAAATACTATAACGTGTAGCTGCCGATCAGACTTCGTAAAAAAAGGGTCTAGATTCTTGTGTCAAAGATTGCAGGGATACCTTCTTCTGAGTGGCGCAAAACGATTTTATTAACTTTGTTTGTCGATAATGAAGGCAACTAGAAAAGTAGTTACAAAACATATTCGAAAAATCGGATTAAGTTAATATTCGAACGTATGAATTTTTCAATTCACTGAATAATTAGAAAATTCGAATGATTTGAATTATTCGAATAATTTGAAAATTCGAATTATTTGAATATTCGAATAATTTGAAAATTCGAATTATTAGAATTATTCGAATAATTTAAAAATTCGAATTATTTGAATTATTCGAATAATTTGAAAATTCGAATAATTTGAATTATTCGAATAATTTGAATTATTCGAATAATTTGAATTATTCGAATAATTTGAAAATTCGAATAATTTGAATTATTCGAATAATTTGAATTATTCGAATAATTTGAAAATTCGAATAATTTGAATTATTCAAATAATTTGAAAATTCGAATAATTTGAATTATTCGAATAATTTGAATATTCGAATTATTAAATTTGAACGTATTCGAATAGAGAGTGCACATGTATTCGAATATTCGAATTATTCGAATATGATTCCCAGCCTTAGTTACAATAAGCCTTGTTGTGAAACTTGTAAAATAATATAGTATTGTTTACACATCTGAATGTGACTTTAATTTTAAAGTCTCCTTTAAATTCCATTTGAAACTGGGGGTTACTATACTCAAAATATCAAAATAATCACGGAAATAACATGTAAACAATGAATAAGTAGTTAAATTTCGTGTCTCGAACTCGATTGTGACGTAAGTGCGCATGGAGAACGAAATTTGTGGCCAATAGTAGCTAGGGAATACAATCCCGAACTATATTTTCGATCCCCGGATTTCGGGATTTTCTGTAAGTCATCCCGGGATCGCTGGATTTAATCCCGATATTGAAAATAATTAATAATATATAAAATTAAATTTAAAGCTTTATTTACATGAAGAGATTTTTCTGCTTTGATGCCCGCAGTCATGTCCGAGCCTGCATGCTCGCAGTGCAATAAAAACTTTTGGATATCCATTTTTTTATTACATTCAGGCGGCTTCATAAACTAACTAAGAGACTACTAATGCCGAATCGCCGTGTGCGTATAAAAAAGTGTCACCACTGCTTACATGGATGCAATCATCGCTGCGGGCATGAATGCAGAAAATATCTCTTTGTCTAAATGCACCTAATTCTGTAACAACTAACAACTAAACAGTTTAATCAACTTGAAATCGCAACAAACACACTATTCGACTAAAGTTTAGTCGTGGTAAAAATTGTATGTATGCGCTTGGCCTTAGGGTTATAAAACTTATATTAATAATATCATTAATATTCTTTGATCTCTATTGGATTTTCATTGAACTCGAGTTGATTAAAGGGGATGTGTTGAATTGTTTGTTTTGCTTTAAGTGTGAGCGACTTTGTTGTAAATTGCAAACTCACATGTGCTCACACACCTGGGTCGAATTGTAGTGTTTAGTGGACGTGGTAAAAAAATAACAAGGCATAAATAATGTGCATTAACATAATTATAAAGATCCATTCGGCACCAGAGCCGTGAATGAATGAGCTCTGCATCCCGAGATTGCGACTCAGACCTTGCGCGGGATGTTATGCGCGAATTTAATATTTTCATGAGAGTTGCGCTGCTATGTAATCCTTATGCTGTGTTTATATCGGACTAACCAACACGACCGAAGAATTTGTGTGAACGTGTGGTGGGTGGGTCTTCGGACTTCGGAAACATTCGTTCGCTATAAGGCTTCAACTCACTCGGTATCTTCTCTCTCTGACTACAGCGTTACGGTTTTGAACGTTTCATTAGTTTTGATTGAGGTTGTACATTACGAAGAACTTCTGGAAAAACATTTCAAATTATAAAAGTCAAAGCAATTCATTAATCATTTCATTCGTTAAATTATTCAAACAATAGTTCTAATTTGTCAATTTTAGTTCAATTAGTGTTTTTTGTATAATTTTCCAATATAACTTTTTTTTGAATCAGCTTAAATATTGGACCAGAAGAATCTCCATGGAAAATACAGCTTAAATTAGATTAGATAAAATTATGAAATATTAGAAAATATGCAATAAACGAATAAAGTATAGGCGATTTGCTAGAATCGTAAGCAATTTATTTCAACCTATCGATATTTTCAATAATATACAAACAATTGAAAGAATACTACAATATGTTCTTTCGACTCCAAATATAATTAAGAGTGCATTAACTTTTCAAGTTGACAGTATTACGGAAACCTCAAATAGAATCTTTGTTTCAGGTGCATATGGATCCCTAAAGTTGAAACTGACGAGAAAGGGTTCGCCTGCAATTACAGATGCGATTTTACGTGCCGAAAATTCGAAGATTTGGAGCGACACAAGTTAAAGCACACGGACGGGAAGCGGTTCAGCTGTGACCTTTGCGATTACAAGTGCCGAAGAATCAGAGACTTCAAGGTGCACAAGATGAAACATACGGACGAGAACCCGTACAAATGTGACCTTTGCGATTATAAATGCCGAGTTTCCCATTACTTGAAACTGCACAAGTTGAAACATAGCGACGAGAAACGGTTCGCCTGCGATCTTTGCGATTTCAAATGCCAAAAATCCTCAAACCTGAAGCAGCACAAGTTAAGACATACGGGCGAGAAACCGTTCGGTTGTGACTTTTGCGGTGTTAAGTACCGACACAACGGAGATTTGAATCGACACATGTTAAAGCATACCGGCGAGAAACCGTTCACTTGTGATTATTGCGATTATAAATGCCGACGGCTCGCAGATTTGAAACGGCACGAATTAACTCATACGGGCGAGAAGCCGTTCAGTTGCGATCTTTGCGGTGATAAATACCGATATGTTACGGAATTGAAAAGGCACAGGTTAAAGCACGCCGACGAGAAGCCATAACATTCACTACTAGACAGAGGATTTTCGTCGGGATTTGACTGGGAGTAGGAAGATCAAACCATGTACGACTCGTACAGCAGTTTATATAATATACTAATATAATTGGGCTTCGACGCAAATTTTAAAATATTCTAAAAAATATCGTATTGTTTAATAAGTGTATTATTCACTCAATAATTTGCATTGTGAAAACGATTGATTTATTTGCATGGATTTATGCGAAAGCGTTCTACAGTATCGAATCTCAGTGTTTTTACGCAGTTTGTTGCAGATGCCTTTGATGCACAAAAACAGGTCGACGTTATATACACCGACAAAGCGAAAGCGTTTGATCGCATTGACCATTCCATTCTCTTGCAAAAATTAAATGTGATTGGGTTCGGTTCAAATCTTCTTTCTTTGTTTGGATCCTATCTGAACGATAGGTTACAATGTTTGGTTTATACTGGCTTCTCATCACATCAATAACCGGCCCGTTCAGGAGTTCCCCAAGGCTTTAACTTAGGACCTCTTCTCTTTCTTCTTTTTGTCCAACGATCTAATGACTTCTGTTAACTCCCACTTCTTCTATTCGCTGATGATGCCAAATTTTTTCTAATGCTTCAACTACTGCAGATTGTGCTTCTTTGCAGGAAAACATCTAATCACCTAATCGTTAATTATTGGTGTAATGCAAATGGACTTTCGCTTAATACTAATAAATGCAAAGCGATGAGTTACTCCCATAGTAGATCACCAATTATTTTCAATTGTATAATATCTGTAGTACTTGTCTATGTCGTCGTTGTTGCGATAGTGTGTCTGATTTAGGGTGTTACCTTCGACCCCGAACTTAATTTTAGGCAACATATTATATTTAATATAAGAAGCTCAACGGGTAAGATGTTGGGTTTCATTCTTAGAAATAGTAGTAGTTTTAGTAAAAGCATCTCACTAAAGACGCTTTACTTTGCCTTTGTTCGATCTAAATTGGAATACTGCCCTTTAGTTTGGCATCCATATTATCATCCATTTCTCTACTCGAAAGTATTCAAAGAAAATTTATGAAGTTTTTCTGGCTTAAAGAAAAGAGATTTTATCCTTATGGAGGTTTCTAGCTTCTCATGGACATGCGGCCTTAGTGGTGTAGTGTTTTTGTACAAACTTTTGCGTAACATAATTGACTGACCCGCTGTATTGGAGAAGCTTAAGATATGTGCCTTCAAATTCACCAGAGAGCTTTCTATTGTAAAGCTAATGTGCTATTAAAGTCCTCCATTTATATTATATGCGCTACATGTAACACTATTGGTGACAGCTTTTACGACAACATTACGCAAGTAATTGAGTGTTATAATAGAAACATTTTAGTATAATTATTATTATTATAGACTTTGTAGACTATTATATTAGTAGGCTAGGTTTTTATATTAGTTTTAGTTTGTGACTGATGTAAGAATGGTTAGGTTTGGATTTGGAATTTTTAATTTGTGTTAAATTTAATGTTCCAGCTTTTTGTCTTGTTTTCTTATGGGTGATTAAAGAAAAATTACTATCATTTTGTTGGTTTAGCTTATGATTCTATTAGTATGTTTGTAATATTGTTAGTATTGTCTGTAATTTGGT
Organism: Dorcus hopei; assembly: GCA_033060865.1. Classification (NCBI taxonomy): domain Eukaryota; kingdom Metazoa; phylum Arthropoda; class Insecta; order Coleoptera; family Lucanidae; genus Dorcus; species Dorcus hopei. The sequence continues at coordinate 75,395,460 of CM065425.1, forward strand.
TTAATCTGCTGGACAATAAAGGCTATTATTATTACTAACTCGTGTCTAAATAAAAGCCTGGTCAAGTAGGCTACATTTAGCAATTGTGAAATGTAAATGCAATGGACAAATTCTCGATCACAACCTACTTGACCAGGTTTTTATTTAGACGCTCGTTATTATTCGCCGCTATCGCTTATGTATTTTTCGCCTGGTCGAGACGTCCCCACTCTCCCCACATCGCCCGACGATCGTCCGCTGCCTGTTCATCATGTGACGAATTGATTAATTTAGCGATTAGGCAGAGTCATTAGGGTGGCACAGACGTCATATACAAATCTGTTCGACGTTTAGATGTGTTTTTTTAAACTCTGTATACAGTCCGTCGCGTCGAAATCACGTGTACACATACGTTAACGGAAGAGTCAGATCAAATTACGCTCGAGTTGAAGTGTTTTGTTGTCATAATTCATAATTCATAATTCTCTGTCAATTCAAGAGGCTCTTGAAACGCAGTAAGCGAGGAAACACATCGCAGACATCGTGAGACAGACGCATTCCGTATGACAGTTTGGAGTTCATAATTTATACTTGTTTGCGAGAAAAGTGCAGTCAAGGGCGGGTGCTAAAATTCAACTCAACGGTTGCCATTGGTCGAAGGGATTTCAGAATTTTGCTGCAAGTCCGAGGGAGTGGGTTTTATTTTTTTTGTCGTGAGACTCGGGAACGCGAAGGAACGACAGATAGCATTGAAGCTCTAGCGAGAACGGTCGAGTTCCATTCTAATTTGGCTTAATTGTGTTTATCTTAGGCGCTTATAGTCTTTATCGAATTTGTTTGTTAAATCATTTATTCCGGTCCAGTTTAAATACAGTGACAAGAGAGGCAATTAAAACTACACACATAGGCATCGCGACGCGAGTGTTCTTAAATGAAAGTGGACAGTGCATAAGTGGACACGGATTATACGCCTGGGTAATTGACATTTATTTGTTTCCTTCAGCGCACCTTTGGTGGTAATAACTGCGCAGAGATAATTTGTTTGGCATTAATTAGACTAACGTTTCATAGTACCATTACATTGAGATAAATTTAATCAACTATTTTTAGTTACTTTACAGCGAGTATTAAAACTCACTAGCGACTTTCATCTTAAGAAAAATTGATGGGTCAGTGTTTCTTAATTGGTAGACAAATTCTGTAATTTAATCAATCAACAGCAATTAACTATTTCCTACATCTACCTGGGCTTTCAATACAGTGTACTTTTAGAAATCATTCTACCCTTGAGGATTCTCTCAGTCAAATTGGAAACCAAACAATTTGAACTACATTCCTAGCCATTTCGTAACAAAGTTCTTTCACACCCTGTATATGTGGGAGGGTCAAACTGTGGTCTTTGCCGAGAGATTTGCCGGTTAATTAGAAGCAATCGCCTTGCGACTGTTATGCCAAAACCTCCCATAGTGGAGTGCAAATAAGGCAGTCAAAACGCATTTCTTAAGCTTTAAATTAATTAGCTAGGTTAGACGGCGAAAGAGCGACATACAGAGGATCCTCAATAAGAAGGCAAGCGGGTCAAGTACCGCCCTCAAAAAAGCAATCAATTTAATTCGCTCAGGTGACGGAGAAGAAGAAGTTTTGGCTCACTACACGCACCCTATTAATCAGGTTAGCTAGAGATAGGGTTAAAACAACACCTCACACGGGGGGGAGCTCTGAAAAACAGGTGATTGCTACTGATTTACTTGCAAATTGATCACATACATCTGATCAATTCATTAATTAACTCCATTTATTAAGTACACTGTTGTCCCACTGAGACACTTTGTGCGTGGGTTTATTAAGCAAAACAAGTCTTTGATACGATCAGAGTGGCGAACACTGTACCAAGACTCGAACTCAGTTGAAACTCAGTTAATTAGTAATCTAATTAAGGAGCAGGGTTCTTCAACCGAGATCTGTGTAGACATTAAACCAGCAACGGGGTGAATCGAAAGAAAGTAGATCGCGCCGATATTCGAAAGTGAAATCTGTTAAACGAATTATACTGTACTTCCTGAGAATCGTAATTTTTGTTTATTTGTATTGATTTCAAACGCAAGGGTTTTTCGCTCAAGATCTCCGATCCCACAGAGGCAGACATCAGGAGTTTTTCCCATTTTTTTTCTTTTTTTTCAATAAATAAACAATTAAATTTAATTGCTGCGTTTCATTATTAAATTATCTAATTCTTTGTCCTAGAGAATTATTTCACCGCTCCACCAAAAAAGAACCAGGTTATCACAACGTACTTGTGGGGTTACATTGACGATCGGGCCATAATTAGGTAATATTATAATTATTACCAGTACTGCACGAATTTCGTGGGGCATTTACCGTAGGCGAAATAGGACACTAACCCCAACTTAGGCGCCCGCCCTAAAACTCAGGTAGCCTGGACCGCATGCCGTCTAATATTAACAGCTGGTGTGCCCTCTGAGTTCTGCGAAATACGGGTTAAATTAAGTGTCAAATTCCTTGTTGTAAAGAATTATTACGCTGCTCGTACCAAAAGAACCAGGTTATCACGACGTAGTTTTCCTGTGCACGACGATCACGTAAGCCTTAATTAAAGGTGTTATCCCTTATAGCGGATTCTACGGAGGTCGTTCAACTGTAAACAGAAAATCTAGGGCAAGTAGAAATAACCCTTAGTCGGCCGCCGTAGACAATAGCAGGTAACAAGCAGACTCGTAGTATAGATAAGATTAACAGCAGCTGTGCGACCCTCGGAAGCCCGAGACAGTTATTTTAAACCGGCCATAAATATTAAGTGGGGTTTGTTTGTACATATTTATTATTTGTTTACTTGTCAGCAGTAGTCAATAACCGAGCCTAATTAGGGCGGGCGCATTACATATTTATAGAAAATGTTTTAACTACTAGGAAGCAACCAATAAGAAGGTGTCTTTAGTACATTAGCATTTATGTTAAAATTTAGGGTTAAGATGAAAGATGATGAACTTTCAAGGTCACAAATTGTGTTTTCGAGTTATAAGCAAAAATTTAAACGATAGATGACGGGGTGTAATACTACATTAAATAGTTTTTTTTTGTTTTTTTCGTTTCAACAGTATTACTTCCTTCGGCCGCTTGTTTCAAAGGGCGAGAAGGAAAAGATTATATTGGCCTACCGAGCTTGAATTGTTTCCTTCGAAAAAGTACTTAATTTGACTGTAAAAAGTGCACTCCGAAAATTACGCCCCCACCCTCCCCCAAAAAATAGCCATTACGCCGAAGCGCAGTGTTGCCAGATGGGGAAATTTAGGCGGTTGGGGAAAATATTTTTTGCGAATCTTGAGAATAAAGTACACTGAGAAATTCTTTTGATTAGAAACTAATTTATTTATCTATTTGTATACAAATTATTTATTAGATACTTACGCTTATCAGCTAAAGGCAGATATTTTTTGTATTTTTGTCACAACAATATTTATTGCATTTTTTAATATGAACCACTGTTAAAACAGAGCAGAATAGAAATACGCCAAGACAGTCGAAATACGCCCTTTGATTTTTGATAACTTCAAAGAAGAGAGAAAGCCTCGCCTTGGGTTTTCCAAGCTTCATAGTTTATCAAAATTAAAAATATGTAAGTGCTGTTATTTGAAAAAGAAGTTGACTGAAAAACCAGATTATTTCTTTAATTATAAGAGATTCTTTGTTGCAGGTGCCAACGGATCCCTAAAGCTGAAACAGTGAATAGGAAAACATTCGAATGCTGGACGTGCCATTCTAAATTCAAATCCCGTGCAAATTTGCGCAGACATGATCTGCTACATACCGGTGAGAAGCCAATTAGTTGCGACCTTTGCGATTACAAATGTCGACAAGCTGCAGGACTGAAAACGCACATGTTAGTCCACAGCGGCGAGAAGCCGTTCAGCTGTGATCTTTGTGATTTCAAATGCCGAGAGAGCGCGATATTGAGAAATCACGTGTTAATACACACGGGCGAGAAGCCATTAAGTTGTGGCATTTGCGATTACAAATGCCGGCAGTCTTCAGGTATGAAAAGGCACATGCTGCTACACACAGGCGAAAAGCCGTTCAGTTGTGATCTTTGTGATTACAAGTGCCGAGAAAAGAGTGTTCTGAAAAAGCACATGTTAATACACGCTGGTCAGGAGCCATTAAGTTGTGGTCTTTGCGATTACAAATGCCGTGAAACTCCAGTATTAAAAAGGCACATGTTAATACACACGGGCGAGAAGCCTTTCAGTTGTAATCTTTGCGATTACAGATGCCGAACAGTCACAACTTTGAAAGGCCACATGTTAATACACTCAAGCGAGAAGCCGTTCAGGTGTGGTGTTTGTGATTTTCAATGCCTACAAGCTACGATCTTGAAGAAGCACATGTTAATGCACACGGGCGAGAAGCTTTTAAGTTGCGGTCTTTGCGATTATAAATTTCGCAGATCTTCAGGTTTGAAGAGACACATGCTGGTACACACAGGCGAGAAGCCGTTCAGTTGTGATCTTTGCGATTTCAAATTTCGACAAGCCGAAGTCTTGAAGAAGCACATGCTAACGCATACGGGCGAGAAGCCGTACAATTGCGATATTTGCAATTATAAATGCCGGCAGCTCGTCAGTTTGAAACGGCACAAGTTAAAACACACCGACGCGAAGCTTTTAAGTTGTGATGGTTGCAGTTACAAAAGCCTGCACCTCGAGGATTTGAAACGACACAAGCTAAAACACATGTCAATACACACACCGACATTATAGCAGTTTGAAGTCTCACGTGTTAATTTGTTATCCAACTTTGAACTGGAATTATTATAATTTTTTTGCGAAACATTTTTGACAAAAATATTGTATTTATAATATGTACTTACATATTTAGAATTCCCTGAATAAAGTTTATGTCATGCTGAATGTAACACGAAAGAAACTGCGTTATTTTTTATATTGATTTTTTGTTTAGTTTGAAATATTATTAATACAACCAATCTAGAAAGAAAATATGGTACTCTAGAGTCATTATTGATTTCGCCATCGACCCCTAGATCGCCTTAATCGGGTTTACCGCAGGGCTTTGTTTTAGGACCTCTGCTTTCCACGTGATTTCTGAAACTCCCTTAAAAATTGCAGTTATCAGTTTTATGCAGACGATCATAGCTTGAGCACAGTTTTCCAAAAAATATAACCGTGGTTTTGGCTGTAGATTATAAATACAATCAACAGTCAAATGATTATGTCTTTTAACGATGCATGTTCTTTTATGTTAGAATTCTTTTTGTTGTCGCATAATGTGCACACGAATGTAAATAAAAAGAACTTCTAGGAGGTTTTTCAAGCAGAAATAACACCTATGGAAAATTACCAGTAATTACAGGAATACATCTTGAAGCACACCGACGAGAAGCCTTTAAGTTGTAATTTTTGCAACAACAAATCTCGATACTCAGGGAATATGCCGACGACCCGATTACTTACAAAAGCACATGTTGATATATACTGACGAAAAACTTTGTACTTTTGGTCTTTTTAATTGTTCTTGATACCGTAATATAGCTGGAACATGATTTTATGTGCGTGAAGTTACACATTGTGTGAAGGAATATTCTTTGTTTCATTTCTATATTTTGTTCTGTTCCTAGAAAGGTAAAACATGTTTAGGGTGTGAATGGATTTTCAAAGTCATTCAGCTGTAATCTGTGCGATTATGATTTTGTGATACAATCTTCATCAGACAAGAATCAGCTTGAAATATACAAACAATTAAAAAAAGATTTGACTTTCTTAGTTTAAGAAAGAATCTAACACCTCAGATAAGCCTTAAAAAACATTTCAATAGAAATTTCAAAATTTATTGAACTCACTACAATATGTTCTTTCCACTTCAAATATAATTAAGAGTGCATTAACTTTTCAAGTTGACAGTGTATACGGAAACCTTAGATAGCATCTTTGTTTCAGGTGTGAATGGATACCTAAAGTTGAAACTGACGAGAAAGGATTCGCTTGTAATTATAGATGCGATTATACATGCCGAAAATCCGAAGATATGGAGCGACACAAGTTAAAGCACGCGGACGGGAAGCGGTTCAGTTGCGACCTTTGCGATTATAGATGCCAAAGGTTCAGAGATATAAAGGTGCACAAGATGAAACATTCGGACGAGAACCCATTCAGTTGTGACCTTTGCGATTATAAGTGCCGACTTCGCGAATACTTGAAGCAGCACAAGTTAAAACATACCGACGAGAAACCGTTCGCTTGCGTTCTTTGCGATTATAGATGCCGTAGCGTCGCAAATATGAGAAGGCACAAGTTAATACATATGCGCGAGAAACCGTACAGTTGCAATTTTTGCGATTATAAGTGCCGACAGAGCGGGGATTTGAAGCAGCACAAATTAATACATACGGGCGAGAAGCCATTCAATTGTGATCTTTGCGATCATAAATGCCGACGGCTCTGCGATTTGAAACGGCACATATTAATACATACGGGCGAGAAGCCGTTCAGTTGTGATCTTTGCGGTTATAAATACCGATATCTTACAGATTTGAAAAAGCACAGGTTGAAGCACGCCGACGAGAAACCATAACATTCATCACTTCACAGGGGATTTTCGTCGGGATTTGACTGGGAGTAGGAAGGTCAAGCCATATAGCACTCATGCAGCACACTTGAATCGAAGATCATGTATTAGTTTATATAATTATGTCGGGCTTCGACACATTTGTTTTTTCTTGCAAATTTTAAAATATTCTAAAATATATTGTATTGCATTATTTGCATGAATTTATGCGAAAGCGTTCTACTGTATCGAATCTCTGTGTATTATAAGCGCTACATATAACACTATTTGCGACAGTTTTTACGACAACACTGCGCAAGTAATTGAGTGTTATAATAAAAACATTTTAATATAATAATAATAATTATTATTATCATTTTGTTGGTTTGGTGTATGACTATATTAGTATGCTTCTAATATTTTTAGTTTAATCTGTTGGGCAATAAAGACTATTATTATTATATTTAATTATAATTAATAATTGCAATTATTATTATATTATTAATTGTAAGAAACCAAATTGTAAGAAACCAAACAAACCCAATAAAGTTTGGAAATTTTTCTCGGACATCCGAAAATATTGGAAAGATTTCGTTTCGTAATCCGAAAGCCCTTTGAATAAAGTGCAAAACTCTCCATCTCTTTTTCGGTGCACATTTAAATGTTGAATCCAAAAGTCCCTACGCCGTTTTCTTCGCTGCGATTCACGGTTCTCTTCTTCGTCCAACGAGCAAGCCATGGGGGCTAAGTCCGTTGTGGAAAATTTATAAAACATATTGTTTCGCACGTTGCATGAACGAGACTGATGCTCGACCGCGAGAGTGTGAATGTGAATGGTCTGTCAAAAAACGTGACCGTGATCAGACCGCGATCTGACCGTGACCGGACCTATACCTAGTATGAATCGGCCTTAAGGGACATCGAAATTGATCCATCCTGTACATGAGTTATACATTTCTATGTACAGCGTTTATTCCACGTCTAAATTGTAGCAACGTAGCTTTTAGTTTTATATTTGATATTGCGACTTCTATTATAACTTTACAGAGTGTTTCGCTTAATGATAAGGCCCCTAGATTTATTAACTTTTCGTTTTCGTTTTCACTTCATGTATTTCTTTTTGTTTTGTATACAATCCGTAAGAAGTATGCACTGTGTCTCCGAATAGAGTTGACCAGAGGACTAAAAATTTTATTTTCCATTTTACGACAGTCATTCTTAAATTTAAAAAAAATCTGCTTGTCGAATTACCTAGTTTGCTATCATTATCTGAGAAAATAAGTAAATTTAAATTCGTTTCGTAATTATTGCAATTATGTGCATTTCAAAATTATGCGGAATCAGCACCCATTGAAGTTTAAGTACAGCAAAGCCGCGAACACATACTCGCATTTCACTATGCATAAATGCAAGCTATGCGGAATGCGGGTGTGTTGTTTACATGTGCCAATTAAGATCGAGGCAATTAGAACGCTTTAAGAAAAGCAAATTTGGCAAGGATCAATTGATGCTGATGCGGTTTAGAACTTTGTACTTTGGACCGAACCCCAGCCACCAGAGCAAAGGAACCAATTGTGACGTAGATATAGCAAATGTATAAAAGATCGACCCGCAGGTATTATGATTAATTAAGTAAGTAAACAAAGCCAAGCGAGTGGACTCTACGAGCCAGGGCTGGCCGCCGCGCCGGGCCAGGCCCTTCCCCCTAAAACAACGTAAAGTAAATTTAAAGTTTAAAGTTAAGGTTAGGCCAATTAAATTGGGTAATTTAGTTTAAAGTTTAGAAGATTTGATTAATGTTTAAAAAGTAGATAAAATAAATAAGTTAAAGATAAGTGATTAAAGTTAAGATTAAATTAAAGAATAATTTAAAAGGGCGTAGAATAATTATGTTTAAAATGAGTATTAAATTAAAATAAGTTACTTTAAATAAAAATTAAATTAAAGACACCTTCTCGTAATCTTAATTCGTAAATTAATTATAATTATTTCTTTTTTAACGCGACATGGTGGAGACGCCTTTTTTTACGCGACAATAAATTACATTAGATATACAGGGTCTTAATAAACTAAGAGAACATGAAAATACTTCAAGAGAGAAATACCATTACCTTGCATTTTAGAGTTAAATTTCTTTATTTTTACAGTAAATTTTTAAAAATTGTCTTCGTTATCTGTCAAAATGAATCTTACCTATGTCTTATCATTGTAAAGAGAAAAAAGAGCGTATTCAATTAATCTAAAGCTTACTTGACGGTCCATAAGGAAAACTGAAACTGAAAGGAAAATTGAAAACGAAAACCTAAAAGCACGTTTAAATTCTGCATGAAAAAGTGCTTTAAGAAAGTACAAACAACAAAAACGAAATTTGAAAATTTCTGTTTTTTTTTTTTGTAAATAAATTCAAGTAAATAAAATTCTATAATATGTATACCTTTTGTGCCCTAATTGAATATGTATAGGTATGTTTATTAAATTGTTTGTAAAAACTTATGTCGAGAACACGAAACATTTGCAAGAAAACTATAAGTTTCTAACATCATCTGTTCAGAAGATATTTGTATTTATTTCTCCTCCAATACGGATATTTTTTTTAAGGTCACTTTGAAATTCCGTCCGCAATCCGAATCAAATGATGTGTCTAAAGCTACTTGAAAAGTGATTAACAGAGAGTCTAGGTTTTAATCAGTTTGATTTATCACGAGCGTACGCTTGAAAAGAGTGGGGTCGTAACCAGTATACGATGCATAGGTAACAGTGGGCGAGCTCGACGACGCTGCGAGTGCACGGAGCCGAACAATGCGTTACTGCATCGAAGCTCGCGGAAAAGATATGCCGTCTCCGCTTGGTCGACTAACGCGCATAAAAAAACTGATTTAAATGTAGACTCCCTGGTTATTAACAATAACGTAGGTAAATCGTAACAAAAAACAATCGGACACGTCTACAACAGATTCACAATTAACAGCCACGGAATTTAACAAGTAAGCAATAAAGCTAAAAGTATTGTACATACAGAGGACTTCTTAAATATTCTAAATTCTATTAACATGTCTATGTATCTTAAAAAAGCAGATACTACCGAAGTTATAAAAATAATTAAATCTTTACCTAAAAAACAAGCCCGAGGTCCAGATGGTATCCCGCGAAGCAGCTGAATTGACAGCTTTTCCTTTAGCAGACATAATTAATTGTTCCTTTTCAACTGTTCTTACCCGGAACCCCTAAAGACAGCGTAAATTACTCCAATTCACAAAAAAGGTGATAAATCAAAAATTGAGAATTACAGACCAATCTCAAATCTTTCCATTTTTGCCAAAATTATCGATAAACTGATGTACGAGCGCGTACTACACTATTTAGAAAAATTTAATCTCTTATCTCATACGCATCATGGCTCCCGAAAAGGAAGGAACACGAACACTGCTATTTTTGAAGTGGTTAATAACATTTTAAGTGCGCTGCCTCCAAGCAGAAAGTCGGTGGAATATTTTTCGAAGTTTCGCGTGCGTCTGACGTCGTAGATCAACAAATCTTGCTCAAAGAACTAGTGTTACAGTTCATTTTTCATTCCTGTTCTGAATACCCCCGGTATATGCATTGCCACCGTCCAGCCTTCATTTCTGTTCCGAACACGCCCTGTATATGCGAAATTCGACGTGTCGGATTATTCCTTGGACCGCGTCGTTGTACACATTGCAGTCAGTGTAGGAATACCCGTATTTCGCCGGCGTAATTTTTCTTAAACTTTCGTTTTAGCATATTTCCATTAACAGGACCTTCATTTATTTAAACAAATTCATTTTATATACGTAATCCATCCTTATTTGAGTTCAAAATCGCGTGTATGTGAGGAATTGAACGAATTATAACGAAGTTCTACTTCTGGACGCGTATTATGCGTGATCTTTGCCCTTTCAGCCGATTGGTTCCCACTGTTACTAAGAAAGTTTCCCGGAGGTAAGTTTAGAAGGTGTCTCGCTTGTTTATAATCGTTCCTTGTTTGTCAAACGAGAAATGTTGCGCCATTGTCAGAACGAAACTTGCCGTCTCTTGGGTCACACTTTCTTTTCGTAAATATTTTTTATTTGTGCGTGCCATTACATCGAAGGGATGTTAGTGCATATCTACGGCTAATTGCCGACTCTGGTTAGACCCAGTTGTGAGACAGGAAAAACCGCGTGTTCCGTGGTTGTCCCAGCTTCGGTGACAGACCGAGGTAAGTTCTATACGCAGCAACTCTCGGTTTGACTTATGTGTTCGTTTTATTTCATTGCTTATAGGCTTTTATCGTGAGCCTCTAGCAGGAGCTATCGTTAATCCTACACTTTAATCTTGGACCTTTATCAAGAGTTATTTCTCGTTGGGTGCATCGCGAATTACGGCGTTGGAAGTTCCCTCCCTCGCCCCTCTACGCGGAAGCCGGCACACTACAAAGCGTCGCTGCGACATTTCCGCAAAGACACCGACAAACGAATCGGACATCAAAGGAATAAAGGTCGGAGCGTTATAATTTCTTTTCTTAGTTTTGAGCGATATTTCGCGGATTTAGTTTTTGATCCATTACTTTGATTTTGCCGCAATTAAACTTGCAACTTATTGCGTAACTGCCGGTGTAATTTAAATATGATATAAGTAGACGAGCGTTGACGCGTGCAAATAACCGGAGATTGCATTCTTTTGTATTCTGTTGCATTAGTTACGATTTGAATTATTTTAATATAGTTTAATGCGAAGTTCGGATCCGACCAAGTCGAATATGTTGTAAACTTTTGTGTTCCCCATATATTATTTATTTGTGTATATTCTTTTTATGATTGTTGTTTGTGACTAAGTAAATTGACGTGTTCTGGATGTAACGGGTTTTCTTATTTTTCACCTTGTCCCCCCTTTCAAAAAAAATTAAGTGGCGCCTATTTTCTTATGGGTTTTGGCCTTCGCGGTTTGTATTTGAACCCTCCCGTCCCACTGAAGCTGGCTGGCAACATTGGAGTAAAGTTTCGCTCCAATGTAAAACTTCTGCCTATCTACGCAGGTAGGTAGCAGTAGAATTATATGGTTTAGTTGACCCGGTTCCAAAATGGTTCTCGTCATACCTTAAAAATCGAAAGCAATTTGTAGAAGTAAATGTTACAGGCAGAAACCTTAGATCACAGAATCTGATATTAGAAACATCCGTTCCCCAGGGCGGAATATTGTCTCCTCTCTTATTTTTGATTTATAGTAATGATTTAAACAGTTTCTGTAGGACAAAGGTGGGAGAAAATGTAAAAGTCTATCAATATGCCGAGGACACCTATGATTACAACATCAAATAATGTTAGCAAAGTTAGAACAGACGATACGATGAATACCTGGTGCAAAAACAATCATTTCCTTTTAAATTCTGAAAAATCGGTTTCACTTCTCTTTTCAAAAAAATCCAAAAGTAGTTCAGCAGACAAAATTTCCATATTTTGCGGTAATTCTTCAATGCCAGTTATGCAGAGTACGAAATTTCTGGGAGTAATGTTGCACTGTCAGCTTGATTTTGATCAGCACGTATCATATGTAGCCGGAAAGCTAAATTCGGCACATTTTTCTTTATTACAGTTAAAAAAATGCGTGAGTCTGAAAGTTCTTCTAGTTTATTTCGCGTTATAATAAACTATTCGAAGTTTCCTCGAATACGGTGTAATTTCTTGGGGATCATCCGTGCATGTGAATAGGCTTTTCATTATTCAAAAAAAAATTATTAGGCTTATAGCTAACGCTCAGTGGAGAGATTCCTGTAAACTCTTATTTGAAAAACTTCAAGTAATGACGTTCTATTCTATGTACATGTTTGTATATGTATTGTATAGTCCCAACATTATTTCCGATGGTACGATTTTGACGATGTTTTAGCAGATAGTTTATTATATTATACACAAGTTATTGCCTCTGCCATGTTCTCCAAAGAATTTTAAGGCAATAAAAAAAAGAAAAAAAAAGAGAGAAAAGTGCGAAAACTTGAAGAATTGTTTTTGTTTCAGGTGTCAACGGATTCCTAAACCGAAAATGGTGAATAAAAAAACCTTCGAATGCCGAATATGTGATTCCAAATTGACATCTCATGCAAATTTGCGCAAACATATTTTCATACATACTGGTGAGAAACCATTCAACTGTGATGTTTGCGATCATAGATGCCGATCCCTCCAAAACTTGAATCGCCACAAGTTAACTCACGTAGGCGAGAAACCGTTTAGTTGTGGTGTTTGCGATAAAAAATTTGTAGGCGCCGCACATTTGAAAGACCACAAGCGGACACATATAGACGAGAAGCCATTCAGTTGTGGCCTTTGCGATTATAAGTGTCGAGTATATACCAGATTGAAAATTCACATGTTAATACACACGGGTGAGAAGCCATTTAGTTGTGATCTTTGCTCTTATAAATGTCGAGATCCCGGAAGTATGAAACGACACAAGTTACGCCATACCGAAGAAAAGCCGTACAGTTGTGATCTTTGCGATTATAAGTGCCGATGCCTCGTGAATCTGAAACGGCACAAGTTAAAACATACGGGCGAGAAGCCATTCAGTTGTGATCTTTGCGATTATAAGTGCCGACAGCTCGAACATTTGAAAAACCACAAGTTAATACATACCGGTGAAAAACCGTTCAGTTGTGATCTTTGCGATTATAAGTGCCAACGCCTCATGAATCTGAAACGGCACAAGTTAAAGCACACCGGTGAGAAGCCATTCAGTTGTGATTTTTGCGATTATAAATGCCGACAACTCCTACGTTTGAAAGAACACAGGTTAAGACATGAGGGCGAGAAACCGTTCAGTTGTGATCTTTGCGATTACAAAACCCGACAGTCCAAATCTTTGAAAGTGCACAAGTTAATACATACCGGTGAAAATCCGTTCAGTTGTGATCTTTGCGGTTATAAATGCCGGCATCGTACAAATTTGAAAAAGCACAGGTTAAAGCATGCCGAGGAGAAGCCGTAACATTCATCACTTTAGGTCTGTTTCTGGTCTGAAACCGTCAGATGCATGCGCCGATCAAAGTTTCACATTTAAGGCAGCTCATGAAAGCAGTGATTAATTCGACGGGCGAATATACATATTTGACAGTTTCAAACTAGTCCAGAACGCTGCAGAAACAGACCTATTTATTAATCGCAAAATTAATCAAAGAAGACTTTTTTAATTGTGAGAGCTTGCATCACTTGGATTTATCGCACGTAATTAAACAATAAGTATTTATGTTTATAATGATTCTAAAGTTAGCTTCTTTAACTGTAGTAGTTAAGCTTTTGCATAAACATAAATTAATTTTATGTTGTGACAATTTGATGGAAGCAACCAATAAGGTGTCTTTGGTACATTAGCATTTATGTTTAAATTTATAGCTTTATGGTTAAGATGAAAGATGATGAACTTTCAAGGTCACAAATTGGTTACCTGTTACGTTGAAACTTGTATAAATGTTCTCATTTTCTATCATGCGTCAATTTTTTACGTTACGCTTGCAGCTATTCTTTAGTTGACTTTTAAAGTTAAAGACGATGAATAAATGAGGCATAAATGATAATCTTGAATAAAGTATAAAATGTATAAGTAAGGGATATTAGAAAAATGTTATGGAACGCAAGTGGACACTCGCCGAAGAAAAGTACAAAAAACGCCCGCTCTGTTGGAAACTTGTCTTTCTGATTTGTATTGTTACACTGCGAAATTTGAAAAATAAAGACATACTACACAGGTCGACAAAAATATTATATTGTAGACCGAGGCGGTAAAGTGCTTGTTTTCCACTTCTCGAGACCTGGAAAACTACTTTACCGCCATGGTTTACACATTATTTTTTCCTACACAACATTATAATTAATTTTGTTAATATCACACAAAAACTGGACGCCTCGGAGATTTGAAGAAGCACAAGTCAAAACACACCGGCGAGAAGTCGTTCGATTGTGCTCTTTGCGATTATAAATTTCATAAAGCTAATCTTTTGACAAGGCACATGTTAATGCACACAGGAGAGCCGTTCAGCTGCGATTTTTGTGATTATAAATGCCGACATTTCGTGCAGTTGTATGCGCACAAGTTAAAACACAGTCGAGAAGCCGTTCAGCCGTAATCGTTGCGATTATAAATGCCGACTTGCTAATCATTTGAAGCGACACAAGTTAAAACATAAAATTTGATAAATCAGAAGGCTCCTCGAACGAATTTTTTAAAATAATGTTTAAAACGCAATGTGCGGTAAAAGTCAAGCAGTAATTTGCTTGTTTGACTTTTTTTTTTTCATATTAAATTACTAATGTTTTGAAGTATCAATAAATATTTGCGACCGATAATTTTTTGAGCGTTTTATGTGTGTTTTGAGATTTGGGCAAATCTATTTAACTTTCTCTTAAGTTGGAAACAAAAGCGCAACAATTACTTCAACTTTATAAACGTTAGGTTACGTGATGTGATACATCATTAAATAGTTTTTTTTTTTTTTTTCATTTCAACAGTGTTACTTCCTTCCGCCGCGCCGCTTGTTTCAAAGATACTTGGAACAAGATATCGACGGGACAGAAATTACGCCCCTTGCCTAAACAAAAGTCATTACGCCGAAACGCAGTGTTGCCAGATGGGGAAATTTCGGGCGGTTGGGGAAAATGCCTTAGCAAAATATTTTTTGCGAATCTTGGAGAAATTTTTGCGATACATATTTAGACGGCTTTTCTGCTTAAAATGTGATTTTTTTTTGTTTCAGGTATCAAAGTATCCTCAAAACTAACACTATGAAAAGAAATACATTCAAATACTGGATATATGACCCCAAATTTAAATCTCGTGCAAACTCGCGAAATCATCTGTTGATACATGCCGGTGAGAAGCCGTTCGGTTGCAACCTTTGCGATTACAAATGCCGACAGTATGAAAACTTGGAGCAGCACAAGCTAAAGCACGTCAACGAGAAACTGTTCATTTGTGGTACGTGCGAACATAAGTTCCGATATTTCGAAGACTTGAAAGCTCACATGTTAATACACACGGGCGACGAGCCGTTCACCTGTGATTTTTGTTCTTCTAAATGCCGACTGCTCGGACATCTGAAACAGTACGAGTTGAAGCACACCGACGAGAAGCCGCCCAGCTGTGACTTCTGCGTTTCTAAATGCCGACTGCTTGGACATTCGAAACAGGACGAGTTAAAAAACGCCGACGGGAAGGTGTTAATACACACCGACGAGAAGCCGTTCAGTTGCGGTCTTTGTGATTTTAAGTATCAAAACTACGAAGATTTGAAAATTCACATGTCAATACATACAAGCGAGAAGACGTTCAGTTGTGATCTTTGCGATTACAAATGCCGACGGGAGGGAACTTTGAAACAGCACATATTAAAACACACCGGCGAGAAGCCGTTCAGTTGTGATCTGTGCAATTATAAATGTCGACGGGTCGGAACTTTGAAACAGCACAAGCTGAAACACAGCGGCGAAAAGCCGTTCGGTTGTGAGCTTTGCAATTATAAATGTCGGCGCCTCAGACATTTGAAACTGCACGAGTTAAAACACGTCGGCGAGAAGCCGTACAGTTGCGATCTTTGCGATTATAAATGCCGACGGGACGGAACTTTGAAACAGCACAAGCTAATACACACCGGCGAGAAGCCGTTCAGTTGTGATCTTTGCGAGTATAAATGTCGACGGGCCGTAACTTTGAGACAGCACAGGTTGAAGCACACCGGCGAGAAGCCTTTCAGCTGCGATCTCTGCAATTATAAGTGCCGACGAGCCGATTCCTTGAAGCTTCACAAATTGAAACACACCGTTCAGTTGTGCTCTTTGTGATTTCAAACGTCAAAATTTCACATATTAATACACACAGGCGAGAAGCCGTTTAGTTTGAAATGTTTGACAAATCGAAAAATGTCTTCAAATAGTGTTTGTAACTCAATATGTAAAATCCAAACCAGTAGTGGATTCATTCCAAATTTTTATTTTACAATTTGTTTTGTAGTTGCAATATGTATGTACTATTCAATTCACGAAATAATACACGTCATCAATGTACTGTTAAAGTTTCGACTCACGTTGTTTATTTCGTAGATGTATTAGATTAGACAAACATAATCCTAAATATAAAAATAAATTTTATCTTATTTAAGTGGTGTAGGAGTCAGTAGTATTAGTAGCAGTAGCAGCAGCAGTAGCAGTACCGGTAGCAGCAGCGGTAGCAGCAGTAACAGCAGTAGCACCAGCAGTAGCAGCAGTAACAGCAGTAGCAGCATTAACAGCAGTAGCAGCATTAACAGCAATAGCAGCGTTAACAGCAGTAGCAGCATTAACAGCAGTAGCAGCAGCAGCAGCAGCAGTAGTAGTAGTAGTAGTAGTAGTAGTAGTAGTAGTAGTAAAGTGGCCATAAGAATTACATTCCGAAATGTCAAATTAACAATGTCATTAAAATTTGATTGCAATTAAAGTTTCTGTAAACTGAACCTTAGTCTCCCATACAATGTTAACATCTTTTTGCCCCACCCTGTACATGTATATTCCGCCTTAAGTTAAACAGCCTGTATATTCATACTTGAAATATAACCTCAAAGTTGAAAATACACGAAAATTTTACGAAACATTTTTGTTTCAGGTATCAACGGACCCCCAACTTCGAACTTGTAAATAAAGAAACATTCGATTGCCGAATATGTGGTTCTAAACTTAAGTCACGTGCAAATTTGCGCAATCACATTCTCGTCCATACCGGTGAAAAGCCGCTCATTTGTGGTCTCTGCGATTATAAATGCCGAAAGGCAGGAAGCTTGAAAAATCACATGTCAGTACACATCGGCGATAAGGCGTTCAGTTGTAACATTTGCGATTACAAAGGCAGACTGGCAGAACACCTGAGAATTCACATGTTGACGCACAGCGACGAGAAGCCGTTCAGTTGTGATCTCTGCGATTTTAAATCCCGATACCCCAGCAGCTTGAGGCAGCACACGTTAAAACACACCGATGAGAAGCCGTTAAGTTGTAACCTCTGCGATTATAAATGCCGAAACCACGCAAATCTGAGACAGCACAAGTTAAAACACACCGGCGAGAAGCCGTTCCGGTGCAGTCTTTGCGATTATAAATGTAGACTAATCGGAAGGTTGAAGGCCCACATGTTAATACATACCGACGAGAAGCAGTTCAGTTGTGACATCTGCGACTATAAATGTCGATACCTCGGAAACTTGAACCAGCATAAGTTAAAGCACGCAGATGAGAAGCCGTTCAGTTGTGATCTCTGCGATTATAAATGCCGACTGGTCGGGAAGTTGAAGAGGCATAAAATGCAGCACACCAAGTGGTTCAGTTGTGGTATTTGCGATTATGAATGTCTAGGCGTCGAAAATTTGAAAGAGCACAAATTAAAACACGCCGACAAGAAGCCGTTCAGTTGTGACCTCTGCGATTTTAAATGCCTACTACACGGAAACTTGAAAAAGCACAAAATGAAACACACCAACGAGAAGCCTTTCAGTTGCGACCTCTGCGATTTTAAATGCCGACTACGCGGGAACTTGAAGAGGCACAAAATGAAACACACCAACGAGAAGCCGGTCAGCTGTGGTCTTTGCGATTTTAAATGCCGAGACGTAACGAATTTGAAGACTCACATGTTAACGCACACTGATGAGAAGCCATTCAGTTGTGAATTCTGCGATTACAAATGCCGACAGGCGGGAAACTTGCGAACTCACATGCTGATACACTCTGACGAAAAGCCGGTTAGTTGTGACCTCTGCGATTATAAATGTCGATCCGCCGGACATTTGAAACGACACAAGTTAACACATGTTGACGAGAAGCCGTTCAATTGTGGTCGTTGGGATTTCAAGTGTCCAAGTGCTACAACTTTGGAAACGCAAGTTCAAAACATAAAACTTGAAAATCTTTAACAAAACGTAAGATCCAATTTATTCATTCCAATTTTTTTTTCGAAATCGTAATAAACATGTATAAGAAATTTATTTTTGAGCGCCCTGTGCACTACGTAAGTTTCTCAGCGGCGGCTTTAGGATTTTTCAAGGGGGGTGGGGGGCACAATTGTAGGTTTCTTATTTAATTGGTGTATTTGCTGGTAGTATTAGTACCAAAATAGGCATTTAATTCCAGAAATTTGTTTTAAATAAGAATAAACTTAAGTTTTTGTTCCAACAACTTTGAATGCAGGTGGATGCCTCGCAATGTCAAAGTTGGAACGTGTCACATAATAATAAATTACTCAAATCTGTATGTGACTTTCATTTAACGTTTCCCGTTTACCAATTTACTTTTGGTCATGACGTCACGTACATCTTTAGTATATAAGACACACATTTGTTATAATAGATAATCAGTTATCTGATCGACTTCAGAGAAATAACAGTAGCCGTAAAGCAGTAATAGTCGAAAGCGAGTGATCAAGTCAAGTGAATAAGTGCACGAAGCGAGAGTCTACGAGCCAAGGGCTGGCTCAGTATTCTTCTGTATTCTGTATTCTTCAGTATTCTTCTGCTTGGAACGTAATAAAGAGTGAATTAACTTTCAAGGTATAAATGCGACCCTTTGTTTCAGGTACCGAGATTCTTCGAGTTGGGAAAGTCACGAGTTAAAACACACCGACGACAGGCCGTACAGCTGTGGCCTTTGTGATTATAAGTGCCGATCAAGCGGAAACTTGAAAGCTCACATGTTAATACACATGGACGAGAAACAGCACGGTTGTGATGTTTGCGATTACAAATGTCGATACTTCGGACACTTGAAGCGGCACAAGTTAAAGCACACCGGCGAGAAGCCGTTCAGCTGTGGTCTTTGTGATCATAAGTTCCGACAGATCGGCACCTTGAAATCTCATATGTTAATACACCTCGACGAGAAGCCGTACAATTGTGATGTTTGCGATTATAAATGCCGAAGGGTTGGTACTTTGAAGCAGCACAAGTTGAAACACAGCGAGGAGAAACCGTTCAGTTGCGATCTCTGCGACTACAAATGCCGGCTACTCGGAAACTTGAAGAGGCACAAAATAAAACACTCGGACGAGAAGCCGTTCAGTTGTAATGTCTGCGATTATAAATGCCGTTATTCTACAAATTTGAAAACGCATATGTTAGAACACACCGACGAGAAACCGCTCAGTTGTGATATTTGCGATTATAAATGCCGAAATCCGGTAAATATGAAAGGGCACAAATTAAAACACGCCGACAAGAAGCCGTTCAGTTGTGACCTCTGCGATTTTAAATGCCTACTACACGGAAACTTGAAAAAGCACAAAATGAAACACACCAACGAGAAGCCTTTCAGTTGTGACCTCTGCGATTTTAAATGCCGACTACGCGGAAACTTGAAGAGGCACAAAAT
Source organism: Dorcus hopei (assembly GCA_033060865.1). NCBI lineage: Eukaryota > Metazoa > Arthropoda > Insecta > Coleoptera > Lucanidae > Dorcus > Dorcus hopei. The sequence goes on from CM065425.1 coordinate 75,415,391, forward strand.
GAAACACACCAACGAGAAGCCGGTCAGTTGTGGTCTTTGCGATTTTAAATGCCGAGACGTAACGCATTTGAAGACTCACATGTTAACGCACACTGATGAGAAGCCATTCAGTTGTGATCTCTGCGCTTACAAATGCCGATCCGCCGGAAATTTGAAACGGCACAAGTTAACACATATTGACGAGAAGTCGTTCAATTGTGATCGTTGGGATTTCAAATGTCCAAGTGCTACAACTTTGAATACGCAAATTCAAAACATAAAACTTGAAAATCTTTAACAAAACGAAAGATCCAATTCATTCATTCCAATTTTTTTTCCAAATTGCAATAAACATATACACTCCGCGACAACTGATTAACCTCTAGTCAGATTTTACACTTTTTGTTAGTTTTTTTAATAAGGGTGGTTCTTGGTTTTAAATATAGGCAGAATAAAATTAAGCAAAATATTGTAGAATATTATAATGCGTTATAAACTTTCATTATAAATATTTTTCACAAAAATACTGATACAAGTGCGACAAATGGTTGACCTCACTTATATTCTTTTAAATTTTGAGACTGAAATATCAAGTTACCATTACGAACAAACGTCATTTTCATTATTGAACTCAATATCTAGTAGGCATCAGTCACAATCAGTCAAATTGTAAAAATGGGTGCTGGAAAAAGATTAACTGCTGAAGAAATTGGAAAAATTAAAATTTTAAAAGAAGAAGGCTACTCTAATAGGGACATTGCAAGAAAAATTAATAGAAGTCCTCGAGTTGTAAACAATTGGGTAAATAATATGGAAAATTATGGGAAAAACTATGCTGGTGGGGTGAAAACGGCAACTACCGAAAGGGAAAGGCGCAACATTCTACGCGAAGCTTCTAATTCCACTCTTACAGCAAGGAAAATAAAGCACGCTGTTGGTAGCACTGCAAGTGTGAGAACTATTCAGAGGATAATAAAAAGTTGCCAACACCTCAAGCGACGTCGTTTACAAAAAAAACCATTGCTAACTGCACACCACAAACAGGCAAGATTAGATTTTGCCAGAAACCATATGAACTGGATTGATCAATGGAAAAAAGTAATTTTCACTGACGAAAAAAGGTTTTGTTTCGATGGCCCAGATGGTTTTTCTAATTATTTTCACGATTTAAGAAAAGAAAAAAGTATTTAGTTCGCCGTCATAATAGAGTAGGAAGTGTAATGATATGGGGAGCCATCTCTTCTAATGGACCAGTGCATTTAGAGGTTTTACAAGGCAGACAAACCGCCCAGAAGTACAGACAACTTCTTACCATAGCAAAACCACTAATTAGTGACATTATGGAAAATGAAGAATGGATATTTCAACAAGATCTCGCCCCAATTCACACAGCAGGGATCATGCAAGAATGGTTTAGGGAAGAAAATATTCAGGTTTTGGACTGGCCTAGCATTTCTCCCGACTTAAATATTATTGAAAATCTATGGGGCTGGTTGGTACGTAAGATTTACGAGGATGGGCGACAGTATAATAACATTGAAGCTTTAACTAACGCAATCGAAGAAGCATGGGGCAATATTCCACAAATGTTATTAGATTCACTGTATCGTTCATTGCCAAGTAGAATATTTGAAGTTATTAATAAGAATGGATCTCATACTCATTATTAATTGTAGTTGCATTGTTAAATAAAATAGTTAAGTTCCACTTTTAATTTTATTTTAGAGCTGAGGTCAATCACTTGTCGCAATGCAATAGTCAAATTTAGTAAACATTCCTCAAAATGTATTAATTCCGTCAAATTCTCACTAGATATTTTAGGTAGTAGTAATTTCAATAAACTAATAAAGTTAGTAATGCTAAAATTAACTCGTAAAAATCAAGTGTGGCCGAAAAATAATGAAAAAATTGTTTGAGGTTAATTAGATGACGCGGAGTGTATACCGAAATTGGAGGAAATTTTATTTTTAAGCGCCCTGTGCACTACCTAAGTTTTTCAGCAGCGGCTTTAGGGGTGTGTCGGGCGCAATTGTAGGTTTCTTATTTAATTGGTGTTTACTCTGTTTAGTGAAGAGATATAGTAATAAAATAAAGCAGGAGAGTTTTATAGCGGAGAAGGTGGTTTTACAAAGTAATATACAATTTCAAGTTGTACCTTCAATATTAGATAAGTATCACCGGAACTCAACTGTACCGGTTGACACGTGGGCTACTGTGGGAGTGTTTATTACTACATCTCTTCAGTAAACAGAGTTATAGGTGTTTGTAATATTAATACTAAAATAGGTATTTAATTCCAGAAATTTGTTTTAGATAAGAATAAACCTAAGTTTTTATTGCAACAAACTTGAATGCAGGTGGATGCCTCGCAATGTCAAAATTGGAACATGTCACATAATAATAAATTACTCAAATGTGTGTGTGTCTTTAATTTACCTTTATCTACACCTGTTTCATAATAGCTATATTATGTAACTCATTTGGGTTGTATAATGAGACTTATGATAACACTAGTTATATAATGAAAAAATTTATTAGTTATTATGATGCCGTTACTATGGATTTGCGCTATAACCAGGCTATTGTGATTTTCACTTACTATTGGCTTCCGACAATATTTTTTAAATTAATAAAAATAAAAACCATGTTGCAGGCGTAGATAAAACGTTGTACATTACAAGTGTGCTAGTGCATCATTATAATATTCGTGCTCTTATCCTGAACTCGGGCTGACGCCCTCGTCAGGATAACTCATCGCACTCATGTTATAATGATGTCTCTATCCCACTTGTAATATAAATAACTATTTCCCGTTTACCCATTTCTGAAGCAAATATCGAACGATATTTTAGATAGAAACAAATTGAGGTCTTGTCACACATGTAGAAAATAACGAAACTTTATCGAAATATCGGTTTTGAAGTTGAATAATAATTTGTGTGAAAATAAATAAATAAAGAGTGAATTAACTTTCAAGGTATTAATGCGACCCTTTGTTTCAGGTACCGAGATTCTTCGAGTTGGAAAAGTCGCGAGTTAAAACACACCGACGACAAGCCGTACAGCTGTGGCCTTTGTGATTATAAGTGCCGATCAAGCGGAAACTTGAAAGCTCACATGTTAATACACATGGACGAGAGGCCGTACAGTTGTGACGTTTGCGATTATAAATGCCGACAGGTCGGACATTTGAAACAGCACAAGTTGAAGCACACCGACGAGAAGCCGTTCGCTTGTGATATTTGCGATTATATCTGCCGACACGCGGGAAGCTTGAAAACCCACATGTTAGTACACAAGGACGAGAAACAGTACGGTTGTGATGTTTGCGATTATAAATGCCGATACTTCGGACACATGAAGCGGCACAAGTTAAAGCACACCGGCGAGAAGCCGTTCAGCTGTGGTCTTTGTGATCATAAGTTCCGACAGCTCGGCACCTTGAAATCTCACATGTTAATACACCTCGACGAGAAGCCGTACAGTTGTGATGTTTGCGATTATAAATGCCGAAAGATCGGAACTTTGAAGCAGCACAAGTTGAAACATAGCGAGGAGAAACCGTTCAGTTGCGATCTCTGCGATTACAAATGCCGGCTTCTTGGAAACTTGAGGAGGCATAAAATAAAACACACGGACGAGAAGCCGTTCAGTTGTAATATCTGCGATTATAAATGCCGATATTCTGCAAACTTAAAAACGCATATGTTAGAACACACCGATGAGAAACCGCTCAGTTGTGATATTTGCGATTATAAATGCCGAAATCCGGTGAATATGAAAGGGCACAAGTTAAAACACATCGACGAGAAGCCGTTCAGCTGTGATCATTGTGATTATAAGTGCCGACAGGTCGGAAACTTGAAGACTCACATGCTAATACACACCGGCGAGAAGCCGTTTAGTTGTGATTCTTGCGATTATAAATGCCGGGATTCTACAAGTTTGAAAAGGCACATGCTTGTACACACTGGGGAGAAGCCGTTCAGTTGTGATTTTTGCGATTATAAATGCCGAGATTCTGCAAGTCTGAAACAGCATACGTTAATACACACCGGCGAGAAACCGTTCAGTTGTGATATGTGCGATTATAGATGCCGAAATCTGGGAAATTTGAAACTGCACAAGTTAAAGCACTCCGACGAGAAGCCGTACAGTTGTGATCTTTGCGATTTTAAATGCCGAGTCGTTAGAACTTTGAAACGGCACAAGTTAAAGCACGCCCATAACTCTTAGGTAATATATTTTTTTCGAAAAATACTTTTGTGTACCTAATAAACCTTTGTGCGTGTAATATTGTTTGTTATATTTGGGGTTGGTTTACATAAGGAAAATCAAATATTAAGGTAATTACGATTATGTACTTGATCGAGCTTAAAAGTCGTGTTGCCGTAGAAATCAAATTGTTAAAACATGGCAACGCGAATTTTTAGCTCAAACAAATATGTAGTTAATTGTATGTTTGATTATCTTTCTATAAACCCACCCTTAGGCCCAGTCTCATACAACTTAGTTAACCACACGATCAAGTTAATTGTGTGATTAAGCAATATCATTGGTGGAAATTTAAATTTTCCTCCAATGAAAATGTTACGGTAATAATTTAAGTAACATGAAATAAGGGACGTAGCTTAATATAACAAGACATTTATTAACAGTAAATTACAACTAATACCCACATATCATTTGGGGCACTTACGGACAATTAGACTAGATGACACTGACTAGATTTATTCTAATTATGCGCTAACGTTCGTTTTGTCGCCTTTTTATAGGAGTTTTGTTTCCGGGGTATTACGTCAATTGTTGCCTTGACGTTTTGCACACGGCTCTGCGTTAGATCTGTGCCCGTAGATGAGTCACAAGATTTTGCGCACGGCACACGATTGAATCATCGCTGTGATATGTGCAGGTGCATCTCCTGCAACTCGGGTGAGTCATACGTTATGTTTATGTTATCATCTTATGTTTATGTTACGCTCGACTGATTTTTGGCTGTACGTCTTTGCTGGTTTTCTTATCTTAGTTACAATATTGCTTAATCACACAATTAACTTGATCGAGGGGTTAACTACGTTTTATGAAACTGGGACTTTGAATCTTAAATTCATTGTAACAGGTACTGTATTTAAAATGACAGATACTGTATTCTTTGCTATTCGCTATCGCCATTCCATCTATAATGGCAACTCAAAGTAGGGAACAGAATAGTGAGGTTAGGGACAGTGATGTGACGTAACATTACACATTTATATGTCAAGTCCTGTCAAGTCTTTAGGTGCATTCAACAAACAAATCGATTGGTCACAATCAGATGCAATCGATTTAAATCGATTCGTTAAAACACTGAACGGTTACGTGACCGATATAACCCTATTTTCTTTCGATTATTTGGTATTTAACTTTTCAACAATAGCAATATCACAATATTCGCAGTGTAGTTAAGTTATTTCTCAAATAAATCACTGAATTAAACAATACACTATAAACAATTCGCACAATTTCACGTTCAATGTTGAATCGATTCAGATTCGTTGAGCGCTAAACCGTATGCAATCATAAACCGATTGTGTCAGTTGAATGTCCCTTTTGACTTTTAAATCCCTACTTTGAGTAATTCAACTGTATCACATAGAGCGGCGGCGTAGCGATCGCTGGCGCTAACAGATTGACAATTCATTTCTCTTCATTACATTGTAACACACAAAGGACAAAAGAACTGACTCATTTCTTTTTTGTATTGTAAATTGGCTTTCGATCTGTGTTCGATCTGTCAAAGTAGTAAATTTATTGGAGTCGTCATATTTTGAATGGCGGTTTACTTAAATGAAGTGCAACGTGTGTGCGTTGCCCACTAATACAGAAGGTACAGGCAAGACTGGAACACGACGTTTAGTATAACCGCCAACACTGCAAGGCCAGTACGCAGTATGTAAATCTAAATTTCTTTAAATTTCAATGTGACAGGTCACTTTTTTTGTCCTTGAGTTTACATCTGTATGAATAATTTAGAGTTGGTCATTTTTCATCTTGCAAAAGAACATAATGCTCTGCTCTGTAGGTCTATAGTATTCTCCGTAGAATAGAAAACAATTTTATCCCATAAAGCTGTCAGACTTGATAAAGACAGAGTTGAATTTTTGTCCATATCTAGCTTAGACGTTAGTAAAGAAATTCGTGCTCGGTGGACACCGGCATATCGCCGGTATGTGTATTAAACTCCATGAAGTGTAAACTGTTGTTTGCTTTATGACAGTATAGGCTGGTACGTTTGAAATAACGAAGTTACACATCGTACAACCAAATTAGGACGGCCTGTATACATCGAAATAATTTTAAATTATACGGAGCTTGAAAGCATGATACTTATATACAGCGTGTAATCGAATAAGTTTCACATATTAACACTGTAAGTTCTTCATCACATAAGGAATTGATCTGCAAATGTCAATGTTCTTGCTCGAAAATAAAAAACTGACCTACCACAAGAGCGCATCGCCTTTCGTTTGAGAACCTCTGCTCGTTCGTCAGTGCGCCTGCGATTTTTATAGACGCATCGTAAAACGGTAAATTCCGCAAATGTCACGGTCACTGTGTTAATGTCGCCCGCAATACAATTTGAAACGGAATCTTCGAACATCTGTTTCATTAAATAATCCACAATAATTACATCACCGTGATATTTCACACTTCGTAAACAAATAACACACAATGTGATATAATTTGTTAATTTCTTATGTTGAAATAATGAATGTAAGTTATAAGAAACAAATTGGTGACAGGAGAATTTTGCGGATGCGAACATTTTTTTCGGTTCCGTCAAATAAATAAATGCATTGACTGTACTAAATACAAATGTTTAGTTTAACGCTTTCCCTAAGTTTTGAGAACATTCTTAAATCAATTACTGTAATAAAGTAATTAGGTGCGATTTTATCGCTCGATTTTTACAGTACGATCGTTTATTGTTTAATTCATGTATAAATTACTACTTACTTTTAGAATATTATGATAAAGAACATCTAATAATTAAAAAGGCAAATTACAAAACAACACTTGCAACTATAGTAATCAGGTGACACTGTGAACAGGCGTACACACAGTACCTCCGCATTCTTTTGGATTTTTTTTGCTTAGTCTGAACGCAATAAAGAATCATAAATTAAGAGATGATAAGTTCGGCGCTTTTTGTTCCAATAATACTTTTAGAATGTGACCTATATTGAATTAATTGTTACCTATTTTTTCTTACTTATTGTTAGATAGGATTCATGATTACTGTTTTATTTTTAATTAAAGAAATAAAATTATTATGTAAAAATCTGCGTATCTATTATTTAAATATTAATTTAAAAAACAGCTGGAATTCGTACGAAACTAATAAATGACCTGCCTCAACGTTTATTTTATCGCATCTGCGAGTTTATTGCTCTATCATTTATTGCGTATAATAGTAAATTTCGCTCAGCCGTTCGGGCCGTCCGGGGCTTTAAATCAAAGCCAGCGGTTCTCAAACGTTTTATGTAAAAACTAAACATATATTTTTCCTGAGTTATTATTGACTTTTTTTCAAACGTATGTCGCAACTTCGCTTCTTTTCTTTTGAATTAGTTGTGGTTACAATTTGTGAAACTTATTCGATTACACGCTGTATAAAATATTTGTCCATGTATTCAACTGGAACAGCGTTAATTTAATTGCCACGCCCTGTACATGTTGTAGTGATTTGTTACTTATTCAATGTTTTTTCGAAGGCTTATCGCAAGATTATACATTCTTTTAATTAAGAAAGTCTGTTATTTTTTTTGTGTACGTGTAATTCTCTAATTATAAAATTACCAATAGATTTAAATAAATTGTTTACGTTCTTTGCGAATCGTCTACAATTTACTCGTTAATTGAATAATTTCTAATTAATTTTAAAATTTTCTTCAGTCGGTTTAAGTACCTCGACTGCCATCGTTGCGAATCGTCTTCAAAATATTTGTTGACTGAAGCTGTGACTGAAGTAATTTTTTTTCATCTGTTCAATACGTTTAAATGCATTAACTACGATCTTTGCGAATCGTCTTTAAAAAGTATTCATTAATTGATACAGTTTTATTTAAATGTCATGTGTAACTGCTATCTACTTGACAATTTTTTTTATGTATAACTTTTATTATTGATCTCCTTTCTAGAACTTACCGTGACTCCTTCAATTATTCCTTTCCGTAGAGTGTGGCTGTAGTCTTCTTTCTGGTGTTTAAGTTAGAGAAATGTTTAAATTCAAAGTTTAAATTAAAGCTGGTTCTTGTCCGATGAAATTTGTATCACAAACTCTTTTAAACGGACACTAAATGGCGCACAAACACTTAACGTTTCGCAGTCTTCGACACTTCTGACGAAGCTGTCGAACGACTGCGAAACGTTAAGTGTTTATGCGCCATTTAGTGTCTGTTTAAAAGAGTTTGTGATTCAAAGTTTAAAGTACAAGATTCGAGATGATTTTAGTATGAGAGGCAAATTTTCAATTAAATTTTTATTCGCGCATATTTACGCATCTTATCGATATTTATCCCCATGCCAACCATTTATATGATAACCATCACTTTTTCTAAACGTATTTTTTGTACAATACTCTAATGTCATAATTTTGACATTTATAAACTTCGTGTGAGTGTTTTAGTGTAATTTTGATTGATACCCATAACAATAACTTTCTTATGATTTATATATTTTGTAAGTATATAACGAACATTTCTAACGCATATCTAAATAGAAATATTCAAACTTTGATTAAAAATTAACCCAATAAATCCACAAAATGTATCTTGACCGTTTTCATAGTTTTAAATGTTCTTTTAACAGCCCTTCATGGTCCATCTGGACGTCTTCTACCTGCGACCTCTTCAGTCTGATGCCCGATTTCTTCTTCGCCTTATCTTGAGGTTAAATTTATCTGTCAGTTAGAATGTGTTACATAGTTACAACTGTACGTCACATTCCAACTGTTAGATAAATTAACGTTAGGTTAAACATGGTGACGAAATCGGCCATGACCCGTCTTCCATCTGGTAGATACACGAATTGTCTCTTCCTATTGTTCCTTGCGGGTTTCACCGGCCAATTCCTTGCAGTCAAAGGATGGTTTAACATCCCTTGAACCTCATTCAGAAACTCCGAAAACCCTAACGAATTTAATTTGTTCTCAACGTCTTGGATCCAGGCTACTTCTTCATCTGGTATGTTTAACTCGATGCTTGTTTCATTGTTCGATCTTTAAAGGATTTGATTTGACTTATATTTACTAATTTTGTTCTCCAAATTTTACTTTTGTGCTCTTTCACAATTTTCAGCTTTGAATTTTACTTTGTATGACTTTTGTAATATACATGTATTTTTATTTTTAGATTTTTGATATTTGTGTTGTTGACTGCTTTATGGAATGTTATGATTTAAAATTTAATAGATTTTGAAAAATGGATTCCTCTCTTTGTTGCTCTTTGTTCATTAAAAAATGCCGAAACCGTATGGTGATTCAGGTAATATCACAGCAATATGTTCATATGAACTGTTTTGATGAAAACTACTCGGAGAATAAGCCCTTAAAGTTTTTCGCATTTAATTAGAATCACCCTGTATATTCATACAGTCTTTCCACTTGAAATATGTCTTCCAAGTTGAAAATCTACAAAAACTTTACGAAACATTTTGTTTCAGGTGTCAACGAATCTCCAAAGTCAGGTCCGCAAATAAAGAAACATTCGAATGCGGAATATGCGGTTCTAAACTTAAGTCTCGCGCAAATTTGCGCAATCATATTCTCATACATACCGGTGAAAAACCGCTCGGTTGCGACCTCTGCGATTATAAATGCCGAAAGGCGGGAAGCTTGAAAAGTCACATGTTAATACACACCGGCGATAAGTCGTTCGGTTGCAGCATTTGCGATTATAAAGGCCGGCAGGTGGAACTCTTGAAAGCTCACATGCTAATACACTCCGACAAGAAGCCGTTCAGTTGTGATCTTTGCGATTACAAAACCAGATTTTCCGGAGTCTTGAGAAGACACAAAAGGAAACACTCCGACGAGAAGCCGTTCGCTTGCGACCTATGCGATTTTAAATGTCGACTACTCGCGAACTTGAAAAGGCACAGAATGACACACACCAACGAGAAGCCGGTCAGTTGCGGTCTTTGCGATTTTAAATGCCGAGACGTAGCTAATTTGAGAACTCACATGTTGATTCACACCGATGAGAAGCCGTTCGGTTGTGACCTCTGCGATTATAAATGCCGACAGGCGACACACTTGAGAACTCACATGCTGATACACTCCGACGAGAAGCCGGTCAGTTGTGATCTGTGCGACTATAAATGCCGAGTGGCCTCAAACTTGAAGAAGCACAAAATAAAACATAGCAAAGAGAAAGCGTTCAAGTGTGATACTTGCGATTATAAATGCCGATCCGCCGGACATTTGAAAGGGCACATGTTAACACATAATGACGAGAAGCCGTTCAGTTGTGGTCGTTGCGATTACAAATGTCGAAGTGCTATAACTTTAAAAAAGCACGTTTCAAAACATGAGGTTTGAACATTCAGGAGTATGTTTAACAAATCGAATGATCTGTTCACTACTGTTTGAAACTCAATTCGTAAAGATCAGCGGCAGGTAATGAATTTATTCCAATTATTTTTTTGAAGTCTCTGTTGTCACCAAATTAACTTTTAACCCGACCGCCTCAAACTTACTTTGACCAGACGACAAGTCTGCGCTGTATCTTTCACCAGCTTTCCCCTCGGCTAGCTACAGTGAGAAGAGGTGAGTAAATTACGATGTTACAAAGTTAAGGGCGCCAGGACGGACAGTAAACCCAGCTAATTGATAAAGACCTCTAACCGACTTGGTCGTGCAGAAGGCCAAAACAAAAACTCGAAGCTAAACTTGACTCACTGGTACGTGAAGGTGGGTTTACCGTCCGTCCTGGCGCCCTTAATTTTGTAACATCGTAATTTACCCTCCCCTTCTCACTGTAGCTAGCCGAGGGGAAAGCTGGTGAAAGATACAGCGCAGACTTGTCATCTGGTCATGGTAAGTTTGAGGCAGTCAGGTTAAAAGTTAATTTGGTTACAAGTTTTTGGCGCCCCAGTTGGGCGCCAAAAGTGTTAAAATATTTGTAGCACGGTTTTGCTAGTCACTGGAGCTATAGAAACATCAACTCAAACTTGGGGGTGTAATGAAGTGTATTTACGCGTGACCTTTCACCCTCCGCTTGAACTGGTTTGTCAACACCGTGCATCGACAGCGCTACATCTTCGCGCTGCCCTACCTTCGAAGAAGTCACGAAGAGGAGGCGCTTATCCTTATAAAAACCGCCTCGCTTCATAGAAAACCGTCAGTATACTGCTGGTCTTCCGCGGTATACTGACCAACCCTCCTACCTGGCGTGGTCATCCCGCCATTCCCTTCCTGCCTGGCGTGGTCCACCCGCCGCTTCCGTCTACCTTTCGTTTAGGGGAGTACTCTGCTGGTCAACCGCAGAATACGAACCAGTCACCCCTCCGGCGTGGTCCACCCGCCGCTTCCGCTACCGTTACTGTTACCGCTACCGCTATTACTCACCGTCTTTTCTCTCTGGCGTGGTCAACCCGCCGCTACCGCTATTACTCACCGTCTTTCCCTCTGGCGTGGTCCACCCGCCGCTACCGCTACCGCTCACCGTCTTTTCCTCTGGCGTGGTCCACCCGCAGCTACCGCTACCGCTCACCGTCTTTTCTCTCTGGCGTAGTCAACCCGCCGCTACCGTTTCTATCCCCTACCGTTTAATGCGTTTAATACAGGTGGCTACCCCCGTCCGTTTTACCGCCCCGCAGCCATCCGCGATAACCTGCAGCCACCAGGAGGACACCGTTTTCGTTTCATTATTATTATTGAAGTGTTACCTTAATTTTATTTTAATATATTTAATTCTTCGAATTCTGGAACTTAATTTCCCCACCGAGCTACACCGACAAGCAAACGTTACAGGGGTTATCATTTAAAAAAATATCAGTGACGTCATCACACTTACCTGTAACACTCTGTACATTCAGGTGCAATGCCAAAGAACACATAATTTAAATCAAAAATTGATCTGATTTTTTTGGAAAATCAATCCAAAAAAATCAATAATTTACGCTTTATACTGATTATTCTAAACTTTACACTCTCACTGTATAAAACTCATCCATGCTTCTGGAAAGTGATCATCCTGCAACCTGCAACTTACATGAAGAAATCACTGCTTAACGATGTAAAAACTAATGTAAAATTACTAAGAAGATTAGTAATCCATGATTTTCTTAGTGATTTTGTATTGTATTTTACATTTCAAATGAATTTCTTTGTAATTTCACAGATTTTACAAACTTTATGTAAAATTACTACGAAAACCATTGGTTCACTTTTTTGCAGCGTATTCTGACCTAAGAACTGCACTTTGAAGTGTAATAGTTTGTTACAGTTTAATTTCATCGCAGCGAGTTCGCGACACATCTGTAGCAAGCTGGCAACGTCACTTGTATGCATATCTTGTCTAAACATCCGACAACACTGTAACCTGCGCCGGAAACGTCCCTTTGAATTCTCGCTTTCGCATTGGTTCTTTTATTCGAAACTCCTTGCGTCACAATTATTCTATTGTCTACGCCAGCGACGGGCGCGAGCTCGCCAAAAGCTCGACCCCCACCATAAATTATCTGCAACGATCCCGATGTTTCAAACAAACATGCGCCGGCATGTGTAACAGACTCAGTCGTATCAACGAAATCAAAAACAGAGAGCGCCGAGCGAGTTAGTTCATGTTGGTTTATTAGCGTTTAACAGTGTCGTACAAGTTCGAGACCATTTTAAATTGAAAAACAAACCTTTTTTAAATAATATTTATAATAATTTTCGGTTTAATTCAATATGAACAGCATCTAAACGAATACACCGCGCCGCCGCCGTCTACAATTTTATATTTCGTGGGACCAAGCTAGCTGCAATCGACACTCGTTTGACCTATTGCCCAGCGTAGTGGGAGATACTTCCCCTTTCCATGCCCATGCCTGATCTACGCCATTATTCTTGTAAAACTATCTATCCGGCAATTCTTGTCTGCCGGCCACTTTTCGTTACGGCAGCGTCGAGTGACCACACCTAACGCTTGTTCCCGTGAATTGTTGCAAGTTTAGTGGAAAATTCGATTTAAACACGCTTCTACCGGAAAAGTATAAGTTCATCGCGCTGCGCTGCTCTGTAAAACGTTTGATACGTTTGTATCGAACGATCTTGCTAATTGCAGGTACAGTTTAACTTTTACGTTTGTTGTGTCGCAGTGGTTAATGGCCGCCCTTCTTTTCTTATTAGGGTTGTTTTTTTTAAGCTTTAATTTCGATTGTGGAAATAAGGGATCCTCGCCCCTTGGTATTTTAAATACATACCTCCTTTTGGCGTGGCATTATCGTTCATGCACGGGGGCGTTAATTACGGGCCAGTGGGGATGCTTGCATTGGATGACGCAATATTCAAGAGTCATCGTACTCCGTAATCGAACTACAATCGACGTTGACGTCGACAGCCACCGCCACCTTGATTGAAAGGCAGGAACCTGACATCACCTGGCGGACCTTACATGTGAGGTATTGAAACGATTTCTTTTTTATTTAAGTTATGTTTTGGATACGAGGCCGATTGGAGCCTGAATTTAATTAAAGCTAAAAATTAAATTAACGATTTGTCGGTGTTGCTGGTTGGCATCATTTTTGTGCCATCAGATCTGATTAATCAAGTTCCTGTTGATTTGAACTTATCGTAGTACAGCATCGGTTTTTATTTATTTATACACGGTTGCACAAATAAATTCTGTATTACAGTGTGTGTTTTGTTTATGTCAATTCCTACACTGAATGCATCAAGTGAGCCAAATCTCCTGAAGTTTAAGTTCTACCCGAAGCGAACACGACGAGACCTTGGGAACGGTTTTCGAAGTGGAGGAAAATTGACTGGCGCCCTGGTTTTATTTTAATAGTACCCCTCCCGTATTCACTGAGCTAGTTACGGGAAACAGTTGTGGGAAGCAACGCTTACTTGTCACCACGGGGGTTATTCTCGAACTGGAGAGAAGTGATCGCTCCCAAAAATGATGTCAAAATGACGCATTTCTCTCGAAAGGTTTGTATAGTTTGATACGAGAGTCTACGTCATTTTGACGTCACTCCCGCAAAACGAACCCTCTCCCTCGTTTCGAGAATAAGGCCCCTGGTATTTCAAATTATTCAGGAGTGTTAGTATTTACAATTTGTGGGGTAACAAGGTATTTGTTTTTTTTGTGTGCAGACTACTAAATTAATTTGTTTAAATTATTATGATATTCTCAGTCAAATAATCACAAAGCAACACTAAACCTGTGGTTGTAATCAGATTAATCAATGAGATACACCCCTAACCACATAAATTCACTGATAGCGAATACGTATTTCAGTAACAATGTTACCATCTTCAGCGCTAAACTGATATTGTTACTGAAATACGTATTCGCTGTCAGTGAATTTATGTGGTTAGGGGTGTATCTCATTCATTAATTCACAGTCAAAGTTAAAACTTGTCGCATAATAATAAATCACTCAAATATGTATAGTATAATAACGTGCTTTTAATGTACCTTCTCCCTTTTACGAATTTCTGAAGCAAATATCGAATGATATCTCGTTTCATCGAATAGAATAACGCGTACGCTATTTTAAATCGAACATATTTGAGGCCTTGTCGCACATGTAACTTAACGCACGGAACTTTATATCGAAATATCAGTGGTTATGTATAATAACACTATCGTTTTGTTTGGAAGTAACAAAGCGTGAATTAACTTTCACGGTATTAATGCGACTCTTTGTTTCAGGTACCAACGGATCCCTAAAAGACAACAAAAGACGTTCAACTGTCGCGTATGCGATTTTAAATTCAAATTTCGCGCACATTTGCGCAGACATTCTTTGATACACACCGGTGAGAAGCCATTAAGTTGTAGTCTTTGCGATTTTAAATGCCGAGACTCCACAAGCTTGAAACTGCACACGTTAATACACACCGGCGAGAAGCCGTTCAGTTGTGATCTCTGCGATCATAAATGCCGAGATTCCAGAAGATTGAAAATGCATATGTTAATACACACGGGCGAGAAGCCGCTCGGTTGTGACGCTTGCGATTATAAATGCCGCGATCTGCGAAATTTGAAACGGCATAAGTTAATACACGCCGGCGAGAAGCGGCTCAGCTGCGATGTTTGCGATTATAAATGCCGACAGGTCGGACATCTGAAACAGCACAAGCTAATACACTCCGACGAGAAACCGTTCGCCTGTGATCTTTGCGACTTTAAATGCCGACAGGCCGGAAGCTTGAAAACTCACATGTTAATACACACTGACGAGAAGCAGTACGGTTGTGATGTTTGCGATTATAATTGCCGAGATCTGGCAAGTTTGAATCGGCACAAGTTAAAACACACTGACGAGAAACCGTTCAGTTGTGACGTCTGCGATTATAAGTGCCGACAGATCAGATACTTGAAAAGCCACATGTCGATACACACCGGCGAGAAGCCGTTCAATTGCGACCTTTGCGATTATAAATGCCGGCTCCGTTTAAATTTGAAACGGCACAAGTTAAGACACACCGACGAGAAGCCGCTCAGTTGTGATCTGTGCGATTTTAAATGCCGAGTCGCTAGAACTTTAAAACAGCACAAGTTAACGCACACGGACGAGAAGCCGTTCAGCTGTAATCTTTGTGATTACAAAAGCCGGTATGCCACAAATTTGAAACGGCACAACTTAAGGCACACAAGCGAGAAGACCGTAAATGCCGACAAGCTAAAATTCTGAGAGATCACAAGTTAATACACACATTTTAAGGCTAAAATGAAATAAAACGTAGTATGTACCACTGGCATATGTAATTGTAGATAATAGCCCTCGAGTATATAAAAGCGCTCCGCTTCGCGTCGTGCTTCAAATCTGCTAATTACGCCTTCAACACATAAGTAACTACATATTAATATTGTATCTCAAATTATATTTACTGAACGTACCCTACGCTATTATAATTTAATACAAAATACTTAATCGCACTTTATGATTTACTTTATATGCCTCTTGACGCACACGTTTCGACTATAAATTTTGACCAACATTTTCGTGGACATTCTCTAGGAAGCCCACAACTAATAAATTTTACAAGAGAATATCCAAGTGCTTTCAAACATCACTCGTTTTTGTTTAGTCTTTGTAAAATACGTTTTTGTTTCAGGTGTCGGTGGTTCCCTGAAGCCAAACTTGTAAATGAAAAAACGTTCGATTGCCGAATATGCAACTATAGAGCTACGTCTCGTGCAAATTTACGCAAACACATTTTCATACATACTGGTGAGAAGCCACTCGACTGTGATCTCTGCGATTATAAATGCCGATCCCTCGGAAACTTGAATCAGCACAGGTTAAAACACACCGACGAGAAACCGTACAGTTGCGACCTTTGCGATTATAAATGTCGACAGGTCGGGCATTTGAAACAGCACAAGTTAAGACACACCGAAGAAAAGCCGTTCAGTTGCGACCTTTGCGATTATAAATGCCGAATGATCGGAAACTTGAAAAAGCACAAAATGAAACACACCAACGAGAGGCCGTTCGTTTGTGGTCTTTGTGATTATAAATGTCGACAGATCGGAAACTTGGAAGCTCACATGTTGATGCACACCGGCGAGAAGCCGTTCAGCTGTGACGTTTGCGATTATAGATGCCGACAGCCGGGACATTTGAAGGGCCACAAGCTAACGCACACCAACGAGAAGCCGTTCACTTGTGATTTTTGCGACTTTAAATGCCGACAGGCCAGATATTTGAAAACTCACTTGTTAATGCACACGGACGAGAAGCCGTTCAGTTGTGATGTTTGTGATTATGAAAGCCGATATGCCACAAATTTGAAACGGCACAGGTTAACGCACACAAATTTGAGAAAGCATAGGTTGACACACACCGACGATAGACCGGTTTGATGTCGTAACATTATTAATCCTAAATTAATCAAGGAAAAACTTTTTAATTGTCAAAGCTTGAGTCAATTGAATTTGCGCTTCATCGCACATAATTACACAATATTTATTTATTGGGAGATATACAATACACTGACAACCTTATTACATGCAATGAAATAAACCTTCCTTAATATTTTCTATGTGCAGTTTCTAAATGATTCAGCCTTGAAAATTGAGTAGTAACCATAGCAACGTAATGTTAAAAACCCCTATATGCAATAATTTTATATAACTCAGAAATGTATTATCTGTTCACGAAATTTTCTTCTATGTGCAGCGTTACAAGATTCTCACTGTATGTCATCAGTAGCTGTTTTTAATATTTTAATTAATGTAATCAGCGGTAACCATCAGGAATAATAAAGGATATAATTATGTTTTATTTTATTTTGGAATCATAATCTTATTTATTGGCACTCAATTGGGGGCATAATTTGGCCTTTATTGTCCGAGGGCTTTAAAGTAGCTAATGTAAAGAACATAGTAATTTGTACAATTTTAGTTGTTAATTATTTAGAAATTAAGAAAAAAAGTTATATTTTTTTTCTGGACAAGATTAGTAGGTATTTAACGAAGGCTTTCCAAACGGATGTCGTGGTCAAGTTAGTTTGTTCATGTTTCACAACCGTAAGGTCACGAGTTCAAATCCGAATTAAGACTTTTTTTTTCTTTTTTTTTTTAATATTTTTTCAGATTTGAAATCACTTTTAAACTAGTTTATTATTGTATTTATAAGTTTCATTTTAATATTAATTATGTTCCATTTATGTGTGTATTTTTTCGTTTGCAAAATTTTATTATGTTAAAGTTATAACTTTATTTATTATGTTACATAATTAATATTAAAAGGAAACTTATAAATAAAATAATACAGTAGTTTAAGAGTTTAAGTGATTTCAAATCTGAAAAAATATTTAAAAAAACAGAAAAAAAAAGTGTCCTCATTCGGATTTGAACTCGTGACCTTACGGTTGTGAAACATGAACAAACTAACTTGACCACGACATCCGTTTGTAAACTCTACGTTAAATACTTACTAATCTTGTCAGGAAAAAAGTAATAATTTTTTTATTAATTTCTAAATAATTAAGAACTAAAATTGCACAAATTTAGTATCAAAACACTTTGAATGCAATAATCTTTCCGATTATAACCCAGAATTTCATATATATGTACTCAGGTAGATAATATAAAGCAATTTCTGTTTTCCCATGTTAAATCCCTATGTCTCATTGTCAGATGGACAAACGGTATGATTTATTTCATATGCATCTTGACTAACACGTATCGACTGTAAATTTTAACCAACATTTTCGTGATTGAGGTTGTGGAAAACGGATGTTAACAATTGCACATTTTTTTTAACTTGTCACAGGGTACAGTAATTACAGTTACAGATTTAAATAAATTATTTTTCTTTAAAACAAAGTTATTAATTACACTTTAAAAATTGATGTAAACGAGGACACATTTATAATGTCAAGTCCTGTCAAGTCTTCGACTTTTAAACTCCTACTTTCAGTAGTTCAACTATATCACACAGAACGGCGCTAGAAGACTGACAATTTTTTAGACAATTCCTTAAAAACCGTAGGACT
Source organism: Dorcus hopei (assembly GCA_033060865.1). Lineage (NCBI taxonomy): Eukaryota > Metazoa > Arthropoda > Insecta > Coleoptera > Lucanidae > Dorcus > Dorcus hopei. Next base: position 75,434,073 of record CM065425.1, read on the forward strand.
TAGGAGCAGGGAACTGTTATCAAACTTATGCTAAAGAAACCTGATAAATTCAAATTTGTTATAAAACATAGGGCCGATATTTCAGTCATGGTTTAACTTTAAACTTCGTTTTATTCCCATAGAAACAATAGTTAAGACAATTGTTTCTAAGGGAATAAAACGAAGCTTAAAGTTAATCCATAAGTGAAATATCGGCCCATAGTCTGTTACTTTTAAAATAACGAAGTTACACATCGTAGGGCCAAATTGAGACAGCCTGTATACATCGAAATAATTTTAGTTTGGAACTTGGACTGTTCCATAAACGACGCTTAGGACGGTAAACAACCCGGACGACCCCTTTTCTTTTGTAATGAGACTGTTCCATGTTGAAAGTGCCATATATTAAAGGCTTGTCATTGGCCAATGGATCTCTGTCCCACCCGCAAATCGTTCACGTCGCACGCCGACCCGTTTGAGATTCGGCTAGTCTTGTGAGCGCTCGCTTTTCAAACAGACCGCATTGAGAGTTACTCTCGCTTCTCTGTAAATTCTCATTAAACGGCATTTGTTTTAGAACGAAGAAGTAAGCGGATATATTATTATCAGGTTGTTAATAGTTTGCGGCAAGTCCTAGGCCTCTCCAAGCTTATCCGCGGGGTTTACGGCAGGTATGTTTTTAGAGTCACGTTGGGCGTAATCCGTGCTTTCCGCTTTTATTCAGGCTTTATTTTTGTTTGGTTCTTCTTCCCCCCTCATTTATTCCGAATATTTCAACGGAGTTCCTCTAATTGAAAGCTGCCTGGTGATCTTCGTAGAAAAATTTGATGGCGTCGTTGTAAACCGACGTTGGCCGTCCATCTTTCTGGTGTTTGGTAATACGACGGTTCATCGCGCTACACATCGCAAGAGGGCGCGCTCCTTGGAACGAAAGTGGTCGCTGAGGTTGACGCAAGTGGTCTTACGAAAGTGGTTATACCGGACTCGCATTCTGCTGTTCATGTCTCGAAGGTTTTAACGACCCCGGAATCAGCTGGCGTGCATTCACAGCTGGATATGATGCTTAATAAATCATCCCACACAAGGCGGCAAAGCGTGCTGTCAAAACATATTTGAAAATTTTTAAAAATTTTGTTGCAAAACGGCTTTCATTGCTATGGTTACTTCGAGCATCTTCTGGACAGTTGTTTCAGCCCTGTTTGGGATATCTTCAGTGGAAGCGTAGCTCGCTCGAGAACTGCCGAAGAGGCCCCAAATAAGGCTGAAACTGCTGTACAGAGGATGCTCGAGGAATCAGACTGACTTGCAACAAAATTTTCGATGACAACACAGTGGTTAAATAAAAGCAATGAACAATAAACATACGAGTATTTTATAAATGTTGGAATTTCTGGGAGGTACTGAATAGGGCACTTTGAATGCATTCAACCAAGTATATTTTCTGGTGTGGTCTTCAAAGCCAGGTCTTTTAATTTTCACCATAAATAAAAACCAAGTACAGCTAAATCTGGCCATGGAAATAGATTTCCATCCATATTGGGACACCCGGTATATGTGCAACTGGAAAGCGCCTAATACCGTGGAGTAAATTCATAAGTTTGAAATATAATGCGTAGTGAATTAACAGAATCTTTGTTTCAGGTGTCAATGGATCCGCAAAACTGTGAATAAAAAATCATTCGAATGTCGGATATGCAATTCTAAATTAGCGTCTCTTGCGAATTTACGCAAACATGTTTTCATACATACTGGTGAAAAGCCACTCAATTGTGAACATTGCGATTATAAATGCCGATGCCTCGCAAACTTGAAGCAGCACAAGCTGAAGCACACCGACGAGAAGCCGTTCAGTTGTGACGTTTGCGATTTTAAATGTCGACAAGCCAGGCACTTGCAAGAGCACAAGTTAAGGCACACCGGCGAGAAGCCGTTCGGCTGTGCGCTTTGCGATTATAAATGCCGACACGCCGGAAGCTTGAGAAGCCACGCGTTAACACACACTGACGAGAAACCGTTCAGTTGTGACCTTTGCGATTATAAATGCCGAGATTCCACAACTTTGAAAAAGCATATGTTAAAACACAGCGACGACAAGCCGTTCAGTTGTGATGCTTGCGGTTATAGATGTCGACACTCCTCATACTTGAAACTGCACAAGCTAAAGCACACCGGCGAGAAGCCGTTCGTTTGCGGTGTTTGCGATTACAAAACCCTTTACGCCAGAAGCTTGAAAACTCACATATTAATACACACTAACGAGAAGCCGTTCAGTTGTGACGTTTGCGATTATAAATGTCGACATTCCAGACATTTGAAACAGCACAAATTAAAACACACCGACGAGCAGCCGTTCAGTTGCGACCTCTGCGATTATAAGAGCCAACTAGTCGGAAACTTGAAACGGCATAAAATAAAACACACCAACGAGAAGCCGTTCAATATAAAACAGCACAAGTTGAAGCACACCGATGACTCTTAATATACAGGCCGAGCCCGGATCAATGCCTACGCGAAAACGTCAGTGTTTATTGGCGGATTTGAACTGTCAAAGTATCAAATGAAATAACAGAAAAAAACACTACTTGCGTCTTGAATACCTACATTTTAAGAGGGCAGCTGCTTGACAGTTATCAATTTTTTTTTCTAAATGTAATGGTGTAATTATTGCAATAAAATTTTAAGGACCTTTTTTTTCTGCGTTCAGTAAACACAAAAAAGTTGTTTACGTTTCACGCCTACTTTTTGGCCGTCACACTGGTTTAATTTTCTTTTCTTTTTAGTTAGGATGATTACTCTAAAATGCGCTGTCTAAAATTCTGTCAACTTTCGATCATTTAATCAAAGTATAAATTTAAAAAGCGGGGACATTCACACAACTGTCAAACAAGTTGAACACCGTTCAATTACGTGAAAACAATTTTAAATAAAAACATATTGAAGATGTCATGCTCCACGCCCATGCAATTTGCGCAAATGTGCTTGCACACGCAAATTTGCACAAGGAAGTCGTTGCACGAAAACGTAAATTTTTGCTTGTACAAGCCAGAAAGTTTGGCATGCACAAATCCATTTGCGCAAATTGCTTGAGCGCGAAAACGGAGCAATAGAAAATAGCGGAACTATTTGTATTGTCGATAATCATTTCTGTAAAAATGATAAAAGTAAATATCATTACGTAAATTGATACGTCTGAAATTAACGTACTCTTTGTTTCAGGTGTCAACGCTTCCGCGAAACTGTGAATAAAAAACCATTCGAATGCCGGACATGCGATTCTAAGTTTACGTCCCTTGGAAATTTGCGCAAACATGTTTTCATACATGCTAGCGAAAAGCGGCTCACCTGCGAACATCGCGATTATAAATGCCGATGCCTCGGAAACTTGAACCAGCACAGCAAGTTGAAACACGCCGACGACGAGAAGCCGTTCTGTTGTGATCTTTGTGATTATAAATCTCCACACGCCAGGCATTTGAAACAGCACAGGCTAAAACACACCGGCGAGAAGCCGTTCGGTTGCGGTCTCTGCGATTATAAATGCCGACACACGGGAAGCTTGAAATCTCACATGTTAATACACACCGACGAGAAGCCGTTCAGTTGTGACCTCTGCGATTACAAGTGCCGGCACGCCGGAAGCTTGAAAAATCACATGTTAAAACACACCGACGAGAAGCCGTTCAGTTGTGATTTTTGCGATTATAAATGCCGACACGCCGGAAATCTGAAGGAGCACATGTTAATACACAGCGACGAGAAGCCGTTCAGTTGCGACGTTTGCGATTATAAATGCCGGCTGGCCAGGAACTTGAAAAAGCATAAAGTAAAACACACCGATGATAAGCCGCTCAGTTGTGATTTCTGCGATTATAAATGCCGACAGGTCGGGAACTTGAAAAGGCACATGTTAAAACATACCGGCGAGAAGCCGTTCAGCTGTGGTCTGTGCGGCTATCAGTGTCGACAGGTCGGAGACTTGAAAAGTCACGTGTTCATACACACCGGCGAGAAACCGTTCAGTTGCGATGTCTGCGATTACAAAGCCCGATATAATCTTGCTTTGAAAAGGCACAAGTTAAAACATAAGATTTGAAAGGGAGAAAAGTTTGACAAAATCAAAACGGTAGTGTTTTCGTTCCAAACTTTTTTCTGTAACAATTTTTTACGCCAAGATATTAATTAATTAACAAATTACAATAAAATTACAAACTGTACATATTTTGTCGAAATTTATGAGTTTCTAAAAATTATTTTAACTTTTTCTCTTTGTCTCTCTCTCTCTCTCTATAGTATACCATTTACATGAGGCCATTCCTGTTGTATTTATAATTAACTTAAGACGCTTAAGTGATCCACTTGTTGTACAAAATTTGATTCTTTTTATGAAACAATTTAAATTGTGCAGTACCTACCACTCGGCAAATTGTATAAAAAATTGAATTGACTCGAAAATTGTCTGAAAAAATAAAACAGTGCAGTATCACACTGTCTGTCTACCTGTTAAACTTTGTATCTAAAAAATAGAACGTACTCTATTAAAAAAAAAGCAATAGAATGTGTTCTGGATCACCCTGTTTTTTTTATACAAGATTTGGTACCATTTCATTAGCCCTACTTTAAAGACCGATTAGCCCCAAGTATTCTTATTTTCCCAAATTTGGAATACAAGCTGATGCTCACTTATGAGTAGCAGCTTTTTAATTAATTTTCAAAACGAAAATTAAAAACAGTTTTTGTTTCAGGTGGATCCCGAAAGTCAAACTTGCAAATGAAAAGACGTTCGAGTGCCGAATATGTGATTCCAAGTTTACATCTCGCGCAAATTTGCGCAAACATGTTTTCACACATACCGGCGAGAAACCGTTCAATTGCGACCTCTGCGATTTCAAATCAGGAAATGCCTCAAATCTAAAACGACACAAGTTAACACATACCGACGAGAAGCCGTTCAGCTGTGCTCTCTGCGATTTCAAATGTCGAAGGCGAAGCGATTTGAAAATCCACATGTTAACGCACACCGGCGAGAAGCCGTTCAGTTGTGACGCTTGCGATTATAAGTGCCGACAGCTCGCGCACTTGAACAAGCACAAAAAGAAACACTCCGACGAGAAGCACGCCGACGAGAAGCCGTTCGGTTGTAAACTCTGCAATTTCAAATATCGAAACCGCAGTAATTTAAAAATTCACATGTTAATACACACAGGTGAGAAGCCGTTCAGTTGTGATCTTTGCGACTATAAATGTCGACAACTGACGAATTTGAAACGGCACGCGTTGAAGCACGCCGGCGAGAAGCCGTTCAGCTGTGGCCTTTGCGATTATAAATGCCGAATATCTGATAATTTGAAACTTCACATGTTGGTGCACACGGGCGAGAAGCCGTACAGTTGTGACGTTTGCGATTATAAGTGCCGACAGGTCGGGAACTTGAAAACTCACATGTCAATACACACCAGCGAGAAGCCGTTCAGTTGCGATTTTTGCGATTTCAAGTGTCGTTTTGATGGATCCCTGAAAAGACACAAGTTAAGACATAAAATTTGAAGAATCACAATTATGTTTGACGAGTTTATTTGAATATTGTTTAAAAGTCACTGGTTGATAAATATCAAAGGAGTAATGGGTCAGTCAATATTTTTTAATATTTTTCGAAATAGCAATAATCTGCAACTATTTTGAAAAGGTAAACTGTACTGACAAATTTCAAAATTATTGTATCATTAAATGGACAATCCTAAATTTGGTCCAACAGAATTTTTACGGTTACTTGAAATGTACAGTCGCAATCATAATTCATGACGCTTGCAAAAGGCTTACTCTGCTCATTTCCTTCAAAACTATGAACGTCGAATGCTTCTAAATCCTACCAAGAAATTAATTAATTCCCGCTTAAGTTTTGAAAGGGGTGGTTGTGATTGGTTTTGTTGAGCTCTTCCTATTTCTTCCCTTTTTGAAAAATAGTAAAGGGTGCCTTGGTTCCTAAACAGATTTTAAGAAAATGTAAAAGTCAGGTGTTTAATTTTTTTATTCCATTATGTTTAATAATCCCTTTCAACCTTTTTTTTATTATGTAATTCAAATTCATTTGTATAATCATTAAATCAAAATTCCTAATTGTTCTAAATTAATTAAATTAAATCTGTTTTAAGATCGTTTCGTATTCTTTAATTTTATTATAAATACATTAGGTTAAATATTTAAGTTTGTTTAATATTCTAGCGACAATCACTAATAATAAGCAAAACCCCCCCTGTAATAATTAATAATCAAATTCACTTGCGATGAGAATATCTTTAAAACGAGAAAATGATCGCTCAACATCGCAGGTTTTTAATTTTTCAAATTTAGACAATATTTTGGGGTCATTGGAAATGTTAATGATATTTAATAATGAAAATAAACGAGGAAATGATAAGCAATGCCATACAAACGAAACAAAAATAAAATAGATAATATGTGTAAAGATAAAATTAAAACAAAGTTTCTTTTTTGCTTGAATTAGCATCCCGCTTAGTAGCGCCATCGCAAGGCTGAGCTATGATCTTAAACCAATGCGAACAATTATAACAATTTGAAAACTCACATGCTATTATATACACCGCTCAGTTATGATCAGGGTTAGGAGGATGAGATTCCGCGTGCAACAGTCCGCCTGGGTCGCCGCTTATACTGTGCATGTTTATGTACGATCATTGCGCTGGCTCATTTCTCCATAAGCGTCGGACGAAATTTTAATTTTATCGCGTAAGAAATTGTTAAATTTAAACAAAATTTCGTATATCCGAATTAAAAATTAAATAAATCAAATTAAACACTAAACGTTCTTTGCTATTGCAAATTATGTATGCGATTATTTGCTTTTCCCGTATCGAGTGCACTTAGACGTGACGCTCTTGCCAGCGCGAGCGGAATCCGATCCACCTAACCGTGGTTATGATCCTTTGCGATTAGAAATGCGCGCCATATGAGAATTTGAAAATCCACATGCTACACACACAGGCGAGTAGCCGTTCAGTTGTGATGTTGGCGATTATAAATGCCGACGGTTCGGAAATTTAGAACAGCAGAGTAATGGGATATTCGTTTGTTGACAGTTGAAATTTTAAACCTGAAACATTTGGATTTGTTTCTCACGTTTGATGTGGGCGATAGCTTCTGTGATGTGAAATTATTTAGTTTAAACAATACTCATTGTTGTTCAGCCTTTGTGAAATGTATTTTGTTGTATATTCATGTCCAATAAATAAAGAACGTTCGCATGTCACGTATGTTATTTTCAATTGAAAACATCGAACATGTACAGTCGTTTTCAAAAAAGTGTTGTGTAAACTTATACATATGTGCATTCATGAAATTCAAAAAATTGTTGCACAAGTTTTGTTACATATACGGTTTCTGGCAATAATAATATTATTGAACACAAAAATAGAAAAACCAATTGCCGCTGAAAAGCAAAGTTAAAACGTAGCTGTACAACACCTTTTTGAACACGACTGTACGTATGAAAACTCATAATAATACAAACCGACGAGAAGTCGTACAATTGTCAATCTTGTGATCGTATATTGGAATATGTTAATTACAGAAATCATTACGCTGTCGACTAAAGACTGCGTATATCAGTGTTGGGTGTATATGATATACAATGTGTATTATACAGTATGTCCGTCTGACAATGAGACATAGGGATTTAACATGGGAAAACAGAAATTGCTTTATATTATCTACCTGAGTAGATATATATGAAATTCTGCCTTATAATCGGAAATATTATTGCATTCAAAGTATTTTGATACTAAATTTGTGCAATTTTAGTTGTTAATTGTCTAGAAATTAAAAAAAAAGTTATTATTTTTTTTTCGTACAAGATTAGTAAGTATTTAACGAAAAGTTTTTAAACGGGTCTCGTGGCCGAGTTAGTTTGTTGATTTTTCACAACCGTAAGGTCACGAGTTCAAATCCGAATGAGGACACTTTTTCTTTTTCTTTTTAATATTTTTTAGATTTGAAATCACTTAAAGTCTTAAACTAGTTTATTATTTTATTTATAAGTTTAATTTTAATATTAATTATGTTCCATTTAAGTTAATTTTTTCGTTTGCAAAATTTTATTATGTTACATAATTAACATTAAAATGAAACATAAATAAAATAATAAACTAGTTTAAGAGTTTAAGTGATTTCAAATCGGAAAAAATATTTAAAAAAAAGAAAAAAGTGTCCTCATTCGGATTTGAACTCGTGACCTTACGGTTGTGCCCTAGAAAACACACCGAACGGAACCTTATCTTACAAATTGGCAGAAGAGTTATTTTTGAGATGTAGATGCCTTGCTAATGACATATCATAGAAACGATTGAAAGTGTTGACACAGTGATAGTATAAAAATGACAACTCCACCAAAGCACTGCACCCTAGATGAAAGAGATATTTATGAGAGATACCATGGTTTCAAATGTATTTATAATTCCTCCCAGGCCGATAGATGACACTATATTTAGAAACAAAGTATTCTGTAATGTTTGCACGTACTGTTACCATGGTTACCTTTTCATTTAAATTTTGATTTAAAGCGCCTGTCAGAAGTGAAAGTGTTAATTCAGTTTCTCCTTTAATTTATCATTAATTAACTTATTGCGGATTTCTGTTCATGTATTCTATTTATTTTTTCTGTTTATAGTGTTTTTTAATTTTCTGGACTACAAGGTAAGATTTCTATGTAAAAATATAGTCCGCTTAGAAGGTTCCCGGAATTTTGAAGTTTCTGTCAGTATATTGCTTATCATGTTCTGGATATCTTAAGGCAATTTCGTTAATTCGATAGGAGCGCCATTTTTCTCACTCTTACGTGCACTAAGTCTCTAAATGTTCTCTCTCACATTTCTACTCGGAGCGAATTATCAAGAACGTCTTTAAGAGAGCATTATTTTTGTCAAAATCAGATTGTAAGTTTCAGTTGAGACGACGGCAACTTATGTTGTTTTAATTGAAAGAAATGTTTCTTAAATGTGTATACTTTTTTTGAATCTTGTAATTTTGTCTCGTATTTGTAAATAATGAAATAAAGACAATTTTAACCATGTCTTTGATTTTTATTGCAGGTATCACACGGAGAGACAGAATACGAAATGAAATAGTGGTGGAACCAATTCTAAGGAGTATAGAAAAACAACATCCAAAATGGTTTGGACATATGAGGAGGTGATCTTCAATTTGTAATTTGTCAATTTTTTTCTAAATCTTATTTGTTTTTTGTTATTCTTATTTGCTTTCTCACTTCGTTGTTTCCTTGCGACGGCTCAAATTATCTGTGTCTGGGTGTGTGTGTGTGTGTGTGTGTGTGAGATATTTCGTAGAATAAAACGGAAAACGACAATTTTATTAATTCGAATTTTAAAGAGTTGCGCAAACAAATTTATATTATATAAGAAGTTCGGAGCTTTAAAGAGAAGAAGTTTATACGTTTGGTCGGTTTTTCATAAAACCGCCAATATACCTTACTTACATTAGGTTCCGAATCGCGTGCTCGACTGCCTCCGTTTTTCTGGCAGTCGCTTATGAAGCGCAACCGGGTGCCTTCACCTAAACTAGCTACACGGCGCCCTCACTTATTCAATTTCCTAACTCCTTACTACCTACAGTTTCCTTCTAACGTCGTCATGACATTTTTAAATTAATTATATATATTTCAGGTGATTCACGTACATTTGCAGCTCCTATTTGAGCTGATCACAATAATTCTGTTCGAAAACTAAAGTACATAGAATTCTTTTAAACATTTTTCCCATACTCGGGGATATCGCTTCTCTTCATCGCTTCTTTTTTGACGAAACAATGGTCAGTCACCCTGTATAAATTAATTTGATAAAAAATTAATTCTGCTGACAAACGAGGAGCTTTTGAATAATTATTTTTGCTATGTTCCAATCTCAAAGCAATTCATTTTTAGTTATTTCTATTTAAATAATTACAGACAATTTGGCGCCCCTTTGATCGGGCGCCCTTGTGCGTTGCACAATCTGCACAACGGATAGCGGCGGGCCTGCATAAGAATGTTGCTCAACGTACTAAATTCTTTAGTTTCTTGGACAGAACCATTCTGTTTACGTTCAAATAGTTTTAAATTGCGCGCCTTTTTTGATTTTAATTCCTCCCAGTCCGTGTGAGGGCGCAGTTTATTGCTCTACGTATATAACGTTGGCTTTGACTTCTACTAAGCACTGCACTAGGGAGGAACAGCTGTGGGAACAGCGTTCTGTTATTCGTTTCTTACACAGTGAAGGAATGAAACCCATTGATTATTCAACGTAGAATGAAGCTGCAATATGGAAATTCATGCTTGACACTTCAACAAGTGTATCAATGGAGCAACAAATTCAAAAACGTGTGATTTCCACACAGCTTTCGGCAGGAAAGGTTTTGTTGACTTTTTTTGGGATGCAAAAGGGGTAATTTTGGAGGACTACATGCCTAATGGGGTTACTGTTACTAGTGCCACATACTCACACCTCCCGCTTCAAATCTGTCATCAGAACCAAAAGGCGCGGATCTCTCCAACCGATGACCATCCAAAATTTTGCTACCTACCTGTAGGTTTGCAAATTGTGTGCGGACTGTCTTTAAGTCTCCACACCGCTCGGTGTAGCTCGTGGAGAAGGGAGGGTTCGACGAAACCCCAATGCAAAAGGGTGGGCAAAAATGATTTAAAATAAAACGCACCAGCTGAGCACACTTGTTTATATTTCGCTTGCTCAAACTTTAAATAACTATAACTCAAACACGAACAATAAATATCAATAAACAAGTAACACGCTAAATTAAATCCGTACCACAGATCTGTGCTTCGGTTACACATGCAGTTTAAACGAACAACGCAATTAATGATACTCAGACTCGGGTAACAATAAACGAACCCCGCAAATACAAAAAAAAATAAAAGGGCTATTCCGACCTTGGCCTCCTAAGATCCAGCGTCAATGTCAGTCAGCTGTTCAACATCAACAGATCGGAGCGTTCTCTCGCGGTGGTTAGCGAAGTGGGCCAATGTTGCGGTAAGCGGGAAAACCGCCAGAAATGACGTCGTCTTGCAGGGCGGCCTATTCCCAACGACGGGGAAGGCCAGGTGGCGTGGCTCAATTCGTTGACGAAAGCCGACTCCGGGCTTCTGCACCCAAGGGGACGACGATATTTCTCACCCACATAGAACTACCTCCGCCAGCTGAATTGAACTGGGGCTAATGTCTCAAACTTAAACTTCAACAGGAAGCCTCTACTCGTACTAAAACTTGTACTTAAACTTGTACTCAAACTTGTACTCAAACTTGTACTCAAACTTGTACTCAAACTTGTACTCAAACTTGTACTCAAAGCCTAATGGAAGAAAATATGCGTTACGTTTCTTCGCAGTCAGAACAAAGTCGCAAGACATACCTGTTTCGTATTTTGACGACAGGCTTGGAAAGCTGTTTAGCAAGCTTAAAATTCTCTCCTCGTACGATAACAGATCTCGGAATAATCCGGTACCACTTCCTTCACAAAAGCCAGCGAAAAAGAAGCACAAAGGAGCTGTACTCACTCACGCACGAAATGAACGATGCGAACGGGAGAGCTTGCGATATAAGACTAGCTGCGAATGCATGCCGCGTTCTTCCCCTAACGCCGGTTCAGACAGAAGTCGTTACGATCGAGAAAGATTTACCCCGGAAACCAAGAGAGATGGAGCTATGTAGAATGCCTGAAGTAACAGCGGACAGTTAACATCACGCCACATTGTGAAATATGATGAAATTTGAATTTAGACGTAGGCCGTGTGAACGTTAAAATTTCCCACTATGATACAGGGTGTATGGAAAATTATTATGAATAACTTGAATGGATTTTTCAACCGTAACAATTTGAAGCTTGTTTCCCTGACCTTCCCCCAAGCGATTATCATATCATTGGTCCATTTAAAAGAGTCAGTAGTACAAAATGGATATGTATACACCTATGTATACAAATGAACTATTGTATATTGCATATGTATATTTACATACTCTTAAAAAGAAGTTTACTGAATATGTAGCAGAAATCCATTTTTCGCAAGTATATTATATTTGTATATTAAATCCAAAAATACCCAACACTGGTGTATATGTATATGTCCAAATATACAGAGTGGCCCAACGAAAACAGTCAGACTGAATATCTTCCAAGAAAATTTTTGTTTGAAAAAACGCAAGAACAGGTCGATTTATAATCCAAGGGGGACACTTTTCTATCCTATATACAAGAACATACGTCATCCTCTCCTTCAGCTCTCTAACCAATCAGAATTTAAATAGGGAATGTACCATGTGGCATATCATTGAAAAGGTAATTTTATAGAGAATTCAGTAATGTGAAATGAATATCCGAGAATTTGATTTTAGCGCCCTCTTTCGGGAAAAAATTGTTACATAATCTAAGTGTGACAACTCATATGAAAGCTAATTTTAGTAACTCAATGCGCGAATTGAAATTATGTAAAGATATTGAAAACTGACCAAAATAACTAACGATAAGGATACCAAATCTGTTACGAACCCTACTTTTAGTTATTTTAATCAGTTTTCAATATCTTTACGTAATATTCAATTCGCGCATTGAGTTACTAATAAAATTAGCTTTCATATGAGTTGTACTTTGATTGGTAACAATTTTTCCGAAAGAGAACGCTAAAAATCAAATTCTCAGTATTCATTCGCTGGTCTATAAATTACCTTTTCAATGATATGCCACCATGGTATTCATTTAAATTCTATTTGTTAGAGAGCTGGAAGGGAGGGGGATGACGTATGACAGTTGGGTATAGGATAGGAAAGTGTCCCCCTTGTATTATAAATCGACCTGTCTTTGCGTTATTTCAAACAAAAATTTTCTTGGGAGATATTAAGTCTGACTGTTTTCGTTGGGCCACTCTGTATACATACGGTCTCTCCACTTAAAATATAAAAATGAATTAACTTTCAAGTCAAAAATGTACGAAAACTTAACGAAACTTTTTGTTTCAGGTATCAACGGGTTCCTAAATCCAAAATTGTTAAAAAAAAGAAGTTCCAATGCCAAATATGTGAATCTAAATTTGGATTTCGTGGAAATTTGCGCAGTCATATTTTGACACATACTGGCGAGAAGCCGTTCACTTGTGACATCTGCGGTTATAAATTCCGACTGGTCGCACACTTGAACAGGCACAAATTAACACATACCAACAGGAAGCCCTTCAGTTGTGAACTTTGCGGTTATAAATGCCGACAGTCCGGACAGTTGAAAGAGCACAAGTTAATACACTCCGACGTGAAACCGTTCAGTTGTGATATGTGCGATCATAAATGTCGCAGCGCTAGAAAACTGAAGCGGCACAAGTTAATACACGCCGACGTGAAACCGTTCAGTTGCGACCTCTGCGATTATAAATGCCTACAGTCGGCACAATTGATAAACCACAAAATGAAGCACACCAGCGAGAAGCCGTTCGGTTGTGATCTTTGCGCTTATAAATGTCGAGAGCTCAAACATTTGAAACGGCACAGGCTAGAACACACCGACGTGAAACCGTTCAGCTGTGATATTTGCGATCATAAATGTCGCACCGCTGGACAATTGAAGCAGCACAAGTTTAAACACACCGACGAGAAACCGTTCAGTTGTGATGTTTGTGATTATAAATGCCGATATATCGGGAACTTGAAACGGCACAAGTTGAAAACACATCGACCAAAAACCGGCATGATATTGTAACACTCGTCATATTATTAGTCGCAAGATTGGTTAAGTTGATTTCACTTACTTTTAATCGTCTATAACTAGGAGATGGCCGCCGAGAACCATTTTTGTTTGGATATTTTAATACTTGTAAATGATAATTTTTAATAAATAGTAAAGTATACAGGGTGATCAAAGTTATTGCCGCACTATTGCTAACTTCGTTGTTATTGGAGCTACGAATCAGTTCAAATTAGCAAAAATGAACTGCTTTCACTCAGTATTACAATGGTGATATGAAGAAAACAATTGCGCATCGCATTCTCAAAATAAGTGCATGTGTTAAGTTTTTTTTAATGGAACAACCTATATATTTTGTTGACAAATGAATGAACATCAAATTATAAGTACAAATTACTCTTTACTATTTTTTCTTAAAACGAATAATAAAGAAGTTTATTCTGCACTCTTTGACACAATAATGTAACTCCCGGTTTTCCTTTTTTTTTTTGGTCGGTTGCTACATCATTTATTCGTAAAATATTATGCAGAAGTGATATTTCGAAATACTTTAAATATAAGCTCTGTCGACATACTGTTCTTAAACCGATAATGATTTTTGTAAAACGATAAAATTAAATGTCAGGATGTGTATTCAACAATACAAATACAATTGCTTCAAATACCGGGTGATTTTTAATTTTTTTTATCAACTCTTGCATGTCTTAGGCTCGTATTCGTAAACAAAACTTAGGGTATGCGTTCGATAATAATTCGCTTGTAATTCTTGATCTGTACGCATTTCAACGTGTTGCAATCGCACAACCAATATGGATTTAAGTACACTTTATCAATTACTTTCCATAAAGGAAATCTTTGCAGTACATAAATGGATATTCACAATGTTTTAGTGAACGCATAGCGTAAGTTTTGTTTATGAATATGGACCTTAGTTTTAGTGTAAAGGAGTTGATAAAAAAATTAAAAAATCACTCGGTATAATTAAGAGTGAATCAACTTTCAAGTTGACAACAAACCTAAAAAGAGATTCTTTGTTTCAGGTGTCAACGGATCCCTAAAGCTGAAACAGTGAAAAAGAAAACATTCGAATGCCGGATATGTGATTCTAAATTTAAATTTCGTTCACATCTGCGCAGACATGTATCAGCACATACCGGTGAGGCGCCATTCAGCTGTGATCTTTGCGATTATAAGTCCCCACATCTCGCAAACTTGAAACGACACAAGTTAAAACACATCGACCAGAAGCCGTTCACTTGCGACCTTTGCGATTACAGAGGCCGACGGCTCGAACATTTGAAGAGGCACAAGTTAAATCATACCGGGGAGAGTCCGTTCAGTTGTGATCTTTGCGACTACAGGTGCCGACAGCTCAAAAATTTGAAGCTGCACAAGTTAAAACACGCCGACGAGAAGCCGTTCAGTTGTGATCTTTGCGATTTCAAGTCTCGATCGGCGAAGAATCTCAGACAACACAAGTTGAGACATACCGACGAGAAGCCGTTCACTTGCGATCTTTGCGATTATAAAGGCCGACGAATCGAATATTTGAGAGTGCACAAGTTAAAACATACCGGGGAGAATCCGTTCAGTTGTGATTTGTGCGATTATAAATGCCGATACTCTGCAAGTTTGAAGCAGCACATGTTAAAGCACACAGGCAAAGAGCCGTTCATTTGTGGTATTTGCGATTTCAAGGCCCAAGCGTTTAACATTTTGAAACAGCATATGTTAAGGCACACTGATGAGAAGCCGTTCAGTTGTGACGTTTGTGATTTCAAATGTCGACTTGCTGTATCTCTGAAAAGTCATAAGCTAAAACATAAAATTTGAAAAATCAGTTGTATATTTAATGAAAGATTGGTTCAAGTCTTGTTTAAAACTTCGTAATATACAGTGTGTCCATGGATTTTCTGCAATAGAGGAAAAACTTTTGTTTATTTTAAAACCTATAAAAATGATAGAAATAAAACGTGCTTACTTGCTCTTAAAAGTTCTAATTAAATTCAGAATTATCACATTACTAGGAATTGTCAACGTGATTAATTAAACTTATTCTTTAAGTACTCTTGGATAATTAATACCATAGTTAAAGCTGTAGTATTAGCAGCAGCGGATTTATTTAGTAAAATGTTATGGAATCAGAGAAGCTACTTACTACTTACAACTTTTGATATTTTTAATGTAAAAAATCTTGGCATTCATCTTACGTTAAAAAAATAGTCCAAAAATTTAATGAGACTGGTTCTGGATCGTTAAGTAATGTGTACAGGGAATTTAGATGCAGGGTAGAAAAGTGCTTAGAGATGGGGTGGGAACTATGTACGCTGAATAATTTTTTCCATATTTAAAAAATCGATAAAAGTTTTCCTAGTAAGTAATGTGCAATGTTTAGGGCCAAATTAATTGCGATTTCAAGTTTTTAATAAAGGAAATACTTAAAACGAAAGAAAAAATGAAAAATTTATCAAAATCATATGTCTCTCGATTTTGCAGAAAATCCGTGGACGCACTGTATAATAGTCAAAGCCAGTAGTGGGTTCGGTACATATATTTAATCATCATTCTTTTTTGTTATACTGGGCGATGCAGGCTGACGGAAATCGCACTTCTGTAGCTTTTATGAAACAATTTGTGTTACTTCCGAAAATGGTCTCAAGTATATACAGACTGTTTCAATGAAGATGCACCAAACTCGGTATGTCGGTAGATATCGACAAAACAAATAAAAGTTTCGTATGAGTTTGTGTTCTGGTTGTTGAATGACTTTTACATTTTAATAAAGAGTAACGTTGGAAGCGAAGCGAAATTTGCTTGAATCTGCGTCGTAACTTTCATTTTTAACAATTTGTTATTGTGTGTAAGTGTATTTGTGTTTGTGATGTCATACATGTTTGCGATGGGCGATTTTACGTTTCAAGAACACGCAGATATGCATATGTTATACGAAGAACGTCGAGGAAAGGCGCGATTAGCAGCACGTCTCTATGCGGAAAGGTTTCCTGATCATCAACGAAATCCATATTATCTAACGTTTATCAGAATAGTTTAAAATGCACGCTAAATGGACATTATTTCAATGTTCTCACCTTTCGGTCAAGGTCAAAATTAAAAACCTCATAAATCCTCTCGCTTACGATAGATTGCCTTCTCGCAGCTGTGTGACATTCATAAAACAATTTAAATCGCTTATCTTGTTTCACAGCGGCAGAAATTTAAATTGCTACAATATTTCTAAAAGCATCGACTCAAAATAATGTAGATTTCAACTTGCTCAGGTTACAAAATTGTATTAAGACATTTAGTTCCAAATAATGTCAGAAAAGTGTCCCCTAAGTTTGGTACATCATCACTGAAACAGCCTGTAGTTTTTAATGGAACACTTTTTTTGGTTTTAGAAGAAACTTTTGTAATATGTCCTGTACCTAAATTTAACATATTTTGCATGCATGACCAAATATATTTTTCATACGCGCCATTTCCAACTTTTAAAATGTTAACCGACTTTAAATACCAACGTCCTTTTTTCGAATATTGTTAGTTCCGAAAATGTTGTGGTTTTTGTTACAATCAATTGATTTCTTTTTTCTTACTTAGACTTATTACAATAATGTAAGCAATTTACAATTTTGTACGTACTCAAATTTGGCTACAGTAATAAAAAGTTAATATATTTTTTCAATTTTTTGTGCCTACCGTTTCTTTGTACATACATACGAATTGTTTGTTACATGGTGTTATTTTTTAACTATCAAATCGAAAATTAAAAGAAACTCTTTTTTTCAGGTACCAACGGATCGCGAAGGCCAAAATTGTAAGTGGGAAAACATTCGAATGCCGAGTGTGCGATTCTAAATTTAAATGTGGCGCAAATTTGCGCAGACATATTTTGATACATACCGGCGAGAAACCGTTCGGTTGTAATCTGTGTGATTACAAATGCCGACAGCTCGAACATCTGAAACTGCACAAGTTAAAACACACCGACGAGAAACCGTTCAGTTGCGACCTTTGCGATTTCAAATGCCGAAATGCCTCTACGCTGAAACAGCACAAGCCAAAACACACGGGCGAGAAGCCAATCACCTGCGGCCTTTGTGATTATAAATGCCGAAAACATTGCAGCATGAAACTTCACATGTTAATTCACTCAGGTGAGAAGCCGTTCGGTTGTGAACTCTGCGATTATAAATGTCGACAGCCCGGGCACTTGAAACAGCACAAGTTAATACACACCGACGAGAGGCCGTTCAGTTGTGACCTTTGCGATTTCAAATGCAGAGATGCTTCTACTTTGAAACATCACAAGTTGAAACACACCGACACGAAGCCGTTCGGTTGTGATCTTTGCGACTACAAATGCCGACAGCTCAGAAATTTGAAACGGCACAGGCTAAAACACACCGACGAGAAGCCGTTCAGCTGTGACCTTTGCGATTATAAATGCCGACAGCTCGCAAATTTGAAGCAGCACAAGTTAAAACACACCGACGAGAACCCGTTCAGTTGTGATCTTTGTGATTATAAGTGTCGATATCTCGGAAACTTGAAACGGCACAAGTTGAAGACACACCGATGAGAAGCCGGTGTGATATTGTAACACTCGTCGTATTAGGTATTAGTCGCTAGCTTGATTAAGATTTCATTTACTTGTAAACGTATGTAACTAGGTACATACCTACATATAATAATATGTCCGCTGAGAATCATTTCTGGTTGGATATATTAATGCTTCTATATGATAATCTTTAATAAATAATAAAGTATGTAATTTTTTGTGTTATAAATTAATCACCTTTTTAATTCCATTATTTATTATTATTTACTCTTATTAAGTAGCGAACTAGCTGCAATTTGTCAATCCTAGTGCAATGTTAGGTCAAGAAGTGATCGCAGGATGTCGCGATTGAAACATTTTAATAGCTTTATTGTCTCCTGAATTGCAATCACAGTATTCTTCGAGCAATAATTCGCATGAATCCTTTAAAAGAAATTGTTACATCGAACCTCTTAAAATAATAAAAAAATTTAAAAATGTAGAGGAATGAAAGAAGGGCATCGAACAAAACAAACTGTGTTTTGCTGTGATGGATTCTTTATGTCCATAGTCAAATAAAATACTCTTCAATATTGTTAATTCTTTGTCTCTATGTTTATATGTTCAAATATTCATAATGGCTTAAGTACCTACAGTTCATTTTCTTACTACCGTGAATATATCTTATTCTGAAACATGCAAAATTCACGTATCCGTTTGTTGCCAGAGTAACGTAATAATTAAATGACGGCAATGTATTAAAGTGTGTATTTTATTTTGAAACATATTTTGTTCCATTACTTTGTTTCTCCTACGGGCAAGTTCGCGTTTACGCTCGGAGTACGCTCTGACTCAAAAGTCTGAGGGAGAGCGACTGCGTTTCACTGCATGTAAGGTATTAGCGAGAAAAAGAAACACTCCGATCGATCCGAGCGTAAACGCGAACTCACCCTATGTTTCAAAATAAAGTACATTGCTGTCATTTAATAATTACGTTACTCTAGCAACAAACGTATGTGTGTGTTTTGCATGTTTCAGAATAAGATACATTCACGGTATATGCCGATCGATCGATAAGTCAAAGAACTTCTCCTTCCAACGGCATATAAATAAAAAACAAACTTTATGTAAATTCTCATATATTTGTAATTAAGAAAAATAACCCCTTTAAAAATATAGTCCTTCCTGATGCATAAGTATTCTACAGGGTGTCCCAACAGTGTGTTCTCGGGCCATATCTCCATAAGTACTGAAGATAGAAAAAAATTGTCAATACAATTTCTTTTTTAATTTAAGAGATCTACAACACGAAATTATTTTCATCTATACAGAGTGAATCAAAACAGTAATACCGGACATAACTTTTTTATTTCAAATGGCATGCCCTATATATGAAACCAAATTTGGATTGCCCATAAAATTGTAAACATTTTCTGTATACCATTGCCTATACCTAAACATAACTGTTCTTGAGATATTTAACATTTTGTCTAAAAACTGCCATTTGCAGCCACTATTTTATTTATTGATATTTCGTTTAATTTTAACTCTAAGAAAAAGATTTTTGATACAGATGTAGTTGATACATAAGCTTATTATAATCCGTTATTAAAAGTACTTTTATCTCTACAGGGTGGTCATGGTAATAAACGAAATCTTAGAAATTTCAAAATGGCAAAACACAATTTTCTTAAATAGCATGCCCTATATTTTTCTATCCTAAATTCTTCGTTTAATAAAGTACTTTCATTTTTCTTAAGTATGTCTTATACCTATCTGCGATATTTTTTGAGATTTTCAGATCTATTTGAATTATATCTTTTAAAACGAACACTTGTCTAAGGTGGCTGTGGAAAACCGGCAAACAATGAACCGGTTGACATTAATAATTATTTTTCAAAGTGTTAGACTGTTGGGTACTTGTTAAGACTTGAATTATTAGATTTATTGAATTATTTCTTTACTAAATGGTTGCATAGCGAAAGTTGATTGGATCCGCTGGCAACGGGCTTGACGCTTGGTCGGACAATTATAGGTGTGTGTTCGAATCCCCTCCTGGTACATATGGGTCCTATGTGACAAATGGAACACTTATGTGTCGGATTGTGTTCAGGATTCATTTCGGCCTCTTCGAACTAGGTTTTCTGCATTTTCCCGGTTTGTAAGACGAATGCCGATGGAAAACACCTAGTAGGTCGGTCGCAGCCGCAGCGGGCAATATTACAATAACCAGCTTAACGCATTCCTGATAAGCTCATAGAGAGCTTGGGGCATGTATGACAAAAAAAATGTATAACTGTTTAAAGGAGTCACGTACTAGAACTAACTAATGCCTGTACATTATTGTCGCTTGAAAATTAATTATTAAAGTCAACAGGTTCATTTGTTTGCCGTTTTCCACGGCCACCTTAGACAATAACTCGTTTTAAAAGAAATAATTCAAATAAATCTAAAAATCTCAGAAAATATCTCAGATAGGTATAAGCCATACTTAACAAAAATGAAAGTACTTTATTAAACGAAGAATATAGGATAGAAAAATATAGGGCATGCTATTTAAGAAAATTGAGTTCTGTCATTTTGAAATTTCTGAGATTTCGTTTATTACCATGACCACCCTGTAGCGATAAAAGTATATTTAATAATGGCTTATGATAAGCTCATGTATCAACTACATCTGTACCAAAAATCTTTTTCTTAGGGTTAAAAATAAATAAAATATCAATAAATAAAATAGTGGCTGCAAATGGCGGTTTTTAGACAAAATGTTAAATATCTCAAAAACGGTTAGGTTTAGGTATAGGCAATGGTATACAGAAAATGTGTAGAATTTCATGGGCAATTCAAATTTGATTTCATATATAGGGCATGCCGTTTGAAATAAAAAAGTTTTGTCCGGCACCACTGTTTTGATTCACTTTGTATAGATGAAAATAATTTCGTGTTGTAGATCTCTTAAATTAAAAAAGAAATTGTGTTGAAAATTTTTTTGTGTCTTCAATAGTTATGGAGATATGGCCCGAGAACACACTGTTGGGACACCCTGTATATGGTTCTCTAGTCATAGTGCGAATACCAAAGAAGAAAACATTTAGTAGTTCGGTTGCAGCCACAACGACAATATGGATTCATAGTGTCGTAGCCCGTGCTGAGATAGGTATCAAGAGTAAAAAATAAAAGAAAATATTTTTTTAAAAATATTTTAATTATTGCATCGTGTATTATGCGTTATGTGCAGATGTTTAAGGTGAAAAATGTTTTGTAAAGCAATTTAATGTTGGTTTCACTATTAATTTCTCTTTCATTTTTAGATTTATCGATTAAATAATTGTCAAGCTTCAGTACACGTCCTATCCTCTGTCTCTCACTAACATAAAGAAAGAAAAGGGAATGTGAAGGAAACGCTAATTCTTTGAAAACACACATGTTAAGGTGTAGCATATGCCTTTCAAGTGTAACATCTGCGATTATAAGGAAAAAAACCCTGGAACTATGAAGATGTACCCGTTATCGCATACCGGAGAGAAGCCATTTGTATGTAGTATTTGCGTGCAAGCGACAGTCACTATCAAAAACTACAAATTTCTAAACGTCATTTTAAGTTGAATAACGCGAGAACGATTTACTTTAGGACCTGCGTTTGGTAGGTACATAAAGTCACATAAAAATTCAGTCCGGACGTCCGGAATGCAAAAATGTAAAAATATGTAGGAATAGCGAAGTAACGTAACGCTCATTCTAAACGGAACATTCTGTGTACAACAAATACGCTCCTCGTGATACAATAAAACTTCAATTTGTAGCTTTCTTTTGTAAAATGAGTAACTAGCGACGTACATATAAAAGAATCCGTCTTAAGTGAAACACCTGGTATATTCGTACGCTTGAAATATAACTTGCAAGTTGTAAATGTACGAAAATTTAACGAAACTTTTTGTTTCAGATGTCAATGGATCCCTAAGGCCACGATTGTAAAAAATAAAAGAACGTTCGATTGCGGAATATGCTTTTCTAAATTTAAATCTCGTGCATATTTGCGCAAACATATTTTCATACATACCGGTGAGAAACCGTTCAGCTGTGATCTCTGCGATTACAAATGCCGACAGGAAGCCTACATGAAAACTCACATGCTAATACACACGGAAGAGAAGCCGTTCAGTTGTGATCTCTGCGATTATAAATGTCGACGCGCCGTACATTTGAGAGATCACAAGTTAAAACACACCGGCGAGAAGCCGTTCAGTTGTAATGTTTGCGATTACAAATGCGTAAGCGCCGGATATTTGAGACAACACATGTTGAGACACAGCGACGAAAAGCTGATCAGTTGCGATCTCTGTGATTATAAATGCCGAAGAAGCGGGGATTTGAGAAGTCACATGTTAGTACACACTGGCGACGAAACGTTCAGTTGTGATGTTTGCGATTATAAATGCGTTAACGCCAGATATTTGAGGAAGCACATGTTAACACACACAGACGATAAGCTGATTTGTTGCGATTTCTGCGATTATAAGTGTCGAACAAAGTCTGATATGACAGCTCACAAGTTAATACACACTGGCGAGAAGCCGTTCAGGTGTGGCGTTTGCGATTTTAAATTCCGGCGTGTCGGAGCCTTGAAATCTCACATGTTGATACACACCGGCGAGATGCCGTTCAGTTGTGATGTTTGCGATTATAAATGCCGACGCGCCGGACAATTAAAGCGGCACATGCTAGCACACGACGATCAGAAGCCGTTCATTTGTGTTCGTTGTGATTTCAAATGTCGAAGTCCTACTGCTTTGAAGAAGCACAATTCAACACATACGATTTGAAAATTCCGAAGATCCGTTCAAGTATTGTTTGAAATTCAATTCGTAAAAATAAAAACAGTAGGTATGCTTCTCAGCGACTTAGAGGGGGGACAAAAGTATTTTATTTAAGTGGTTCAGAGGTAATACTAAAGGGTGTGTTTTTTTTAGAGGTATAGAACTTTAAAATGAAATATTGGCTTTATTGGAAAGATAATTTTATGCCATTAATGTTTAAATATGATTTTGTTCATATGCGCGTCACGGCTGGCACGATTGAAGCGCAATCTACAATCGTGTGATATCACATCTATGGATTATTTTCTATAGGGATACGTGAAGTCGCTAGCCTACGCCGATAAACCACAGACGTTGGACCACTTGGAAGCCAACATTCACCCCGTCATTGCCGGCGAAAAGTGGTAGGGAATTGGACTTCCAGATTGCGCTTCATTCGTGCCAGCCGCGGCGCCCATATGCCCGAAATCATATTTAAACACTAATGGCATAAAATTATATTTCCAATAAAGCCAATATCATGTCCATTACCATGATTTTTATGTGTTTTATTTCATTTTAAAGTTCTATACCTCTACAAAAAAAACACCCTTTAGTACTAGTAGTAAAATAAATAATTAATTCTGGATTGGAGGATTGAAGATAAAATCTGAAATTTGTTCTAAATGCGAATAAACTTAAATTTTTATTTATAGACAATTATTAACACAACAACCTGTATTACTTATATTATACAGGGTCTCCCAAATAGAGTGACCTATTAAAATATTATATGGAAGGAAATAATATACAAAAATTCTGAAAGTTGGTACACTGCCCTAAGACATAGTGATCTTTTCGCGTAAAATATTTTCACTTTTACATTACTTCCGGTTATACCGGAAAGCGCCGTTAACTTTCTTATTTTAAATGGAATGTTACATTTTTTATTACAAATTCTGATTCAGAATTTTCGTACTTATGTATTTCCTTCCCTATAGTATTTTAATAGGCCACTCTATCTGGGAGACCCTGTATACTGACCTAAAGAACAGCTCCTGTCTTTCCAACACTGGAATACACTTTCTACTTTGTAGAAACTTGAAGAAGCATAAATTAAAACACACCTACGAGAAGCCATTTAGTTATGGTATTTGCGATTATAAATGCCGACAGGTCGGAAGTTTGAAACACACATGTTAATACATCCCGGCGAGAAGCCATTCAGTTGTGATTTTTGCAAATTTGGAACAGCAGAGTAATGGGATATTTGTTTGTTGACAGTTGACATTTTAAACTTGAAACATTTGGATTTGTTTCTCACGTTTGATGTGGGCGATAGCTGCTGTGATGTGAAATTATTTAGTTTAAACAATACCCATTGTTGTTCAGTCTTTGTGAAATGTATTTTGTTGTATGTTAATATGTCCAATGAATAAAGAACGTTCGCATGTCGCATATGTTATTTTCAATTTAAAACATCGAACATGTACGTATGTAAGCACATCATAACACAAACCGGCGAGAAGTCGTACAATTGTCAATCTTGTGATCGTATATTGGAATATGTTAATTACAGAAATGAAATCATTACGCTGTCGACTAAAGGCTTCATATATCAGTGTTGGGGGGTGTATGATATACAAAGTATACTGTACGGAATATCCTTTGTACGTACGAGACAGAGTCAAATGAAAACCTTAAGAGTGCCCTAAAAATGCCCGAACGGAACCTTGTCTTACAAATTGGCAGAAGAGTTATTTTTAAGATGTAGAATGCCTTGATAATGACATTTCGTAGAAACGATTGATCATATTGACATAGTGACTGTTTAAAAATGGCAATTCCACTAGAGCACTGCACTAGGGAGGAACAGCGTTCTGTTATT
Organism: Dorcus hopei; assembly: GCA_033060865.1. NCBI lineage: Eukaryota > Metazoa > Arthropoda > Insecta > Coleoptera > Lucanidae > Dorcus > Dorcus hopei. The sequence goes on from CM065425.1 coordinate 75,459,019, forward strand.
CGTTTCTTGCACAGTGAAGGAATGAAACCCACTGACATTCATCGTAGAATCAAGCTGAAATATGGAAATTCATGCTTGTCGCTTCAGCAAGTGTATGAATGGAGCAAGAAATTCGAAAACGGGGTGATTTCCACACGGCTCTCGGCAGGAAAGGTTGTTTCGACTCCTTTTTGGGATGCAAAAGGGGTAATTTTGGAGGACTACATGGGGTTACTGTTACTAGTGGAGGTACGAGCCAGGATCACGAGGACTTTCCGAATTCCATGGGCGTCACGACCCAGCATCAAATGGAAAACATCGGCTGAGAAGACGGGGACACAAGTTACCAAATCACTGTCTGCGAGGAACTCTGAAGAAACCCAATGCTGTTGAAGATTTAAGTAATTGAAACGAGAGAAGAAGTATAAGTAGGAAGCATGCTACGAAGGTATTCCACGAAGGAAGGAAGTAGTGGACAAGATTCAACCCAGCGTCTCATCGAGGACAAGACTCTCTGGATCATGCCATGTTGCTACCTACCTGTGTAGATAGGCAGAAGTTTTACATTGGAGCGAAACTTTACTCCAATGTTGCCAGCCAGCTACAGTGGGACGGGAGGGTTCAAATCCAAACCGCGAAGGCCAAAACCCATAATAAAATAGGCGCCACTTAATTTTTTTTGAAAGGGGGACAAGGTGAAAATTAAGAAAACCCGTTACATCCAGAACACGTCAATTTACTTAGTCACAAACAACAATCATAAAAGAATATACACAAATAAATAATATATAGGGGGAACACAAACGTTTACAACATATTCAACTTGGTCGGATCCGAACTTCGCATTAAACTATATTAAAATAATTCAAATCGTAACTAATGCAACAGAATACAAAAGAATGCAATCTCCGGTTATTTGCACGCGTCAACGCTCGTCTACTTATATCATATTTAAATTACACCGGCAGTTACGCAATAAGTTGCAAGTTTAATTGCGGCAAAATCAAAGTAATGGATCAAAAATAAAATCCGCGAAATATCGCTCAAAACTAAGAAAAGAAATTTTAACGCTCCGACCTTTATTCCTTTGATGTCCGATTCGTTTGTCGGTGTCTTTGCGGCAATGTCCAAGCGACACTTTGTAGTGTGCCGACTTCCGCGTAGAGGGGCGAGGGAGGGAATTTCCAACGCCGTAATTCGCGATGCAACGAGAAATACCTCTTGATATAGGTCCCAGATTAAAGTCTAGGATTAATGATAGCTTTTGCTAGAAGCTCACGATAAAAGCCTATAAGCAATAAAATAAAACGAACACATAAGTCAAACCGAGAGTTGCTGCGTATAGAATTTACCTCGGTCTGTTACCGAAGCTGGGACAAACTACGGGACACGCGGTTTTTCCTGTCTCACAACTGGGTCTAATCAGAGTCGGCAATTAGCCGTAGAAATGCACTAACATCCCTTCGATGTAATGGCACGCACAAATAAAAATATTTACGAAAAGAGAGTGTGACCCAAGAGACGGCAAGTTTCGTTCTGACAATGGCGCAACATTTCTCGTTTGACAAACAAGGAACGATTATAAACAAGCGAGACACCTTCTAATCTTACCTCCGGGGAACTTTCTTAGTAACAGTGGGAACCAATCGGCTGAAAGGGCAAAGATCACGCATAATACGCGTCCAGAAGTAGAACTTCGTTATAATTCGTTCAATTCCTCACATACACGCGATTTTGAACTCAAATAAGGATGGATTACGTATATAAAATGAATTTGTTTAAATAAATGAAGGTCCTGTTAATAGAAATATGCTAAAACGAAAGTTTAAGAAAAATTACGCCGGCGAAATACGGGTATTCCTACACTGACTGCAATGTGTACACGACGCGGTTCAAGGAATAATCCGACACGTCGAATTTCGCATATACAGGGCGTGTTCGGAACAGAAATGAAGGCTGGACGGTGGTAATGCATATACAGGGGGTATTCAGAACAGGAATGAAAAATGCACTGTAACAATGTCACCCTCAATCACGGAGATGGCGAAGAATCAAAATTAATTAAAGTTTTAGTCATACCCAAGGTGGGATGATGTTGTTGAGACGCAGGGGTTCGACACCCCAGGATCATGCCAAGCCATCCCTGAGGGAAAGGATGTCGACAAAAGCTGCGGGGAATCCGGGGAAGAACGTCATATGGATTCTGCCAAACGTCTCTGGGAGCAGCCGAGCAACAGCAATGGAGTAGGTATCAAAGAAGACGTCAATCCTCGGAAGATAAGGACGGTTAAATTCAAATTCAAAATCAGGAAATTAGTATATACATAAGTTTTTTTTTGTAAACGTCACACTCGGAATATAGTTTGCTCTGGGACGAGCAAATTTGGAGGGGAAGGTAATGTCACGATGTCTTTATCTGGGAAAATAAGTATATTTAAAATCGTTTCGTAATTATTGCAATTATGTGCATTTCAAAATTATGTGGAATCAGCACCCATTGACGATTAGTAGGATAAGTCGCGTGACACTTATGTATAAATCCAAGCTCTGCGGAATTTAAGCGTGTTGTTTACATGTGCTAATTAAGATCGAGGCAATTAGAACGTTTTAAGAAAACAAATTTGGCAAGGATCAATTGATGCTGATGCGGTTTAGAACTTTGTACTTTGGACCGAACCCCCCAGCCACCAGAGCGAAGGAACCAATTGTGACGTAGATTTAAGAAATGTATAAAAGATCGACCCGCAGGTAGACAGGGATTATTAATTAGAATGACTATTAAGTAGTAGATGGAAGTTATTATTAGTCAGGTGATAGTCGTAAAGTAATTAGTGTGAAACCAAGTGCGCGTAAACAAAGCCAAGCGAGTGGACTCTACGAGCCAGGGCTGACCGATCGGGCCAGGCCCTCCCTCTAAGTTAAAGTAATGTAAAGTTTAAATTAAAGTTTAAAAGAAGTCTAGATTAAATAAGTTGGTTAAGATTAAATAAGGTGATTAACGTAAGATTAAATAAAATTAAATTAAGGACATTGCCGTTTCTTATTTCTCGTAAATATTAATTCGTAATTTAATTCACGTAATCATAAACCTAAATTCATTTCTTTTTTTTTAACGCGACAATATGTGTAGATCTAAAAATAAAGTATATTACCCAACACTGGTGTATATGTATATGTACATATACTCATACGGTCTCTCCACTTAAAATATAAGAATGAATTAACTTTCAAGTCAAAAATGTACGAAAAATTAACGAAATCTTTTGTTTCAGGTGTCAATGGGCCCCTAAAGCCGAAAGTGTAAAAAAAGACACGTTCCATTGCCGAATATGTGAATCTAAATTTGGATCTCGTGGAAATTTGCGCAGACATATTCTCACACATACCGGCGAGAAGCCGTTCACTTGTGACATCTGCGGTCATAAATTCCTACTGGTCGCAAACTTGAACAGACACAAAATAACACATACCAACGAGAAGCCCTTCAGTTGTGAACTGTGCGGTTATAAATGCCGACAGTCCGCACAGCTGAAAGAGCACAAGTTGATACACACCGACGCGAAACCGTTCAGCTGTGATATTTGCGATCATAAATGTCGCACCGCTGGAAAACTGAAGCGGCACAAGTTAATACACACCGACGTGAAACCGTTCAGTTGCGACCTCTGCGATTATAAATGCAGACAGTCCGCACAATTGAGAAAGCACAAAATGAAGCACACCAACGAGAAGCCGTTCACTTGTGATCTTTGCGATTATAAATGCCGAGAGCTCAAGCATTTGAAACGGCACAGGCTAAGACACACCGGCGAGAAGCCGTTCAGCTGTGACCTTTGCGATTATAAGTGCCGACAACTCGGAAACTTGACACAGCACAAGTTAAAACACACCGACGAGAACAAGTTGAAGCACACCGGCGAGAGGCCGTTCAGTTGTGATCTTTGCGACTATAAATGCCGACATCCCACAAATTTGAAACGGCACAGGCTAGAGCACTCCGATGAGAAGCCGTTCAGGTGTGATCATTGCGATTATGAATGCCGACAGCTCGCGTACTTGAAGCAGCACAAGTTAAAACACGCCGACGAGAAACCGTTCAGTTGTGATGTTTGTGATTATAAATGCCGATATCTCGGAAACTTGAAACGGCACAAGTTGAAGACACATCGACGCGACGAGAAGCCGGTATGATATTGTAACACTCTTAGTCGTATGTAACTAGGTACCTACACATAATAAATAGCATATTGCCACCGAGAACCACTTCTGGTTGGATATATTAATGCTTGTAAATGATAAATTTTTAATAAATAGTAAAGTATACAGGGTTTCTTGAATTGCAATCACAGTGTTCTTCAAGCAATAATTTGTATTAATCCTTTAAATCAAACTTCTTAAAAATAAAAAAATTTAAAAATGTAGAGGAAGGAAATAACGGCATTGGTCAAAAACAAATTGTGTTTTACTGCGATGAATTCTCAAATAAAACAAATAAAATATTTTTCAATATTGTTAATTCTTTGTCTCTATGTTTATGAGTTCAAATAATATTGTTGTTTTCATAAGAGAAGAGTTCTGCGTCATAAATAAAATGCGTTTGGTGTTGCATCATCACAACTAAGACGTAAGAAGCGTAACTCCATCCTTTTTTCTCTTTCATCGTTAACAAAGAAATAATACTGAAATAATAATTGTCGCGGTTGTAACTTCGGTGATTGATGACGCAGAGCTCAAGCTCCGTCATTATGACTTTATTCATAATGACTTACCCACAGTTTATTTTCTTACTATACCGGGTGTCCACTTTGATTACGCACCATAGGGATTTCAATGCATTTTTTTTTTAATTGTAAATTCCTGCTCTTCTATAGAATATATCACCAAACGGCACTAAACAGCATAATACGTAGCTTGGTGCTTTTTTTAACAATAACTTCAAAAGGGAAGCGGGAATTTACAGTTATAAAAAATTGCATTGAAATTCATATGGTGCGTAATCAAAGTGGACACCCGGTATATCGATCGATCGATAAGTCAAAGAACCTCTCCCTCTAACGACATATAAATGAAAAACAAACTTTATGTAAATTCTCATATATTGTGAAGACGGTTTATTTTAGGACCTAGTACGTGTGGTACACAAATACACATAAAAACTCAGTCCGGACGTCCGGAATGCAAAAATGTAAAAATATGTATATAGGAATAGCGAAGTAGCGTTAAGGTGCAGATAGACATGCGAGAAAACTTGCGCGAGTTACTGTCTGACACTGATGTCGCGAGTTACTTGCAACAAATTTCGCGTAAGTTACTCGACTCGCAACTCTATTTATGTCAGCGACATCAGTGTCGGACAGTAACTCGCGCAAGTTTTCTCGCATGTCTATCTGCACCTTAACGCTCAGACTAGACGGACCACTCTGTGTACAACAAACACGCTCCACGTGATACAATGAAACTTAAATTTGAAGCTTTCTTTTTGTAAAATAAGTAACTAGAGACGTATAAAAGAATCCGTCTTAAGTGAAACACCTGGTATATTCATACGCTCGAAATATAACTTGCAAGTTGTAAATGTACGAAAATTTAACGAAACTTTTTGTTGCAGATGTCAATGGATCCCCAAGGCAACGTTCGATTGCGGAATATGTTTTTCTAAATTTAAATCTCGCGCGTATTTGCGCAAACACATTTTCATACATACCGGTGAAAAGCCGTTCAGCTGTGACCTCTGCGATTATAAATGCCGGCAGGTAGCAAACTTGAACACCCACATGCTGACGCACACTGGCGAGAAGTCGCTCAGTTGTGATCTCTGCGATTATAAATGCCGACAGGTAGCGTGCCTGAAGACTCACATGCTGATACACACGGACGAGAAGCCGTTCAGTTGTGATCTCTGCGATTATAAAAGCCGACGCGCCGGAAATTTGAAAGACCACAAGTTAAAACACGCCGGCGAGAAGCTGATCAGTTGTGACTTCTGCGATTTTAAATGCCGAAGAAACGGGGATTTGAAAACTCACATGTTAATACACACCGGCGAGAAGCCGTTCAGTTGCGATCTCTGCGATTATAAATGCCGACAGGTGGCCTACTTGAAAACTCACATGCTAATACACACGGAAGAGAAACCGTTCAGTTGTGATCTCTGCGATTATAAATGTCGACGCGCCGTAAATTTGAGAGATCACAAACTGAAACACACCGGCGAGAAGCCGTTCAGTTGTAATGTTTGCGATTACAAGTGCGTAAGCGCCGGATATTTGAGGCAGCACATGTTGAGACACAGCGACGAAAAGCTGATCAGTTGCGATCTCTGTGATTATAAATGCCGAAGAAGCGGGGATTTGAGAAGTCACATGTTAATACACACCGGCGATAAAACGTTCAGTTGTGATGTTTGCGATTATAAGTGCGTAAGCGCCGGGTACTTGAGAAAGCACGTGTTAACACACACGGACGATAAAGTGATTTGTTGCGATCTCTGCGATTATAAGTGTCGAAGAAAGTGGGATATGAAAACTCACAAGTTAATACACACTGGCGAGAAGCCGTTCAGGTGTGGCGTCTGCGATTTTAAATTCCGGCATGTTGGAGTCCTGAAATCTCACATGTTGATACACACCGGCGAGATGCCGTTCAGTTGTGATGTTTGCGATTATAAATGCCGACGCGCCGGACATTTAAAGCGCCACATGCGAGCACACGACGACCAGAAGCCGTTCATTTGTGGTCGTTGCGATTTCAAATGTCCAAGTGCTACAGCTTTGAAGAAGCACAATTTAACACATACGATTTGAAAATTCAGAAGATCCATTCAAGTATTGTTTGAAAGTCAATACGTCAATAAAAACGGTAGGTTTGCTTCTCAGCGACGAATTTAGGATTTGAGAGAGGGGAAGGCAATAGTATTTTATTTAAGTGGGACAGGCGGTAATACTAGTTGTAGTAGTAAAATAATTAAAGTAATTCTAGATTGTAAGATAATAGAAATTTGTTCTAAACGTAGTTTTTATTTATACACAATAATTAACACAACATGTATTACTTATATTATACACAGTTGGTCTAACCAAGACTAGGTATACGGTTAATTGTGAGTAAATGAAGGAGAGGCTCATTGACACTTGTGTGGAAGTGAAATAGAGATATTACAATGTTGCGTGCGAAGGTAGGAATGCGGCCGGCGCCAGCGGCCGGAGCGTAGCCCGTGTTATCAATCGGCAACGTCGATTGATATAGCTATTTCGTTTACTCATGCGCTTTCTACTATTCTATCCTTCATTTACTCACGGTAAATGCATAGCCAGTGGTGACTAGGCCAACGCGATATACTGACCTAAAGAACAGCTTCCATCTTTCCAACACTAGAATATACTTTGTACTTTAGTATGTAAGTAACAGGCATTTGTTTTTTTTGTGTGTGCAGACAATGATAAATGATAATCTTTAATAAATAATAAAGTATAGTTCTTTTAAGCAGATGTTATAAATTAGTTACTTTTTAATTTCATTATTTTCTTAAATGTAACAACTATTTTAGGCATCGCTTTACGTGACGGACGTCGTGTTGAGAATGTAACATTGGGACATGGTCTGTGTAATATCAGTCACATTCTGACTGGCATAAACATCAATTTAAATATCAATTACAATATGATATTTCTTGAACCTAAGGACCACTTTTTTACTACATGCCGATCGGTCTTTCGATAAATCAGAGAACTTTCTTATAGCTATCTCCTTCTTACTTTCGTGAAACTGCCTTAAGGCACATAAATAAAAATTAAACGTTACAAAAAAATGTCGTATTCTTAAATTTAAACTTTACTTAAAATGTTAGACATTGCGTTCATTATCTCTTATCCGGCCTGAGAAGTCAAATTTTCCTCGTTTTGGCGCCACCTGGTGTACAGAAATTTAAAGAAACTTTTTTGTTTCAGGTGTCAGTCTCAACGGATCTCGGACAAGAAAACTATAATTAAGTCGTACGAATGCCGAATATGTGATTCTAAATTTAAATCTTATCGAGATTTGATACATACTGGTGAGAAGCCATTCAGTTGTGGTCTTTGCGATTATAAATCCAGACAGTATAGTGCTTTGAAAATTCACATGTTGATACACACAGGCGACAAGCCGTTCAGTTGCGACATTTGCGATTATAAATGCCGGCAACCCGGAACTTTGAATCGGCACAAGTTAAAACACTCCGGCGAAAAGCTGCACAGTTGTGGTCTTTGTGATTATAAAACCAGGCAGTATAGTGCTTTGAAAATTCACATGTTGATACACACAGGCGACAAGCCGTTCAGTTGCGACATTTGCGATTATAAATGCCGGCAACCCGGAACTTTGAATCGGCACAAGTTAAAACACTCCGGCGAAAAGCTGCACAGTTGTGGTCTTTGTGATTATAAAACCAGGCAGCATAGTAATTTGAAAATTCACATGTCAATACACACAGGCGAGAAGTCGTTCAGTTGTGACATTTGCGATTATAAATTCCGACAGCTCGGAAATTTGAAACGGCACAAGTTGAGGCATACCGGCGAGAAGCCGTTTAGTTGTGAAGTTTGCGATTATAAGTGCCGACAAGTCGGATGTTTGAAAGTTCACATGCGAACGCACACAGACGAGAAGGCATTCAGTTGTGATGCTTGTGATTATAAATGTCGATTTGCCACAAGTTTGAAACGACACAAGTTGGGCCATACCGGCGAGAGGCCCTTCACTTGTGATCTTTGCGATTATAAATGCCGAGAGATCGGAAAATTGAAACTGCACAAGTTAAAGCACAAGGGAGAAGCCGTTCAGTTGTGAGCTTTACTTTAACTTTGAAAACGAACAAGATTTGAAAAGTATAACAAATTGAAATTTACTAGCAGGTCAAAAACAAAGTATGTACAGTTCATTTTTCCAATGTGTGCCGATCGTTCGATCGATAAGTCTAAGAACTTTTAGATAGCTATCTCCGTCTAACTTTCGTGAAACAGCCTTGGGGCTCTTGTCATGTCAAGTCATCTCGTTCTATATTTTCTTAACTCGGATTTATACTACCGGCATATGGTAAAAAAATTATCTTTAGCAGTGTATTCGTCGTAGACTTTTTTTGTATAATTTTTTTCGAAAACCCAATAAATGAACCTAAAAAAGTAAAGTAATTTTGTGAGCCTCCTACTTATGTTTCTTAGGTAATCTTCGCGCCACTATCCACTGTTGAAATGTTAATAATAATCATATCTAAATTGGAATATTTTATTTTATTTCAACTGATTGTGAGTAATATTCCTTTGCATAATTTTACAATTTCTGTTTCGTTTTTGGAAGACAGTAGTACTTAAAAATTCAAGAACAATTTAAAACTTCATAATCATAAATACTTACTATCTTCTCGATTAGGTAAAGGTGGAAATACACGATTCAATTTGGTTCATTCATCGAAAAGTTTTGTATTAGTCGAAAGCGAAGAAGTTTTCGACAAATACAATAATTGCTTCAGTTTGGTTGAATCAACCAAATTGGTAAGGTTACACTTGGTACAATGGTCAAATTCATACTGCATTTGTTTTAAATGATGATACCCTCACCCACCCGAAAGATTTCATCGAATAGGAACTATTTTAAGCAAGAATGTGTTGCGATCTTGTCTTACATATACAGAGGCAATCATAATTCATGATGTTTACGGAAAGCTTACAGAACATCGTACGCATCTTCTTCGGATTTTTCTGTCATGGATATGTCATGAATTACGATTGCGACTGTACATACAAAATAACGGAGCTTTATCGAAATAGTCTTGCTGATAAATGACTTCTGTGGAAACGTGTATAGTAAATATTATGACGCTTCAAATAGGTATAACGAATAGTGAATAACATAATCCTTGTTTCAGGTGTCCACGGATCCGCAAAACTGTGCGTCAAAAAACATTCGAATGCCGGATATGCGATTCTAAATTCACAACTCGTGCATATCTGCGCGTACATATATTAATACATACCGGTGAGAAGCCGTTCAGTTGTGATCTGTGCGATTATAAATGTCGACAGCCAATGAGTTTGAAGTACCATGCGTTGAAGCACACCGGCGAGTTGCCTTTCAGTTGTGATCTTTGCGATTATAAGTGCCTTAGCCTCTACTGTTTAAAACGGCACAGATTAAAGCATAACAAATCGAAAAATTCTTTCAAATAATTGAAACCCAATAAACTTTCCACGTTATGTCCTAAAATTTTTTGTTCTAAATCTCAATAAATATACAGTGTGGAAGAAAGTAAGGAACAAATTCGATAAAAAATAAACTATTGAGTTTTAACAGAAGTCCAAAACAGGTCAATTTTTGTTTTAAATTATACACTTTTTGACTTTGAACTTAAATATTCAGGGCGATACAAAAGTGTATAATTTAAAACAAAAATTAACCTGTTCATGGATTTTTTTTTAAAACTCAATAGTTGATTTCTTTATCAAATTTTTTCTTTACTTCTTTCACACGTTCCTTACTTCCTTTTTATGACGCTGCGTTCTCCACTTCTGAGTGGAGTGTATACGTCCTAAATTTTTTTTTGGTATAATTTTTTTTCGAAAATCCAATAAATCAACCTAAAAAGAAAATTAATTTCATGAGCGTCCTACTTATGTTTCGTCGCCCCACTGTTCACTTTTGAAATGTTTAATTTAATAATTTCATTGTTATTTAATTTTTCAGCGTCAACACAATCATTTGCACGAACAATAGTACATTGATTTATAAGTTTAGAAAAGTGATAGCTTTCCGATGAGTGTAGCTCACGAGTGGATCAAGTATCGAAGAATAATAATACAGCGTGTCGCTAAATTCCGTGGACATGGCTTAACTACAGATTCCTTGGCTCAAAATAAGACGATTTAACCCAACTTATCTATATCCAAAAGTGCTTCGTTAAACCAGAATTCTGCTTCAAAGTTCTTGAAAAGAAAGATTATTTTGATTATATCAGAAAAACCCTTGAATCAATTTGTATGATTTTTGGTATAAGGGAACGTATGTTACAGTTCATTTTTTTTTTCATTCCTGTTCTGAATACCCCCTGTATATGCATTGCCACCGTCCAGCCTTCATTTCTGTTCCGAACACGCCCTGTATATGCGAAATTCGACGTGTCGGATTATTCCTTGGACCGCGTCGTTGTACACATTGCAGTCAGTGTAGGAATACCCGTATTTCGCCGGCGTAATTTTTCTTAAACTTTCGTTTTAGCATATTTCTATTAACAGGACCTTCATTTATTTAAACAAATTCATTTTATATACGTAATCCATCCTTATTTGAGTTCAAAATCGCGTGTATGCGAGGAATTGAACGAATTATAACGAAGTTCTACTTCTGGACGCGTATTATGCGTGATCTTTGCCCTTTCAGCCGATTGGTTCCCACTGTTACTAAGAAAGTTCCCCGGAGGTAAAATTAGAAGGTGTCTCGCTTGTTTATAATCGTTCCTTGTTTGTCAAACGAGAAATGTTGCGCCATTGTCAGAACGAAATTTGCCGTCTCTTGGGTCACACTCTCTTTTCGTAAATATTTTTATTTGTGCGTGCCATTACATCGAAGGGATGTTAGTGCATTTGTACGGCTAATTGCCGACTCTGATTAGACCCAGTTGTGAGACAGGAAAAACCGCGTGTCCCGTGGTTTGTCCCAGCTTCGGTAACAGACCGAGGTAAGTTCTATACGCAGCAACTCTCGGTTTGACTTATGTGTTCGTTCTATTTCATTGCTTATAGGCTTTTATCGTGAGCTTCTAGCAAGAGCTATCGTTAGTCCTAGACTTTAATCTTGGACCTATATCAAGAGTTATTTCTCGTTGGGTGCATCGCGAATTACGGCGTTGGAAGTTCCCTCCCTCGCCCCTCTACGCGGAAGCCGGCACACTACAAAGCGTCGCTGCGACATTGCCGCAAAGACACCGACAAACGAATCGGACATCAAAGGAATAAAGGTCGGAGCGTTATAATTTCTTTTCTTAGTTTTGAGCGATATTTCGCGGATTTAGTTTTTGATCCATTACTTTGATTTTGCCGCAATTAAACTTGCAACTTATTGCGTAACCGCCGGTGTAATTTAAATATGATAAAGTAGACGAGCGTTGACGCGCGCAAATAACCGGAGATTGTATTCTGTTGTATTCTGTTGCACTAGTTACGATTTGAATTATTTTAATATAGTTTAATGCGAAGTTCGGATCCGACCAAGTTGAATATGTTGTAAACTTTTGTGTTCCCCATATATTATTTATTTGTGTATATTCTTTTATGATTGTTGTTTGTGACTAAGTAAATTGACGTGTTCTGGATGTAACGGGTTTTCTTAATTTTCACCTTGTCCCCCTTTCAAAAAAAATTAAGTGGCGCCTATTTTCTTATGGGTTTTGGCCTTCGCGGTTTGGATTTGAACCCTCCCGTCCCACTATAGCTGGCTGGCAACATTGGAGTAAAGTTTCGCTCCAATGTAAAACTTCTGCCCGTCTACGCAGGTAGGTAGCACGTAATTCACATTTTCAGATGATTTTGGTAATTTGCAGTTGACTGCTAATATGAAAAGCAGGGTTGCCGCTACCCTGATATTACCATAACTTTGTTTGTGTTTGCCAGATAGCTTTAATTAATTAATTTTTCGCTCATTAGGAAACTTTTTTATGTCTTTGTAATTTTTGATATTTCTTACGGTTTAGTTACTAAATAGAAAAATCTAAGAGACTGCCTCGCCCCTCTTTGAAAACAGGTATAATCTAACGGGTGTGCAATAATTATTGTAGTGCTGGGTGGTCATGATATCAAACATTTATTACTAATTATTGTTTCAAATTAAAATGAAACATTAAATACTTACATAAATAAGAATTTATTTGTTTTTTGACAGTCAATATTTGAGGCGTCAATTTAACGATGCGATGTAAGAATCGATGCCTATTACAAGCATAACTAATTTATTTTCAGAAAGAGGTGTTCATTAGTAATCTTTTACATCTTTTGATATCTCTTACGGTTTAGCCATAAAATAAAATAATCTAAGTGGAGCGGCGTCCTTTTTTGAAGAACAAAATTAATTACTCTTACGTGCGGTATTAATTAATTGCTTATTGTTTGTCAAATTTGTAAAACTCATTACTAGAAAACAACTAGGTGTTTTTGAATAACAATGGTTCCAACGTGTTCACTTATGCTGAACAAACAGACATGTTACTGGTTTTAGGATTTTGTGAAGGAAATTGTCTTAAGATTTCCAAATCTTTTCCTGTACCTTTCGCGTACCTAATCACAAAACATTTACAAACGTAGAAAGACGTCTTCGTGAAACAGGACGTTTTTAAATATTGCTTACATTAAGTATTTCATAATTTGTCCTGTATTTCAAATCCTTATGTAATAGAAATTTTTTTGATGGTATCCTAGGAATGTGTAAACACATACTGATCAAATTTACACAAAATAATCCAAACCTCAGACAAAAACTGTAATTTTGCCGGCCTATATTATAATCAAGCGGCGGGGACTTGGTGAGATTGTACGGTGAATGACCTAATGACAGCGCAAAAACTGTACAAAATACGTAAACAGCAGTCAGTGGCGGATGTCGCCTGGCGCTCCCTAACTGAAATAAAATAAACATCCACACGTAACTTTACGTACGATCGAGCGCGCACCGCACTTGACTAAGCGATTGAACTTTGGACCCCACCGCTGTCCCGCCGCATAGTTATAATTTGTTTGGTAGAGTGTATTTTATAAACAAATTCGTATCAGTACTTTGCAACATGTTTTTGTTTATTACAACTTATCCATAGACGTAAAAACTTCGGCGAATAATAATAATTAAAGACGCAAAAGTTTAGTAATGAACACCTCTTTCTGAAAATAAATTAGTTATGCTTGTAATAGACATTTGTTTTCCGTGTACAGTCTATTAGTACTAGATTATACCTACTTGTTTTCAAAAAAGGACAATGTAGTCCCTTAGATTTTTCTATTTTGTAACTAAACCGTAAGAAATATCAAAAATTGCAAAGACACAAAAAAGTTTCCTGATGAACGACTCTTTCAAAAAAAGTTATTGTAATATCTGAGTAGTGGCAATCCTGCTTTTTATACTAGCAGTTCACTGCAAATTACCAATTCCTGTGGACCCTTATACCAAAAATCATCCAAATTGATTCTATGGTTTTTCTGTTATAATCAAAATAATTTTTCTTTTCAAGGACTTTGAAGCAAAATTTCGGCTTAACGAAGCACTTTTGAATATAGATAAGTTGAGTTAAATCGTCTTATTTTGAGCCCAGGAATCTGTGGTTAAGTCATGTCCACGGAATTTAACGACACTCTGTGTATCAAGGTATTCAAGCATTTGTGGACATAGTAACAAAACATCAATCAATCAATTTTTGACCTATGAAACGTCACCATAATAAATAAAATGAATGTTGTGTTGCTAACTGAAATCGTGAAGAAAAGTGTTGGGCTAACAAGACAAGTCCCACTTTTCTTCACGATTTTTGATTAAACATTGTGTCACTTTTCTGTCAACTACACGAACAAAATGTGTGTCTGTGTTTATTAATATTTCATAGGCTTTATTTCTGCTACCTGCTAGATGAAAATTTATTCGCAGAGTGTATTTCTCGAATGCACTCCAATTTGTGTGTATAATCCCCATTCGCATTTTACCATGTACTGTACATATCAGGATTATGGCTGCCGTATTGAAGGTCACCTATATTAGAATTCAAAACATCAAAAGCACCGACGTAGTTTTCCTTTCGGTTTAGGGGCTATTTTTTGTCTAAGTCATATTCGGGGTTAAATAAACAAAACCGACATCGATTATTGACGTCGATAGTTTTGTCCGCTTTAGACTTGAAGGAAGCCGCAAATAAAACGTCTAAATATGTTTTTCTTTAAATGAATTATGATAGCGACTGTACATACAAAATAACAGAGCTCTGTCGAAACAGTCTTGCCGATAAATGACTTCTGTGAAAATATATAGTAAATATCTTGACGTAAATTTATACGCTTGAAATAGGTGTAACGAATAGTGAATAACATAATCCTTGTTTCAGGTGTCCACGGATCCGCAAAACTGTGCGTCAAAAAACATTCGAATGCCGGATATGCGGTTCTAAATTTACAACTCGCGCATATTTGCGCGTACATATCTTAATACATACCGGTGAGAAGCCGTACAGTTGTGATCTTTGCGATTATAAATGCCGACAGCCGGGAACTTTGAAGCAGCACAAGTTGACACACACCGGCGAGAAGCCCTTCAGTTGTATTCGTTGCGATTATAAATGCCGACAGTTCAGAAATTTGAAAACTCACCTGTTAAAGCATACCGGCGGGATGCCGTTCAGTTGCGATCTCTGCGATTACGAATGCTCAGCGCTAGAAAAACTGAATAAGCATAAATTAAAACACACCAACGAGAAACAGTTCAGTTGTGATCTTTGCGATTATAGTTGCCGACACGTACAATATTTGAAGAAACATAAATTGCGACACACCGGCGAGAAACCGTTCAGGTGTGCTCTTTGCGATTATATATCCCGAGAACCTAGCGGGCTGAAAGTTCACATGTTGATACACACGGGCGAGAAGCCGTACAGTTGTGATCTGTGCGATTATAAATGTCGACACCTCGCGAGTTTTAAGCAGCACGCGTTACAGCACACCGGCGAGATTCCTTTCAGTTGTGATCTTTGCGATTATAAATGCTGGCGCCTCGCAGGTTTGAAACGGCACAAGCTAAGGCACACCGGCGAGAAGCCCTTCAGTTGTGATCATTGCAGTTATAAATGCCGGGATCTCGGAAGTCTGAAACGGCACAGTTTACAGCACACCAGCGAGATGCCGTTCAGTTGTGATCTTTGCGATTATAAATGCCGGCGCCTCTATTATTTGAAACGGCACAAATTAAAGCACAAGACAAAAGCCTTTCAGCTTTAACTTTGAAAAGTGTAACAAATCGAACATTTTTTTTTCAGATAATTGAAAATCAATAAACACACACAAACAGACAAACGAGACTGTTTATGTTATAGAATTTGTTCATGTTAGCGAGTAAACATGAAAAATGTAGGTACACAATTTTGTTTATAATGCACAAGTTCTTTATTTTGATGGTATGTTTTATAAACTGATATATTACACAGCATTAGAAAAATAATTTGTGATTTTTGTTTGAGTTCTCTTGACAGAAATACTGAGCAAAATAGCTTTCGCTATAGAGTTTATGATATCTCGTTTTGAGTTTATGATATCTTCAGTGATCAAACTGTTTGTTAATGCCCATTGTAGCGCCATATCTAAAGTTAAACGTAAAATTTGTTATTCACATTTTCGAATAAATATGCTGTTCACGCTACAGAGTACACAATAGAAAATATTTTATGTTCACATTTTATCGGTACATTCACGTTAACGTATTTTCACGTTAGCGACATTCTACTATATGTATCTCTGTTGGCACACAATTAATTTTTTAGCATCCTGCGTATGTTTCTTACGTCCTTTTTACGTTGCATTCTCCAGATGTTAATAAGCATTGAAGTGTTGTTTTTATTACTAAATGCAATAGTGTATACAATTGTAATTCGAAAAAATTCCGCCAATTTTATCACGGTGATACCATACAGGATGTTGTATGACGTATTGGACAAGGTTAAATGACATGTTCCTATGAGGTCATCGTAAGTGAAAAAGTTATAATAATATTCATTCTTGATTAGCAAGCTGTGGACCTTTAAAGTTTAGTAATAATTTTTTAGCTTAAAATCTGTGTGCTTATTCCTAAACTTTAAAGGTTCACAGCTCGGTAACCATTGTGAATTGAACCCATATACAGCGTGTAATCGAATAAGTTTCACATATTAATACTGTAAGTTCTTCATCACATAAGGAATTGATTCTGCAAATATCAATGTTCTTGCTCGAAAATAAAAAACTGACCTACCACAAGAGCGCATCGCCTTTTGTTTGAAAACCTCTGCTCGTTCGTCAGTGCGTCTGCGATTTTTATAGACGCATCGTAAAATGATAAATTCCGCAAATGTCACGGTCACTGGGTTAATGTCGCCCGCAATACAACTTGAAACGGAATCTTCGAACATCTGTTTCATTAAATAATCCACAATAATTACATCGTCATATTTCACACTTCGTAAACAAATATCACACAATATGATATAATTTGTTAATTTCTTATGTTGAAATAATGAATGTAAGTTATAAGTACATTGATAAGAAACAAATTGGTGACAGGAGAATTTTGCGGATGCGAACATTTTTTTCGGTTCCGTCAAATAAATAAATGCATTGACTGCACTAAATACAAATGTTTAGTTTAACGCTTTCCCTAAGTTTTGAGAACATTCTTAAATCAATTACTGTAATAAAGTAATTAGGTGCGATTTTATCGCTCGAGTTTAACAGTACGATCGTTTATTGTTTAATTCACGTATAAATTACTATTTGCTTTCAGAATATTAAATGATAAAGAACGTCTAATAATTAAAAAGGCAAATTTCAACACAACACTTGCAACTATCGTAATCAGCTGACACTGTGAACAGGCGTACACACAGTACCTCCGCAATCTTGCGGAATTTTTTTTGCTTAGTCTGAACGTAATAAAGAATCATAAATTAAGGGATGATAAGTTCGGCGCTTTCTGTTCCAATAATACTTTTAGAATGTGACCTTTATTGAATTAATTGTTACCTATTTTTTTACTTATTGTTAGATAGGATTCATGATTACTGTTTTATTTTTAATTAAGGAAATAAAATTATTATGTAAACATTATTTTCTGAAAAATCTGCATATCTATTACTTAAATATTAATTTAAAAATCAGCTGGAAATCTCCGTATTCTATCGTACGAAAGTATTAAATGACCTGCCCCAACGTTTATTGTATCGCATCTGCGGGTTTATTGCGCTATCATTTATTGCGTATAATAGTAAATTTCGCTCAGCCGTTCGGGCCGTCCGGGGCTTTAAATCAAAGCCAGCGGTTCTCAAACGTTTTATGTAAAAAGTAAACATAAATTTTTCCGAAGTTATTATTGACATTTTTTTCAAACGTATGTCGTAACTTCGCTTCTTTTCTTTTGTATTAGTAGTGGTTACAATATGTTAAACTTATTCAATTACACCCTGTATAACTATGTTTTTGTCTGTAAAAATAATTTTTTTATTTGTAAAGAACAGTTTTTATAATTCCATATAGCCAATGCATTCAAAACTTTACATGAAGCTCTTTTTCTCTAAACAATTTATATTTTTAAATAATTACGTATCTCAAGATTGCCAATTGATAAACAAATTGGCATGGTAAGTTCCGGTGAAAAATTGAAATTTATAATGTCAATCATTGAAGCTTGGTTTATGTTACGTAAAATGCCACAGGTAAGTAAAACACATTTTTAAATACCAACAATATACAGGGTATCTGAAGTTATGTGGCCTACTAAAAGTTTTCAGGGAAGGGAATATACGAAAATTATGAAAATTAGTTCGTCGCCCTAAGGGAAAGTGGTCTTACAGATTTTCACTTTTACATCACTTCCGATTATACCGGAAGTCGCCGTTAACTTTCTTATTTGAAACGGAATGCTATACTTTTTATTGCAAATTCTGATTCTCCAAATTATTCTAAACGAAAAGTGTTAAGGCTTCCCTAGACCTAAATGTAACCGATTTTGAGATATCTTCACATTTATTGAAAAAATTGTTTCGGTGATCTTTCATTTAAGAAAATGTATTTGGGACACTTTCGAATTTCAAGTGACATGTCGCTTGAAAGTATAACGTTCATGCTTCCAAACGATATCCTAGTTATCCCTAAAAAATTCACAGGTATCATTACACCCCATTTGTTTGATCTGCCTTTACAATATGCCATCTTTATACGTAAACATATAGGGGTCTGTAGATGGTAGACAATCAAAATTAACAGACCCCCCTTTAACTAGATGCAATTTTTTTTTAATATGTGAAAACGAATTTTTGAAATTGGGGAAGCACCTGCAGTGTACTGTACGTGTTGTCCTCTGGATGCAGTATCAGAAAAAATTATATTTTATCATCCACATATATAGAGTGATTCTTAATCGTTCTCACAAAATTCCAACCAGCTAGAGAACTAGTGTCACAGATTGCAGAAAAATGTTTTAAAAATCTATGTCTTGCAATATTCGATGTTTGTTATTAAATTCATATTTTTCCAATCCTACGATGCGACGATGCAATTAAATTAAACAAAGGCCGGTTAAGTGTGTATGTAGCCAAGGGGTGAGATTGTTTTAAATCGACGAGAACACTTTTCAATTATCAAGAATATTTCTAATGCTTTTAGTTTTTATCAATGCTAGGACGCGGCAATGCAGTTTAATAAAACAAAAAGCGAAAAAGCACGTTTTTTTTATCATTACGAGCGTCCTGATGGTTTTATACCGACGAAAACAATTTTAAATTATTAACAATTTTTCAGTTTTAATTCTAACCAACACTGCGACGCGGCAATGCAGATAAATGAATCAAAAAACGGAAGAGCACGTCCTCATCCTGCGTTAAATCGACGAAAACGCTTCCAAATTGTCAACAATCTTTCTTACGTTTTTAGTTTTGATCAATCCTGCGGTGCGGCAATGCAGTTAAATAAAACAAAAGGCGAGAAAGCACGCTTTTATCTAAATACGCGAATGTAGCCGAGAGCTCCGACGACAAACTTTCTCATGCTTCTCGTTTTGATCAATCTTATGATGCGTCAATGCAGTTAAATTAAACAAAAAGGCAGAAAGCACGTTATTATCTAATTACACGAATGTAGCCAAGAGAGTTGATTGTTCTAAATCGACGAAAACACTTTCTAATAGATGCTTTTAGTTCTCACCAATCCTACGATGCGACAATGCAGTTAAATGAAACAAAAAGCGTAAAGGCACGTTTTCATCTAATTATATGAATGTATCCAAGAGTCTACTACTTTAAATCGGATTCTAACCAATCCTGGGATGCGATAATGCAGTTAATTGAAACGAAAAGCGTAAAATCACGTTTTTTTTTCTAGTTAGACGAATGCATTCAAGTGTCCTATAAAACTTAACTCTGGTTGTGAAGTTTTAAGTTCCAGTGGCATTCAGGATCTTTCATGACTTCTTCCTATCGTGAAACCAGCTCTCGTTCTTAGATGAAAGTGAACCTTCAATGACATCGTCACTCACTTCTATGTCGAAAAAGAAACATAGATGAAATATCTGTTTATGAACAATCGACCCTTGTTTTTCTAGAGGATTACGAAGGAATCGTACATGCATGTTTTTAAGGTATAATATTGTAATGATTCGTCGACAGCGGTCGGCGTCAGTCTGTCTCTTGCGTCACAGCCGACGCGCCTTAGACTAGAGGCTTCTGCAGACGGCCTGGAGAATGCCGGCGGCAGAATAAATTAGACCAGACAATCTGTCGCGCTCTAGAAAGTACGAGAACAACAGCGTCGGCTTATAAATGCACGCGGCCGGGAGTGGGCAACAGTTCAGCATTAGACAGTGTCCCATTAAAGTTCGCGTTAGTTTTCGCTCGGCTGTTAAAATAAATTAGATATAAGCTTGTAAATAATTTAGTGTTAACTAGTCTGCTATTAAATAAATTAGTTTATTAACTATTACGTGTTTTGTTTTAAAATAAAAATTAATAGAACCCTTAAAACCGTTACGATATTAATAAATTAAGTACAATTAATTATCCTAACCTAACTTAAATATACAGGTGTCCATAAAATAACACAGCAATACCTATACACATTCACTCTAATAAATTTAGCAGGACTGAAAGTGTTTTTTTTTTTTTGTCCAACTAATTCCCCAAGCTCAGAGTCTGTCGGGGAGGGGTGTTGGCGGCTGCGACCGACTTTAGATGTTAATTTCTCCTTCGGCATTTTCGCCTTACAAAGTTGCAACCTACGCAGTAAAGCTAAGACATGCCGTCCAAATTCTATGGCAAGCCTTTCAAGCTTTAACTCCACTCTTTTCCACCATATACAGTGAAAGCTCTCTTAGGCGGACACCGACCGTGACCAGCAAACTGTCCGTCCATTAGAAGTGTCCGCCTAAGAGAGATGCAAATGCATGTAAATTACATAAATGGTAGATTAAAAACTGTCCAGCTAAGAGAGGTGTCCGCTTAAGAGAGCTGTCCGCTAAGGGAGCTTTCACTATACATAGCTTGGCACTTCAACATACAGTGTCGTTCATTAAATTCGTAACTTGTGCCAATTAGCCAAATTGAAACTGATAATGAATTAATCTTCAAGTCAAAACTGTACAAAAATCTAAAAAAAAAAAACGTATCCCGGAAGTCAAAAGCGAATATGAGAAGACCTTCCCATGCCAAACATGTGGTTCTAAATTTACAAAACGTGCATATTTGCGCAAACATCTTCTCATACACACCGGCGAAAAACCATTTAATTGTGACGTTTGCGATTATAAATGCAGACAAGTCGGACATCTGAAGCGTCACAAGTTAAGACACACCGGCCAGAAACCGTTCAGTTGTGATATCTGCGGTCTCAAATGCCGAGAAGCTTCCACGTTGAGACAGCACAAGTTGCAACACACCGGCGAAAAACCGTTCGGTTGTGACGCTTGCGGTTATAAATGTCGACGTGCCCATGACATGAGAGTGCACAAGTTAATACACACGAACGAGAAGCCGTTAAGTTGTGAAGTTTGCGATTATAAAAGCCGACACGTCGGGTATTTGAAACAGCACAAGTTAAAACATACCGGCGAGAAGCCGTTCAGTTGTGATTTCTGCGAGTATAAATGCCAACGCTCTAGACATTTGAAAGATCACGTGTTAAAACACACCGACGTGAAACCGTTAAGTTGTGATACTTGCGATTACGAGTGTCGACATCACAAAAGTTTGAAGCAGCACAAGTTAAAACACACCGGCGAACAGCCCGTCAATGATAACGCTTGCGATTATATCGACGAGAAGCCTGTATGATATCGTAATTTGATATATTGATGCGTCTATATTATAAACTTTAATAAATAATAAAGTATACAATCATAGTTTTTTTTTAATTTCATTATCATTTCATTATCAGGAAAAATTATTTTTCCCGTTTTGACATTTGATAAATAATGAATTAGCTTTCAGGTCGAAAGTTTTCGAAAATTTAAAGAAAACTTTTTGTTTCAGGTGTCCACTAATCCCGGAAGTTAAAATTGTAAATATGGAAACGTTCGAATGCCGAACACGTGATCCTCAATTTACAACTCGTGCATATGTGCACACTTTCATACGCGCCGATGAGAATCATTTCGATTATGATCCTTGCGATTATGAACGCCGACGCGTCGGATATTTGCAACGCACCGGCGACAAACCGTTCGGTTGTGGTCTCTCCGATTTGACGATCCACACGGATGAGAGGCTGTTCAGTTGTGATCTTTGCGATTATACATGTCGATACCTCATAAGTTTGAAAGAGCACGTGTTAAAGCACACCGGCGAGATGCCGTTCAGTTGCGATCTTTGCGATTATAAGTGCCGGCGCCTCGGGAATTTGAAGCAGCACAAGCTGAAACACACCGACGAGAAGCCCTTCAGTTGCGACCTTTGCAATTATAAATGTCGACATCTCGTAAGTTTGAAAGAGCACGTGTTGAAGCACACCGGTGAGAAGCCGTTCAGTTGCGACGTTTGCGATTATAAATGCCGACGCTTCGGAAATTTGAAGCAGCACAAGCTGAGGCACACCGGCGAGAAGCCCTTCAGTTGTGATCTTTGCGATTATAGATGCGGATACGTTGTAAATTTGAAGCGACACAAATTAAAGCACAAGCGAAAACCTGCTCAGTTGTGATCTTTGCCGTATCAAATGTCGACGGGCTTTAACGTTGAAAACGCTCAAGATTTGAAACATCATATCAAATGTACTATGATAAACCGAGAAGTAGGTTCAAATAATTGAAACTGAAAATAGATAGATATCAAAGCACCACGTTATGTTCTGTTATAATTTCTTTTAAATAAATATGTGTATCGATACTGGAAGAAAATTGATTTTTTGAGCATCCTGTGTGTATGTTTCTTATGCAACCCTTTTACGCCCCATTGTTCCCTTCTAACAATCGTTTTGTTTGAGTACTAAATACAATTGTCTTCACAATTTTAGATATTGCACTTTGTATACTTACGGGTCTAAAATTACCTACCAATAGGTAAACAGTATTATATTTGTTAGGTATAGTCGTCCAAGTTTTGTATCGGTTTTATGATCTTGCTATAAAAAATGCTTCAAAAAGACCGGCACTACGGTGCCTTTGTCGCCTCTCTGTTCCTTTTTTTTTATAGCAAGACCATAAAACCGATACCAAACTGGGACGCCTATAGATGAGGGTAGCTTCTGCGAGAACGATATCTCTGGCTACTTTCGAAAATTTAAAAGAACACACATCGATGTGTGATTCGATACAAATTCCTGTGAAGTGGATAA
Source organism: Dorcus hopei (assembly GCA_033060865.1). Taxonomy (NCBI): domain Eukaryota; kingdom Metazoa; phylum Arthropoda; class Insecta; order Coleoptera; family Lucanidae; genus Dorcus; species Dorcus hopei. The sequence goes on from CM065425.1 coordinate 75,482,553, forward strand.
TAAGGGAGTTACATGCCCTGAAAGAGGGGTGGAAAACATTGTTTTATTGGCAATACCTTCTGGCTCCTTTAAGTTATCAAACTAATATCTTAAACCGGGTACAAGGCATCTAACTGCGCATTTACAACGTAAAGGGCCCCCTCAAACTACCCTTTAAAAAGGAGGAAGAATCCAGAGGAGACTTTAATAGTTGCGGGGCTCCGGGCGTGAGATTTATACGGGGCCCGTTTGAGTAAGAAACTTGAGTAACAGTTTGATGTATGTAATAATCTGTTTTTGAAATAAGTTTGCTTTTTGCCTTCCGTCATAAAAAATTAAGGTTTCTTTAACTACTTTTACATTCATTCATAATCCCGCCCCCCAACCCCGGTCGATTTTGTCCCGCCCTACCAAAATTGAAATCTGATCACTGGACGCATTCAGCAGACCCAAAGTTCGGATCGGGACATATTATGGGGCCTGTTCGATATCTCTGCACTTTCTACACTTTTAACACCTTTACTCTATTTTTCTCACTTCTGCTTACGTTATATTTTATACATCGCACTCTCTCAGGAGCGGTTGGTGCAAAGAGTGTAGAAAAGTGCAGAGCTATCGTACAGACCTATTATGAGTGATTGTTGACATTTATGTTGGCAACACTATTTTACAAGTGCGTTAAAAAACGAAGAATATTGTAAAATAGGAAGCCAATTACATTCACAATAATTACTACGATTCTTAATGATTATTGTGAATGTATTGGCTTCATTACGTGAGATATTTTGACCAATCAGTGCTGAGATACAACTTATTTCTATGTATCGATTGGTCAAAATAAGTCACTTAACGATGATCGGTATTTAACGATGTCGTTATAAGTTACAGAATAGGGGGGGGGGGTTAGTCATGGGACTCCAGTGTAGTATATAGAGAATAAAATTGACATTTCTCGAATCTTATTTAGTTAAATTGAATATGAATTGATTATTGAATAAACAATGATGAACTGTTGGTTTGTGGACGTTCCAGAATTTTGTAAAACGCTGGTGTGCGCCTACGACATACAGCGACCGTATTTTTTTAGTGACCAGTTTGTACGAAAAACTACTCTAAGGACCGGGTATTATAGCATTAGTTTAAAAGTGCAGTTTACGTAAACTTTAATCTAAAGGTAAAATCTCATATCAGCCCAACGATAATAATCCATTTTCAGACTAATGAGTGCGAAATTAAAGTCAAGTTAAACAATAAAATGAGGAAAACTCGATCAAAACTAACCTCACTTATATTAACAGTCAGCTTAATCGTCTCTTCAACCACCGACTGTCGACCACAACTTAGAAGCGTCGTCATCGGCAGGTATAAAACGGGAATATCTCAAAATCTGAAGTTTAACTGTCAGACTGTAGTTTAAACTAATGCTATAATATCGGCCCTTGGTGTGACTCTCTCCTGTTATTCTTAACTCGTTGGGGTAAACAGAGGAGAAGTGTTGCCAACGCAATAAAACTTCTCAAAGCTAAAATGCTTTTTGCCTTTCAAATACACGCACGTTCAATCCGTGGATCACCATAATTTTCGTGGTATGTTAAATTTATGAAAACATTTGGAAACACTTTGGATTTCGGAATGTGTAATTTTTAAGAATGCAGTTATTCAAAATTTTTTTGTTGCAGTTAAAGCACGTGTTTTGGCTGTGGTCATAAGGTGTTAATTCGACACGTGATTGGCCCCAAAGGGGAGGTAGATGTGTTATCACCTTTCATTTAATTAGGATGCGGCCAGCAAAGTTGTTTGCGTCTTTGCCATCCATGTACTTGCATAACCGCAGCAGTTGATTAGCTGCGCGTTAAGGTATCGGTCTGCCAATGAAGTGCATGAAGGCGTGTCCTCGATTTTATTCCTTTTATCACCATCACTCCGCCCAGATTAATTTGAATGGCTCGAAAAATTTGAATCCTGGGTTTTCAGGTTGGGGCCCTGTCAAATTTCTTGGTTTTTGGTGACGTTGTTTAGGAGCAGGAAGCAGCGAAATCCCTTTTAATAACGGACGAAACGTTGGTAGTGGGAGGAAGTCTTCAAATTAAATTTTAGTAGTCAATTAAACTCGTCCAACTCACAGATGGGAAACAACTTTTCGGCGAATCATGCGTAAGCTGGGCGGAGTCTGTTGTTTCGATCAGACAGTAGTTGATTGGCTGCGAGGTAAGTTGCCGATCTGCCAATGAAGCGTATGGGGGCGTGTCCTCGCTGTTGGTCGTTTCTCGTTTCATTACCGTCGCTCCGCCCAAAATAATATGATTACGTTATTTACTTTTAAAAGAGTTTTCTGTTTTCTCAAGTTTTGTGGAGAATTTCGCGAAAGCCGATTACTGCAATTCAATTTTGTAAAAGTTATTGAAAGATTCGATGGCTATTAAGTATAGCAGACTTTCGCATTTTCCTAAACGACCGGAAGATTACTCAATACCTAGATCACACAGTTCTGTGTTGGAATTTCATATTATAATAAACCAATAACTAATATAGATTTAAAAAAGTCTGGAAGACCAACCTTATTTAAAACAAAATTAAAAGAATATCTAATACGTCTTTGCCTACATACATAATTTAAAGGAATTCTGTTGATAAGCCTATTTTAAATTTATTATTATTTCTACTATGAAATTAAGAATTAATTAAATTCTTTGTTTCAGGTGCCGACGGGTCCGTAAAACAAAGAAAACATTCGAATGCCGAATATGTAATTCGAAATTAAAATGTCGTAAAAGTTTGCGCACTCATCTTTTGTTACATACCGGTGAGAAGCCGTTCGGTTGTAATCTTTGCGATGATAAATTCCGACACCACACCGCTTTGAAACGGCACAAGTTGAAACACACTGATTGGAAGCCGTTCAGTTGCGACCTCTGCGATTACAAATGTCAAACGCTCGGGAGTCTGAAACAGCACAAGTTGAAGCACCCCGGCGAGAAGCCATTCAGTTGTAATCTGTGCGACTTCAAGTGTCGATCCGGTAAAAACTTGAAAACCCACAAATTAAAGCACAGCGACGAGAAACCGTTCGGCTGTGATCTTTGCGATTATAGATGCCGACATTTCGTACACTTGAAGAAGCACAAGTTAATACACACCGGCGAGAAACCGTTGAATTGCGATCTTTGCGATTACAAATGCCGAGGGCTCGGCAACCTGAAGCAGCACAAGTTAAAGCACACCGACGAGAAGCCGTTCAGTTGCGACGTTTGCGATTACAAGTGCCGACGGTTCGGAAACTTGAAGCAGCACAAGTTGAAGCACAACGACGAGAAGCCGTTCAGTTGTGACCTTTGCGATTTTAAGAGCCGAGTTGCTTCAAGTTTGAAGCAGCACAAATTAATGCACACCGGCGAGAAGCCGTTCAGTTGTGATCTTTGCGATTATAAATGCCGACAGCTCGCGAGTTTCAAGCAGCACAAGTTGAAGCACACCGACGTGAAGCCGTTCGTTTTTTATTTCTGTGATTAATCGAACGCTCAGACGTACACTTGAAACAGCATTAACATATTCTGTAGCACAAGTTAAAACACACCGATGAGAACCCGCTCAGTTGTGATCTTTGTGATTATAAATGCCGATATCTCGGAAACTTGAAACGAGACAAGTTGAAAACACATCGACGAGAAGCCGGTGTGATATTGTAACACTCGTCATATTAGGTATTAGTCGCTAGTTTGATTAAGATTTCAATTACTTTCAAACGTACGTAACTAGGTACATACCTACATATAATAATATGGCCGCCGAGAATCATTTCTGGTTGGATACATTAATGCTTCTAAATGATAATCTTTAATAAATAATAAAGTATGTAACTATAGTTTTTTTTTAATGTTATAATTAATCACCTTTCTAATTCCATTATTTTCTTGGCGTAACTGTTTCAGGTATGACCTGTCAGATTTTTACGAGACGGACGTGGCCCGGTAATTTTAAACAGAGCTTAAATTTAAGTCGTGTTTAGATTGTGACATTTGGGCATGATCTGTGTAGTGTCACTCACATCTGACTGACGCAAACTTCAATTTAAACACGAATTAGAATGTGATTGATCTTTGTTGAATCTATAGGTAATCTTGTTACTACATACCGATCAACGATCGATGATTCAAAGAACTTTTAGATATGTATATACAGGGTATCCCAAAAATGTGTTCTCGGGCAACTGCTGAAGATACAAAAAACATTTCAACACAATTTTGTTTTTAATTTTAGAGGTCTACAACATAAAATTACTTTCATCCACACAAAGTGAATCAAAACAGTGGTGCTGTGCTGGAAACAACTTTTTTATTCAAAGATTCAGTAACCAAATTCAATTTATATCAAAACTATCAGCATGGCCTTGATCAATGAATGTGATAACCTGACAGACGGTTGATAAATCTAGTCGTTTTTTTTGAAAAAGATTGATAGACGAAGTCGTTCATTGTTAAAATAAACTTTTTATTAACTACAACGTGTTGAAAATGCATGAAAACCTAAAGAGTTTCTTTGTTTCAGGTGTCAACGGATCACTAAAGCTGAAACTGTACCTAAAAAAACATTCGAGTGCCGGATATGCGATTATAAATTTAAACGTCGTCCAGATTTGCGCAGACATATATTAACACATACCGGTGAGACGCCATTCAGCTGTAATCTCTGCGATTATAAATGCCGAACAAACTGGGATTTAAAAACTCACATGTTAAGACACACTGGCGAGAAGCCGTTCAGTTGTAATCTTTGCGATGATAAATTCCGACACCACTCAGCTTTGAAACGGCACAAATTGAAACACACTGATTGGAAGCCGTTCAGTTGCGACCTCTGCGATTACAAATGTCAAACGCTCGGAAGTCTGAAACAGCACAAGTTGAAGCACCCCGGCGAGAAGCCATTCAGTTGTAATCTCTGCGACTTCAAGTCTCGATCCGGTAAAAACTTGAAAACTCACAAATTAAAGCACAGCGGCGAGAAACCGTTCGGCTGTGATCTTTGCGATTATAAATGCCGACATCTCGTACACTTGAAGAAGCACAAGTTAATACACACCGGCGAGAAACCGTTGAATTGCGATCTTTGCGATTACAAATGCCGAGGGCTCGGCAACCTGAAACAGCACAAGTTAAAGCACACCGACGAGAAGCCGTTCAGTTGTGATGTTTGCGATTATAAGTGCCGACGGTTCGGAAATTTGAAGAAGCACAAGTTGAAGCACAACGACGAGAAACCCTTCAGTTGTGACCTTTGCGATTTTAAGAGCCGAGTTGCTTCAAGTTTGAAACAGCACAAATTAATGCACACCGGCGAGAAGCCGTTCAGTTGTGATCTTTGCGATTATAAATGCCGACAGCTCGCGAGATTAAAGCAGCACAAGTTGAAACACACCGACGTGAAGCCGTTCGTTTTTTATTTCTGTGATTAACCGAACGCTCGGACGCACATTTGAAACAGCATTAACATATTATTCCGTTAAATTTTAAGTAGTTACATAGAGGTTTGTAGCACTGACATTTTTTCGTGCTTACATAACCCCCATCACTTGACAAACGCATTTGAACTTTGAAAACACGAAGCGCGAGGTACGTTTGTGCTTTCTAGCTGAAGAGCAGCAATTTCAGCATCTGCTTTAAGCTTTAGTATCGTTTTGAAATTAATTAATTAAGTGATTTGCGTTTACCTTGCACATTTTTTACGTGATGTTATGATCACATAATACGACACTGACAGTTATTGACGACCGCCTTGTCACTCTGCGCAATATAACATTTTGTTAACTTTCGATCGTTAAATCGAAAGTTGAAAATTAAAAAGCATTTAACTGCTACACAACCGAATCTGTATAAAAATTTAAACGGACCCTTTGTTTCAGATGTCAACGGATCACTCAAACTAAACCCACGAATAAAGGAGCATTCGAGTGCCGGATATGCGATTCTAAATTTACATCTCGTGTATATTTACACATGCATATTTTGACACACACTAGTGAGAAGCCATTCAGCTGTGATCTTTGCGATTATAAATGCCGATACCACGATGAACTGAAACGGCACAAGACAGAGCACGCCGGTGAGAGGCAGTACAGTTGTGATCTTTGCGATTATAAAAGCCGACACCTCATACATCTGAAACAGCACAAGCTAACACACACCGACGAGAAGTCATTCAGTTGCGATCTTTGCGATTATAAATGCCGACAACTCGGAAATTTGAAGCGGCACAAGTTAATAAAGCACACCGACGAGAAGCCGTTCAGTTGTGATCTTTGCGATTATAAATGCCGACTTCTCGATAGTTTGAAACGGCACAAGTTAAGGCACATCGGCGAGAAGCCGTTCAGTTGTGAACTTTGCGATTATAAATCCTGGAACTGCGAAAGTTTGAAACTACACGAGATGATACATACTGGCGAAAAGCCGTTGCTTTGTGGTCTTTGCGATTACAAATGCCGAAAACTTGCAAGTTTGAAAACGCATATGTTAAAGCACACGAAAAAATAATATAAGTACTCTAGTTCAGTGAGTAAATAAATTAGGTAATTTGGTGAGAGGTTAGTAAGTGTAATAATTTTTATTCATGTACAGTCCTGACGAGGAAGGTACGGGGAAATCACACGGTTGTTTTTTTTACCCCCAAATTATAATTTAAATTCCATAGAAAAATGGACATGTTTAAAAGTAATTTTCGAGATTGATTTCAAGATTTAAAAAAAACATAATTTTAATAATAATTTCGAATTAAATTCCGTCAATTTTTCCCTCGGATTTAGCGTCTTTCGGTGGCAGTTTTTATGTTTATAGTATAATATAATGTATTGCTGTTTTTATAAAATTAAATTACATAAACGAATATAAATTCTTTGATTTCGCCAAGTTTTATTCTTTTGTGTTGATCACGCTGTCTATGGAGCCAGTCAAAGATTCTAGTAATTTCCAGACTCGCCCCAAATGGCGGAGCAATCGCTACTTTTCCACGGTATTCTGGAAAGAGAAAATTAGTATACAGGGTGAAGGACAACTGTACCGACAAAAAACAAACGCGATGAATCGATGTCACAGATTACGGGAAAAAATGTTCAAAAAATTCTTGCGAACTAAAAAATTACCCCAAAATCAAGCTCCGGCACTGCGTACGAAATACGGCGACCACGTTCTATAAATGCGGTAGTATAATAGGACTCAGTTTTTTATTGACTCGCTTGCACACAATGCGACCTTGACACATCTCGATTGATCTTATTACTCGTTTAAGAGCAGGGGAAGGCAAGTTTGTTTTACGCGACGTAATTATTAGCAATTTCTAAAATTGCGAAGAGAGGAAAAATAATATGAATAGGAAAACAAGAAATTTGTTCCTATTTCTCAATTATTTAATTTAGTTCCGAGTGCTTATTTCAATTAATTCCGAAACTTTCCTGCTTTCTTGTAGCACACTTCTTGAAAAACACTGTATACATAATACTTTTATATCTATTTAAAGCTATCCATAACATGAAAAAAAAGATGAAAATATTAAATAAATAATAATAATAAATAACTACTTTGAAAACTGAAAGAACTTCTTGTTCCAGGTGCCGGTGGATCCCTAAAGCCAAGACTGTAAATAAAAAAACGTTCGATTGCCGAATATGTGGTTCTAAACTTGCATCTCGCGCAAATTTGCGTAAACATATTTTCATACATACTGGTGAAAAGCCGCACAGTTGTGATGTCTGCGATTATAAATTCCGACACGTCGGAGCTTTGAGGCACCACAAGTTGACACACACCGGCGAGAAGCCGTTCAGTTGTGATTCTTGCGATTATCAAAGCCGACGCGCCTCACAATTGAAAGACCATAAGCTAACGCACACCGGCGAGAAGCCTTTCAGTTGCGGTCTTTGCGATTACAAATGCAGGCGTCTCGGAGTTCTGAAACGTCATATGTACGTACACACCGGCGAGAAGCCGTTCAGTTGTGATCTCTGCGATTATAAATGCAGAGAGGTCGGAGACTTGAGGAAGCACGAAATGAGACACACTGACGAGAAGCCATTCAGTTGTGACCTCTGCGATTACAAATGCCGACAGCGCGGAAGTTTGAATAGGCACAAGTTGAGACACAGCGGCGAGAAGGCGTTCAGTTGTGATCTATGCGATTATAAAACCCTGCGGGTCACACACTTGCGAAAGCACAAAATTACACACACTGACGAGAAACCGTTCAGTTGCGATCTTTGCGATTATAATTGCCGAAGGATGAGTGATTTGAAAACGCACAAGTGGTTGCACACCGGCAAGAAGCCATTCAATTGTGACTTTTGCGATTGTAAGTTCCGACGGCTCGGAGCTTTGAAACGGCACAAGTTAACGCATACCGGCGAGAGGCCGTTTAGTTGTGATCTTTGCGATTATAAATGCCGACAGATCGGACATTTGAAACTGCACAGGTTGAGACACACCGGCGAGAAGCCGTTTAGTTGTGATCTTTGCGATTATAAATGTCGAAGCCACGGAGGTTTGAAACGACATAAGTTAACACATCGACGAGGAACCTTTTAATTGTGATCTTTATGATGTTGACATATTTAATATTTAATTGATTTATTACTCGTTTAACAGCTGGGGAAGGCAAGTTCGTTTCACACGACGTAATTATTAGTAGTTTCTAAAATTGCGTATGAAATGCGAATAATATATTCGCAAATAATTGTGTAAATAATTATATTGATAACATGAAATTTTGTTGTAAAAATGATGTAATTTTACCACCATTTTAGCAGTGCGTTTACACTTTCCATTAAATAGCCATAAAGATTGTACAGAAAAAAAAAATTTAAGGACTTTTTCTTTTCTTAACGAAGCTATCCATAACATAGAAATTATTATTATTATTAGCTATAATAAATTACTTATCAAACCGAAAATATCTGAAAACTGAAAGAAACTTCTTGTTTCAGGTGCCAACGGATCCCTAAGGCCAAGATTGTAAATAAAGGGCGGTTCGATTGCCGAATATGTGGTTCCAAACTTGCATCTCGCGCAAGTTTGCGTAAACATATTTTCGTACATACTGGTGAAAAGCCGTTCAGTTGTGATGTCTGCGATTATAAATTCCGACATGCCGGAACTTTGAAGCAGCACAAGTTGACACACACCGGCGAGAAGCCGTTCAGTTGTGATTCTTGCGATTATCAGTGCCGACGCGCCTCACATTTGAAAGACCATAAGATAAAGCACACCGGCGAGAAGCCTTTCAGTTGCGGTCTTTGCGATTACAAATGCGGGCTTTTAGGACTTCTGAAACGTCACATGCACATACACACCGACGAGAAGCCGTTCAGTTGTGGTCTCTGCGATTACAAATGTCGAAGGCATAGTCTTCTGAAACTTCATATGTTAACACACTCGGGTGAGAAGCCATTCAGTTGTGGTCTCTGCGATTACAAATGTCAAAACCATAGATATTTGAAACTTCATATGTTAACACACTCGGGTGAGATGCCATTCAGTTGTGACCTCTGCGATTACAAATGCCTACAGCGCAGAAACTTGGAACAGCACAAAATGAGACACGCCGGCGAGAAGCCGGTCAGTTGTGATCAATGCGATTATAAATGCCAACAGGTCACAGAGTTGAGGAAGCACATGCGTAAACACACTGACGAGAAGCCGTTCAGTTGTAACCTTTGCGATTATAAATGCCGGCACATAGCGAATTTGAAAAATCACAAGTTAAAGCACACTGGCGAGAAACCGTTCAGTTGTGATCTTTGTGATTATAAATGCGGATGCCTCGCAAGTTTGAAAACGCACAAGTTGAGACATAGCGGCGAGTACCCGTTCAGTTGTGATCTATGCGGTTATAAATGCCGGTTCCTCGAGAGTTTGAAACGACACAAGTTAAAGCACACCGGCGAGAAGCCATTCAATTGTGATTTTTGCGATTGTAAGTTCCGACGGCTCGGAGCTTTGAAACTGCACAAGTTAACGCATACCGGCGAGAGGCCGTTTAGTTGTGATCTTTGCGATTATAAATGCCGACAGATCGGACATTTGAAACTGCACAAGTTGAAACACACCGGAGAGAAACCGTTTAGCTGTGACCTTTGCGATTATAAATGTCGCAGCCTCTGGTGTTTGAAACGACATAAAAAAACACATCGACGAGGAACCGTTTAATTGTGGTCTTTATGATGCTGACGTATTTAATTAATATTTGAAAATTCACATGGTAACTAACATGCATAGGCCGATAGGTCAGAAGCTTTTCAGTTGTAATTCTTTGCAATTTCAAAAGTCGATGATGTATCTTTGAGACGTAAAATAAAATTTGAAAGGGCACAAGTTATGTCAGTTCAATTTAGTTTCGTTACAGTAACATTATTGTTTTTTGAATTGCAGTGACAGTGTTGTGGTACCAGCATCTTCAAGCAATAATTTGTGTAAATCCTTTACAAAAAAAAAATTAAGAGCAATGAATTAACCCTACCGAGGACAGCGTTAGTCAAAATTAAATTTTGTTTTGCTGCGATAGTTTCTTTATGTCCATATAAATCGTATGTCAATCAAACTAAATTAATAATATATCCCTCAATATCGTTAATTCTTTGTCTCTATGTTTACGTGTTGCAACCGCAGCTTGGCACTATGGAATTTCCAGTAGAACATGCCACCCTGACAAGCCTTAAATAATGATCAAATCTCAGCATACAGGATGAATGACAACTGTACCGGCAAAAAAAAACGCATATGAGAATCGATGTCACAGATTACGGGAAAATTGTTTAAAAAATTCTTTTGAACAATTTATAATCAATTAAAAAATGAAGCTCCGGCACTGCGTAAGAAATACGGCGGCCACGTTCTTTAAATGCGACAGTATAATATTTTTATTGACTCTCGCTTGCACACTTGCTCTGAATTGATTTTATTACACGTTTAACAGCTGGGGAAGGCAAATTTCTTTTATGCGAAGCAAGTATTAGTTGTAGTATATTCAGTTTCAAAATAAGCGCGTTTTAGGTTTCCTTATCAAACCAGTTTTATTTCTACTTTTTGTTATATTAATATGTTTGGCTCAGCGCTTAGTGATCGTAAATAGTTGTACTTGGGGATTGGCAAATAAATGAATGTTATGTTTTATTTTAAAATAAGTATCCAAAATATAGTATTATTGATTTTTAAAATAACTGTATGAAATACGAATAATAAATTCTAATGTCAAAAGAACTAGGCTAATTATGCCCGGAACGAAAATAATTACTGCAGTTTCAACATCTAGCATGTTAATGCCCAGTTTTACAATCGTGGGAAAGGGACGGAATAACTGTTCGCTGGATATCCTTTAACGTTCCTCCATATCTTCGTCACACCTACGTCACATTATTCTAAGAATAATGCTTATTCGACGATTGTAAAACCGAGCATAAGTGTTGAGACTGCGGTAAATGCGTTACAAAAAACAAAGTAAAAATTATTGAGTCATTTATTGTTTCCATGGAATACTGTTACAGTTCATTTTTTTCATTCCTCTTCTGAATACCCCCTGTATATGCATTGCCACCGTCCAGCCTTCATTTCTGTTCCGAACACGCCCTGTATATGCGAAATTCGACGTGTCGGATGATTCCTTGGACCGCGTCGTTGTGCACATTGCAGTCAGTGTAGGAATACCCGTATTTCGCCGGCGTAATTTTTCTTAAACTTTCGTTTTAGCATATTTCTATTAACAGGACCTTCATTTATTTAAACAAATTCATTTTATATACGTAATCCATCCTTATTTGAGTTCAAAATCGCGTGTATGTGAGGATTTGAACGAATTATAACGAAGTTCTAACATGTGTTTTTTTAAAAATGCCATAAAGGTTGGCCATGAAAATTAAAACTCATGTCGTAGCTTGGCATCTAACACATGCCAAATCTGAAAATTTAAAGTAAATGAATGGAGCTAAGACATGAATTTTCTTTTCCACAGCCACCCCTTATGGCATTTTTAAAAAAACACATAGTACTTCTGGACGCGTATTATGCGTGATCTTTGCCCTTTCAGCCGATTGGTTCCCACTGTTACTAAGAAAGTTCCCCGGAGGTAAGATTAGAAGGTGTCTCGCTTGTTTATAATCGTTCCTTGTTTGTCAAACGAGAAATGTTGCGCCATTGTCAGAACGAAACTTGCCGTCTCTTGGGTCACACTCTCTTTTCGTAAATATTTTTATTTGTGCGTGCCATTACATCGAAGGGATGTTAGTGCATTTCTACGGCTAATTGCCGACTCTGATTAGACCCAGTTGTGAGACAGGAAAAACCGCGTGTCCCGTGGTTTGTCCCAGCTTCGGTAACAGACCGAGGTAAGTTCTATACGCAGCAACTCTCGGTTTGACTTATGTGTTCGTTTTATTTTATTGCTTATAGGCTTTTATCGTGAGCTTCTAGCAAAAGCTATCATTGATCCTAGACTTTAATCTGGGACCTATATCAAGAGGTATTTCTCGTTGCATCGCGAATTACGGCGTTGGAAGTTCCCTCCCTCGCCCCTCTACGCGGAAGCCGGCACACTACAAAGTGTCGCTTGGACATTGCCGCAAAGACACCGACAAACGAGTCGGACATCAAAGGAATAAAGGTCGGAGCGTTAAAATTTCTTTTCTTAGTTTTGAGCGATATTTCGCGGATTTTATTTTTGATCCATTACTTTGATTTTGCCGCAATTAAACTTGCAACTTATTGCGTAACTGCCGGTGTAATTTAAATATGATATAAGCAGACGAGCGTTGACGCGTGCCAATAACCGGAGATTGCATTCTTTTGTATTCTGTTGCATTAGTTACGATTTGAATTATTTTAATATAGTTTAATGCGAAGTTCGGATCCGACCAAGTTGAATATGTTGTAAACGTTTGTGTTCCCCCTATATATTATTTATTTGTGTATATTCTTTTATGATTGTTGTTTGTGACTAAGTAAATTGACGTGTTCTGGATGTAACGGGTTTTCTTAATTTTCACCTTGTCCCCCTTCAAAAAAAAATTAAGTGGCGCCTATTTCCTTATGGGTTTTGGCCTTCGCGGTTTGGATTTGAACCCTCCCGTCCCACTGTAGCTGGCTGGCAACATTGGAGTAAAGTTTCGCTCCAATGTAAAACTTCTGCCTATCTACGCAGGTAGGTAGCAATACCCACAAAGCAAAAGTAAAATAACATATGGAACCAATTGTTTCTGGTTTTTATGAAGTTTTTCTAAATAATCTCTGTGAAGAAAAAATAAAGATTCTATGGAGTTTGATCCAGCAACTGTAAAAAATACTCACAATCAGTGACTTGCGCAGATATAAATTAAAGAACACTAATAAAAATTGTAATAAATTTACACTATTTTTACGTTAAAATGTAATGTTATTTTAAGTTAATTTTATTACTTAATAATAGTAAAATAATATGAAATTTTGATGTAAAAATGATGTATTTTTACCACCATTTTTAGCAATGCGTTTGTACTTTCCTTTAGATAGCTATTAAACTTAAACGAAAAAATTAAATATAGCTTTTTTTAATTTCTAGAAAGTTAACAACTAAAATAGCATCACTTTAAACGCCATAATCTTTCCTACTATAACCTACAATTTCATAATAATTTACTCAGGCAGATAAGTTTCTCCATATTAAATCTCTATGTCTCATTGTCACATGGACACCCGGTATGTATGTTTATGCTAAATGTTCATAACATACATATAATACTATTATACCGGGTGTCCCGGGAGGAAAGGTCAATAATTCGTGGGAGTGTAGAGTGAGTTATTATAAGTCAAAAAGTTTGTATAAACAGGTAGTCTTTTATTAATAGTTTCTGAGATAGAGGTATTTGAAATTAAAAATATGAAGTTGCTAACTAACTTTTATTTTAAAGTATTTACATTAAATTTATCAAAAACAACGCTACATTACGGTGAAGAATAAAATCAATATGAAGCGTCAATTTTAATTATTCCGGAACGGCCCAGTGCTAAAATTGTTCATAATTTATCAATATTTATCTCAGAATCCATTAATAAAAGACTAACTGTTTGCATAAATTTTTTGACTTGTAATAACCCACTCTACACCCCCACAAACTATCGATCTTTCCTCGCAGGACCCTCTGTGTAGGAGTAGGTATTATTTTAATTACGGTTCTTTTTATTTTCTCAACGAAGCTATCCATAACACAAGAAAAGATGAAAATAAATTATTATTGTTGTTACCTACATAATAAATGAATTTTCAAATCGAAAATATCTGAAAACTGAAAGAAAAAAATTGTTTCAGGTGTCAGTGGATCCCTAAAACCAAGATTGTAAATAAAGCACGACCGTTCGATTGCCGAATATGTGGTTCTAAACTTGCATCTCGCGCAAGTTTGCGTAAACACATTTTCATACATACCGGAGAAAAGCCGTTCAGTTGTGATGTCTGCGATTATAAATTCCGACAGGTCGGAGCTTTGAAGCAGCACAAGTTGACACACACCGGCGAGAAGCCGTTCAGTTGCGATTCTTGCGATTATCAATGCCGACGCGCCATACATTTGAAAGACCATAAGTTAACGCACACCGGCGAGAAGCCTTTCAGTTGCGGTCTTTGCGATTACAAATGCAGGCATTTAGGACTTCTGAAACGTCACGTGTACATACACAACGACGAGAGGCCGTTCAGTTGTGATCTCTGCGATTACAAATGTCGAAAGCATAGTCATCTGAAACTTCATGTGTTAACACACTCGGATGTGAAGCCAGTCAGTTGTGATCTCTGCGATTACAAATGCCGACAGGTCGGAGACTTGAAGAAACACAAAATTAAACACACCGACGAGAAGCCATTCGGTTGTGACCTCTGCGATTACAAATGCCGAAAGCGCGGAAACTTGAAACAGCACAAAATGAAACACGACGACGAGAGGCCGGTCAGTTGTGATCAATGCGATTATAAATGCCGACAGGTCGCCGAGTTGAGGAAGCACATACGTAAACACACTGACGAGATGCCGTTCGGTTGTAACCTTTGCGATTATAAAAGCCGGCACATAGCAAGTTTGAAAAATCACAAGTTAAAACACACTGGCGAGAAACCGTTCAGTTGTGATCTTTGTGATTATAAATGCAGACGTCTCGTAAGTTTGCAAAACCACAAGTTCAGACACAGCGGCGAGAAGCCGTTTAGTTGTGATCTATGCAATTATAAATGCCTGCAGGTCGCAGACTTGCGAAAGCACAAAATTAAACACATTGACGAGAAACCGTTCACTTGCGATCTTTGCGATTATAATTGCCGACAGATGAGCGATTTGAAAAAGCACAAGTTGTTGCACACCGGCGAGAAGCCATTCAATTGTGATTTGTGCGATTGTAAATTCCGACGGCTCGGACCTTTGAAACGGCATAAGTTAACGCATACCGGCGAGAAGCCGTTTAGGTGTGATCTTTGCGATTATAAATGCCGACAGATCGGACATTTGAAGCTGCACAAGTTGAGACACACCGGCAAGAAGCCGTTTAGCTGTGATCTTTGCGAATATAAATGTCGCAGCCTCGGATGTTTGAAACGACATAAATTAACACATCGATGAGGAACCGATTAATTGTGGTTTTTATGATGCTGACATATTTAATTAATATTTGAAAACTCATTAAGTGCACTTTACATGATTGGATTTAGCATTTGATATTGCATTTGACTTGCTCAAATGATGAAATATTTACGTTTACACTGTTCGATTTTACGTTTGACGTGAAATGTTCCATTTTTCATTCGATTTTAGATTTGATTTTTGAAAATATTTCCATTTGATTTCTCATTCGAGATTCGAGTTTTGAGCATGCGCAGTTTGTCATTTTTATTTGCAACAACAGAAATGTTGCAGAAATAGCGATAGATAGTTGCTGTAATAAAATCTTATTGTGATTCATGGTCAATAAATTACATATTTTAAAGATAACAATACTATTCGAAATTTCATCCTTTTAGGGTTATGTTTATGCTTACAAATGCAAAACTAAAACTGACAGTTCAGTCCAATCCAAAAGTCAAATAGATGTAAACAAAGAACTGTTTGTTTTTTTTATTCGATCAGACAGAAATATCAAACACAAAAATCAAATACAAAAATCAAATAATGTAAAGTGCACTTTAACTAACTAACACGCATAGGCCGATAGGTCACAAACTGCTCAGTTGTAATTATTATTAATAGTTTCTGAGATAGAGGTATTTGAAATTAAAATATGAAGTTGCTAAATAACTTTTATTTTAAATTAAAACTGGTTCTATTTTAAAGTATTTACGTTAAGGTCCAGTTTCATAATGGAATTTAAAGGAGACTTTCAAATAAAATCACACTCAGATGTATAAACAAATATGAAAATACATTTCTTTACATAATATGAGGATGTGACTTTATTTTAAAGTCGCCTTTAAGTTCCATTATGATACTGACCCTAAGTTTGTCAAAAACAACGCTACATTACGCTGAAGAATAAAATCAACACGAAGCGCCAAATTTAAATTATTCCGGAACGGCCTAGTGCTAAAATTGTTCATAATTTATCAATATTTATCTCAGAATCCATTTTTTTTAAATTTTCTATGCATAACATAAAGATGAAAATAAATTATTGTTATTATTGTTAATTTTCAAATCGAAAATCTTTGAAAACTGAAAAAAAAAAATTGTTTCAGGTGTCAATGGATCCCTAAATCCAAGATTTTAAATAAAGAAACGTTCGATTGTCGAATATGTGGTTCTAAGCTTGCATCTCGCGGAAGTTTGCGTAATCATATTTTCATACATACTGGTGAAAAGCCGTTCAGTTGTGATGTCTGCGATTATAAATGCCGTCAGGCTGGGACTTTGAAAATACACAAGGTGACACACACCGACGAGAAGCCATTCAATTGTGATTCTTGCGATATTAAATTCCGACGGTTCGCACATCTGAAACGGCACAAGTTAAACCATATCGGCGAGAAACCGTTTAGTTGTGACCTTTGCGATTATGAATGCCGACAACTCGGAAATTTGAAACGGCACAAGTTAAGACACACCGATGAGAAGTATTTCTGTTGTGATCTTTGCAATTATAAAAGTCGATTCCTCGGATATCTGAAAAGACATAAATTAACACATCGACGAGAAACCGTTTAATTGTGGTCTTTATGATGCTGACATATTTATGCTGAAATACGAATAATAAATTCGCAAATAATTGCGTAAATAATTGTTTGTTAATTCGTGCGGATTATTTACTAGAGTGGAATGTACCAGCCGTTTCGTCCACAAAAAGAAAATCGCAAGGATTTAAATCTAATTATTAATTAGTTAATAATTTAAATTAATAATTTAAATTCCATTATAAAACTGAACCTATGTGAATTTGTAATACTGCATAGAATTGTATATCTTATGTACTTCCCAGCGAAAACCCGTACGTGTAAAAAACGTTGTAGAATAACACGTAACCAAACGTTGAATTCATATGTTATTATTATGTTGAAACAACGAAAAAATGTCGCGGCAATCAATTTCTTTTAAACGTCTATGTCCACGTGTAAAAAACGTTGTAGAATAACAATTAATCAACGTTGAATTCGTGTGATATTGATACGTTTTAATAACGCTCGAATCAAGTTCTTTTAAACGTCTTTGTCCACGGTATTTCAACGTTAAATCCCAGTGCATACATACGTATAAAAAACGTTGTAGACTAACATGTAACAAACGTTGAATTCGTGTGTTATGCTTACGTTGAAACAACGAAAAAATGTCGCGGCAATGTCCACGTGTAACGTTGAATCAGACAATTACGACGTGTATTAAAGCTGGGTCTAAATCATTAGATTGAACAACATACATGGCTAATGGTGGAATTCGAACCCACGCCGCCGAGTGACACGACTTTCCAAGTCGGCTAGGCTAGACCGCTAAGCCACTTGAAGACCCCAGTCCCGTATCGCTTCCGTGACTGATTCGTAAAGCGGAAGGAGGCAATGGTAATAAAGCCGAACCGGGGACTTTAACTTCCAATAGCTACGCGCCGCCCTCACTCGTTCAATTTCCGAACTCCTTACTACCTACAGTTTCCTTCTAACATCCATATTATCATAACATCATTAAATCAATTTTTCTAATTATTACAATCCTAAGCTTATTTTCTTTGTATATACATTTCAAGAATTTTAAATAATTTATTTATAATAAACATGTAATTCTAAATCGCCTATTTCTAAAAATATTTATACTAACTTAAAATATTCGGCAAAGCACATTAAATACAGTACTCTCAATTTACTTTATTATTTACAAAATTATTCTTTATGAAAATTAAAAAAAAATTACATGCTGCTCATAAACACCGCAATATTGTCACGCTCTCTTCGCGCTTGCAATAAATTCAGCTGTTGGGGTAAACGTAGCTCTCGGTAGACAGTTCCGTCCAGGTATGAGCTGAAGGCACTTGGGGGTAGTTTACCCGAATAACAAAGACTTGCTTACTTTGTCCCGGTTCTCGGCTCTAAAAAGGAAGGTCCTCTTCAGAAAAACCATCGCACCACTTTTAGGCTTTATTGAGCACCCTTCGCTATTGGGCCACCTTCCCGCTCGGTCCCCAATCGACTGTCCCGCGCAATTAATCCATTATCCGTAGTTCAGCAAAGTGACCCCGTTAACAATTATACAGAGTGGAAAGTTTAACTGGAATAAATTCTGTAATTTGTTCGTCAGACGAAGCTGTCGAACGACGGTGAAACGTAAAGTTTATAGTGCGCGATTTAGTGTCCGCTTAAAAGATTTTGTGATACAAATTTCATCGGACAAGAACCAACTGTAAATAAACGTGGTATAATTATGGTTGGTAATTCAACCAAAAAACAACGTTGCTTTTTTCAACGAATAACGTTATTTCCACCATAACAACGTGAAATTAACGTTGAATAAACGTACATGTTTTCGCTGGGTTATTACTCTTATTTATTACTTAATACTAGTAAAATAACATGAAATTTTGATGTAAAAATGATAGGGAGTATAATTTTACCACCATTAAATAAAAATATAGTTTCTTAATTTCTAAGTAATTAACAACTAAAATAGCATAAATTTAGTACCATTTTAAACGCCATAATCTTTCCTATTATAACCGACAATTTCATAAGAATTTACTCAGGCAGATAATACAGGGTGAGTGGGGAGGAACAGACCAAACTTCAGATATGTATTTTACACGTAAAAATAAGTAAAAGAACCTCAAATGTTGTTATGCGATTTTCTTTTATTTTCAAATTATGTGTAGCACCATTATAATATTTTCTACTGAACATTGTTTTAATCATGGCGTGCTTGTAACAAAATGCCGCCATTAACTTCTAAACATTTTCTGCTTCGCCTATGCTGTTACAGGCACGCCGTAATTAAAACAATGTTCAGTAGAAAGTTTTGTAACGGCGGTATAATTTGAAAACAAAAGAAAATCGCATAACAACATTTTTACGTTTACAACACATTCCTGAAGTTTAGCTCATTCCTCCACATTCACCCTGTATATAACAATTTCTGTTTAACTCCCTATGTTTCATTGTCACATGGACACCCGGTATGTAAGTATGTATATGCCAAATGTTTATAACATATAATATTTATATGTATAGGAGTATACATATAATACTATTATAGAGTATTATTTTAATTACTTAGGAATTTTTTACTTTCTTAACGAAGCTATCCACAACATAGAAACAAAAGTGAAAATAAATTATTATTGTTATTACCTATACCTAATAAATAAATTTGCAAATCGAAAATATCTAAACACTGAAAGAATGTTTTTGTTTCAGGTATCAATGGATCCCGGAGGCCAAGATTGCAAACAAAGAAACGTTCGATTGCCAAATATGCGGTTCTAAACTTGCATCTCGCTCAAGTTTGCGTAAACATGTTCTCATACATACCGGTGAAAAACCGTTCAGTTGCGATGTCTGCGATTATAAATGCCGACAGGCCGGAGCTTTGAAACAGCACAAGTTGACACACACCGGCGAGAAGCCGTTCAGTTGTGACACTTGCGATTATCAATGCCGACGCGCCACACATTTGAAAGAACATAAGTTAACGCACACCGGCGAGAAGCCGTTCAGTTGCGGTCTTTGCGATTACAAATGCGGACATTTTGGACATCTCAAAGGTCACATGTACATACACACCGGCGAGAAGCCGTTCAGTTGTGATCTCTGCGATTACAAATGTCGCAAGCATAGTCATCTGAAACTTCATATGTTAATACACACGGGGGAGAAGCCTTTCAGTTGTGATCTCTGCGATTACAAATGCCGACAGCTCGGAAACTTGAAACAGCACAAAATGAAACACGGCGACGAGAAACCGATCAGTTGTGATCTATGCGATTATAAATGCCGACTGGCCACAGACTTGAAAAAGCACAAAATGAGACACACTGACGAGAAGCCGTACAGTTGTAATTTTTGCGATTTCAAATGTCGAAAGCTTGGTTATTTGAAACTTCACTTGTTAATACATACAGGTGAGAAGGCATTCAGTTGTGATCTTTGCGATTATAAATGCCGGCACTTGGCAAGTTTGAAAAAGCACAAGTTGAAACACACCGGCGAGAAACAGTTCAGTTGTGATCTTTGTGATTATAAATCCGGATACCTCGGAAATTTGAAAACGCACAAGTTGAAACACACCGGCCAGAAGCCGTTCAGTTGTGATTCTTGCGATTATAAGTGCCGACACGCCGCACAATTGAGACAGCACAAGTTGCAACACACCGACGAGAAACCGTTCAGTTGCGACCTTTGCGATTATAAATGCCGACAGATCGGCAATTTGAAAGAGCACAAGTTGACGCACACCGGCGAGAAGCCGTTCAATTGTGACTTTTGCGATTGTAAATTCCGACGGCTCGGACATTTGGAACGGCACAGATTGAAGCATACCGGCGAGAAGCCGTTTAGTTGCGATCTTTGCGATTATAAATGCCGAGAGGTCGGACATTTGAAACGGCACAAGTTAATGCATACCGGCGAGAAGCCGTTCGGTTGTGAACTTTGCGATTATAAATGTCGACGTCTCGAATCTTTAAAACGTCATAAATTAAAACATCGACGAGGAAACGTTTAGTTGTGATCTTTGTGATGCAGACCTGACACGCGTAAGCCAGAATCTGTTCAATTGTAATCTTTGCAATTTCAAAAGTCTTTGAAACGTATAATAAAATTTGAAACGGCACAAGTTAAATTAGTTAAGTTTTGTCTCGTTACATAACTTTATTTTATTTTGCAAACACAGTGTTGTCGCTAGTATTATGTATTGGTAATAGATTAGTAGTACTATGTATTGGTAATAAAATGTGGAACGATTTATTAGAACTGCAGTTCATCGCCGACCATAAGAACTTTATTACGTACATCTGTTTTATACGTCGGTGGTGATATGCGTCTTGTTTCTAAATATATCTGGATGTCGATTCATTTATTTTTGTTTTTCTTTTGTGTGTGTGTGCAAACTATTAAATTAAAATATATTTAATTTATTGTAAGTTAATTTTCAAGGTATTGAATGCGACTCTTTGTTTTAGATGTCAACAGATCCCTAAAGCTAAAACTAAGAGAAAAACAATCGAATGTGAGATATGTAATTCTAAATTTAAAAGACCCTCACTTTTGCGCGCTCATATCTTGATTCATACCGGCGAGAAGCCGTTCAGTTGCGATCTCTGCGATTATAAATGCCGACAGTTTAGAAATTTGAATCAACACAAGTTAATACATGCCGACGAGAAGCCGTTTGGTTGTGACCTTTGCGATTTCAGATGTAGTTTTGCCAGATCTCTGAAAAGACACATGTTGTTAAAGCATAAAATTTGAAGAATCAGAAATGTGTTAAATGATTCAAAAGATTTGTTTTATTTTTTCGAAAAAGCAATAATCTGGGAGTGTTGTGAAAAGGTAAATTGTATCGACAAGTTTGTTTTGGAGATATTGATACAAAGGATTTCAAAACTCCAAAGCTTGTACAGTCTGATTATATAAATTTGATTCAACAGAATTTTTATGAATTAAATAATTTTGTAATGGAGTAATTTGATTGGAATGGATAAAATTGAGTTAGATTAGAACGCTATACTTTTCGCTATACACTTCATTTACACCCTTTATAAAGAATCTTTAAGGTGTTTCGCAAAATCAGTTTCGTATCTTTGTTAAGATTAATTTTTCGCAATATCCTCTCTTGTCTAAAAAATGTTTCTCTCTTGTTTTACTTAATACGTCTTTTTTTTTCTTTTTAAACGAATAATTTTTTAACAGAATCAAATCAATGTTTAACTTGCTACCTGACACAGGCTACTTATTGATTAATGGCCTGTACGCTCGCGCAGTAGTAAAACAACGCCCTCTCTCGATTACTTTTTCGACTTCTTGCTGTTACTCTAATATTGCATTTCTATCCCTAATCTCCACGTATGTATTTCGTTCTAAAAAAGCTGAATACTTTATTTACAACGAATGTGTTACAGTTCATTTTTTTCATTCCTGTTCTGAATACCCCCTGTATATGCATTGCCACCGTCCAGCCTTCATTTCTGTTCCGAACACGCCCTGTATATGCGAAATTCGACGTGTCGGATTATTCCTTGGACCGCGCCGTTGTACACATTGCAGTCAGTGTAGGAATACCCGTATTTCGCCGGCGTAATTTTTCTTAAGCTTTCGTTTTAGCCTATTTCTATTAACAGGACCTTCATTTATTTAAACAAATTCATTTTATATACGTAATCCCTCCTTAATTGAGTTCAAAATCGCGTGTATGTGAGGAATTGAACGAATTATAACGAAGTTCTACTTCTGGACGCGTATTATGCGTGACCTTTGTCCTTTCAGCCGATTGGTTCCCACTGTTACTAAGAAAGTTCCCCGGAGGTAGGATTAGACGGTGTCTCGCTTGT
This sequence comes from Dorcus hopei, assembly GCA_033060865.1. Taxonomy (NCBI): domain Eukaryota; kingdom Metazoa; phylum Arthropoda; class Insecta; order Coleoptera; family Lucanidae; genus Dorcus; species Dorcus hopei. The sequence goes on from CM065425.1 coordinate 75,505,535, forward strand.
TTATAATCCTTCCTTGTTTGTCAAACGAGAAATGTTGCGCCATTGTCAGAACGAAACTTGCCGTCTCTTGGGTCACACTCTCTTTTCGTAAATATTTTTATTTGTGCGTGCCATTACATCGAAGGGATGTTAGTGCATATCTACGGCTAATTGCCGACTCTGATTAGACCCAGTTGTGAGACAGGAAAACCGCGTGTCCCGTGGGTGTCACAGCTTCGGTAATAGACCGAGGTAAGTTCTATACGCAGCAACTCTCGGTTTGACTTATGTGTTCGTTTTATTTCATTTCTTATAGGCTTTTATCGTGAGCTTTTATCGTAAGCTTTTATCGTGAGGTTTGTCGTGAGCTTCTAGCAAAAGCTATCATTAATCCTAGACTTTAATCTGGGACCTATATCAAGAGGTATTTCTCGTTGGGTGCATCGCGAATTACGGCGTTGGACGTTCCTTCCCTAGCCCCTCTACGCGGAAGCCGGCACATTACAAAGTGCCGCTGCGACATTGCCGCAAAGACACCGACAAACGAATCGGACATCAAAGGAATAAAGGTCGGAGCGTTATAATTTCTTTTCGTAGTTTTGAGCGATATTTCGCGGATTTTATTTCGGATCCATTACTTTGATTTTGCCGCAATAAAACTTGCAACTTATTACATAACTGCCGGTGTAATTTAAATATGATATAAGCAGACGAGCGTTGACGCGTGCAAATAACCGAAGGTTGCAGTCTTTTGTTTTCTGTTGCATTAGTGACGGCTTGAATTATTTTAATATAGTTGTGTAGCGATTTCGGATCCGAAAAGTTAGGTAATAACGTATCATGTTTATGGCCTTGTTGTGTACTTAGATCGATCGACTTGCGTTGAATTTGTTTTATCTGTTTTGTTGTTTCGATTAATAAAAGTGTTCATGTTTTGGACGTAACGTGTTTTCTTAATTTTTCACGCGTTTTCTTTTACAAAAAAAATTAAGTGGCATCTGTTTTTGGTTTGGCCTTCGCGTTTTGGATAGAGAACCCCCCGTCCCACTGTAGCTGGCTGGCAACATTGGAGTAAAGTTTCGCTCCAATGTAAAACTTCTGCCTATCTACGCAGATAGGTAGCAAATGGTTTACGTGAAATTAGCTTTTTCTTAAGAAACTTGTAAAGGTAAGTTTAATGCGACGTAACCTCACATTTTTACTCATGTTGTTATTTTCAGTTGCTGTTCCAACTACGCTTGGTAGCCCAAACCGACATCCTGGGCTATGGTTCACGTAATCCTTACCCTCCGGCCATCCCCCAGGTATACGAGCCTTCTATTATTTGTGCCCGTTGTTACTGAAATGGGCCAGAAAGGAGCAGTGCATGGATGTCGGGGTATATTTAGCTTCTTGTGAATTCGCCCCTTCGCTTTTTTCTTCGGGAATATTAATTTTCATCGCCTCCACGGCTTACTTTAGCATAACCATGGCAATTTTAGTGCATGTCTTGTGTGTTTGAGGACATTTCTTTGTGCTTATTGTCTCATTTTCAGGTGAGTTTCATTGTGTGTTTTTGTTTGTTTTCGTTTTAATGTGTGTGCGTTTTTAGGCCTGGTTCATCAACACCGTAATATGTTATTTTAAATTTAAATCTCCTGGATACTTACTTAAGCACACTAGCGAGAAACACTTCTGCGTCTACTACTTCTTTGTAGGGAAAAAAAATTATGTTGAATGTTACCGTTGTGTTATTTGTTACGGCCTTTCCGCTTGAAATATAACGAACAGTGAATTTACTTTCAAATCGAATATGTATAAAAATTTAAACACACCCCGAATAAAACATAAATAATGCAGTTCCCTTTCCTCCTTAAAGTCAACTACCTTTCATTGAAAACGTTTCTCTTATAACGCTTCCTCTTTGAGGTATTTCGCATCGCCAGGCCAAGGTAAATGGTCCACCCTGTATACGGCGAAACTGGAAATTTTTGGGCGTCCTACGTATATATTTAATATCGGTAGTTAACTATCAATCTTGCTTACAGCAAAGCAGAGTCATTTAACTGCCACTTGAAACTCACTTTATGATTTGAAACAACTTTCGAATTGAAGAAGTACGATAATTTAAAGAAACTCTCTTTTCCAGATGCCAACGGATCCCAAGAGTCAAGACTGTAAATAGAAAAGCATTCGAATGCCAAGAATGTGATTCAAAATTTAAGAATGGCGCAAATTTGCGCAGACATATTTTGATACATACCGGTGAGAAGCCATTCGGTTGTAATCTGTGTGCCTATAAATGTCGACAGCTTGTGCAGCTGAAACTGCACAAGCTAAGACACACCAACGAGAAGCCGCTCAGTTGTGATCTTTGCGATTATAGATGTCGACACCTCGCAAATTTGAAGCACCACGCGCTAAAGCACACCGGCAAGACACCGCTCATTTGTGATCTTTGCGATTATAAATGCTGGCGCCCCGGAGATTTGAAAAAACACCAAATGATACACACCAACGAAAAGCCGTTTAGTTGCGGTCTTTGCGATTATAAATCCCGAAACGGCGCAAATTTGAAATTCCACATGTTAATACACACGGGCAAGAAGCCGCTCAGTTGTGATCTGTGCGACTATAAATGTCGACACCCCGCAAATCTGAAGCAGCACAAGTTAAAGCACACCGGCAAAACGCTGTTCACTTGTGATCTTTGCGATTATAAATGCCAGAACGTCGGAAATTTGAAACGGCACCAAATAAAGCACACCGACGAAAAACCCGTCAGTTGTGGTCTTTGCGATTTTAAATGCCGAAATTTCAAAGATTTGAAAGTTCACAAGTTAATGCATACCGACGAGAAGCTGTTCAGTTGTGATCTCTGCGATTACAAATGCCGACAGGTTCGATACTTGGAAAAACATAAAGTAAGGCACACCAACGAGAAACCGCTCGCTTGTGGTCTTTGCGATTATAAATGCCGACAGGCCATAAGCTTGAAAACTCACATGTTAATACACACCGGCGAGAAGCCGTTCGGCTGTGATGTGTGTGATTATAAATGCCGAAGCCTCGGAAACTTAAAGAAGCACAAGTTAAAACACACCGGCGAGAAGCCGCTTAGTTGTGATCTTTGCGATTATAAATGCCGAGAGCTCATAACCTTGAAAGTGCACAGGCTAAAACACACTGACCAGAAGCCGGTGTAATATTCCAACATGATTTTATTCTAAATTTTCCAAGGAAACCGAATAAAACAAGATCAGTTTCAATACCACCAACTTTACATCAATTTTGAATTATGGCAAAAACTATCACACTGACATCTCGTGTTTGGGAGCGTAGTAATTTGTGCGTTTTTCATTTGACTTAAACGTCTACAGTAATTTAGTAGTTTGTGCATAAATAAAAAAAGTGTATGTATATTTATAGTTTTTTTTTTGTATTATAAATGATTACTTTTTTATTTGCATTTTTCATTGTTCATTGTTCTTGACATTGGCGACACTGCGTTCATTATCTCTTATCTTGCCTGGACAATCTTTAACTAAAAGCAAATTTTTCTCGTTTTGGCGCTACCTGTTGCGAAAGAAAATTTAAAGAAAATTTTTGTTTCAGGTATCAACGGATTTCGGAAGTCAAAAAGGAAAATAAATCGTTCGAATGCCAAATGTGTGACTCTAAATTCAAATCTTATGGAAACTTACGCGATCATAATTTGATACATACTGGTGAGAAGCCATTCAATCGTGATACCGTGAAACCATTCAACTGCAGTCTTTGCGAGTATAAATCTAGACTACAC